>OX453016.1:23162959-24362959 GCA_949699075.1 Asteroscopus sphinx | reverse complement strand
CTCCCTCAAAAAACACAAAAAGCTTGTATCTCTTCCATCTTTTCATGGATTTTATAAATGTTTTCAACAATGTTGTCTTTTCTGTACTTTCTTTTAAATAAAACGAGATTTTTGGTATTTTTTATCAGTAGTCAACTACCGGATTGCACCACTATATCTTCTCATGGGTGTCGTAAAAGGCGACTAAGTGGTTCACCATAGGATGGGCAGCAGCGTTCTCTGAGGAATTGACCAACCAACTGCGATCGCCAACCCGCCTGCCAAGCGGCATATCCCCCCCTTAATTGGGGGAGGCCTATGTCCAGCAGTGGACGTTTTTCGGCTGAAATGATGATGATGATGATGATGATGAATTTGTATAAAATGCTTCTATAGACTAGTAATAACGGTGTTTTCATTTATTGTCGTATTGTCATATCCACGTTGTATATATTCCTCCGTATTTACTTCGTTATAATACGATTAAATGCTCGAGTTGACGGTAACCACAGTAAAAAATAGAATCGTACATAAAAATTGATTTCGAAGAAGTTAAATCTAAGAAAATGCGATTTTAATAACCTCAATTTCAGCAACAGAAAAAAAATAGATTTCTCTTAACCCAGGTTGAAAAAATAAAAATCGTTTGCAGAATATGAAAAGATAACTCTTTGTCTACAAAATAAGACTAAAATCGCCGTGACATAGCAATTTTTTTTGGGGGCCTAAAGCTCCTAAGAGAATAGACAATGTCCTTTCATATCATTTATATAATCTCTATAGATTATAGAAAAAGATGAAAATTATAGAAAATTTGTGAATAAACGTGAGAAATGTCAGTCAAGGGTTTTTTAAAGAAAGTCATTTAGTTACGATCGACCGCACGTCAGTGGTAACAGTTTGACATTGATCGCGCCTTTATTTCGTAAGCAGTAAGGGCGGTTTTCTAATTCAAGTGTGACCACTGTCATGCAGTCGACTGTACATACAAATGCACATTATTATTATTTTGTTTTTTAAATTAAATTTTCTCAGGCTTTTAATACCTGGAGTTTTTCAAGATCACACGGGTGTAAACCAAAGTGCGACCTTAAGTTTGAGATGGCTGATTTGTCTGCATTGGCGTGATACTGTTGTCTAAATCTAACTGTAAAAATTTCCTAACTGTCCGGCAAGTGTTAAGTATAGCTGCTTTTTGAAGTGTGAGGTATGTGTACTTAGAAAGGTTGAGTGTATTTATGCTATTGAATAATTGTTTTGGGATGACACCTGTCGTTGAAATGACTATTGGGACTATTGTTACTCTATTCATTTTCCATACTCCAGTAATTTCTTCTTGTAGTTCTGTGTATTTCCTGATTTTTTCTGTAATAGTATTCTGTATATTATGAGTGTTTGGTACTGCTATATCTATTATGTATGTATGTTTATTTTCTTTGTCAACTAGTGTTATATCAGGTCTATTGTTATAAATAGTGTGGTCTGTAATTATAGTGCGGTCATAATATAGTTTGTAGAACTGATTTTCTAATACTGCCCTAGGTGAGTATTTGTAATATGGTGTGTATGGGTCCTGCGTGAGATTGTATTTCTTTGCGAGTTTCTGGTGTATTATGTTAGCGAGTTGATTATGTCTGTGAGTGTAGTCGTTTTGAGTTAATGTGATGCATGCTCCTGTGATATGTTGTATTGTTTCAGGTTTGGCGTGACATTTCCTACATAGATCATTTCTGAGTGTTCTATCTTTCAATATGTATTTTTTATAATTTTTAGTGTTAATGACTTGGTCTTGAATGGCCAAAAGAAATCCTTCCGTTTCGGGAAACAGTCCACTTAACTCAAGCCATTTGTTGGAGGCTTCTTTATCTATGTGTTTGTTGTAGGTCATTAGGGTCTTCCATGTAGTTCTTTCTGCTTCCATTTTCTATGTATCTCTTCAATATGTTTTGCCCTATCTATTGTTTCAATGTTATGATCTTCGCTTAGGTTTAGTGGTGTATATTGTTTATCTATTTCCATTATAGTTTTGTGTAATTGACTACTACTTTTCTTCTGTCTAAAAAATTGTTTTAAGTTTATTATTTGTCTTTTATGTAGGTGTGTTATTTCTATTAATCCTCTTCCTCCTTCTTTTCTCGAAATTATTACTCTTTCTATTGCTGATTTGGGGTGGTGGTATCTGTGTTGTGTAAGGATGGTTCTTGTTTTAACTTCGAAAGCATGTAATTCTGTGTTAGACCATTTTATAACACCGAAAGAATATGTTAATATTGGTATTGCGTATGTGTTTATTGATTTGAATAAATTTTTACTCCAATGATGCATTTTGCATAATGAATGTATTCTACTGTAATATTCCCGTCTGAGTTTATCTTTAATAGCCTTATGCTCTAATAGTCGTGCCTGATTATATCCTAAGTATTTATATAGTTCTTCATTTTTCATCGCCTCTATTGCTCGGTGTCTGTCACACAGTTTATACTAGCACAGACACCGCCGTTAACTGTATCTTGGTAAGATTTAAACATTTAACTGTGTATTGTTAGTAAAGATAGAAGAATTGTACCTGTTTCTGAAATAAATAATATTTGATTTGATTTGCTTCTTCTGCACTTAAATAATAATTTCCTCCTACAATCTTACCTTTTTCTATATTTAGTTTACGACATTTGTCTAGTCCGAAATCCATTCTTATGTCTTTTGAAAACATTGTTGTTATATCCAATAAACTATTCAAATCTGTATTTTTGTTAGCATATAGCTTTAAGTATGGATGCATATATAGTAAATGTGTTATTTGGTGTAGTATTGTTCTATTGTTTTCAATGTCAAAGCCTAATTTTGATTTAGTTAATGAACGTGAGAGTGGATTTAGAGCTAGACAAAACCATAAAGGGCTTAACGAGTCTCCTTGAAATATGCCTTTTTTAATCGCTATTTCATCTATTGCTATGTTTATCGTTTTTGTTTAACGAAGTTTTCCAAGATCCCATAGCATTTTCAAGAAAATTTATAATTAATGGATTAATTTTATATATTTTTAGTATTTCAACCAACCATGAGTGTGGTACGCTATCAAACCCTTTTTTATAATCTATATACGCCATATATAAGTCTTTCCTACTTTTTTGTACATGTTTTAAAATAGTGGAGTCAATAACTAATTGTTCTTTGCAGCCCATATGGCCTCGCCTACAACCTTTCTGTTCTTCTGTTAGAATATTATACTTATCGGAATGTTCAATAATTTTATTAGTTATACAGGATGTAATAATTTTATACATGTTTGGGAGGCACGTAATTGGTCTATATTGTGAGGGATCCTGGGTACGGTCTGATTTCGGTATCATATAAGTGATTCCCTGTGTCAAAAATTCTGGGAGATTTTGGTTGCCTTTTAAAATGTCACTTATCTGTTCAGCTAATTATTATTATTTATTTAAGGTTGGAAAACAGTTATCTTTGATTCGTGCTACATCCAAAGTATGGTTAATGCTACTTTCTTCAAAGTGCAATGAACATACATATGTATTTGGGCCAGGATTCCAGTTATGTCTGCCAATGTTTTCAATCCATTTTGTTCTAGTTACCAAGTTTCTAGGTAATCTAAAACAAAGACATATTATAGTGTTAATAAAGTAGGAACTGTTGAGTATGTAATGTTCTCTTATTATATGAAAGATTCGGCATTCCGGACAATCCCCCGTGGTTTTTAGTTTGCTTTTGTCATATAATGTATGTTTTTAATAAAAAAAAAGGAAAAAAAAGGAATTTAAAAAAATGTATGTAGTAAAAAATATCAATACATATCTCTATGTGCCAAAGCTCATCCTTATTTGTTGTGTAAACAAACATTATATAATAATCATAATTAAATAACGACAAAACTAGTGTAAAATATATGGAGGAGTAATTCATTGATTTATAGTCGAAAGAAAACAACCACGGTTATTTTATTTTTGAAAATTAAACGTAGTTTTCTAATAAACAATGTCACTAACCTATGAAAAGTTATACCGGGCTCCTTTTTCCTTGAATTGGATTTGCATCCCTCAACACAACACAGCGTCATTTTTCTGCACTTTACGATGAATAAGTTCAATCGTCGTAAATAACACTCTAATCAACTAAATTTATTATTAAGAAGATTTGTTTACATGCATTTGACACCTAACATACCCGCTTTATAGTCATGCGAAAAATTGTAACGTAGTGATTATTTTCTCTGTGCGAAAAATGGCGAACATGCCGCAAGGTGGTAGGCCCGTATTCCAGAACGATACTCAAGCGTTGATCACTGTTTAAAACTAGTTTTGAGTCTAGCTTTGATTTTAGAACGTCCCTCAAGCAGAGATTTGTTGATCACAGTTCAGCTGAGTTTAGTTTCGTTTTAAATTGTCACCTGTTTCGGTATTTGGGCAGAGATTTGATCTGTAATCACTCAAGCGTGGTCCAGACTACGCTTGAGTAGAGATTTCTATTATATTTCAGATCAAATTCGTGTGGTATGTTGTTGAATTAAAGTTTATAATTACCGTTCTGGAATAAGACCGATACTCAAGTAACGATTCTATCCTTAAGTAGTGATCAGGTGATTGGAGTTTAAACTGTACTTGAGGAAGCTTCTGTAATACACGGGCCTTAGTGACGTTAGCAACAAAATGTTGCCATAGTAGCAACTATCTTACAATTATTATTATTTGTAATTTTTTAACATATGCGGAATTGTATTTGCTGAAATGTGACAAAATATTTTTTATTTAATTCTTTGTCACAACATCTTTATATAGAATCATTTGGAACTTATCCTTAGGTTCTTTCATCGTAGATAAGTACATAATAGCACCTTGTTTAATTGCAATAATAGTATAGGATCGAAACACAAGACGCAATGCTTGAAAAAGGCCACTAAGTTTTAAGCACCAAAACAAAATGTAACATCAATAATGTACACCACTTAGTATTCAATAAATCTTTGAATCTTTGACGCTTCGCAAAAACTTGCGACATGATTGACATGATTCGTGTCGCGCATTCCTGCGATATGTGAGTAGTTACCATGGTTACCCGAACTATGGCCAGCAAGACGCCTTGCCGCACGAAATCGCATCGCAACGCAACAATTCGCGTCGCAGTTTTCTTCGTTGCAAATTCGCATCGTGCCGATTCGCAGTTTTGTGTTTTGACCCATAGGTTTTTTTTTTTGATTTTTTATTTTTTATTCATGACCATGGATACATGTCCTTCAGTCGTAATCATTGAACATATTATACTTGTATCCTAGTAAAGTGATGGAAACTTTACTAGGTTTCTGAGGGGATGATGAGATAATACGAAAGTCATGTTTTTTAACTTTGTACCATTTATCCACACTTGTACACGTTAACGAGCACTTAACATTTAATAATCCACCATTATTACACATTAACACTCGAAGAAACACAAATTTTGGAAAATAATAAAAAATCCACTACATGATCTTTACGAATTTTCCCGCCAACCTGACCCATAGGAAGCCCTCAATATTGCAATGCTTATAAAAGGCCACTAAGCTATAAGTACCAAAATAAAATGTAACACCAACGATGTACATTTATTATGCAATTTTTTTTTTCTATTAGGGTAGGCAGATACTGTGTCGCTACGATCTTATCACACCTCTTTCGCTTCATCTGAGTAGTTTAATCACCTCCATATTTTGTATGGAGCTTATGTCAAATTCCTATCCCTAGTAGGATAATCGTGATAGGCAAATCGTGGATAGATTGGATATTAATTTTGGCCGTTAGGTTCTTGACTTGGCCTTATTTGCAAATACATATATCCGCGATTTGATTTGATGAGTGTTCTGAAAAAAACTTATGTTGAAATAATCCATTTGTTGCAGTGTTCGGAAGAGATCCCGAACGCGCGCGAATACTGGTCGCACTTCCGACGCGAGCATCCTGACAAGGACTACCCTGTGCAGAAGAACTACGTCTGTGATATATGTGGCAAGAGTTTCAGGGTATGTACAATATTAACAGTGGGTTGATCTGCGGGGTTACTCTTGAAAATAATTCCAATATCAATCCAATACCAATGTCAAAAAGTAACAAGAATAAATGGGTATTCTTGATTAAAAATATACACAATACACAATTTTGATTCTAATAAGGTTTAATTAATACTAAAAACACTACATTTTTAACCTATTTATTGCTAATTTTGCATTTAAAAATACGATTTGACATTAGTCCAATGCCGATCGATCGGAATTATTTTCAAGAGTAAGGCGCCTGGCAAATATTTTATGCCTTAGGGCTCTTTCAGTGCAGTTCATACAAATAATAGATGTCCGTTCGAATGGAACGCCAGCGGTGCGGCTGCCGCAGGCCAATTTGAAAGAGCCCTTAAGTTCCGGAAATCTAGTGTAATTATTTAATGAGTGTAGAGCGACACATGTTACGTGTTCAACATGTGTCGCATGCATACATGGATGACATTTGCAGTTTGGGAAACTAATTGTATCGAAAATAAAAATTCTGGTTTTTTTAAACCACGACAAATATTGAGTTATTAGAATTTAGTGATATCCACGGAATATAAAAAACAAGCGGAAGTGGCATTACGATTACTTAGTATGGGAAAAAGTGTCGTTAAAATCACATATTGACAATAGAAATAGTACATTAAAATACACAAAAAACAATTACGTGATTGGGTCTATTTAAAATTCAAACGTGACCTAGCGATTATATAATGTTATTTTTAAATTTAATCTATTAAGAAGTTGAAGTTGTATTAACAAGTTGTTAAAATTAACATTGTGTTATTGAAATATATTAAAATTGTACACATAGCGGTGATTTAATACACCACTATGTGAATAATTTTTCGCTCTGATATCTTTTTTAAACGTTACAATTACACAATATTATAATTATAATCTAGTATTTCACGTAAGCATTCGAGACGTAATCATGTCGTAGCGGGAAACTAAGCGCGATTAAGTTAATGTTGCGCATCTGCGCTTAATTATGCCATGCGTACGGTAGCCGTATGCCACTTCCCGTTGTTTTCTATATTCCGTGGTGACATCTACAACGTGTTATTGAATTAACTCAAAACCTGAAACTAGTTAGTTCAGAATCGAGAGTAGAATCTGTTACACTACTTTTTAACATAGGTTAATTTTGACCAAAAAATATTTTCATACCATGCCGAGTCTAAAAGTTTCATACGCCGACGCGGCGCTGTGCGCAAAGGCGAGCGAGACCCAGTAAAAAGTGTGATAGAAACTTTTGGGTAACATTTGTTTCGTAAAACTATTGAAACATAACTTAATTTTAAGAGGTTATTCTCCTCCCGACACAGTAGCGTCGAGAGCGTTGCACGTTCGTGAATGAATCTAGCGCTATGAATCGATTAGAGTAACCATTATACTAAAAATTACAAATATCTTCTGCAATAATAAATGAAAATTAATAATTACTTTCCATATCAATTTATTATAATAAAAACTAGTTGGGGTGTCTGAGGTTTTGAGTTATTCCAATAACACGTTGTATACTCTTTCTTTATTATCATAATTCCGAATTATTATTATTTTATTACTTTTTTTATTATTTGTTCCGTCTGGTGCCGGACGTAAAGAATTTCACAACCCTCTCTCAAGGGTGTCGTAAAAGGCGACTACGGGATTCGCCAGAGAATGGGCAGCAGCGTTCTCTTAGTATTTTAACAAGCAACAGCGATCGCCAACCCGCCTGCCAAGCGTGGCGATTATGGCATATCCCCCCCCTTTTGGGGGAGGCCTATGTCCTGCAGTGGACGTTTTTCGGCTGAAATGATGCTGATGAAAATTATCATAATTTATTTTCCACTGTCCACAGGGCAACGCATTCCTAGTGTACCACAAACGCACTCACTTCGAGGAGCGCGCCTACAAGTGCTCCCAGTGCGACAAAGCGTTCCACAACCGAACCAACTTATATGTGCACGAGAAAACTCACTCTGACATCAGACCCCACTCTTGTTCCGTATGCTTCAAGGCTTTTAAGTGCAAAGGAGCGCTCAACAGACATTTTAGAGTGAGTATTTCACATATACGTGGGACACTCAGAAAGTTTTGCGAAACTAAAAAAAATTGTTCTATACGTACATATATTTTTATCAAATCTTTTCAAAGTACTTTCCACCAGCCTCTATACAAAGATTCATGCGCCTAAACCAGTTTTCAAAACACTTTTTCCAGTCCGCCGCAGACACCTCGTTTACAGCCTGCTCGAACGCAGCCAGCGCATCTTCCGGCGACGAAAATTGTATCCCTTTGAGCTGATTTTTTATTTTTGGGAATAAAAAGAAGTCACACGGTGCTAGATCAGGGCTGTAAGGAGGGTGACCCAGGAGTTTGACTGGCGTGCTGTCCAGGAAGTCCCTCGTTTTGAGTGCGGTGTGCGCAGGTGCATTGTCGTGGTGGAGCAGTAGCCCGCGGAGCCCTGTGTTTGGTCGCTTGTTGCTTATAACAGAGAAAACTTCTGGCAAACATTTGGTAGTATACCATTCGGCATTAATGCTTCTTTGATCCCGTAAGGGAATTGATACCAAGTGGCCAGTCAAATTAAAAAAGCTAGCGATCAAAATCTTACCCCCGCTTCTAGATCGCTTCACTTTGGTAGGCGTTGGCTCATTTTGAAACACCCAAACAGTCGACTGGCGCTTGGTTTCTGGGTCGTATTGATAAATCCAGGACTCATCACCTGTAACGATGTCGTAAACACGCCGAGACGAGCCTGCTTCAAATTTGTTAAGCATATCACGGCACCATTCCACCCGGGCCTGCTTCTGAGCATCGGTGAGGTTGTGCGGCACCCAGCGTGATACTATCCTCCTCACGCGAAGATGGCTGTGTAGAATCTCGTGAACGCTTCCCGATCCAATCTTCAATATGTGTTGAATCTCCTGATATGTAATTCGCCTATTGTCTTGGATTGAATTTTTCACTGCTAACACGTTTTCTTCGGTAACAGCCGTCAAAGGGCGACCGCTTCTTTCGTCATCCCCCAAAGTTGGTCGACCGCGCTTGAATTCGTTATACCAACGATACACGGTTGCCTTGGAAGGGCCTTCATCCATGAATGCCATTTGAAGTCTATCGTACGATTCATCCGGTTTCAGGCGACACTTGAAATCGTATAAAATCATAGCTCTAAAATGTTCCCGGCGCAGATCCATATTTCAGTGAGACACAATACTTTGAATTAACTCGCAAAAAATGTGGAGGGAAATTTTGAAATTGGAACTTACTTATTTTTACTTATAAATAATCATATTTTCGAAAAACATTATAACTGGCCAGTCTCCCATATATAAAAACTTTTTTTCGCAATACTTTCTGAGGGGCCTGGTATATTGATTTATATCCCTAGTAACACAAAAACCGTTTAAATTTGTTTAAAAGTAAAAGTAAAAGCCAATATACATCTTCAAGTCTTACAAATGGCATCCACTAAGTATTAATTCTGTAGAGTCACAAAGCAATTAGTATCCAGGGTCGCCAGATATTTATAAATGAAGTTTTCTCAGAAGATTATGGATATCTTCGAGTGAAATATCAATATCATTTTAATAACGGACAAAGTTAAACTGTATTTACACAAAACCCGAATGAAATCGTCTATATTAATTTCCTGAGAAATCTTCAACCAATTGCTTTGCTAGACTGTACTATAGATTTTATCAATACTTAAAGTTGTATATACAACTTTAATATTTTGCGGATGCCGTTAAACATCATTTATAAGACTTTGAGATGTATATTGGCTTTTACTTTTACCTTTAAACGATTTTTTGTTACAGTTGTTTTATCTCACGAATGCGGGTGAGCCATACTTGTAGTTAGTAAAACTCGGCCAAAACTGAGCGCTCCTGAGCTTACGCACACAAAGACAATGTGCATGTACAGTCAACAAATTGGAATCATGACCCACTCAGCTGATAATTCGTTTCAAATCGTCAAAACAGTAAGGTTTTCTTCTATGGTGCACTTAGGACATTTTGAATATTTTATTTGTAAGCTGTCACTGTCACTTGCCAATAAAATTGATAACAAGTCTGTTGCCAGGGAAATATCTGTTTAAGCAAAATTCAACCTAATGGTATTAAACGTCTGTAGGATATTAAGCTTATCATGGGTCATGATTCCGATTTGTTGACTGTACACACACACAAGTATGGCTCACCCACTTTCGTGAGATAAAACATCTGTACTTGGGATTGCACCAACCTACAAGTGCATTTGAAAACGCACTCAGACTACCGATCGTACTCTTGTTCGGTGTACTTCAAGGCTTTCAAGTGTAAAAGAGCGCTCAATAGACATTTCAGAGTGATTATTGAAGTAAAACTTCTTTAGGCACGCTTGACTTGGGGGTAAGCTGGTTAATGCTTTACGAAAAGTGAGGCGAACGGAGGGGGTAGTGCGGGACGCGCCTGCAGGCAATGATATTATACTAGGTAAATACGTTACAACACAATCTGTTTAAAATTCTGTACATCCATTACCAACACAGATTTCATTCTGATGCTGGCACTTAGCATACCTCTAGGCTTAAATGGTGTAAACGACATTTTCGCGTGAAGGTATTTTCTACTCTATAGATTAAGTCAAAGAGTAGAAAATGTCGTTAACGGCCTATGAGCTGAGAGGTATCGGATTATCACTATTACGCTTATAAATACAAAATAAACTTTATTCCAATAGAGATAGGGTATATTTTGTATTGGTCGGATAACGTGAATATTTGGACAACTACTCCAATCGAAGTGCCAGTAGATAATAGGAATGAGTTCTATTGATTTATCTATAAATTTGCGTTGAACGTATCTACCTATATTGAAATAAGATCATTGCCGACAGGTCCATGAAGGAATGTTCTTGGACATCAGGCCGTTCCCTTGCTCCGCTTGTGACAAAACTTTCAAGTTCAAGGGAGCACTGGACAGACACTTTGTAGTAAGTTTTAACTTAGTTATTTCAACATGCACTAACTCTAGTCTCTGAAATAAAAAAACCGTTTAGAAAAAGTTTGACGCTTGTATGTATCTGTTTTTGAAATAGAGCCGGAACAAAAAATATTGAAAATATCATTTTTGGAACGAAGTTCCCTATCGTAGCATGCGGTAAGGGTGATTCGTGAGAAAATGTAACGTCACGTCAGATTTTAACTATTAAATATACAAAAAGACACATTTTACCTTAGACCCTGTGTGGTATCTCAGTCCGACGCTTAATTTTCCCTGCCATCTATGCTTGTATTATAGTTGCAAAATTATTATGAACCAGTCAATATTTAACGCATGCGCCTTTTAATAAATACCTTCGTTCCTGACTTAGGCTTTCAAATAACTCTGGGTGCTCAATAGAGCGAGACAATATTTCAGGCTGGATCATCGCCTCAAACTAGGCACAAATCCGGCCGCACATGGAATATTGCTCACATCTCTGGGCTGGAGCACCCGACTACTTTCCAGTTTTCCGCATTTAACGCAGAGCGTCTCGAATCGTCGGCGACTATGCTATGTCCCATCGGCTTGACCCTCTAGCCGTGCGAAGAGACTTTGCATCTGTATGTATCCTTTATCAAGTGCTCTGACCTTATACCAGCCGCTGACTTCCGCCATCGTACCAGCCGCCATATTCCATCCTCATCATCTTGATGGTTCGCGGTTAACTATTGTACGTTTAACACGTCATTTTTGCCACGTACAGCAAAATTGTGGAAACAACTTCCAATCAACATGGGAGCCTTGAAGAAAAGACCAAACGTCTTTTTAAAAGGTCTCCCTTGGTGTTGCGGGCGGCGGAGATTGCTTACTATCAGATCAGGTGACCCGCCTGCTCGTTTGCCATCTTATGTTTCAAAAAAAACTTCCATCGAGTGGCTTCTCCGCAAAATTTCGTTTATTTCGAACAATGTGACGTGACTTGTTAACTGTGCCCTAGAAAAGACATTGGTGCCGATTCTGTTGTTACCTGCTAAACGGCCAAAATTTATATCCAATCTATCCATGATTTGCCCTACTAGGGATAGTAATTTGACATAAGCTCCATACAAAATATGTCAAATTTCTATCTCTAGTAGGGTAAATCGTGGATAGATTGGATATTAATTTTGGCCGTAAACTAATTTCAATCACACTATGGTTTCGATTCCCTTGTCAACTAACTTAACTTTAGTTTCGAATCCCTTGTTAACTAACTTAACATAAACTATTCATGTCTTTTTCTAATAGTAAAAACAAGAAGGAGGTAGCAAGTATTTTAGAACTGTTAAATTAGTTTACACTTCTTCGTATTTTTTATCGGCACATTTCGAGGTCACGTCTAAACTTGTATGGAAATTTTAATTCCGAAAATTTGTCAGCACTAAAATTGTTGCCATCTCTTTCCTGTATCTACTGTTAGTAAAAGAGAGCGATAGTTTAAATTAAGTTTAGTCTGTGAACAAGAGAATCAACACCTATCCCTTTCCCACAAATATAATTGTCAAATAACAGAAAATATTAAGAACTTTAAAATTAGTCTGTACCTTTGTAGTTTACGGGAAAATAGACGCCACTTGTAGGGATGGAGAATAAATTCACATTGAAAGCCAGCAATTAATATTAATTTGACAGGACTAACTATCTTCTATCCTTCCCTAATGTTTTTGGTTAAGGATATAGTGATACTAAATTAATTTAGTTTGTAAAAAAAACGAGTGTGCTTTAGACCCCACGAGTCACGTTAGAAGTAAAACTTCACAAAAAAAATATGTTTGCTCGCACCTCTCTCTTGCCCCTACAGTAATATACGAAATGTAACTCTCTCTCTTTCTACCTTCACTAACTTATATCTCCCTCTCAACTTCCGTTCGCCTCGCCTGATCAAACTTTTCGTAACGTATTTACCAACTTACTCCCCAAGTCAAGCGTGCCTAAAGAAGTTTTACTTCAAAAATCGCGTCCGCTATCTTGGATCTCAAAAGAAATGTTATATTAGTAATCAGCACCCCGAGAAACATCGAAAACGATATCCATATTGATTTAACTTGATAAGTCGCGTCCGCCATCTTGAATCTCGAAATAGTTATATTCGTAATCAGCACCCCCGAAAACCTCGAAAACGATACCTGTATTGATTTTATTTGAAAAGTCGCGTCCGCCATCTAGAATCTGAAAATAAATGTTATATTAGTAATCAGCACCCCGAGAAACCTCGCACAAGCACAAGCTCTACTTAGTTTGGGACTAGATGGTGCTGTGTAAAATTGTCCCAAAGATATTTATTTATTTATTTTATATTGATTTTATTAAAAAAATCGCGTCCGCCATCTTGGATCTCAAAATAGATGTTATATTCGCAATCAGCACCCCGGGAAACCTCGAAAACGATACACATATTGATTTTATTTAAAAAGTCGCGTCCGCAGTATTGGATTTCAAAATAAATATTATATTATTAATCAGCACCCCGAGAAACATCGAAAACGATATCCATATTGATTTAACTTAAAAAGTCGCGTCCGCCATCTTAATCTTGAAATAGATGTTATATTCGTAATCAGCACCCCCGAAAACCTCGAAAACGATACCCGTATTGATTTTATTTGGAAAGTCGCGTCCGCCATCTAGGATCTCAAAATAAATGTTATATTAGTAATTATCACCCCGAGAAACCTCGCACAAGCACAAGCTCTACTTAGTTTGGGACTAGATGGTGCTGTGTAAAATTGTCCCAAAGATATTAATTTATTTATTTTATATTGATTTTATTTAAAAAATTGCGTCCGCCATCTTGGATCTCAAAATAGATGTTATATTCGCAATCAGCACCCCGGGAAACCTCGAAATCGATACCCATATTGATTTTATTTAAAAAGTCGCGTCCGCCAAAGGATTTTAATATAAAAGTCAAATCCATGGGATTTTAAAATAAAAGTCGCCTCGCCCGATCACACTTTTCGTAACGCATTCACCTGCTTACTCACCAACTCAACCGGCTTACTCCCCAAGTCAAGCGTGCGTAAAGAAGTTTTACTTCAAAAACAAAATCAACACCATCGTTGAGGATAAAAGTTTTTTTCCCCTTCTTCCAGAGTCACACAGGCCACAAGCCATACGAGTGTGAGGTATGCGGTAAAGGCTTCACGCAGTCCAACAGCAGGAAGCTACACGTGCGCACCGTGCACCTGAAGCAGCCCGCGCCCTACGTCAGCCGCACGCGCCTCGAGCGACGCAAGCAGGCGCCCAGGGAGCCACAGCCACACTTCATATACTGACTACATACATACACAGCCCATTGCTGTCCCACTGCTGGGCACTGCGCACCGTGCACCTGAAGCAGCCCGCGCCCTACGTCAGCCGCACGCGCCTCGAGCGACGCAAGCAGGCGCCCAGGGAGCCACAGCCACACTTCATATACTGACTACATACATACACAGCCCATTGCTGTCCCACTGCTGGGCACTGCGCACCGTGCACCTGAAGCAGCCCGCGCCCTACGTCAGCCGCACGCGCCTCGAGCGACGCAAGCAGGCGCCCAGGGAGCCACAGCCACACTTCATATACTGACTACATACATACACAGCCCATTGCTGTCCCACTGCTGGGCACTGCGCACCGTGCACCTGAAGCAGCCCGCGCCCTACGTCAGCCGCACGCGCCTCGAGCGACGCAAGCAGGCGCCCAGGGAGCCACAGCCACACTTCATATACTGACTACATACATACACAGCCCATTGCTGTCCCACTGCTGGGCACTGCGCACCGTGCACCTGAAGCAGCCCGCGCCCTACGTCAGCCGCACGCGCCTCGAGCGACGCAAGCAGGCGCCCAGGGAGCCACAGCCACACTTCATATACTGACTACATACATACACAGCCCATTGCTGTCCCACTGCTGGGCACTGCGCACCGTGCACCTGAAGCAGCCCGCGCCCTACGTCAGCCGCACGCGCCTCGAGCGACGCAAGCAGGCGCCCAGGGAGCCACAGCCACACTTCATATACTGACTACATACATACACAGCCCATTGCTGTCCCACTGCTGGGCACTGCGCACCGTGCACCTGAAGCAGCCCGCGCCCTACGTCAGCCGCACGCGCCTCGAGCGACGCAAGCAGGCGCCCAGGGAGCCACAGCCACACTTCATATACTGACTACATACATACACAGCCCATTGCTGTCCCACTGCTGGGCACTGCGCACCGTGCACCTGAAGCAGCCCGCGCCCTACGTCAGCCGCACGCGCCTCGAGCGACGCAAGCAGGCTCCCAGGGAGCCACAGCCACACTTCATATACTGACTACATACATACACAGCCCATTGCTGTCCCACTGCTGGGCACTGCGCACCGTGCACCTGAAGCAGCCCGCGCCCTACGTCAGCCGCACGCGCCTCGAGCGACGCAAGCAGGCGCCCAGGGAGCCACAGCCACACTTCATATACTGACTACATACATACACAGCCCATTGCTGTCCCACTGCTGGGCACTGCGCACCGTGCACCTGAAGCAGCCCGCGCCCTACGTCAGCCGCACGCGCCTCGAGCGACGCAAGCAGGCGCCCAGGGAGCCACAGCCACACTTCATATACTGACTACATACATACACAGCCCATTGCTGTCCCACTGCTGGGCACTGCGCACCGTGCACCTGAAGCAGCCCGCGCCCTACGTCAGCCGCACGCGCCTCGAGCGACGCAAGCAGGCGCCCAGGGAGCCACAGCCACACTTCATATACTGACTACATACATACACAGCCCATTGCTGTCCCACTGCTGGGCACTGCGCACCGTGCACCTGAAGCAGCCCGCGCCCTACGTCAGCCGCACGCGCCTCGAGCGACGCAAGCAGGCGCCCAGGGAGCCACAGCCACACTTCATATACTGACTACATACATACACAGCCCATTGCTGTCCCACTGCTGGGCACTGCGCACCGTGCACCTGAAGCAGCCCGCGCCCTACGTCAGCCGCACGCGCCTCGAGCGACGCAAGCAGGCTCCCAGGGAGCCACAGCCACACTTCATATACTGACTACATACATACACAGCCCATTGCTGTCCCACTGCTGGGCACTGCGCACCGTGCACCTGAAGCAGCCCGCGCCCTACGTCAGCCGCACGCGCCTCGAGCGACGCAAGCAGGCGCCCAGGGAGCCACAGCCACACTTCATATACTGACTACATACATACACAGCCCATTGCTGTCCCACTGCTGGGCACTGCGCACCGTGCACCTGAAGCAGCCCGCGCCCTACGTCAGCCGCACGCGCCTCGAGCGACGCAAGCAGGCGCCCAGGGAGCCACAGCCACACTTCATATACTGACTACATACATACACAGCCCATTGCTGTCCCACTGCTGGGCACTGCGCACCGTGCACCTGAAGCAGCCCGCGCCCTACGTCAGCCGCACGCGCCTCGAGCGACGCAAGCAGGCGCCCAGGGAGCCACAGCCACACTTCATATACTGACTACATACATACACAGCCCATTGCTGTCCCACTGCTGGGCACTGCGCACCGTGCACCTGAAGCAGCCCGCGCCCTACGTCAGCCGCACGCGCCTCGAGCGACGCAAGCAGGCGCCCAGGGAGCCACAGCCACACTTCATATACTGACTACATACATACACAGCCCATTGCTGTCCCACTGCTGGGCACTGCGCACCGTGCACCTGAAGCAGCCCGCGCCCTACGTCAGCCGCACGCGCCTCGAGCGACGCAAGCAGGCGCCCAGGGAGCCACAGCCACACTTCATATACTGACTACATACATACACAGCCCATTGCTGTCCCATTACTGTCCCACTGCTGGGCACTGCGCACCGTGCACCTGAAGAAGTAAAGGTGACGTTGTTATCAAGATTCAGTTACGTGTACGAAGTATTATTTTTTATTGCACAGGAAAACGCATTTTAAGGTGAATGCTACAGGGTAGCCCGCGAAATTCAAATTTTTTGGTGTTTTTTGAAAATTGTAGCTTTATTTCGCGTTGAATATCGGTCAAAATATGATTGGCGGAAATAGTAACAATATATCTAAGGAATAATACTCATACAAAATATTAACCTAGCTCTATAAGTTGTATAAGCTCGATAATCGATAATTTGATCGTAAATTAATATTATCGAGCTAGTACAGCTAATAGAGCTAGGTTAATATTTTTTAATAGTATTATTCAGTAGATATATTGTTATTATTTCCACCAATCATATTTGACCGATATACAATGCGAAATAAAGCTACAATTTGCAAAAAAACTACATAAATTTTGAATTTTGCGGGGTACCCTGTAGCATTCACCTTAAGGCAAGACTTTTTACGGCAATATTGGCTAGGAAAGTATGTTTGGCCTCGTTAAAATAATCCCAATTACTCATAATATTTTTATACATTCACTATTTTATTTAAACATATAGGTAGGTATACTCTTTTATTTGACTCGCATCGAGTCTGGAGGCCTTAGGCATAATATTAAAAGTAGAGCCACTTCGCCAACGTAATGGTAACACATTTGGATCTAATGTGTTTTAAGAGTATTACTTAGTCCAGATCCATGGTGTTTCTATTGAGGCCACTGACGCGACGGCTGCCACGCGTTAACGATACCTATCAACCCCCAGTTTCTGGAAGGCTGATCAGTTTGATCTGTTGTCAAATCTAATGTCAGCTTTGATTAGCCGGCAAAAATGTTAACAACCAATCACATCGCTTGACCTGAGATTTGACAGCTGATTAGTTAATTTTTACGTTGATCAGCCTTTCGGAAACTGGGGGTCAGTCTCATTAAAATAGGTAACGAACTTTCAATGAATTACTAACTGAAATACTACCAGTATTTTTTTCTTAAATTAACTGTTATTAGTTTATAATCTAAGGTTATTAGGTAATAATAATAACAACGATTGCTATATTGATCAACAATAGTGGAGTTCATTCTCTTGTTCACAAACTAAACTTATTTTAAACTATCGTTCTCTTTTACTAATAGTAGACACAAGAAAGGGATGGCAACAATTTAAGTGCTGTTAAATGAATACTAGTCGTGATCTCTGAACGTGCCGACTATAGGTGTGAGATCTGTGAAAAATACGAATAAAAGTAGAACACGTAAACTAATTTGACAGCACTGAAATTGTTGCCATCCCTTTCTTGCATCTAGTATTAGTAAAGGAGAGCGATAGCTTAAAATAAGTTTGTGAATAAGCGAATCGACACCAATGTTATCATTTGAACAGTGCAATAAAATAAACATGCAATAGTGATATTATATTCTATTTCTCTCTTCTTGTAACATAATTTCTGTTTTATTTTTGTATAAGATGAGTATTAATAAGTCGTGATTGTGAATGAAACACATTCATGTAATGTGCTTTATAGGAATTAAATTATTCGTATAAATTGTTTTTATTATTATTTCGGTATGTGAAATACGATTCTCTAAACCGTCGGTGTTTTGATTGTGCAATTACCATATATCGAAGTATGCGAGATCTTCAATTTGGGTACAGTCCCATGCTGTTCCGGAATAGGGAAGAACCGTAAAGGTGGTTTCACACCGGCGAGGCGTGGAGTGAATGGGCCGAGCGAGAATTGAAAGTAGTGCAAAATTTCTATTCTCATCATGCCCATTTTTGGTGTAAAAGGATGTGCGAGGCGAGAATTGAAATATTAGTTGGTATAACATTAAACTATATTGCTGCATGAATAGACTATTACTTTGCAAAACGGATACCGGACTATAGCCATCAAGGTCCCGCGCGGTCTCGCTCTGCCTCGCGATGTTTTGCGCTAACCCGCGATATACACAGCGTCATTAATTTGTTACCTCTCTTGTTAGAGATTTATGCAGCTGACTGTACCTCGCGAGCAGGCGCGGAACAGCGCGAACTCGCGATGTACATCTTTCGGTGTGATAGGGTCGGCGAGATTTCAATCCACGCCCATCCCATCAAATACTCGCCTCGCCAGCTTGAAACCACCTTAAGAGCTTTACTGTTTGCTGTAAGAAATTGAACGACTTCCCTTATCAAAGTCATGGCATGGTATGATGGTAAGTTTTACAATGATCGTTTCAGGGAGTCTACTCTCGTATGACGAACGTAACAGCTGAACGACCAAAGTACGTTCCGTGCGTCGTCGGGCGATATAACTGAACGCACCCATGATTCCCACAGACAGCTGGGCCGCGTTCAGTACTATCGTCCGACGACGCCTGGAGCGTACTTTGGTTCAGTTACTCAGAGCAATCCTGTTAGACCCGTATTACAGAAGCTTCCGCAAGTACAGTTTAAACTCCAATCACCTGATCACTACTTAAGGATAAAATCGTTACTTGAGTATCAGTATTATTCTAGAACGGTAATTATAAACTTTAATTCAACAACATAACACACGAATTTGACCTGAAATAGAATAGAAATCTCTACTCAAGCGTAATCTGGACCACACTAGAGTGATTACAGATCAAATCTCAGCTGAAATTCCGAAACAGGTGACAGTATAAAATAATGATAAACTCAGCTGAACTGTGATCAATAAATCTCTGCTTGAGGAACGTTTTAAAATCAAAGCTCAACTCAAAACTAGTTTTAAACGGGGATCAACGCATGAGTATCGTTCTGTAATACGGGCCTTAGGAGCGATCATACAAACGAACGCCTAAGGAACGCTCCGAGCGCCATTCGACGACATCGGACGATATAACTGAACGTGACCCTGATTGTCAATCAACTTTTGACAACTGTCAATGTCAAATCATATTGACATGAGCAGTATTTATCGTGTTGTGATTGTGATTTATTTTATTCTATTCTGTGATAATACAGCAAGAATCGTATCATAATTCTATAAACCATGCTCAAAAGAGGTAAACAACTGATAGTGTATTAAGTTTTATCGTGTGTGCAAACATGTCTGTGTCTCCGTCAACGCCCGACGCGGCCCATCCGCGATTTTTACAGAAACCCATTCTAAATCTTGGTGGTACAGTATTTAAATTGATTTTTAAATTGCCTTAATGATAATTATTAAAACCATGTAAACAGTCTTCTAACTAACTAACACATTTATTCTTAATAATAAATGGCTTCATAGTTTTAGGTTAACTCACAAGTTTTGGCGGCGAAAACTTTAATTTAAACATCATAATATATTTTTTCTCTGATCCGTCAGAAAAAATACCCAGTGTGTATTATATTTATAGTACTTTATCATAGCGACGATAACCTTTAGAAACATGCTGAACAATTACTTTTCAAGCAATAAAAAGCTTTAATGCATTGTGATAAGGTATTTTTTGCATCTAACACAAAGGTTATCTCTTAGTATTAATATTATAGGCCTTTATGCCTCAACAGTACCTACACAATTTATTTTTAAGTGCATGATAGCAAGACACTCATAAATGTTTTCACCAATTGTTTTATAAACTAATAAAATGTTCTTCTGCAAAGATACCAACACATATCAAACTTTTGTTACAAAACGAAAATTATACTTTTCTATCAAGACTAAAAAAAATCCTACTAATTTTATAAAACTGAAAGTTTGTGAGGGTGTATGGATGGTGTATGTATTGATGTTTATTACTCTTTCATGCAAAAACTACTGCATGGATTTTAGTGAAATTTGGCATACAGATAGAACATAGCCCGGATTAACATATAGGCTACTTTTTATCCCAGGAAGATAAACAGTTCCTGAGAGATGTGCGATAAACGACATCCATGCGGGTGAAGCCACGGGCACAGGCTAAGTAGTAAATAATTTAAAAAACATTTTCTTTTTTAGATATTTATCAATATATTTTCTTTCAGTTCATCATCATCATCATCATTTCAACCGAAAGACGTCCACTGCTGGACATAGGCCTCCCCCAAGCATCGCCACAACGACCAGTCCTGTGCCTTGCGCATCCAGCAGATCTTTCAGTTCATCATTTCAGCCGAAAGACGTCCACTACTGGACATAGGCCTCCCCCAATTAAGGGGGGGGATCTTTCAGTTCAATTCTACTTAATTTTTTAGCTCTTAACTTACATCATTTCTTGCAGTTCCATTTGCCTTAAAATTAAATGTTTTATAATTAATGATGTGCATAAATACATCTCCAAAAAACTCAATCTATTTTATTTTAAAAGGATAGCCCACTTGATCCAATAACAAATTTTGTTTGGCCCCCTCTCTATTACAGGGGTCTTGGAATACCATAATGTAGGTACCATCATCAGCAAAATTCTGGTGTCTGGTGTTTCTATGTCTGAGTTATATCTCTCCTTGGTTAAATTGTTAGTACCTAGGTACTGGCCAAGATATGACTGTACATAGTCCCAAATGTATTGTACTTTATTGGATTGTTTATACTCATTTAAAAACAAAAAATATATTGGTAAAGTGAAAAGTCAAATAATTTTCTGTCTGTTTTTCAATACAGCTGTATTATGATAATAAAGAGGGTTTAATAATTATTTAATTTCTAGGATTAAAGATCGCCCTAGTCCAGTTGTCAGTGGGAATGGACAAGGCGAAGAATGTGGCTGCAGCAGTAAAAGAAATTCATAGGGCCAAGGAGCAGGGGGCCCAACTTGTGGCACTGCCTGAATTCTTTAATGCACCCTATGGTACAAGTAAGTATTCATATTAAAACTGCATATTTCATTAGATTCTTATGTTGTTTCCTTAAATTATTTTTTTCAATGAAATTTTTTATAGAAATTTAAGTACTCATCAAGTTATGCTATTCTTCTTCGTGTCAATGGTTCTTATTTACTTCACACTGTATTCATGTGGTATTTGGCCACCTCTATGGCGTTGTTTGTGGCTTTGTTTAAATCGTCTCTTGTAGGTAGTGGGGCACAAGGGACAATTGAACAAATGGGCTATGGACTGAATGGGGGCCCCGTAATTAGTATTAGACAAGTCTCACATTCCCCATTTGCACATATTATGCTATGACTATTTATGCTATGACTGTCTTCTATAGGTACTTTCAGTTGAACAGTTCTCTAACGCCCCAGCACCATTGTGTGTGAGAAAAAATCTATATGTTCTGTAGATCATAAAAAACTTATAATGTAAAAGTTTCAGTAATAATATTTATATGTACATGGTGAGTTTTGAAAATAGTACTGGAGGGCCTGAGGGCTGACCACTTTTCCCTTTTTTGTAAGTTTCAGATTTGGCCCCCCAGCACTATTTTCGAAACACACCCTGTATACATACATAAACCATCGCCTTGGATAATATATTTACTCAACAGTGATAAACTGTTACTCAAAAAATAAAATGGCCTTCCAATTTCAGAATACTTCAACGAATACGCAGAGTGTGTTCCCAATGGAGAGTCATGCAAAGCACTCCGGTGCGCCGCCAAGGAGACCGGAATCTGTGTGGTGGGCGGCACGCTGCCGGAGCGCTGCGGCGACGACCTGTACAACACCTGCACCGTGTGGGACGGCTGCGGGAACCTCATCGCACAACATAGGAAGGTACCAACATAATAAAACAAGACTAAGGTCCATATTACAGAATGTTCCTCAAGTACAGTTTGATCTTCAATCACCTGATCACTACTTAAGGATAGAATTGTAAATTGAGCATCAATCTTATCTCAATATGGTAATTATAAACTTCAATTCAACAACATAACACGAATATAACCTGAAATAGGAAATACATCTCTACTCAAGCGCACATCACCACACTCTACAACACTTGAGTGATTACAGATCAAATCTCTGCTCAAACACTGAAACAGTTGACAGTGTAGAATAAAGCTAAACTCAGCTGAGCTGTCATCAATGAATCTATGCTTGAGGAATGTTCTAAAATTAAATCCCAACTCAAAACTAGTTTTAAACAGTGATCAACGCTTGAGGAACTTTCTGTAATGCAGACCTAAGTAACCTTGTCTCATTTTAAGAATGATGAAGGCTGTGGCAATCACGCATCACCAAAAGCCACAGAGCAGGTAGGATTACCAGATTAATGAAATAGTTTCCTGGAAAAAAATCCAGCCATATTTCAGAACATTTCCTACATAATTTAATTTTGCGCCACATCGAAAACTAAACGGTCACCATAAGTAGCTTTGTTTTTACCACTATTTTTCAAAATTTCGGACGTTTAAGAATCCTCACTAACTCCAGATTTGTCTGGAAAATTCCGGAACCCTAAGCCCAAAACGATGACCTTGTGAAGGTCGCGGGAATCCGCTGGATGCGGAAAGCGCGGGATCGGTCATTGTGGCGATGCTTGGGGAAGGCCAGGCCAGTCCAGCTGTGGACGTCTTTCGGCTGAAATGATGATGAAGCCCAAAGCAACTTCCCAAATTAAATCAGTATACCTTTGTACATAACCTCTCTATAGTATTAAACACGCTCAATATTTTGTTCAAAGACACGGAGCGGTGAGCTAGTGGATGGACTCGCTGTATTGACGACACGAATCCTCACTTCGTAACTTGTAGTTACGTCTAAATGTGGCGATCAGTCGCCACCATACACTCCATGCAAATTTTCAGATCAGCACCTGTATCTTACGACTATGGCTTATTTTCCAGGTCCACTTATTCGACATAGACATTCCTGGCAAAATAACGTTTAAGGAGTCGGACATCCTATCAGCCGGTGACCACATCACCACTTTCGAGTACATGGGCGTTAAGATAGGCCTTGGAATCTGTTACGATCTGCGCTTCTTTGAAATGGCGCAGGTTATGTCCAAAGAAGGTAGGCTAACTATTTTACTTAAATTGTAAATTTTTCGTTATAAGATGACTTTTAGCGAAAATATCGTGCGGACTGTTTTTTTTCGAGTAGTCTTATGGCCTGGTTGCTAAGACCTTTTAGCCACGTCTTTAGTTTACTCACCCTAGTAAAGTGATGGAAACTACTAGGTTTCTGAGCGAATGATGAGAAAATACGAGTCATGTTTTTCAACTTTGTAGCATTTATCCACACTTGTACACGTTAACGAGCACATAAAAATCTTAAAATTGAATAATCCACCATTATTACACATTAACACTCGAAGAATCACAAATTTTGGAAAATAATACAAGATCCACAACACAATCTTTCCGAATTTTCCCGCCAACCCCTCTGCGGATTGAGGACTCATGCCTACCACATATCATTTTATTTACATTTCTGTCCCGGTTCTTACAAGAATACCTATAGAAGTCGTTACTGGTGAAATAAAGGTTGGAAACAGAAAACATACAACTTCAAGTTTCAAGCTTACCTTACTAATTGTTGCACTATTGTGAGTTTGTACCATGGATTCTACCTTCTTAAATCGTTGGTTTGTACTATTATGAGACGTCAGGTGCGTCACAATCCCCCAGTCTCTGAAAGGGTGATCATTTTGATCTATTGTCAAATCTAATGTCAGCTCCTGTGATTGGTCGGCAAAAATACTAACAACCAATCACATCGATTGACCTAAGATTTGACAGTCGATTAGTTAATTTTTGTGTTGATCTTCCGTTCGGAAACTGGGGGTCTATCTAAATGCTGATAAATGCAGTCCTTTCTATTTCGACGCGAAGCAGTCTAGAAAAGGCTTGTGATTCCATACTATTTCAGGCTGTTCCGTCTTAATCTACCCTGGCGCCTTCAACATGACGACGGGTCCCCGGCACTGGGAGCTGCTGGGCCGGGCCAGGGCAAACGACCTGCAGCTGTGGGTGGCCCTAGTAAGCCCCGCGAGGGATACCACGGCGGACTATGTGGCATGGGGTCATACTATGCTCATAGACCCGTGGGGGGCCGTTGTTAAGCAGTTGGACGAACATCCTGGGACATTGTGTGCTGATATTGGTGAGTGAGCTGAAGCCCAGTTCTATATGAAGTCTTCACTACTTTTTTTATGGAAATGTAGCGACATCTATCGTGCTACATGCAACCTACCACTGATGTGCGATATGACGTCACAAATCTTGAGATTTGACGCGTAGTTAGCATACATACAAGCGCCCGACATCAACCATTGAGTAAGGGTCGCCAGGCAAAAATTCTCAGCCTGAGAAACATAAAACCTCGTTCCCCCACAGAACCAATACTACAATAAATCACTTCGAAATGAAATTATGTATTTATTTCCACACACAGGGTCTGAAGGCCAATTTTCGTAATTTAAAATGTTCAAAACTACTCTTACTCTTTTTTAAATCTCTATCTCCTGACACTAGATGTTCCTGTTTGTCGTTTATTTTTGACATTTAGATTGTAACGTAGTGATTATTTTCTCTGTGATTTTGATCATTAGTGTCACCAATAACTGCAATCAGAAGTCCAATTCTCGTAATTAAAAATGTTCAAAATATAGTTCCAAACTGATCTCAATGCTTTAAATCTCAATCTCCCGACAGTACATGTTTCTGATTAGCATTGTGACCAAGCTTTGCCAACGGGTCGGTGATCGCGTCCAGTCCTATACCACCAATGACTTGGCTACCCGTTTTATCACTCCAGATTTTCCCAGAGCTAAAATAACTACAAGAAAGCTGAATCACTTTAATCCCAGATTACTTTAATGCGTCCTACTAATGTATATTGCACTTTATATTTATATAGCATGTTAATGAGAAACATCCTGAGGGCTTTACGGCCAATGATTCATGGTCGCAAATAGATATCGGACATGGCCGTGTTGAGGCCAGTAGGTCTACTCGCATTTTACGAACGACCATTTTACGAACGACAAACGAAGTACTAACTTTCGTTCCGACTGATACTTACATAATAAAGATAGGCACATAAAAAAGGCACAATTAAGATAGACTACGGTTCATAGTCGTATACAATTTACCGGAGATGAGAAAAACAAACGACAAAACACGATCATCGCATGCGATAAGGGAACGATGGTTGACCGGAGTAGCAAATTGTGCGATGAATCGTACGATTTATCGAATATCGTCGAACGGGAGTAGACCCCCAGATGTGTATAGTACAAGTAATAAAACCGACTTCAAAAACCTTAACTAAAAAGTAAAAAATAATCCTTGTATGTATTTCAAAATCTTAACATAAACCAAAATTTTGAAGGTGGCGCGTGACTGTCCCTTTGCATCATGTAAATATAATGTACTGTCGAGCGCTTATCTATAGTAAAAACAGTTTATGCGAACATACATGAAAAAAAAAACGCGCCGCCTTCAAAATTTTGGTTTATGTTAAGATTTTGAAATACATACAAGGATTATTTTTTACTTTTTAGTTAAGGTTTTTGAAGTCGGTTTTATTTTTTGTTAAAAAGTTTTTATTTCATACTTTTTAGTTGAGAATTCACAGAAAAACGAAACTATTAGTAGATCATCTAGGTAAGCGAAGCTAAATTAAACTGATTTATTGAAGCTGGTTCAAAAACTACTCGACCTAAGTCAATAAAATTTATATGGGACCACCGCGCGGACTTCCTCTACCAAATAAAAAAACATCCACGCAAATCGGCCCATAAATCTCGGAGTAATCGGTGTACATACATAAAAAAAAAAACCCGCGGAATACATAACCTCCTCCTTTTTTTGAAGTCGGTTAAAAAGAAAATTGTTGATGCAGTTTTTATTGGTTTATTTTGAGATGATTTTCGGAGTCCTATTATGTTATGATATAAATTAAATATAATGGTTCCCGTCGCGTCCCGTCCCGTAGTTTTGGGAAAAGAAAAATACGTATTTCTTTATGATTATAAATTTGAAGAGTATTTGTGTCAAGCGTGACCCCAGGAAGATTTATCATAGAAACTTTAACACCGCTTTTTACCCCCGTAGAGTTTAATTTACGAAAATTCAAAAACACGTAATTTTATTAATTGTTTCAAAGATTTTTTGGTGACATTAATTACCTTAGTGTCACAAATAAACTGCAAACAGGAATGTCTACTGTCAAGAGAGAGATTTAAAGCGTTGAGATTAGTTTGGAACTATATTTTGAACGTTTTTAATGACGAGAATTGGTTTCCTGATTTAGATCTTGGGGGCCTAGTACGAGTTTGACACTTACGAATACTTTCATAGTTTTCGTCGACTTTCATTCATAAATCATTAGTTCTTCCTTGTATGCACCAGGGGGCGCTACTGATTTTTGAATGAAAGTCGACGAAAACTATTTAAGTATTCGTAAGTATCAAACTAGTACTAGGCCCCCTGAGCCTATTATTAGTTGGGCACTTGACTATCTTTTTTTTTTTTTATCCTCTGGGCGCGAAATTTGCTTGCATTTTGCCTAGCTGGCACCCTCCAGGATCTCGTGCTACCATATTTTTTTTTGCAGAATATTCTCCCTTTTTCATGTAAAATGTAACCAACTGGGCTAGACATCTGCTTTGCTTAAATTTTACGGAAAAATGTTACAATACTCATTTTTCCTTCCAGATCTAAGAATGGTGGAAGATGTAAGAAGTCAAATACCAGTGAGGAGCCAAAGAAGAACAGATATTTACGACACAATCAACCACACCAATAATTAATGTTGCCAAAGTTTACTTTAGAACTTTACAAAATAAGGAACGAATGTATAAGGTTGGTTGGGGTGTTGCTCAAAAACTATCGAACTATTTTTTTACGATTCTCTTAATAATGATTTTACTTTCCATTAGAAAATATTACGATATTTAAAAAAAAAACGTAAAATCACAGAACACATAATAATACGTGCAGAGTGGCCACTCGGACTTCAGTAGACACTTCATGTCTCTTACAAAGACTCCTTAGTTATTACCTATTCAAAAACTGTACCTTTGAGCAGTTTTGCAGCTATGTACTTACATATAAACGTCATCTCGCCATGTATGTAAGAGTAGTAGGTACATATATCAACGCGGTTTTATGGAGTATCCGGGGTACACACATCCACACGGATGGTGTGGTAAAATTGCAATTTCCGCGTTAAAGTCGGTTCTGTTTGTTATGATATCTACGTAACAGATAGTTTGTGTGTAAGACATGAACCATACGGCAATGGTGTCGATTCTCTTGTTCACGAAATAAACTTATTTAAAACTATCGCTCACTTTGACTAACTGTAAATCACAGACTATAATGTAGAACAAAAAACCGATGATGTACCCTAATAACCACAGATCATGTATTGTTTATGGCCAGTGTTGTCAGTTGTCAATTTAATTTAACTATACTAATTTGTCATGGAATGGTAAAGTATTATGTATAAGTATTGTAGTGTGTGCGTCAAATGGAGCGCAAGAATAAAATATTTTTCTTTACTTTAACTAATAGTAGATACAAGAAAGGGATGGCAACAATTTTAGAACTGTCAAATTAGTTAACGTGTTCCACATCTTCGTATTTTTAGTCGGCACGTTCCGAGATCACGAAAAACCGTTTATGGAAACTTTAATTCAGACTAATTTGACAGCACTAAAATGTCGCTATCCCTTTCTTATATCTACTGTTAGTAAAGAAGAGCGATAGTTTAAAATAAGTTTTGTTAGTAAACAAGAGAATCAGCACCATTGTTTTACAAATACATGTTTACTAGCAAAATATGATTGTCTATATTACGGGTAAAGCCAGAAGTGGGAGTAAACCTAGTTTTATCTAGATATACTTAGAATAGCCATTAAAGATTTTTAGGTCGATTTATAAAATAATTTATTTTCGACATATACCTGGACACATCTAGGTCTACCCAACGCTGACTGGACTATATTCGCGTTTTAGACTTTACCCAAAGAGCTTGGATAATTCTAAGTTTACCTGGATAAAACTACTTTTACTGTTTCTTCTAACCATAACCATATTTTAAGTTTTATTTTATTTGTGTACTTTCGAGACCCTCGCACCTCAAAGCAAATGGTTTAAGATGAAATGTAAATAAACTGAATTCAAAGGGAACAAGCAATAAAAAAATTAATAAATTGCAATATATAATGTAAATAAGTTTACGAATATAATAATTAGTAATATATTAAAATGTTCCAATTTTATATTTTAATTAATATTATACATATTACGCGTTATTAAAGTTTTGAATTTTTATATAATTTTAGTTTTTTATTTAAATATGCTTCTAATATTTGTAACACTTCGTTGCCGCAACCCCAAAAGAGGGTCATACCACTCCCACCTGTAAAAATAAGAAAAAAGAATTGCATATCAACAGTTAAATCATTAGTAGTAGGAGAGCTCCTTGTGATAGAGCTCGTCCTGTGAAGTGCAGTCTAACAAAGCAATTAGTATACAGGGTCGCCAGATATAGATGAAGATTTCTCGGGAAATTATTATAGAATGGTTTGATTAGGGTTTTGTATAAATACAGTTTAACTTTGTCCGTTATTAAAATCATATTTCACTCGAAAACATCCATAATCTTCTGAGAAAACTTTATTTAAATCGGGCGACCCTAGATAATTGCTTTGGTAGACTGTACTACCACAGTAAGCATAACATACAGTACGGCAACTACGGCCTAACGCTCCGGATTGAATCACTTACACAGACGCACGCGTCAAAAAGAACCTAAGTGGACGTCGCAGTGCTGTCAGTGCAAATAACCTGTAGGGCAATTCTGTAACTGCATCGCAATCAACAAAATGTCAATTTTGACGTTTGAATCCGGAAAAATTGTAAAAAATAAATAAATTACAATACAATACAATTCGAATTGCGTAACTACAAAACTGTTGATTACGATGTCGGAGGGATTTATCATGAAATTTAAAACGCATACTTGCAGCAGCTTAAATGAATAACGAAACGTGATCTAACATACATGACGTCATTACATCGCAATGGATCTCTCCTGACGTAATTTACTTCATAATGAAGTCCCTCTATGTCGTTACACAATTCCAATGTTTGATTGCGATGTTATCAACATCATCTTCAATTTTACGTGAAAATTAAACTGTCAATGAGTTACGCAATTGCCCTGCCGCTTAGGGGCCTTGTTGACGCGTGCGTCTGAGTGAGTGCGTCATTTCGAGCGTTTATTATTTTATTAAAATCTTTATTGCGGACTTTACAATCCATAGTGTTAGTTACAAGATCTTAAAGCTGTGTTAGTAAATAGTAATAGACAGCATGATGAAATTTTCACTTCACATATAGAAGTGGCTTTGAGCACCTGGTCGATATATGTAAATTGACCCAGCGCTCAATAAATGGGTTATCCATTTTCTCAATTAATGTTTTTAGGATACTATTGTCACTCCCGCGCATCCTGCCCATCATTGACGCTGTTCTTTTTCTGATGATGGCATAGAAGTCAACAATGTGTGCCTCAGCAAACATCTGAGATGCGCTACAGAAGCGCGGAAGCCCCAACAGCATCCAGTGGCCATTATTATATTGTATGCGCAAGACGTTGTAGGCCTTTTGTGTATACCTCACCCACAGGCTGCAGGTGTAAAATGTTTGACAATACGCCTTGAAGAGGGTAATTATTATTTGTTTATGTTATGTTTACTGTGACCACCACCTGGCGACATTTTAGCCGCTGTGGCGAGGCCCGTCTGAATAGATCCCTCATCAGTAAATGGCTCCGTATGCTTACCATGGCCATAGTTGTGTATGTACAGTTTTCCACTCTTCTCCTCTGGCTCCAGTCTGATCGCGTCTCGTCCTGGCCTCAACCCCGCCCAGTGCTTTACCAACCCCGCATACTGGAATATATTGGATTTATTTATGAGAACTTTTTGAAGTAAAACTTCTTTAGGCACGCTTGACTTAGGGAGTAAGCTGGTAATGCGTTACGAAAAGTTTAATCGGGCGAGGCGAACGGAAGTTGAGAGGGAGATATGTTAGTGAAGATCGAAAGAGAGAGTTACGTTTCGTATATTACTGTAGGGACAAGAGAGAGAGGTAGAGGGAGAGGCCTATGTCCAGCAGTGGACTGCGATAGGCCGAGTTGATTGATTGAAGAGAGAGAGGTGCGATCAAACTTTTTTTATTTATTGAAGTGGTACTTCAGTCGTGTGGTCTAAAGCACACTCGTTTTTTTATATTATACTATATAAGTAAGTATACGTTAATCCGGATTATGTTCTGAGTGATTGAGTAATAAACATCCAAACATCTTCACTTTCACATTTATATTATTAATAAGATAGTAGGATTCCTTTGAGAATTAAGGCTTTTTTGTAGCTTCTTAAAGTCTAAATCAGCTACTAGGCAAATACACTCATCACAAATTTTCCAGCTAAAGCTTTTGTCGCATCAAATGGGGATATTGAGCGGTGCAGGGCGTCGGTAGGTACACGCAAGTTGCGCACATGGAACTATTAATGGCACATGACACAAAATTCTAGCGAGGCTCACTAAAATCAGGCACCACTCTGGAAACAGGTTAGGTGTACCGACAGCACAAACCTGTTGGTAGATATTCCACAAAATGTTATTCATTATAAAAATAAGTGTTAGTCTCTTACTTTAAGTCCAGGTACCATTCTCCTGCATCCGTTAATAATGAAGTCAGTATCATTCGGATCCAGCTGCGTGTTAAAGTCGCCTTGATGTGTTCCTCCCAGCACACACGTGTCGGCGCTGCAATTTGAACGTGCCTTAGTAAACAATCAAGTGTGAAGACCCATCTTCCTTGCTTAATCGTCAATGTAACCTACATGCAGTCCACCACATGTTAGGTAAGTTGAATCTACTTCCTCCTGGCTTCTTATCCTCCTAGATGGAGGATTCTATCGTCCGCACTGCACGAACCTCGAGTTCCGGTGATGTCCCAAGTGTGCCCGGACATCATCGAAAGAGAGGGGAGTAAGACAGATAGAGAAAGTGTAAGTGTACTTTGATAAAGAGGAAGGCCCGAGAGTGGGCCACGCTGGATGGTCTGCGAATGCCATGCATTGCAGTTCTCGCGGTTCATCCAGCCAAGGCGAAAGTAGGCACACGGCGGAGTGTTTAGTGGGTGCGAAGCCTGCGAGTCCCATATAACAACGCCGCATTCCCGGGTTGTGTGAGATGCCACAGATATATTTTCCGTCCCAAAAAAATTTACTTCATATTCCCCTGTTGTTGTTTCTGGCTAAGCATGGCTATCCTTTCACTTCTGACGGGTGTGGTGAAATCCAAGTAAAATATATATCAAGAAGATGGGCATCACCAAATTCTTGGTCTCTTGTGAAAATATATTACGATCACTGATCAGTTCAATAAGTACTTTGTCTTTGCTGTGAGGAGGAAACCTTCAAACTGACCTGGATTTGATCGACCAGGACCCGCCGAAACCAAAACGAGAGTTCCACACAGGACACTCCGCGAGCATGTGTTGGGCCGTTGGGCGGTATCCCGGTCACCTCCACAATGATGGCAATTCGTCGTGGCCTCCCGTCCGATCCTATCCAGATATTCACCGAAGCAACCGAGCCCGGTGAACACCTGAGCAAGCCGGTAGGTGACGATGACGCAGTCACTCCTAGTCAACTAGGCCTCGAAGCACGGTAGGATGCATGTCTTCGAAAAAAACTAAAAGCCTAAAAGCCGCTTGCGCCACTGCTCGAGCTCAACATCGAATTTATGGACTAAAATGATGAAGATGATACTCCATTGCGAGAAAAAATAACATAATGCCAATTGTCAACTTACTTCGGTATTATATAATTTCCGCCGCACTCATCAATAATAGTTTCGTTGATCCAAGGAGCTTTTACCTGTGAGAGAGAATTGTTTATAATTACACGCGCACTGGAAAGCGCAGCGTGGGTAGGCCGCCCCATAAGGTGGACCGACGACCTGGTGAAGGTCGCGGGAATCCGCTGGATGCGGATAGCGCAGGCCCGGTCGTTGTGGCGATGCTTAGGGGAGGCCTATGTCCAGCAGTGGACGTCTTTCGGCTGAAATGATGATGATGACAATGTTGTCTGTGAGCCTTATTTGCTGCATTGTTCCTCCACAATACTGCCGCAAAGTCAAAATGGCCCTGAAGTCCCTGAAAGGGCTGCGCGGGAGGTTAGCAACGGGAGACACATTTATACATATTATATCGTCGATAAAAGTATAAGGTATCGTATTTGTCGACAGCCTATTTGCAATAAAAGTATTTTACCTATTAACTAACTATTATCCCAGCAACTGAGAATTTTTTACCCAGTTACACTTTATCAAATACAGTTCAGTTTTCTTTATCTACTTTACTTATAATTAAGTCCTCACATTAGCAATCTGTCCTCCGAATCCTCCGAAAGATACCACTCGATCATCAGATATAAGCCACCTCACTGCCACGCCGCGCCGGTATAGATCATTACCACATTGTATTGCCAAGGCCATGGAGCGTGCTTCTTCTTCGTCGTTTCGCTCTTGACAGAGCGTTGATGGAGCGTGCTATGCTTGGCATAAATCTTCTCGACCGAGTCCGAAACACCGAGATCCTTCGTCGGACGAAAGTCTACGACGTCGGTGATAGGGCGATTAAGCTGAAGTGGAGTTGGGCGGGAAATCTGGCTCAGCGTAGAGATGACCGATAGAGCGTTGACCGAGTGATGGCCAAGGTCAGGTCGGAGAAACCCGGGCCGTCCGAAAGCGCGCTGGGTTGATGATATCGCCAAAGCCGCAGGAAACACCTGAATGAGGGACACAAGATCGAAGAGGCTGGTAAAAACGAAAGGCGGCCTATACCCAGCAGTGGGTGATACCGGGCTAGGATGATGATGATGATTGCTGTAACAATTAAATCTATATATAAATGTCCTCACTTTAGTAATCTGTCCTCTGATAGGCACCACTCGGTCATCAGGCACAAGCCACCTCGCCGCCACGCCGGTGCAGTTCACTATCACATCGTAAGGGTCTAACAAGGGATCTTGCAAAGATGTGAGCTTCGCTTTTAACACCTCGCCTTGCGCTCGCTCAAACCGCTGCTGAAAGGACGATAGTAAGGTTGGCGGGGAGGAGATGAATGTCATAAATGTTTGTCCGGCACTGAAACAATAATTGTGTAAATTATGATTTCGTAAGTCGGAAGTCTTTCGGGTGAAATAATGATGATGATGAAGTCGGAAGTATCCCACTACAGGGCAAGGGCACTTCTCCCTGACAGTTGCTAAAAGAGACCAGTCTTTTTGGAAGAAGTTCAGTTCATGCTGCCATCTCCGTCTTGACGTCTGCCATGGCAGAGCTGTATGTTTAGCCCAGTGGTGTACAGACATGCGGTACCCTTCCGAGTGACGACCGCTATTTTTGTTCTGCGACCTTATTCACTTATTCACAACCGTCGGAAAGTATTTCGAATCTGAGAGGAAAGTTAAAGAACGTGTTCTCTAAACGCTATAGGTACGCAAATCCGAAATCGTAAACTCTTCCGAGAGCCATTTGCTGTCGGAAAGCACTCTAAAACAACTATGCGTTTCCGAATCCGTTCGGTTCTCAAATCGTTTTGTTTCATAATAAAACAAGTTTTACTGAATTACATCGCGTATTATTATAAAAATCGGTTTTCATGACGTTTCGAATGCTTTGCAGCGTTCGTGGTCGCAGAAAGTGGTCGTTTTGTTTCGTTTGCCGATCAAATTTCACTTCGGATAGGGAATTTTCGAACGTTTGAGAATAGCACCACTGGAACGGATTATTGTGTTCCTTATCCGTAATTTTTAATTATTAAATCATCTGCTGTGCGTTCAGATTGTAGAACAACGTATTTAAAAGCTGCAAAATCCTTTCCGAGTGCGGCAACCGCCTCCAAGCTTATTGTTTGCGAACTGGCAGTTTTTTAAACATGTAACAGACAACCTCGGAAACCTGCTGATAGCTTTGCTTTTACAGCATCCAACTCTCAGCTTAAATATAACTCCATAGAAATATCGCTTCCAATAAGGTTTTTAAAAAGTTGCTGTTGAATAGTAAAATAACTTACGTATTTTTAAAAAGTTGCTGTTGAATAGTAAAATAACTTACGTATATCTAGCAGAATAAAGTTGACTAAAATATTCCAGTTGCTTTTCATCGAGCTCTTGATAACCATACACCATATTGACCCATTTCGGCTTGCAGAACTTTTCCTTGTCTCTGTATAGATTGTATATAGGCATGAGACAAACATCGTAGCCACCTGTTTTCCATAATTCATGGAGATATCTGTATGTTTCCCCGCCCCATTTCCTGAAATTTAATATTAACGAGCCTTTTTGGAAATAGTCATTCATTTGACGTATGGTGTAGTTGCAATAAACAGTGAGCAATTGGTTGTTGCGCAACGGGTCGCGATTTTGATTCTCGCACAGCCTACAGATTGTTGTTCCAATAATAACAGACTGTACCTATAGTCGGCACATTTTTCTGTCTCAAATAAAAAATAAGACATTCTTTATTCGTATAATGATGAAATCTAGCAAGATTAAAATAACAGTAATTTCAGAACAGATCAACATCTCCTATCAGGCCTTACAACAAAGGTATTTAATGTTATCTTAATCAACACGCTTACTTATCCAACTAAATGCTGGTTGCAATATCGGAAGGATGTTGTCAAAGGCTGGTTAAAGGGGAGGGCTTTGCAACACGGCCAATACCGATCATACAAAGAGATGCTATTTTATATAAGTATGTAGTTTATTGGGAAACTTCTTGCTCATCTAACTTTTTTGACCTCTCCCTCCAAAATAGTCTTGTAAACAGTTTCGGATGCTGCTTGCTACCGTTGGGGATTGTTATCATAATCAACACGCACAATATAGTCAAGGGCTGATTAAGGAGGTGGGGGGGCTTTTTGCACACGGCTGATACCGATCATACAAAAATAGACTACTATATTTATTTATTTATTATTTATTTGTTCAGTGGTATACATAACAAGAACATTCTAAAGAGAGAGATTATTCTTATATGCGTAAACTTCTTGCATTTTATCTATCTATTTGACCCCTCCCCCCAAAATAGTCCTGTTACCACTTTCGGATGCTGCTACCTATTCTAGTCTCTTGGGTCAGATATATCAAAAAGAACTTAGTAACATCGACCTATTAGAATATCTTGTCTACTTACTCGATCAGGGTGTAGGGAGTAGTTCCACATAAATATGGGTACCACAGTCCACCTGAACCATCTCCAGTGGTGTTTGGAGTGAACTCACTTGAAATCAACACTACCTGGAATCGAAACAGGAAAAAGCTCTTAAAGATCCGATAAAATGTAATCAAATAAGCTTATTACAAACCAAAGCTTGATATAAGGAGGTCCTCTAATTATCCATGTACAAGCAAACAATTTTAAGCACTTTCTTACAGCCAGAATACATAATTCGAAAAACGACTCACTTGAAAATCGTTATATTTTTCCTTTATTTTCATAGCACAAGTCAATCCATTGACACCGGCACCTATTACGGCAACTTTTACCATTTCTATTATATTTCTTAACTAATTTTATATAAAAAAAAATAAAAAAATAAAGCCTGCAAGACAGTTTCTCAATGTGTCGTCTTTTGTCGATGTTTGGATCTGAGAATTATTATGCATATTCTATCTTATCGTTAAAGTTCAGAGTTGAATAAACACAAGGTGTTGTTGTATAATTCGAAGTGAATGCACTATATTCAAACTTGCAAACTATCGCAGATACAATATCACTAATCTGTGGACTCTACCGAGGTCACAAACTGTACCGTCAAAGGCAGATTCATTGGGGGACCTCTCAGATGGACATACAAAAAGAAAAACAGATTAGGAACTGGGCTATCCTCCCAACCCCCAACAAAACAATAGTCCAGTATTTATCTGTAGTTCACGTAAACTTTTATTATGTAAGATTAATGCATGTCATAAATCTTTGAAGCCGTTTTGGTCACTCGAAACAAGAATTTTAGTCTAGGTGTTATTAAGGTGGCGTTTTGAATCTGGTCTGGACATAATTTATTGTACAAACGATCTATTCAACTTTAAAGCTACTGCTTATTATGAATTAAACTTGTTACCAGGTTACTTCAAGGCATTTTATTTGTAATAAAACACAGGCTTCAATTTGATCTAGTTTTTATTTGTTCTTCGCGTTGCTATCACACAATTTCTACTACACGGTTTATTTAGTCCTTATTTGCTTGTAGCAACACCTATCGCGCTATATGCGAACTAGTATTGACGTACCTGGACATGGGTGATATGAATGGGATGAGGTCACCGAAACGTGAATCGCGCAACCAATATATGACGCGCAGTTAACATAAGTCCGACATCAACAGTTGGGCCTTCTGGCGGAAGAACACCTTAACGGGACTCTCCGCTGGTTAAGCAGTCAGGGTACCCAGGTACCACCTGCAAATAGCCCAAAGGAACGGGGATTGTCATCTTGTCTCTGGGTTGGGTTATACATCGCTCTGATGTTACGTTTGCTTTAACAGCCATCGACTCTTCGGCAATCATGGATAGCCCACTACTTCAGCTTGTTGGTCACTCCAGTTCTGACAATTCATTGCGAATTTTATCGACGAACGACTTTGAATTTTTGGACTGGTCCAACAGAGTCCACGTTTCGGAACCGCAGGCTTTATCCCCTTGCGTATTTCCGAGATTAGCCTCGAAGTAGAAGAAGTAAGTTTCATACATTTAACTGTAGTTTAATTACTTGTTAGTCTTGTTCCGTCGCTTGCGAGGCGGCGCGGGTTCCTTAGTATGTACTGTGCGTACGTGAAGCGTTCTCGTACAAGACTTGTTGAATGCTACTCCACATATCTCACATTTGTATAGATTGTCGCCAGAGTGAATCTGGAACAAGAAGAGACTTCTGATGAAGCTGCTGATTCAAAAAAGTGGGGAAAAGGAGACTTAGGAAAAGTTCAAGGAGGCCTTTCCTATAAAATAGTGAACCTAGCAACTTAATCATAATATTATTACACGCGCTCGCCCATTTCCGTAGTATGACTCCATGACACAATCTCGGCTCAGACGGACATAGGTGAAGACGCGAACACAGTATTCTAACGTGTAACTAAACCTCCTGATTAATACGTAATCATTAAAGTGAATGTTATTTAAATCATCATCATCATCATTTCAGCCGAAAGACGTCCACTGCTGGACGTAGGCCTCCCCCAAGCATCGCCACAACGACCGGTCCTGTGCCTTCCGCATCCAGCGGATTCCCGCGTTATTTAAATACGCTTTCATATTTCACCTCCAGTAGATAGTCACCATACACAAACAATATACATCCAAAACCAGTTTGAGCAGTAAGAATCCTCTTGCACTTAAGGGACATAGAATCGGTTGGTCGTTAGATTTTTATCCTGATGCTGCTATCTGGGGCTGTGTTAGAGCTCGATTCGATTGTAAAAAAAGGATAGAGCTAGTTAGGACGAATGGCGCCCTCCCTCTCTCACATCTGAACCATGATAGCTTTAAGACTTTGTAAACTACATACCTTCAAATGTCTTTCCAGCGCTTCTTTCCGCTTGAAGGCTTTGGAGCACACGCTGCAGGGGAAGGGCCTAACTTCGGAGTGTTTCTGCTGGTGCACGCGCAGGTCGAAGGCAGTGAAGCAAGCCTTGTCACACTCAGAGCATTTGTATGGACGCTCGCCGAAGTGCGTACGTTTGTGCATTACTAGGAGGGCGTTACACTGGGATAAAACGAAAACAATTATCTATAAGTATATAAATGGGCAAAGACAAAACTGTTCAGTAGAATTTTCTCCACTGTTTGTCAACCAATTTTCTTTTTCTTTTTTTGTTTAGTAGCTATTGACGAGCTTATGGCTACAAAACAATAAAAAAATGGTAATAGTTTTTTTTTCAGCATAGTTCTGGTTGTTACCAAGGAAAAGTTTTTAATAACTATTAGCGAAAAATATAATAACTTGAAAAAATTAAAAAAGACCCTTTCTCTGCTTTGTCTTTTAAAACTACGTTTCGAATCGAAAGTAGTTCATACCGACGATCGTACAATTCGTACATACCATTAAAAATTTGCGTAGGTCAAGCTAATGAAAACCTTATCAAAAATACATACATACGCAGGTTAACGGCGGTTCTTCGCTGTTTACTGCCTTTGACATGATCCCCCTTATTACACTTAGACCAGTTTTAGACCTTTCTTTAAACCGGGTCTAACGTCAAACTCCATACATAAAAAAAGAAACAGTTGTATTCATCTCACTTACCACGAATCGCTTCCCGCATATCTCGCAGACGCATTTCTTCTGAATGGGGTAGTTCTTATCAGGGTGCACGAGACGGAAGTGCTGCGAGTATGCGCGCGCGCTTGAGATCTCTTCTGAACACTGCAAACATTGAGAACTAGAGACCACCAGGGGAGGTGACAACGGGTACCGGCCATACAAAAACATAATAAGATACAAAGACCCAGATTAATCATATTTTAGATTCTAGATCAAATAAACATGATTATCCTTTTTTTTATATAATCTAGACCATCAGATATTTAAAAACTTAATATAGATGGATTGACAACGATTGTGGTCTAGTGGTTCGAGTGTCGGATTGCTGATCACGAAGTCGCGGGTTCGATTCCCACAGGACACAAATATTTGTGTGATGAACATAAGTGTTTGTGTTTGTCTAGTATATAAGTGTTATATCCGTTGTCTAGTACCCATAGTACAAGCTCTACTTAGTTTGGGACTAGATGGACTAGATGGACTGAGACTAGATGTGTTGTGTAACAATGTCCCAATTTATAAAAAAATGAACAAAAAAGCCAAGTGCGAATAGGACTCGTGCACTTAAGGCCAACAAACATCCAAATATCCTAACATCAAACATCGCATCGTCACAAACTTTTAAATTTATAATCTTAGTAGGATAGATACTAGATACAGGCGTAATGTTATGTTATGTAGATAAAAAAAAAAAAATGGTTTATTGTCCCAGTTAACGGCGCGCAACATTTAAACATCAGTGATACAGAACACAAACAGGTTATTAACAGATGGGCTTACAAAGAAAGTCAAACAAAAAAACACATAGGTAAAATATAAAGAAAGGACAGTCGACATAAAATATAAGAAAAGTATAGTTGACCGCATGACAGCGGCAACACCCGAGTCAGAAAGCCGCCCTTACTGCTTACGAAATAAAGGCGCTGTCAACGTCAGACTGTTACCACTGACGTACAATCGACCGCACCTAAAACGACTATAAAAATAAAATATCTCCGTTAATTCTCAAGACATCTACGAGATATCATCTAGATACGAGATACCCACATATTTGCAGTTGGCGGGCCACCTGCTGCGCGGCGCCTTGGGGCGGTGGTGTTTGGGCTGTCTCTTGGGGTGCTCCTCGCGGTGATGGACGCGCAAATCTTCAGAGTCCGCGAACGTCTCGCCGCATACACGACAGCCTTTACTGTTGACAAGTATCAAGATTTTACATGATTTGTAAGCTTAAAACCACAAGAATAATGCCGTAGAAGTGGAAAATATTTCGGTTTGCCAAGTTTAAATAGTCGAACATTTACTGAATATCAGACAAACAAAACTGAGCCGTATGTCAACTCACATAGAGTCTGTACTCCTGGTGTGCTTCACACTCATCACCATGTGTCGCTTGAACGCCTCTGTTGATATAAACTTGACGTCACAATCGGCGCAGTACGGACCATCTTTATTCTCCTCATCTTTTACCTGCAAATACAATAATGTCGCAACTGCATTGAAACGACAAAAAATCAAATTAAAACGATGAAATGAAAATGAAAACATTTTATATCTAACTGGTTATTTTATTATTATTTATTTACCTTCTACTCGTAAAACAGTTAAACACAGATATACTTCGCATGCGTAAAATGCGTTAAAAATAATAAATAATTACAGATATACTTAATTGAACCGTTGACACGATAAGAAGTAATTTATTAAATCATAAATATATTTTTTTGTGGTTCCGGATGAACAAAGAATCATAGCAAGATCCGAAGAAGTACATTGGCTTGTAAAAAAAAAATTTTGGATAGTTGGTTTCACTATTGATCGTTCTTAGTCCCTAAAAATAATTTTCGGCATTAAAATATTTTTTAAACCCCGGAATAAAAATATTATATAATTTATCATTCCGTTGATAACATTGAGCTAATTTCTGAACATGACTAAATAGCGGCGCAAATATAGTAACCTATCAGGTAACTATGACTTTGTGCCGTTTGGGTTCGAAACTCTCGGGTCATGGGGTCCGAGTGCGCGCTCCCTTTTTAAGGAAATCTCTAAGAGGCTGGTCGACACTTCGCGTGACCAGAGGGCTGGCTTGTTCTTTGGTCAAAGAATAAGCGTTGCCATTCAACGTGGCAACGCTGCCAGTCTTCTGGGCACTATGCCAGATGACAGCGGTGCGGAGGAATATTTTGACGCCTAGGCGAGATCATTTTATTATGTACTTTGTAAATATTGTATCATTTTATTTTGTACTTTGTAAATATTGTATCATTTTATTTTGTACTTTGTTAATATTTTTTATTACTTAACTAACTTATCGTGTTAAACAACTCAAGGAATTAATGACGTTCTAACTAAATCCAGAAATAAAATAAATAAATGTAATGTAATAAAATAAATGTTGTAAAAATTACTAAATTGACAGCTGGCTGTATGACGCGTTCAGAAATTAGCTCAATTTCAAATGATTTACTTTGAATTATTATATTTTATTCCAGGATTTAAAAATATTTAAATGCCAAAAGTTAGGGACCAAGGATTAATATCAAAACATTCATACTTCTCTAAAAATATTTGATTCTTTGACTGGTTTACAAACTGCGACAGTTTTGGACATACATTTTATCCTTCAACCACCGATCGGCCTACCACAAATAGTGTAGTAATATCTGGGCCGATTCCTTATGTGCTGACTTATACCCTTTTTCACATGTCGGCTCAAATCAATTCGGCAACCACTATCCCACTGCCGTAACTAGTCTTTTATGCGCCCGGTGCGAGCTTCTATAACTGCGCTTCTATAACCCAAAACTTGATCCTGCTATGCGATTCAGAACCACACAATAACCCGTTGTCAACCGATTCGGTTTGTTATCTCGTTTCGTCTTATGATTCACGCAACGAGAGAAAAAGAAATAACAAACCGAATCGATCGACAACTGGTTATCGTATGGTTCTGAATCGGGCAGCAGCTGGGGGTCTAATCTCATTTGACGATATTCGATAAATCGTACGATTCATCGCACAATTTGCTACTCCGGTCAACCATCGTTCCCTCATCGCATGCGATGATCGTGTTTTGACGTTTGTTTCTCTGATCTCCGCTAAATTGTATATGACTATGAACCGTAGTCTATCTTAATTGTGCCTATCTTTATTGTGTAGGTATCAGTCGGAACGAAAGTTCGTACTTCGTTTGTCGTTCGTAAAACGCGAGTAGACCCCCAGGTTATTTTTGCGCCCCTCCAGGGTCTGCGCCCGTGCCTGGGCACCGCCGGCACCACCCTAGTTACGGCACTGCACTATCCTATAAATATAAAAGCTACTCACCACAATATCCCTATGCACCATATTCTTGTGTACGAGAAGGCCCTGCTTGCTGTAAAACGAGTACCCGCAGTAGCCGCAGATGTTCTCTGAAGGATGCTTGATACGCATGTGACTCACGTACGTTGTTCTCACACTGTGTTCAACGAAAGATTTGCTAAATAGGAATATAGGTGAAATGGCTTCACAAGCCTCTCACAGTTTACACTGGATACCGGCTTCTCAAAACAGGACAGGAGTGACGGGATTGGGGTGCTGGCCAGAAAACCTCCACGTGTGCCTGACGGCTGCTTGTCCTTCTGGACACGTCTGGAGGGAACGGCAGTTGTTTGGCCGGTGCATCCTGGGCACGGGCAATAAAATCCTTTCGAGGGATTAACCTTCGGGGTATTTTATTGCCTGTGGCGAATATTCTGGCGCGCTAGGGGCCCGTTTTGGGCCAGTAGGGAGTTGCTCCCACCAAACTCCTAAAAAAAGCGTATCTCTCCCACGTTGTCATCGATTATATTTATTTCTTAATTAATCCTGTTATCCTTTCTTTTAAATAACATTTATTTTAATGAAAATTTTGAGTAGTCATAATAAGAAGAAATACAAGAATAGTACGCGAAGGTCATAACAAATGTATTACTTACGTGAAGACTTCATCACAATAGTTGCATTTATGTGTGACTCCTTTGTGCGATCCTTGATGTTGCTTCACTGTGGTTCTGAAAAAATATACCTTTTAATTTTCTCCCAAGTTTAAGATAATTTTAAAGGTACAGCCAGAGCACAGAATATCTAATAGTACTAACGTACAAAACGGCCACTCACCGCCCCCCGCCAATTTAAGATTCCTCACCCGCACCCCGCACCCACCCGTGGTTTGCCGACGATTGGACTGCAAGATTGCAATGGATGTCAATCGCCTGTCGCTATACAAGCACGCCATCTCTGAGAACTACTGAGAAGCGCTTGGAACCCAGTCGGCAATACGAGCGGCGAGCATCCCTAACCTACGTGTAGGTTAGTGATGTGTGCGCGTTCGTATACAGACGTAATCTTGTGTATGTAGGTAGTGCTAGCATTTATATCGTATTGAGAGTCCGAGGTGTGGCCAGAGTCAAAAATACCGGGGCGAACAGACTGGTCAAAATGATCTGAACGACTAAGAAAAATAAACTATATCTCAATGACACAAGATTTGTTTCAGAATGAACACATAATACGTCATCTATCGTTCTGAAAAGAATTGTATCACATTGTAATCAAGTTTAATTTTGCCAGCATTGAAATAAACTGGGGGAAATGATATTTAAAAGTACATATAATATATGTCACTAGCGCGCGCAATCTGAAGACCCGAAAACGTCTTAATTGGGATTTTTTGCTATAAGTCCGCGTCAAGCAAGTCGACGAGCGGGACCGGTGACAAAAAAAATGCCGTCACGTACGTACAGAAAGTGTACTAATTATGACGCGAAAGTAACTTAAAGGAACTAACTTACTTGGACTTTGTACTAGTTTATGTGTAAGTGTGCTACCGCAGCGTACGGAATATTTTCTCCCACTTGCTCGGAAATTGGTTCATTATTTTAAAAAAAGAATACATTAATCGGCTCTTTTCCGCATGCAGCGAAATAACACGCCAGCAATATCCAACACGACAATAATATAAATTGAGTACACACTTACCTAAATTAGGTGTTTTTAGGTACAACATATTTATCATTATAAAGGCTGAATGTGCATTTTTTTTCCAAAACTTTGAAAATAGAACAAGAACGGATGAACTGCCGCGAATGAAAATACATACTGTTGAATTAATTTGTGTATTGTTTCCTCGCAAATGAGAGAAAAGTACTATACAAGTCTCAGCCGCAATAGCAATTAACGGCCTCGTTTAGTTATAAAGGACTCGGCTTGCGCCTCGTCCCTTTAAAATCGCTTCGGAAGTACTCAGGTTCGCCAAATACTTCCAATATTACTCGGCCGTCAATTGCTTCATTTCAGGCCTCGTCAGTAATGTACTATTTTGTATGTTTTGTTAGGATATAACATATCTAATTATCTAGGGGTATTTTAAGCCAGTATTTGAAAAATATCCTAGCGTCTCTCAAAATAGCGCTAAAAATGACCTCGTACATTTTAAACAACCAATTTTGCTTTGCTCTTAACGCGTTTACTTATACTTACATATTACTCGAGTTGTATGGACATAGCTTACAGACATATCTCCTCCCGTGGTTCTGCGCGTGCCGCTGAAGGTTTCGCTTCGTTTTAAACCTGTACTTGCAGATTGTGCACTCTATGTCGCCGATGCTCTGAGGACAAAACAGATAAACAGATGATGACAAAACAGATAATCAGATTGGTTGTTACGTTTAGAAAGGTGTTAGCATGTATGATGACGAAACATTAGTTGTTGATCTTTTTGTCCCGAGCTGCACATTGGCAACCCGGGATATAACCAGCAGTCGTAGCATGGCCACGTAGATATGAGATTTGTGTATGGAAAAGTAAACAAAATTCCATTTTATAGTTATTTAACTAAAATGTCTAAGGCCCGTATTACAGAAGGTTCCTCAAGTACAGTTTAAACTTCAATCAACTGATCACTACTTAAGGATAGAATCGTTATTTGAGTATCGGTCTTATTCCAATACGGTAATTATAAACTTGGCGTGGGTAGGCCCCCCACAAGGTGGACCGACGACCTGGTGAAGGTCGCGGGCGTCCGCTGGATGCGGAAGGCACAGGACCGGTCGTTGTGGCGATGCTTGGGGGAGGCCTATGTCCAGCAGTGGACGTCTTTCGGCTGAAATGATGATGATGATGATGAATTATAAACTTTAATTCGACAACATAACACATGAAATTGACATGAAATAGAATAGAAATATCTACTCAAGCATAGTCTGGACCACACTAATGGTTACAGATCAAATCTCTGCTCAAATACCGAAACAGGTAACAGTATAAAATAAAGCTAAACTGAGCTGAACTGTGATCAATAAATCTCTGCTTGAGGAACGTTCTAAAATCAAAGCTCAACTTAAAACTAGTTTTAAACAGTGATCAATGCTTGAGGATCGTTTTGTAATACGGGCCTAAGACTAGATTGACTTGACTGATTCCATGAAGTTTGATATACATAGTCAGACAGTAGTCTTCATCTTATCTTACCGAAGAGTGTTTGGTGACGTGATGTTTCCACGTCTGCGCATTATTGAATCCCCTGTAGCACAGGTGACACTGGTACGGGCAGTTCAGGTAGTTGGACGACTGCTTGCGCTTGTTCACCTCCTCCAGTTGCTGCTCCATCTGTTAAGAGGAGTTGGGTAAGCTTGATATGGTCTCTTATGGCGTCATGGGCAAACTATAACTCATTCCCTGTACATAGAAAGAAAGAAAGAAAAATTGACGCACACAACAACCTAATACTACAATACTTATACATTTATTTTTTACTTTACAATTCCATGACAAATTAATAGAGTTCCAGTTAAATTGACAACTGACAACACTGGACATAAACAATACTTCTGTCGTTAACGGTACATCATCGGATTTTTGTTCTACATTATTATCTGTGATTTACATGGCAGTTAGTCAAAACAAAAACAATAATAAAAAATGCTAGATATTATGAATACTGCTGTGATCTTTGTGCGTCGCATGTGCGCAAAAATGTAGGTCATTACTACTACGACCTAGTGCCAGCAGCGCTGATTTTCTGCAAAAACCTTTACATTGAGCCGTATAATTACAAGCCGGTACAAGGTGGTGCTGTCTGGACACATGTCATGGAGATCTTTAGAGAAATGGGGGCAGAGAGATTTTTGGCAAATAGGTATTTGGAGAAACTATCGCTGTCGCTCTACAAGCGTTCGGTGCGATAAGGACAACTGCAGCTCCGACTGAATAGCTTAAGTAAAAAAGCCGTAATTCGAGGTTTGGCTCTCGATTATTTCCACCTCTGAAACTGAGCCACTTTAAAAGATATTTCATGAACGAATTATCGTCGGACTTACCTATCTCTAATGTATAGAGTCTGATATAATAATAATCACTATAAGAGCAAGACAAAAAAGTTACACATACCGACAGAGTAACAACAGTTATGTCTTCCATATAAGTTGTATCCTCAACACGTGGGCTATCATCTTTTATAACTTTCTTTGGCTTCTTCTGAGCAACAGTTGTACCAGTCCTTTGAGGCCTGCTTCGCTTTTTCACCTGGGCTGCCCGAGTCCTCCTCTTGGATGCCTTGGGTGGTAATTTTGGTGCATCTATTGTGATTTCTGCAATCTTTAGAAACAGTAGAAATGGTTTACAGGACATCATTCATTTTGGACTAAGAACTGAAAAACGTAAAGGTTCCATACTAGCCATCATCCTCATACCCTATAGAAACTGAAACTCATGAGAGATTACCGAAGTTGCAGTTGTCTGTAGGCCAATTCATGTAACTAAAGAAGTGCAGTTGCAGTTTTAATCAAAGCAACGATATTCGTACCCTCTGAACTTCAGCGGTCGCTGTCAGATACGAACTGCAGCGTCACTGCAAATTGATCATGAAATTACGTGAAATAGGGCCCTGTTGGCTTACAATTAATATCTTGGAAAGGTGGGGCTCGCAACTTTTCCTTTACACGGGGGTTTTTCCCCTCTCACCCCTTAATTCGACGTCTGTTAAAGTACATTCCTAGTTCCTACCCAAAAAAGCATGGTAAGTGAATGATCACCTTTTATACTGAAGTTTTAATTCTAGTGAAACAGCTTGTTTAATTATTCAATATTTTTTATAGTACTGGATGAGGAAACGAGCTAAAGGCCCACCTGATATTAAGCGGTTACCTTTGCCCATAACAACTGCAATACCACCTAGGCTGTTGCCTAAATGGTACTGCAAGTCGATTCGCCAAACTGAGACATGAAGATGGAAAGTCTCATGTGATTGTAATTTCACCGGCACCCGCACCCTTCGCACCGAAACATGGCAACTCAAGCACCACTATTTGGCGGAGAAGTAGGTACGGCAATAGTACTTCCCCAGACAAGCTCTTTCACAAAGGAGCTCTACTACTACACATAGGAATAAACCAAATGTGTAATAATAACATTCAATCACTTTGTGTATGGCCCTCTACAACTATTAATTGTTTTGGACTAGCCGGAGATCCGTGTGTAAAAGATTAAGCCTTTTAAGCTGACAATCCTGGCAAAATAACTTACATTAGATCCATCTAACTCCTCCTGAATGTCCATCTTCACAAGAATCTTCACTTTCTCTAACTCAAATTCTTTAACTTTCTTCTTATCTTTACTAATCTCAAATTTTTCAACCTCTACATTTTTTACTTTCTTCTTAACTTTCTTATCTTCACATTCATCATCACTGCTAGACCCATCGGGAATGTTCTCAGGAATATCAATGTCATCATGATCTTCTTTTTTAATAACTTCCACCACAAATTCTGGTCTCTCTTCATCATTAGTACTATTTGTTACATTTTCTTGTTCTATATTGATATGTGTGAGGTTGGTTACTATTAGGAAACTTTGTCGATCAATTGATTTGATTGCTGCTGGTGTTAACTGTAAGTGAAAGTAACGAAAACAAAATTTAGTTAAACAATTTTATTGCATTCTGCGTTTTAGTGAGAATGTTTGAATTCCTTTTATTTATTATTATACTAACAGCTACAAATGAAATAGACTAAAAAAACAAAAAGTCAACAAACACTATGCAGTAAAGACAATTTTTAGTTTTTTTTTTCCATAAAAATATCAACAATAAGACTTGTTTACTTGCTCTTAAACTTAACAAATATATTAAGGCACTACTAAGAGCTAAGTGGCGCCCCCATCAGTAGTAAAATTACTTGCTGAGTACATCATTTATTGAAAAAGAGTTTTTAACAATTGAAATACAGGTACTGCAGATTAATCAGAAACTATTAACTCTGTAAATTATAGTTTGCTGTAGTTGTAGATGAAAAAATGTGAAAATCTGCCACTTTATATTTAAAATTAAATTTCAATCAATGATGTACTCAGCGTGTAATTATAATTTTTACTGATGGGGGCGCCACTTAGCTCTTAGTAGCGCCTTAAACTTGATCATAGCAGCAGCATATACATTTTGATTAGTGTTTTAGGTCATCGCACTGCTATTACTACAATAATTTATTGAATGTTAAAGTTTACCTCTCCACAGTCATCTATTATTCTACATAGAAGAGCTTGGCTGCGTAGACATTTTTGTCTGAATAAATAAAATTTCTTCACAAGTGCTGCACACTCGTAGCAAGCGTATGGCGGCAAATTATTGCATAGATACTGGAAAATATTGTAATTAAATAATTAAATTACAAAACTTCAACTAGAGCCTAACATTTCATAATTGTCTATTTAAATGAAAAATTAATTAGATACATACATATACATTTATCTGTTACTTTAATTTTTAAAACAAACAATTACCTTACTTTCTACCACGATCGAAGCAAAATATGATTCTAAAGGATACGCCTGCATGTCGAACATTTTTACATCCATATTTAAACAAATACGGCATACTTTTAGGTCTCCCATGTTTTTTATAAATAGTATTTAATAATAATCACATAAATAAAAATTGATTTCCTAGATTCGCGGTGACAATACTTTCAATATCATTTAATTTGATTTTGTTAGTAGCCATAGTTATTCAAACTTGGTTATGGGATGATATGAAAATAATTTAATGTAGTTTTATTTATCATACAAAAGTAATCACTTATTATTCGCAAAATATTGGAAAAATAGAAAAACTTGCACAAAGACGCTACAACAAAAAAACCATGTCTGTCAAGTTGCAGTGCTGTCAACCCTAAAATATTATTTTTCCCCGGTTTTAGAAAACACCCTAAATTCAGCCATATTCGCAGTTTTCCCTTAGAAAGTGTTAGAATTTTTTTTTGGCTGATGAGTAATGAGTTACAGTACTCTTGGTAGTGAGTGAGTAAGAAGTTCATATTCATATCACAACAACAAGCTTCAAGTTCTTTACTATCAAAAGTGAATCTTAAGGTTCTAGTTATATGACCTTTGTCATTTGCTTAATTATGTAAAACTAATGGCGGATGATTTGCACTGCGTTTCGTTAGTCATCACAAAAAAGTTACGTTTCACCCTTTAATTTCTTTAATGGTTCAAACACACTCGAAATATTTTCCCCTAAATAATACCCAAAAAAATTCTATACCCCAAAAAATACCCTAAGGATCATGAAATACCCTAAGTTGTGCACACTTAAGTTGACTTGAACAAGCCAAAGTTGTCAGTGTCAAAAGTCAATAGTCAAAGTAACAGATTAGGGTTGCCAGATGAGATGAGTACAACATACAAGTAGAATATCGTACAGAGGTACTAAAATTATCGAATTAGGTGAAAAAATATATTTTTTTATTTTATTTTAATGTGATGACCTTTTTTAGCTCAACCGAGAAAAGGTTCGATTGTTTATAGTGGATTTCAAAGTGATAAACTAATTTTTGTTTTCCTGACCTGACCTAATTTTTTACCTATTTGGCAAACTTCGCCGAGTCTTCTCTTCGCCTATATCGCAAAGTTTGAAGACAAAGGTCTTCATTGAAGAGCATTCACACTCAACCCTGTGCGTCATGTCTGTCATGACTTACAGTGCCGAGACGTGGACACTGACAGTTGGGCTAGTCCACAAATTCAAGGGGTGCTGGCCAGAAAATCTCCACGTGTGCCTGACGGCTGCTTGTCCTTCTGGACACGTCTGGAGGGATCGGTAGTTGTTTGGCCGGTGCATCCTGGGCACGGGCAATAAAATCCTGCCGAGGGATTAACCTTCGCGGGATTTTATTGCCTGTGGCGAATATTCTGGCGCGGGAGGGGCCCGTTCTGGGCCAGTAGGGAGTTGCTCCACGTGTCCCTCTGATATCAGCAGAGGGCACAGTGGAGTAGAACGGGCGGGCCCGGTGTGCACTCACCCTGCCACTAGGCAGGCAGCGGGGGGACTGTCTTTCCCTGCCCCCGTCGATCTCGTAACCCCAGGAGTGCCCGCTGAGTAGTGTTCTCGCGCCTCTTGGGACCGAGGGTCTTGGCTTCACCGCCCGGACCGCGAGGAAGAAAACCTCTATAAAAAATTACGGGAGGTAGGGCCTGCGAGCAGCAGACTCGGGGTAGTCTGCTGCCCGACCAGCAGCTGGCGTAGCTACGCCAACTACGCCAACTACGCCGGCTGTGCCAGCTGGCACAGCCGGCGTAGTTGGCGGAGCTGGTAAAGGCCCATGAGGTGAGGTGGCGTGCAGTGTTCCGTGTGCGCCACCTAGGAGGGTGCGGCCGACGTTAGGCCGCACGGGGAGAAGGGGCTCGCCTGCTTGTGGCGGGCCAGGACCTGTCGGGGGTGGTTGTGTGAATACTCACGGGTTTCCACGCCCCCGGCTAAGGTAGTTGAAGGAACACCGTGGTGGTTTTAGTCGGTAAGAGTCCGACACTGGCTCCGCCTACCCCGGGCGGAGTGCGTCCATGAGGATTTCCCCACGGCAAAAAAAAAAAAAAAAAATTAAAAGTCCCCAAATTCAAAGTCGCTCAGCGAGCTATGGAGCGAGCTATGCTTGGAGTTTCTTTGAAGGATAAAATCCGTAACGAGATTATCCGGAGAAGAACCGGAGTAACCGACATAGCTTGTAGGAACAGTAAGCTGAAGTGGCACTGGGCTGGCCATGTCTGTCGAAGGACCGATGGCCACTGGAGCAGACGAGTCCTTGAGTGGAGACCGAGAATCGGCAAACGCAACGTAGTGCGTCCCCCGCCAGGTGGACCGACGACCTGAAGAACGTGGCTGGGGGGGACTGGATGCCGAAGGCAGAGGACCGAGTGTTGTGGTGCAACTTGGGAGTGGCCTATGTCCAGCAGTGGACTGCGATAGGCTGAGTTGATGACCTGACCTCCCATAATTTGTCGTATTTCTAGTATCTAGCTGCTAGCGTATATAATTTGTAGTATTTTTACGAATCCGAACAATGATTTTTGATGTCAATTAGCGTGCTTTAGCGTAGGATAATACATTTTAGAAGCGAAATTATCGTACTTGTACATTATCGTTATGTCGTCTGGCAACGTTGACATTGTTGCTTTTTTGACATTGAAAACGTTTTGTTACTTTATAATAGGGTTTATTATATTCTTTTAATGCTTCAATCGGCAAAAAATATATTATAAAAATAAAAGTTTTATCATCAAGAGTGTTCACCAGTATGATTAACTAAAAATTAAATAACATACTGGAATCTGTTGTTTCATTTATGCTACGTGGCGCTACGTGATATGGTTTATCATCATGTAACGTTTTATTAAGCCTACTGTTAAGCGTGAACATTTTGTCATTCTAAGAGGGGTAAGGCAGAGGCATAGAAAAAAAAAACAATGGCAGAGGTAGGAATAGAACTGTTCCTCGAATCTGCATCGTTGATTGTGAATGTGATACCGTATTCTCGGTTAGTATTCACTAAAGGGAGACACATTTTATATAACCCACATCTACAATGTAGGTACCCTTTTCAAAATACGAAGTCCTGGGTGAAAGATGTATCTATTCATGATATCTTATTAATAATTGGAAATATTTGCATGCCACTGAGCAACTACTTTTTATACCCTCCTAACTTCAGAATTAAGACAGGACTCACCAAAAACACTTACATACGTACAAGCAAACTCATATAATAACAATTCACGAACACTGTACCCACCCCCGCATACTCACGTCTACGAGACAAACACAAACGAATACATTCCACACGCGACCACGGGTGCACATACTCACACACGCACATCCCAACTCACATCACTCACTCACAAAATGTATTACACTATATACCTAACCTCAATTCCTCTCATACGCACCTGCATACATAAACGCACCCTCACATGTTTGTCCAACTGCATGCATATAATAATATTCTTTCTCTTCCATTGAGTTATATTTTATGATTAAGTACTTTTTTTTGTATTGTATTTTATAACCAATAATGGGACATCATGATGGGCAACATACTTAAAACTAGGGTGAGGGCCTGGTGATCCGTAACACAGGGTTTCCCTAGTACGGACTCCAGTCTCTCACAAAGGAGCTTATACGCGCCTATTTGTTCACGTAAATCTAAGTTATTCATACATATTAAGCCACCCTTTGTGAAGAGAGAAATAAAATTATTATTTATTTAAAAATTATTATTATTATTTGTGTTGATAGTGATTTAGTAACATAAATAACGATTCCTTATTTTTGCAATTTATGTACCTAATGCCTAATGACTGCCTCGTTGGTCTAGTGGTCGCAAGCGCGACTGCTGAGCGTGAGGTCCTGGGTTCGATTCTCGGGTCGGGCAAAGTGTTATTGGGTTTTTCTTAGGAAATTCTCAGTAGCAGCCCGGAGTCTGGATTTGTGCCCGGTTAATGGCAATAGGCTCGCCCCCTATTACATGGGACTTACAACATAACTGGCGAAATGTGGGTGTACTGTACACCTCTGCCTACCCCTTCGGGGAAATACAGGCGTGATGTTATGTTATGTTATGTTATGTACCTAATGCTACGCTAAACGTGTAGAGAGTTAGGCACAATAAATTACTTGGGTAATGAAAACCTCTTGGTGTTCCTGACGGCTACTGGTTCATCTCAGTAGGTCTGGAGGGAATAGCAGTTATTGGATCGGTGCACCCTGGGCAAGGGCAAATAAGTCTTCTTTGGACTGGGGGACCATATTGCCCGTGGCGAATATTTTGGCACAGGAGGGACCCGATCTGGGCTAATACGGGGCCCGCGTTGCTGGTGTAAGTCTTATAGTTACGCTGTGGCTGTACACTGCCATTGTAAGGCCCATGATAACTTATGGCTGTGTTGTATGGCACGGAAAAACCCATCAGATTACCTGCAGGGATGCTCTCTCAAGCTTCTAGAGACTCGCGTGTCTCATAACAACAGGAGCAATTGCATCGACTCCAACCGCTGCACTTGAAGCTCTGCTTAATCTCGTTCCTTTGCATGTGCAGGTGCAAATGGACGCTAGGGCAGCAATGATAAGGGCTAGAATACCGGGAAGGACAAGATGGAAGTCTACTGCCGTGAGGGCACTGTAGGAGAACCTCCTGAAGAAAGACATCATTGCTATGCCCACTGATGCAATGTTAAAAGAATACAGCTTTGACAGACTGTTAGGATATTCATACCTCAGAGGACTGAGTAGAAGGACCACACGCCAGGCCAGCGTCACTGATGTTGTTTGGTTCACCGACGGATCCAAAACAGGCCAAGTGCGTGTGGGACTCACGTAGTAAGGGTTCCGTACCACCCATCGACCATACCCCATAGAAACTGATTTAATTTACGACAGTTCATCAAAAGACATCAACGCACCATGTGCGAAATATGAATTTTTGCATCTCTTTCTTACGCAGGTACCACCACGTATGTCTATGTTCGCCCTCTTTTTAGTCATCATCATCATCATTTCAGCCGAAAGACGTCCACTGCTGGACATAGGCCTCCCCCAAGCATCGCCACAACGACCGGTCATGTGCCTTCCGCATCCAGCGGATTCCCGCGACCTTCACCAGGTCGTCGGTCCACCTTGTGGGGGGCCTACCCACGCTGCGCCTTCCAGTACGCGGTCGCCACTCCAGAACTTTACTGCCCCATCGGCCATCCGTTCTGCGAGCAATGTGCCCCGCCCACTGCCACTTAAGTTTGGCAGTTCTTCGGGCTATGTCGGTTACTTTCGTTCTCCTGCGAATCTCCTCATTTCTGATTCGATCACGCAGGGACACTCCGAGCATAGCCCTCTCCATTGCCCTTTGAGTGACTTTGAGCCTTCTTATCAGGCCCATTGTGAGCGACCACGTTTCGGTACCGTAAGTAATTACTGGCAACACACACTGGTCAAAGACTTTCGTCTTGAGACACTGCGGTATTTTGGACGAGAAGATATTGCGTAGCTTCCCGAACGCTGCCCAACCGAGTCGGATTCGACGATTGACCTCTTTCTCGAAGTTGGACTTACCTAGCTGGACAGTTTGTCCTAGGTATACATAATCGTCAACAACTTCGAGTGCCTTATTGTTTTTGAGCTGCTTCAGAGCCATCCTAATCTCGTACAGGCTGACGTCCGGGATATCTTCGGTATAGTGTCGGGTTAATCGAGCTCTTGGGTCTTTAGCCCGATTTACAGCGGGTGTCCGGGTGGACGTGTATATGTCTCTTTTTAGTATTTGTTGCTAAACTAAATAGTATGCACTATAATCAGACCAAGTTTGACACTGGTATGTATTATCGTTTTGAAGATAGAGCAGGAAAAATACCTGTAGAATAGGTGGAATATGTCGTGGACAAACTATTGCATTGTAACAACCTTTGTACCATATTTCGTGCAAATTAATAAATGAAATGAAATGAACAAGAACGTTGCAAAAAATGCATGTTTTTCGAGGTTTCTTGTGGGTATAGTATTTATCATGATAGGCACCGTGATAGAAGGTTGGGGAATGCTGCAAGAGGCGTCACAATAGATCTTACCAGGTCGCAGTGGTTTAGGGGCGTTCAAGACCCTACCTCTTTCCTCAAATAATAATAATACCCTGGATAAGACGGAATTTCTAGAAACTCTCAAACTTACTCCCGAAGTCCCGACTGGTTCGAGCTCTGAACCAAATCGAGCTAATTCCAATTCCTAGAAAAATGCAAAACGATTTGACACTAACTCGAATTCAAATTCGATTGACACTTGATCCAGTCGGGATAGTCGTTCCAAATGAATCGAGTCCACTACAAGTTGACACCTTCATGATCATCATCATCATTTCAGCCGAAAGACGTCCTCTGCTGGACATAGGCCTCCCCCGAGGGGGGTAATGCCATAATCGCCACGCTTGGCAGGCGGATTGGCGATCGCAGTTGGTTGGTTAAATACTCAGAGAACGCTGCTGCCCATCCTCAGGTGAATCCCTTAGTCGCCTTTTACGACACCCATGAGAAGAGATAAGGGTGGTGTTGACCCCTTAGCTGAACAAAAACCGCATACTGGCTATACCTACCTATATTATATGTAGGTAGGTATTTAGGCATAGAATGATGCAAACCGGATCTCTGCAAAACGAGTTATGATAAATATGAACATTTATCTTAGTTACCTACATACTTATTTCTATAGTAGGTACCTACTACCTACTTATCTGAGCAATACGTACCTACGTACCTAAGTGGTACAAAATAATAATAATTCTATGTTTCAGGCTGAAGCGCCAATCTATTGGAGCCTCGTTATGTAAGTAGGTGTGGCTGATATTTCTTCAGGATTCTGGATGTCAAAGAGATCCCTATACGCGTTGAATTTTCGTTGGTTTTGGAAACGAAAACGAGTCATTCTAGGTACCTACTCATCAATATGAACAACTTTTACTATGGGACCAACCATGAAACCGCGAAAAAAATCTGCTGATCCCTATATTTTGTCGACCACAAATGTAGAGATCAGATGATATTTTTTTCGCGATTTCAGGGTTGGTCCCATACTAAAAGTTGTTTATACTGATGAAGTACTCATACTACTCTCTTGTTATTGTACAATAACCCCTTGAGAGGTTTCAGTTATTTCAGTATAGTTCCCCTTACTCATTGTTAGTTGCAATAAAAACTGGCCAAGTGCGAGTCGGACTCGCACAGTAAGGGTTCCGTACCTCTCAAAGACCTGATGATACACCATAAAAACTGATTTAATTTACGAGAGTTTATAAAAAGACATCAACGCACAGTGCGTGGAATATGAATTTTTGCATGTCTTTCTTGCAGGTACCACCACATATGTGTATGTTTGTCTTATTTTCAGTATTTGTTGCTAAACTACATAATATGCACTATAATCAGACAAAGTTTAACGTTTTACATATTACAATTTTGAAGATAGAGCAGGAACAAAAAAGTTGTAAAAAATGCATGTTTTTTTGAGGTTTCTTGTATGAGGACCCCCTTTGTTTTTAGTATTTGTCGTGATACACCTCATAGCAACACATATTCTGTGAAAATTTCAACTGGTTATCTATTACCGTTACAAAGATACAACCCTGTGACAGACAGACGGACGGACGGACGGACGGACGGACGGACGGACGGACAGCGTAGCGAGAGTAATAGGGTCCCGTTTGGCACCCTTCGGGTACGGAACCCTAAAAAGCGGTATAGGTACCTACCGAGTGTAGTGGTGTAACTTGGAAGAGGCCTGAATGCCTGATATCAGACAGAGGCTGTAATTGGCAAGATTATTGATATTTTTTTAGGATTCCGTACCTAAAGACAGCCAAGGGGGCCCTATTACGTACCAATCGAATCTGTGCTATTACTATTACTAAGTCTTTTTTTTTTTGCCGTAGGGAAATCCTCATGGACGCACTCCACCCGGCGTAGACGGAACCAGTGTCGGACTCTTACCGACTAAAACCACCACGGTGTTCCTTCAACTAACTTAGCCGGGGGCGTGGGAACCCGTGACTATTCACACAACCACCCCCGACAGGTCCCGGCCCGCCAAAAGCAGGCAAGCCCCTTCTCCCCGTGTGGTCTAACGTCGGCCGCACCCTCCTTGGTGACGCACACGGAACACTGAACGCCACCTCACCTCACGGGCCTTTACCAGCTGTGCCAACTACGCCAGCTACGCCAAAAGTGCCAGCTACGCCAAAAAAAAAATTGAATTAAATAAATTAATTAATAAATAATTAATAATTAATTGAATAAATGAATTGATTTGAATAATAAAATAATAAAATCTTTATTGATCAAAAGCAGAGTTACAATATTTAGAACACTAGCCTCCACACTAGGATTCCCTGTGTCGTGGAGTCTAGTCTCTTTCATCAGACTAACAATTATTAATTTAAAAAGAAAAACAAAAATTGCAATAATAACAATTAAAGTAAAAATAAACCAAAAATTAAATAAACCAAGAAGTCCAGGAACCCATCAAAATTTCATCCAAATCTTGTTCTTTAAATTCGGACCCGAGAATACCGTACCGAACGGGACGAACATCAAATGTTTGACAGGTAGGAACAGTTTGTATGGGAAAATAAAATTGTTGTTTTTACTATTTTCCTCGCAAATTTTCCACATTTTCTCACCTTTTAAACCTTCCCTGGACTTCCACAAATTAAAACCAAAATTAGCCAAATCGGTCTAGCCGTTCTCGAGTTTTAGCGAGACTAACGAACAGCAATTGATTTTTCTTACACCATTTTGCACCATCGAAATTGGTGATTGTCGACGTACGGTTGACCGCACGTCAGTGGTAACACTTTGCCATTGACAGCATCTTTATTTCGTAAGAATTACCTAAGGGCGATTTTCGAATTGAAGTGTTACCACTGCCATGCAGTCGACTGTACACCAGTGCATCTTATCATTACTAATATCGGATATTCACAGTAACGTTGGAACTCAAATGAAAGGATTCAATGAGCTCTATACAAATAAATGGTCCCAATTTTTGATGACTATATCTGCTAAACTACAGCTCTCAGACCTATTGTGTTGGTACTCACATGAAAGGGCTCAACGAGCTCTAAGAACACAAATAAATAATAAAATTTCAGCCAAGGGTTTTTGGATCTTATTGACAAATATTCAAAGAAAATTTGAAATTTCATAGAATATTACTAGTCCAAATATTGAAATGCAAAGAGTTTTTCCCAAAATATCACTGAGGTTGATAATCGCTTGGCAGATATTTTTACTCTGTATTTGTGTAGATTTCGTCGAGCCCTTTCATTTGAGTACCAACGAGATGGGTCTTAGTCCTATGCTTCAGGTAATATGACCATAAGAAGTTTTGACCATTTGTTTGTCTAGAACTCATCAGGGTCTTATAATTGAGTCGTTACATGCATAAGGTATTTGCGACCGTTAGTTTAGGAGATAAAGACATGTCAAAAAAGCTTTCTGTGCAGTAACATCGAGCTAGCGGAATATTTACATTTACATCTAGCGTGAACACCCTCTCCCGCCCCCAAACCCTCTCTTCTACGTCAACCCACTACCTCTCGACCACACCCCACCCCCTCCCCCAAAAAATTCTTATTGTGGGTGGGAATCGAACCTGCAACTCGAGAGGCCTGATACCTTAAAGAGCTGATATCTCCGGAACGTTCAGAGATACAGTTATCTCAAAAAAAAAAACTCAAAATTCAGTAATTTTTACCACATTTTCAGCCCTTGCCTGCTCCACCCCTCGCTTAGCCCGTTCCTCCCCTCCTCAAATCCAAGGCACCACTTAGACCCACCGGTTCCTCCTAAGATATGAGTATAGGCCCAGCAGGCGGCGGACTCGGGTACAGCTCGGGGTAGTCTGCTGCCTGGCGTAGTTGGCGCGGCTGGTGTTGCTGCCGTGGGCCCGTGGCTGGCGAGGCTTGCGAGGCTTGCATGGCTGGCGTAGGCCCCGTGGGTGGCTAGCGAGGCAGGTGCGGCTTCCCACGCCCCCGGCTAAGGTAATTGAAGGAACACTGTTGTGGATTTAGTCGGTAGTCCGACAATGGCTCCGCCGTCCCCGGGCGGAGTGCGTCCATGAGGATTTCACTAACCAAATAAAAAAACTATTATGTTGTGGTTTCGACATAGTATAATAACAGGAAACTTTTGCAGGTACTCTGAAGTACTCTGAACTACCTTACTGAATAGATTTCGATGAGGTTTTCCCGACTAGACTACAATTTCTTGGTTAATTGTTAGGTTCATTAACCTCAATCTCTCGGAGGCATTAAACCTGATTAATTTAATTTAAAAAGTTAATTATAACTGAGGCTGCCATTACCTAAATTGCCAACGCCGCGCCGCTGCCGCCCGGAGAAAGACTTAAAAAACACGCATATTTGAGTGAAATCACGTTTTCCCCCGGACATGTGTTATTTTTTTACCAACGTCGTAAGCATCTGGGTTTCCCCGGACACTTTTTAAGAACATCCAAACTAGGAAGAATCCGGGGAAACCTGGACGGATGGTAGCCCTAATTATAACTAATGTAATAATAATAATATAATTATACAGTCAACTTCATGACAGTCATTCGTAAACCGCCCTTACTGCTTACTACTTCAAAGAAATTACTCAAATCACCACGCTCGCTTCCCGAACGGGATTGGTTATCTTAGTATGAAGTCAGGAAGATGTTGCCGATCCTTTGATCTTGTCTTTTACCTTTTACCTGAACTACACACCCCACGAAGAAGAGAGAGGGTAGTAGCACGTGAACCTTTGCCGGAAACGAGAGCGAAAACCGGCCAAGAGCATGTCGAGCCATGCTCAGTATTATCCACTCGAGTAACCGTGGGTACTGGTAGTACCCAAACGTGTTTTGCCTCAAAGTGGCCTTGGGTACTAGTAGTACCCAAGCGAAGTGAATGTGGAGTACCTCATGAATATGCCTTATATTTATCTAACAAAGAGTTATTTCTTTTTGGCAATATTACGATCTAGTTCCTAATGAATAGTCCAACATTTTAAGGTACGACAATACTACAAACATTCTCTCAAAGATTTAATATAAATATTTTTTATTCGGTCTGTTGTAGTGATGTAACGAATATTCGCATTCGCATTCGCAAGATTTCTGCGAATGTTTTGCGAATATGAATATCAGAAAAAAATACTATTTGAAAATAATTGTAGGTTAATAAAATCAAAATCCATTCATTTCTTATGTTTTTTAATGCAAGGGAAAGTAACTTAACCTCGTAAGCACATTATCAGTCTTTATCATTTGGTATTATTTCTTTATTATTTTACTTTGGGGTAACTATCACTAGGTTACTATCAGGTGAATGGGGCGCTACACACCTTTATGAACAGCCGCAAAGTGTCGGAAAAGGCACGGCTGGCTGTTCATGGAGGAGTGTTAGTGCTTACACTTATGTATGGTAGTGAAAGTTGGGTATGGCAGAAGAAACATGAAAGCAGAATAAATGCAGTACGAATGAGAGCTTTGGGAAGTATGTGTGGTGTAACTTTGAGAGCTAAAGTAAGGAATAACGTGATAAGGGAGAGTTGTGTAATGAAAGAAGATGTAGTGACAAAGATTGAGAAAGGTAAGTTAAGATGGTTTGGACATATAGAGAGGATGGACGAGAGGAGATTGACGAAACAAGTATACGAAGCGAGTGTGGATGGAAGAGTTGGAAGGGGACGACCTCGGCGAACGTATCGCGATCAAATCGCGGATGTTCTCAAAAAATGCCAGGTTAAGAGTACTCTAAACCGACGAGCATACATGACGAGGTTAATGGGCATAGAGAAGCGAAAGAGGTGTGTCAGGATCGTAGCAGGTGGAAATCCATAGTCTCTGCCTACCCCAATGGGAAACAGGGGCGTGATAATATGTATGTATGTATGTATGTTTACTTTGGGCAATGAAGCTTAATTATTAAATTTTCAATAGAACTTATAAGACAAAAAGTATATAATGCAATGTAAACAAACAAAAGCAAATTCTTCTATGTTTTTTTTACAGTTCTATACTTAAGGTTTTACTCATGTCATATAATCATCTTCTTGAACAAAACTAAAAATAATAATCAAACAAACACATTATTCTCTATTCTCACTATTCTAGCAGTTGTAGTTCTTCCTTTTCTTGAATATTCATTGTTACACAGCTTTCATTTAGCTCGTTCAGCATCGCAAAGTGTAAAATAAGTCCAATAAACGATTGAATTGAATTGAATTGAATCCATATTTCACATTTTTTTTCATTTTTTTGTTGATTTACTCATGTTAATAAATAACTATTCACACTGTAACCTCAAAATTCACTTGTTTTGTTGGCGAAAAGACCCGCGCGAGTGGAATGACACTTCAGTCGGATGAGTTTGTATCAACTCGGCAATTCTCGGAACAAAATACAAACGGAACGCACCTCGAGACTGCCACCAAGCCGTAGACAATTGGCGCCAAATTTTAACAAAAACTGTACATTCGCATTCGCATTCGCATTCCGAGTGAATGTCAGTAGCAGATATTCGCATTCGCATTCGCATTCGCGAATGTTCAAAAAATTACATTCGTTACATCACTGGTAAGTTGTTCATATTCATGAGTACAGTCGCCTGCATGACAGTGGTAACACGTCAATTCGAAAACCGCCCTTACTGCTTACGAAATAAAGATGCTGCTGATGTCAAAGTGTTACCACCGACGTGCGATCGACCGTACAATGACCCCTTAAGAGGTTTTCAGTTATTTCAATAACACGTTGTATTAGTCTACTGCTGGCAATGGTACCCCCCCCACTTGGGGGGAGGCCTTTGTCCAGCAGTGGACGTCTTTCGGCTGATATGATGGCAGTTATTTCAATAACACGTTGTATTAGTCTACTGCTGGCAATGGTACCCCCCCCACTTGGGGGGAGGCCTTTGTCCAGCAGTGGACGTCTTTCGGCTGATATGATGGCAGTTATTTCAATAACACGTTGAAACACACGTTGTTGTAATAGTAGATTCTGTAATCTGAGTACCTATAGTAGGTACAAATATAGACTGTACCACAGAGTAAAGAAAGAAAAAGAAAGAAAGAAAGAATCATTTAACATTCATTTAACTTCTGTAACACAGGTTTGTACCTAGCTCAGAAGTCAGGGACTTTACAGATATTTGAGGTAAAACTTTTTGTGAACAAAAAATTATTTATTTATTTGCGTAGGTAGAATACAGGTGGTACCAGATATAAAATTGGTGGTTTAGGAACAGTGCTTTAATCTGCTAAGGATGTTAATATCTCTTTATACTGTGACTGTACCCTCGGACGAATAGATTGTACCTATGTAGGTCGAAATATAGTAAAAAACTATACTATGGAAGATCGATCAATACCCTACCTACATAGGCTACATAAATAGGAAATAGGGTTCCTCTGTGAAATAGGTAAGTATATTTTTAGGGTTCCGTACCTTAAAAGGAAAAAAAAAGGAACCCTTAGGTATTGGATCACTCTTGTGTCTGTCTGTCTGTCTGTCTATCACAGTTTATTTTCTGCAAATCTACTGGACGATGAAAAATTTAAACTAGGAACATACCTACCTAGAATAATAACGTAAATTATTTTAAGGGATGTATACAGGGTTATTTTTAATTCACCAATAACAATACAATACAATACAAACCCTCTTTATTGCACAACAAGATTACATTAATTAACATAACCCGATTTACGATTTCAGGGTTGGTCCCATTTTTAGGGTTCCGTACTCTGAGGGTGCCAAACGGGACCCTATTAATCTCGATAGTCCGTCCTTCCGTCCGTCCATCCGTCCATATGTCTGTCTGTCACAGGGCTTGTATCTTTTAAACGGTAATAGGCAGCCGGTTGAAATTGACTTTTACTATTAAAAGTAAAAGTTCATTGTAAAAGTTGTTCATACTGATGAGTATAATGACCCCTTAAGATATTTTCAGTTATATCAATAAAACGTTGTTGTTGTAATAGTAGATTCAGTAATCTGAGTTCCTATAGTAGGTACAAATATAGACTGTACCACAGAGTACAAGTAGTACACTAGTAAGACAACTTCTTACAAGGAAAGAAAATCAACTCTGAGGCGGCAGTCCAAACCGCCTTCAAAGAGTTTATTGATTCTCGCCCCCATGGTTTTTTTAGCAAAGGGATCAATGAAATACCTATGAGATGGCAAAAGTACATAGATAACAACGGTGCATACTTTGATTACCTAATTAAATATATTTTACAAAAGAAAAACTTTATATTCCTCCCGTACAAAACGCCAATTTCATATGTAAGGACCTAATATATTTCTTTCAGTATACTACATTTTTCATGTCTTGGCCTGAAATATACTATATTTCACCAAAAAACAGTTGGCCACCCTAGCACCATTAGTCATAGTCGTTGGAATTATAGCAAAAGCAGAAACAAAGTTTATACCTCAACGACTATATGAGTAACGTAACCTCTTTCTTTCCTCACTAATTAATACTAGGGAAGGGACACAAAATTATATATATTTAAATAACAAAGCAGAGATTGTTTCAGCGTTTCTTCGTAAGTGCACTTACAGCTAGGAAACGTCAAAGCCTTAAAATATTTTGACTTGGAAAAACGTTAAAAGCAACCTTCTTACAAAAAGTATATTTAGATTTTTAGATTATCTCATAATAACTTTGTTCAAGCACAGGTCAAGGAAGCTAAATAATGGTAAATATTTGAAAACAAAGTTGAAAACTACTTTTCAAATTGCAAATGAGTCCCAAAAAACTTATCGGCTACTTCACTCGCGCGCGCTACTGTACGAGGTAATTTGTGACTTTGTTACATATTTTAGGTATCTAAGTCTTCTGTTCTTTATAATTTATTTATTAATACTCAACACACATTGCCAACTTAAAATACTGCAAAAAATATAAAAGGTTACTTTTTGATCACTCTCACTCAGGTAAGTTTTGACAAAAGCGCGCTGACAACACTGGTTGTACAGTCAACTGCACGTCAGTGATAACACTTTAATTACGAAAACCACCCTTTCTGTTTACGAAATAAAGACGCTGTCAAGGTCAAACTGTTAATTAACACTGACATGCGGTCCACGGTACCTATAGGTACCCTATATAGGGCATAGGGCCTCTCTTATAATTTAGGAAAATCTAAACAAAGATCCTAAGTCTTAAAGTTCTAACGAAACACGGTATGGTACCTACGGAACCCTCTATACGCGAGTTCGACTCGCACTTGACCGGTTCTGAGTAGGTACCTATTTTATTTTTCAGAACGCGTTTGTACCGACTTCTTAATTTCTTTGTTGTTTCAATGTTATCAGTTAATCAGACGGAATAAAATTAGTAGCTGATAGCCGATAATGCCTTCATTAATATTGAACTCTGTTGTATTAATTAAAAGCCTGCCGAAAAGTTTCAAACATATTCAATGCTATGCGAACCAAAGAGGGTTTATTATAAAAGAAAAAAAAGAAAAATCAAACAAAATCCCGCTATACACATCTACCTACTTCGTTACTAAGTAGGTTAAAATACTTACGTAAGCTTGTAATTGCATTTTATACCTACCTACGTTCTCTTTACGTTCATAGTAAAATACCTAAACATTTGACATCTACTTTTTACTTGTTGCTATCTCGTTCACTCATGCAGGGGATTATTGTTCGTGGAATGCGCGCGTCGACTAGTCTCGCTACACAATGTTGGTAAGGAGGAAATTAGCAACTCAAGACTCTCGCGTGGTCTTTATGTCTTATACATAAGGTCGATTTTCACACTGTTGTTCGTATTAGAATGCCCAAGTGACAGCGACATAAGTGTAGCGAGACTACCAATGGTTACTACTTTGTATGAGTACATTCATAAATTATATTTTAGGTATTGAATTGGTAGTGATAATTAACACTAGGTACTGTTTAAAAATTTCAAAAAAATTATACATTTTTCAGGAGTGACTTTTATAACTTTTAGTGAGTGATTTCCAAAAATAAAACGGTCGAAAATAGAGTAAAATGAGAAGTCCTTGAGAACTAGTCTCGTGGGGAGTGCGGATACGTCATCGACGGCACTTTTGTAGATATGTATAGTCGCTAGCAAAGGCCTGATTGGCCAACAAAGCCTTGTCGGCGGCCATTTTGTTTGCTGCTGAGTCACCAAAAGGTGAAAAATGTACATGAATTGCACTCCCCACGAGACTACACAACGGTATTGGGCATTTCCCTGAACACAAAATTTGGGTTTCATGTTCCTCACCTACCACAGCGTGGATAGCAAGAAAAATTATCTTTCCACTATTTTTAAGTCTATACGGGTTACAAAGTCATTTAATTTTATTCTACGGAAATTGCCGCGAAAATATATTTTCAAAACTTGACGTCGGCAAAATTGCGGAACTAGCATCGGTTCTGTCGACCCTCACATGGATGGACCATGAACAGTGAACAGGGGTCAATTTTGGAAACTTGTGAAATCTGTGAACTAAAGTGATTTTCAGTTTCGATATCACATCGTGTCCTACTGCGATCTGTCAAAATAGTGAAGTGTTATGTGGACGATGCGCATCTTTCAATGCGGTTGTTTACTAATTATTGACTGAAACTTGCCACAGCAACGTTGCAGAATGTAGCCCTGGATTTGTGTGAAGCGTGACATTCCAAAAACTGTGCTTTATTAACACAAGGAGTGAGCTGTAATCGCAAACATGACGGACACTACGACTACTACACAAACTATGGTGAAGGTAAAGACGGAGAGGCCCGATGAGGCCGAGATCAGGGAGTTGGCCGCCAAGATGGTGGAGGCCAACAAGGCCAAGGCGTTAGCGGCGTCAGTGGCGGCGGCGCGGCCCCAGCCCGGGTCGCTCGTCGGCGTCCCGCCTGGCCCTGGCGGGCAAATGGGCATCCTCAACTTCCTCGCACGAAAACCCACTAGTGCAACCGACCAACGGCCCGCGCCTGACGGTGACAAGAAGAACCCGGCCCACGACGATTCCAGTTGGAAAGGTCACTTCGGCTGGGACATGCTGGGCAAATGTCACATACCTTACATATTCCGGCTCAACGAAAAATATGTGGCCGTTAGAATGGTGGAGATCAAGCTCCTGAACAAATACCTGAACTATCTTCATGCAGACATATACTCATGTACATGTATAAGGAGTTACTACATCACAGAGATAGAAGCTCGGCTACTGAACGAGATAAACAACAGGCATTGTGACGGTCAGTTTGGTCGGGAACCATTTACACAGAAAGACTTGGTAGTAAGATTGTCAGATGCTTATGAGTTCTACAATTTCTTAGATGTGTGTTATAATAAGTTATTACGAGGTACAACAAATAGTAAAGACAAGTGTGGTTTTATTAGGATAAACAAAGAATCTGTTGTACCATATACAGTGCGGGATAACCAGAAATTTGTTCCTCTATTTTATTTTGAAGGTGAAACAGACAATTTGAAATTAAAAGCGGACCAGTTGAAAGGTTGGGACCTATCGTACCTGAAGTTCTGTTGTAAGGTGCAAGGGATACGGAATGAACTATTTGCAAGTGAAACATGTTCAGTGATTAGTTTGTCAGACATTAAAAGTTATTTTCCACCCGGAACGGAGTTCGAGGAGTACTGGCCGAACAAAGTTGTTGACTCGCAGCTACTGATATCCACTAAAGGTGAGATAACTAGTTTAAGAAATATTTTTAAGTTCAAATTAAAGTTAAATAAGGATTCACTCACATGGTATGTTAATAAAAACTATCCAATGTGTCTTATGTTGTGTGTGTTAACATCCAGAACCTAGTGTATCTGTGTTCCAAAGGACATTGATCAATTTGTATAGGGCTTTGGGCCCAAGTAAATTCTCGAGTTGTAACTGAATAAAACCCAGGTTCATTTCAAGTATAAAATTCTCTTACATTAATAACTTCATACTACATTGATATCTAGCAGGGTTTTTAAAATATTAAATTTCAAAAATTTATGAATCATTTCAGTATTCAACAAATCCATGTAGCTAATTATATTGCAATCCTCTATTATTACATGGTTCTGAGCATTTTTCTTAGTCTTTCTTAAGTTCTTAAGTGAGAGAAGGTTAGAACCCCCCCTGTGAGGGAAAAGTTGCGAAACCCCCCTCAAAGTATTTTTTTGTTTCTTCTAACCTCACTTGAAATTTCTGTCACAAACATCGATCTAAGGAAGGAAAGAGGTAGACGGGAAAGGAAAACCCCCCTTTTCTGAGTTACCGATTTCACTCCCTCTCATTCCGAGTTTATTAACTTCAAGTTGTAGAGGTTCGTAAAAAAGGATTTTCAAGGTTAAAAAAAAGTTTTTATTTCGAATAAGCATTATTAAGTATCGCCAACCCGCCTGCCAAGCGTGGCTATTACGGCAAATCCCCTCAAACTGCTTGAGGGAGGCCTACGTCCACCAGTGGACGTCTTTCGGCTGAAATGATGATTATTAAGCATTTAGGCTTACGACACTGCGAATATAAATCGCGTGCGAGACGTCGGGGGAGGTGGTTAGCATTATTAAACGGTGGAAGCGATTATCGACATTAGTGACATGTAGAAAAATTAATTTTTTGATCATTTGGACTAGTAAAATATAATAACTGTCAAATTCTATGAATTTAAATAGTACTTGTCAATAAGGTCAAAATTGTTTGGCCGTTTTTTTTTTACTTCACTATAAACTTCATTCACGGGATCCTGGGTACAGTAATGTAAGGTAAAAAATTTGTTGATCAACATCTCTTTTGGCCATATCTCTTCAGCTATTGGTTGTCGATCCCACTTGCTTATACTGAAATGAAAGGGGTTAATGAGTACCACTCAAACAAATGTAACAATGATCAAGATTTTATTTTAGTGTAACTGTTTTAGACATGCATCTCGGTCGAAAACTTTTTATAACTGGTAAAAATCGCGAGGATTTTTAAACAAAGTGCCCCCCCCCCCCCCGCTCTAGGTGAGATTGAGTACGTGAACCCCCTCTCTTGTGAATGAAAAGTTGTGAAACCCTCCTTTCAGTTTTTTTAAAATTCTAACCTTTCTTTTGAAATTTCTGTGGCAAACATCGTTTAAGAGAGGAAAGAGGTAACAAAAGTTTAACAGACGTCTAATCAAGGGGCTGGGGGAGGGGAGCGAGGGGTAGAACCCCCCGTGTAAAGGAAAAGTTGAGTAAGCCCCCCTTTTCGAGTTTTTAAATACAACATTATATTCTAACTTCACTTGTTTCTGTCGCAAACATCAATTTAAGGGGAAAAGAAGTAGAGAGGAAAGCGAAACCCCCCTTTCTGAGTTACGGCAATTTACCCTTTCAAAGTTTTTAAAGGTAGTATAGGGTTTGTAAAAAGATTTTTCAAGGTTACAAAAATTAACCTAAATCTATCTGCCTATGTAGAATTTAAACATTAAAAAAAAAAGTGTGGTGCGGGACGTAAAGAATTGCACCACCCTCTTTCTTCTCATGGGTGTCGTAAAAGGCGACTAAGGGATTCACCAGAGGACGGGCAGCAGCGTTCTCTGAGTATTTAATCAACCAACTGCGATCGCCAACCCGCCTGCCAAACGTGGCGATTATGGCATATTCCCCCCCTTTGGGCCTTTTGGCCTTTGTCCAGCAGTGGACGTCTTTCGGCTGTTATGAGAGAACCAAAACGGCGTTGTTTACATTTCACTTTATCAATCATGTTGGTAGAAGTCTGCAAAACGTTATAATGCATCTTTTTTATCAACACATGCTAATAAATTCATTTAATTTCATACATTTTTGTAATTAAAATCAGTGAATTGTATGTAACAAATTGAGTTGTGCTTGAAAAATATTTAAATCAACAACCTGTTAGTATTATTTACACACTTAAGTATTAACTTATGCCAATTATGGCAGTAGTTATGTAAAACGAAACGTTCAGTGGTGGTATTTTTTAGTGTGTCATAAAAATTGACAAAATATAGGTAACTTTTAAACATAAATAGTTAATGTAATAATATAGAATCTGAATAAATGTTTACCACAACACACGCACATGTACCCCCACCACCCTACACACTCACCCCATACACACATACACATCACGCTTCACTCAAAAACACCCTACCCATCCACTCTCCCAATCTCAAACACATACTTCGCTTGCTGTTGTTAAAGTTAAATAACTGAAATGTCACGGTTGTATTATAAAATTGAAACCGTAGAAACTCCCGACTCCTAACATACAGGTCTGCATACCTAGTTTCAGGGTTTTTATTATTTAAGTACTCATAACTGATAATAATCCAAATATTGTCTAAAAAATCCCAATAGTTTCAAAGAAAAAACAAAATAAGTAAAAAATTTTTTTTTTTTCTTCAAAACTAGTTATCTTTTGTTAAATGGTTTTCATAAATGTTAATCTACTGACATAAAATCTTCCATATTTATGAGAAAATTTACTCTGTTTAGATAAATAAACAAACTGAAGAAGACCTACCTACTACTCAGAGCTGTCTTTGTAATGTATATTTGCTGTGTAATGTAGGAAACAGTTTATAAATTCAAACTTCTAAGACTTCTTACTGGTCTATAATCAGTTCCGAAAAGTAAATTCAACATCTAATTGAGGCATCTCCTAACTCAATTTTCTTGACTATTTGTAGTTTGCTAATGCCAGTTTAAGTAATAATCCAGTTTTTATATGAATTTGTCTTTTCTAGTCCCTTAACATAATGATTTAAATATCAATGAAATTTTATGGAAAAAAATCAAGTTTGATTGAAATCACTAATTTTTATAAAAAAATCACTTGATTTAAATTATGATTTCAATCAAATGATTTAAATCAATCAACCCTGCCTAGTTTAGGGGCCGGAAATCTGTCATTAAAACTTAAGACTTGATTGTACAACCTGCTGTTGTTCCTCATGCTCTGTATTGTGTTTTAAGTACAAATAATTAAATAAATCCATCAATCCATGTCATATATTTTCCTCGAAAACTGCATTCTACATAAATATAATGTTGGTAACGGTTCTGTAACAAAAAATATTAACTCCTAATTGATATATGTTACAGTACAACTTAGCTTTATTATTATTGTCACAGTCGGGTAAAAATTAAGTAACAGTTACATTTTATTTTACATGTGGGCCCATTATGTTCAGTTTCCTTTAAAACTAATTTTAGATGGTAGGTAGGATACTACTATATTTTACTAGGTACACAGAATTATTATAGAATTACTATGTGTAATGATGATCCCCTCTTAATTGGGGGAGGCCTATGTCCAGCAGTGGACGTCTTTAGGCTGAAATGATGATGTGTAATGATGAACCTTTTGCTTATTGATAACTGGCCTTAGACTAAGCTTTTGTCTTTTATTTTTCTATTCAAATGAACAACTACACAAATGATGTCAGTAGCTATACATCTTGAAAAAAAAATACAAAAGAAATAAATAGGAATTTATTTGCAGAGAGGCATCTGCAATGTTATTTTGACATTCATGGTTTACTTGTAACAAAAAAAAACTACAAGGTCATAAATATAAAAGGCTTGAAGATGCAAACAACTGATAAGAACAATTATTTTGTTATTGGCTTACTCAAACATCTTTTAAATACAAAATCTTAGGGATTATCAATATTATGATAGGTATTTAAATTAAGGTAAAAAAAAAACTTAATTTGTTTTACAATAATCACAACTTTTGATGTTAACTGTACTTTGATGTTAAGAAATGTACCTAATTAAGTAATTTTTTTATGTGCACTTACCACATGTCGTCTTGTTGTGGCAATAAATCATTTTTCTTTCTTCTTTTTCTTTCAATTGGGATATATACAAAAATCAAACTTCTTTTTAATTTTGGTACTTGGGTCAGTTGGAATAATGTGTTATCAGTAGGAACAAGCATGACAATAATTAATGTTAAAATTGGCCTATCTCATCATGATCTAAGATTGAGTCTTTCTATTCGCGTAACTTCTATCTTGATGATAGGCATTCAAAATTGTCAATTCATGAATAAAGTTGAGGTGAGAATTGCAATGCCTTCTGTAGTAAGTTTTTATGCTGATAAGATAAAATAGCAAAAAATAACGTCAGTGGCTCTTGTAGCCTATCTGGCGCTGAAGTGGCCACAATGTGATGCTCGCAACTCACATGGAAGCTAGGTCCCCTAAATATCTATGGTATAGTCTATCCGCTAAAATAGTGGCGATTCATCCAAACGGCATGCAGGGAATTTTATGCGCCTGTTCCATCTATCCCTACCTCACTGGTATTATTTATTTATTTCTGCCGATCATGCAGTGAGACATGATGTATCTGCCAAAAACCACTAACATCTTAGTACAAACCATGTTTCGTGCAAATAAAAATCTTTATCTTTATCTCTGTTCCATCTATCCCTACTTATGTATTTCCACTGGTAGAGATACTTTGAATGTTTTTCCACTTATAGGTACCAGTAATAATATGGCGTATTTCCTCAAAAATGGGAGTGATTCCAATCAATACACAATATAATAATAAATCCTCTTTATTGCACTACTTATGTGTTAGTGTACAACTGGCGGTCTAGGCAGTAGGGATAGGTGGAACTGTTTTGTCCAATTATCTCCCCCACCCCACCCACTGGTAGGAAGAATGTCGTTCCCTGGATAATTTGGTGATGTCTATGTGACCAAATGTTTGAAAGCTTATATCCGACACTATAAGAGGCAGCCCCATCATGTTGAACTGGTACTCAAACTTCATACGTGGTGTTTGTGACCACATGACCAAATTTTTCAAAGCTTGTATCTCCAACCGATGCAGCCCCATCATGCTGGTACTTAAGCTTCATAATATGTTGATGTCTATGTGACTTTCTACTTCTATTCGCTTCTGAAGATTGGCCATCTCTTCTTCACTTGACGCAACTATAGAGGTATCGTCCGCATATCTTATGTTAGTGAGTCTTTCACTACCAACACAGATTCCGCCGTGCCAACCATCGAGTGCTTTCCTCATAATATGCTCCCCGTAGAGGTTAAATAGCTTTGGCTACAGAATATAACCTTGATTATTAGTATATTATCTGTGCCTTGATGCACGCCTCGTTCCGTGTGGAAAGATTGCGACTTTGGTTTTCAAGTACCTACTGAGTAAGACTTGCGCTTAAGCATAGCAGGGTTCCGTGAAATTTGAATTAATGTAAATTAAAAAGTAATTATAACGCCTGTTTTCGATCCTGAGCTAGGTTACTAGGTACGTATGTTGAAGCCATAGCTAATCACTAGGCTCAGCTGTTTAGTGCTATATCTCCCTACTCTCACGCTTTACTTAAACTGGACCGGGTTGATGAACTCTAGTGCGATATTATATCGGATATCGACCCTGTATTTACTTACTAGAGACTTTTTTAAACACTGAACAGGCGAACTACGTTAATCGTAATACTCTGCCTGAAGATCGGAGATAGCCACCGTAGGTACCTATACATCATCATCATAATTTCAGCCGAAAGACGTCCACTGTTGGACACAGGACTACATACCTATAAGTAACTTAGGGCTGTTTTCTGAGTTGAGAATTCTTACTTACTGTTTAATACAACATGTTGATCTGTATTCGTGCCATATTTAAGGTGGTGACTATACCACTGATACTAAACCTGAATCAATAAGTTTTTTTTTAAATACCTATTTGTAAACAAACAAATTCCCCCCGTGTGTCGCGTGCGACACAAAAACGATGCGTGCGACACCACCAAAACAATTTGCAGGTATTTCCACCCTTTGACAATGCCGCCGATGACTTATTTTCCGAGTCGTTCGGGATTTATTCTCGAACCCTAGCTATGTTTCAAAGTGAAAATTTTGGTATTAAATAATCGTAGAATTTTTTAAGTATTTTTAGGTGACTAAGCACATTATTTGTCATCAGATCTAGAAATATGGCACGATTACATATCAACATCTTGTATAGTCCATTACCCACAGAGTTTCTTTTCGCAGCTTTGATGTACCAAGATGGATTTCCATTGTCTGTGAAGCTTCATTATAAGGTGTGAAATATTCAAGACAAAAGTGGTCTGAATGATAGGATGAGTAAAAAGTACCTATTTCGTTTTGCCAATTTCAGTAGGGAACCCTAGAAATAATTTCTTCAGCTGTTTTAAATACATATTTTAACCACTTCTTGAATTTCTCAAACCATGTAAACTGTACGAGAAATATAAGCCAAACACGTATATTAAATACAAAAAAAAATGTTCTAGTAAAAAATCTTTAACACACTTTCCCTATAAAAAAATCCTTGAAAAAGTTTACATCCTTCTTTGGTATAAACCGTAAAAATACTTTTATGCGAAGATCTTTACTCAGGGCCGGCTTTCAGTCTAATAGAAAAAAACCGGCCAAGAGCATGTCGGGCCATGCTCAGTATTATAGGGTTCCTTAAGTAGGTGTACAAACGAATCAAATCGAATATTAATCATAGCTATTTTAGTTTTTGCAATAATCGGCAGCATTCGCGACTCAGAGCGTGTTGTTAGTAGCGCCATCTAGCGATAAATTCAAGGAGCCAAATTGAAGAAGTGTGTTCAACATAACACAAAGTTACTCTTTGTGATTTTTTCAAATAGAAAGTAGCTAAAGGAGCATTATTTGCTATGATCATTTTTCTCTAAGGTCAATGACCTTTGAACTAGGACGTTTTAAGTATTTTTCAGTTTTCTGTCTATAACTCAAAAAATTATAATCACATTATACTCGAAATAATTTTAAAAGAGAGTTTTCACAAAGGTCTATCAATGTGGAAAATTATAAGTTTCTACGTTGCATAGTTTAGAAATGGCAGGGGGGGGACACATTGCAAGCCACTTTGGCGGGCTATATTTCGCAGATGGTACACCTGATAAAAAAGTGATGTATGAAACATTACCTTCATTTTAGTAGACCTATTCAATGATACCCCACACGAGGGGGTGTAGCGAAAAAATTTTTTTTTTTTCCATTTCACATGTATGGGCGCTACCCCTAAAGAACGTAAAAACTATTTTTTTATTCTTTTAAAATTGAGATCTATATGCAGACTATTTTTGAACAAAATTTCATTTACTTATGTGTATAACTGTAGAAGTTATTAAGCTGTAAAGGATTAGGACAGACGGACAGACGGACAGACGGACGGACATGACGAAACTATAAGGGTTCCTTGTAGGACTTCGGAACCCTAAAAATGGTACAGTCGACTGCATGACAGTGGTAACACTTGAATTAGAAAACCGCCCTTACTGCTTACGAAATAAAGGTGCTGTCAATATCAAACTGTTACCACTGACGTGCGGTCGACCGTACGATTGGATGGAATTATAGTGATTAGTGACTGCAGTTTCCGCATCGCGATTAAGAATTGAGAAATACTCATAATCTAAAAATAGTTTGAATATTTATTTATGATTCATGCACAAACTATTTATCTATATTGCTTTATGCATTTTCTACTAGTCGACCTTAGGGCAAAGCAGAGACAAAATATGGTAGGTAGGTGCACTAACAGTGTTTTTTTTTTTTGTGAGCATTTATGTAGAATAATGATAATTGTAAAAGAAAAGTTAAGTTTATGTTCAATATTATCTTAAATCCATTAAATAAGCATATATGAATATACTATAAAATGATCATAAATAGGAATTTAATGTTCGGATGATTCTGCCAAAAGGAATTGAGGTGTTTACGAAGCTTACTTCTTAAGGAGGACTGGTGGCCATCCTGATATCCCGAGGTAGAGAATTCCATAGAAGAATAGATTGGACAAAGAAAGAAGAGTGTATAAAATCAGAGCGGTGAGAAGGACATTGCAAGAGACGATTATTTGTATGAGGAATGGAGATTTTTGTTATGATTAAAGCGAGCAGATATACGGAAAATGAGAAGTAACATAAGAAGGGTAATTAAGAGAATCAAGCCAGGAAAACAAGTTGATGAATACCCTTTGCTCTCTATGCTGATGGATATTGGGTAACCATTAAATCGTCCTCTGCGCTGACACATGGTCATACTTACGTAGATTAAAAACGAATCGAATACAGATTCAGAATGCGGTCAAGTTTGTTGAGCAGATCTGCATTCAGGTCATAGTAACACGCACCATAATCAATAATGGAAAAAAATAAGGTCTGTAAAGAAGAAAGAAAGAAGAAAGAAAAATAGTTTATTGTCAAAGTTAACGACGCGCAACATTTAAAACACAGTGATAAACACAAGCAGGCAACTTATAGGTGGGGTTACATAGAAAGTAAAAGCAAAAGACACATAGGTAAAAAATTAAGAAGGGACAGTCGATACAAAATATAAGAAAAGTATAGTTGACCGCATGACAGTGGCAACACCCAAGTCTGAAAGCATTGTTTTTTATTGGGTGGGAGGAAATTCTTTAATCGATAGAGACTTCAACGTTCCAGTAACTTTTTGGATAACACTGGTAACTTAAGCCCACCTATCTAAGGAAGTGCCGATTAGCAAGCCTAGGTCATTAACTTCGGTCTGAGGACTTGGGAGTGACAGAAGGGGAGCTAGACCGAGCAGTTAGTCGCCTGACTGCCCGTAATACGGCGCCAGGACCTGACGGAATCCCGGGTCGTGTCTGGGTGCTGGATATGGCTGCTCTGGGGGACAGGCTGAGGCGGCTATTCACAAGCTGTCTCCGTCACAGCGTGTTTCCCTCCGGCTGGAAGGAGGCTGGATTGGTCCTTATAAAGAAAGAAGGCAGGGCTGCAGATTCTCCCTCTGCATACCGTCTCATATGCCTGCTCGATGAGGCATCCAAGCTATTCGAGAGAATAGTTGCCGAACGCCTCGTTGTGCACCTGTCGCGGGTCGGTCCCGACCTTGCTGATAGTCAGTACGGCTTCCAGCAGAGGCGATCAACAGTGGACGCGATCTTACGGGTCCGCTCGCTGTCGGAGCAGGCAGTGTCCAGGGGTGGAGTGGCGTTGGCAATAAGTCTTGACATCGTCGATGCCTTCAACTCCTTGCCCTGGGACGCTATTAGGGGGGCACTTGTACACCATTGTGTGCCTCCCTATCTGCAAGGCATTGTCGCGGCCTATCTTCGCGACAGGCATGTTCGCTATGTGGGTAGGGACGGTTGCGTTCATCACAGAGAGATTAGTTGTGGGGTTCCACAGGGGTCGGTACTTGGCCCGCTCTTGTGGAACCTTGCATATGACGCGGTCCTGCGTGTCGACCTCCCCGCTGGCGTCAGTATCGTTTGTTATGCTGACGACACTTTGGTGTTGGCCGGCGGGGACACCTTTGATGAGACCATCCGGCTTGCTGAGCTCGGGGTGGCAAAAGTCGTGGCCAAAATCCGCGAGCTGGGGTTGCAAATAGCGCCCCATAAAACCGAGGCGCTATGGTTCCACAACTTGCGACGGGGTAGAGAACCACCCAGCTCGACGGTTCGCGTTGGTGATGCGCAAGTCCAGGTGGGCCGATTTATGAAGTACCTTGGCCTCTTCTTGGACAGCCGCTGGGCCTTCGGGGAGCATTTTAATCGCCTGGTCCCCCGGATCGAGAGGGTAGCTGGTGCACTGCACAGTCTGCTGCCCAATATTGGGGGACCTCGGGAGGAAGTTCGCCGTCTCTACGCGGGAGTCGTGTGGTCCATGGCCCTCTATGGGGCGCCTATATGGCCACACCGACTGTCAGGCGTCCAGCGCTCAAGAACTAAATTCAACAGCCTGCAGCGCAAAGTGGCTATACGGATCGCACGAGGATACCGAACGGTATCCTTTGAGGCGGCAACTGTCCTGGCACGCTTCCCGCCGTTGGACATCTTGGCGGATATGGACACGAGGGTCTACGACCGGATTCGTGTCATCCGCCAAAACGGTGGGAGCGCGCCTGCGAGGGCGTTTGAAGTGCTGAGGCGGCAGGAGCGACGACACGCGCTCGAGATGTGGCGCGAGCGGCTGGAAGGACCGCAGTATGCGCACAAGCGAGTGGTTGAAGCAGTCCTGCCGTGCTTTGAGGCCTGGCTGGAGAGGAGTGAGCGCGTCACCTACCGGCTTACTCAGGTATTCACCGGGCACGGTTGCTTCGGTGAGTACCTGAATAGGATCGGACGCGAAGCCACGGCAAATTGCCACCATTGTGGGTGTGACCAGGACACCGCACAGCACACGCTAGAGGAGTGCCCTGCGTGGGGCTCCGAACGGCGGGACCTGGTCAGCTTAATTGGGCAGGATCTTTCTCTGCCAGCAGTAGTGTCGGCTATGCTGGCAGATCCGACGGCTTGGAGGGCCATGGCTATCTTCTGTGAGACCGTTATGCTTCAGAAGGAGGCCGCAGAGCGAGATCGGGAGAGGACCGATCCCACTCGGAGAAGGAGGCGCCGGGGAGGCAACCGCCCTGGCGCAAGGCTCAGATAGGGCAACAGGCCGCATCTCCTGCTGCCACATCTGACAGGGGGGACCTTCGGGATCGTAGACGCTAAGAGTGGGGGGACTCGAGGCGTCTTTAAGACGACCCTGGGGAGGACAGCAGTACGTGGTGGTCGCGTGCTACTGTGGGGAAAACAATATTGTTTTCCCGGGACGTGCCAAAGGCATAGCACTAGAGGGGCACCGGCGCGGTCCAATGGAGTGCAGAGGATGGCCACCGTGTGGTTTTAGTCGGTAAGAGTCCGACATACCCCTCCGCCGTCCCCAGTCGGAGGGTATTCATGAGGAATTCCACCCGAAAAAAAAAAAAAAAAAAAAAAAAAAAGGTCATTAACTTCGGAGCTGAAGGGAATGGTCGCACCGGTAAAAGGAATAGAAAGGGAGAGTTCCTCCATCTTATGTAATGGTGGCTTCCCACAACTATTGCCCGGGATTGGTAGAATTTACCGAAACACCGAACTATCAGACCAATTTTTGATAGCTGCCTAGTCTTGGTTTACTTTATCGACCACAACCGCTATATCTTCTACGCTCGCTTGACAGTTAAAGTGCAAGTCATCGGCATGAAGATGATACGCATACTGGGGTTTCATAAGGTTATAAATATTGAGAACAAAAGAGGAGAAAGAATACCGCCTTGTGGAACGCCAGTCTCTAGGCACACCAGTTTGAGGAGGACTCACCAGCGTGAACTGACTGCTGACGTTCCCGAAGGTAGGAAGTGACCAATCCAGTGCCTCGTGAGAAACCATAAGGTGGGAAAGAATGGATAGAAGGATATCGTGACTGATGGTATTGAAGGCGTTGGGGAAATCGACCAACGATAGATAGGTAACTTTGGTGTATTTTTGGATGCTTTGCCTCGTTTACTTATTTATAGCACCTTTTTCAAAAATATTAAACAGTTTTCTTGAAACTTTGTAAGCCAATTTTGAATTCTCAGAATTAATGTGGATTTCTCGATTACTTCCGCAAATAATATCTGGGGGTCTACGATATAAAAACTTGGGGTTCTACTCCCGTTTGACGATATTCGATTAATCGTACGATTCATCGCACAATTTGCTACTCCGGTCAACCATCGTTCCCTTATCGCATGCGATGATCGTGTTTTGACGTTTGTTTTTCTCATCTCCGGTAAATTGTATACGACTATGAACCGTAGTCTATCTTAATTGTGCCTTTTTTATGTGCCTATCTTTATTATGTAAGTATCAGTCGGAACGAAAGTTCGTACTTCGTTTGTCATTCGTAAAACGCGAGTAGACCTACTGGTCTAAAAATTGATTCTGTGAGTCGTGTACAATTTGAACATAACTACTGATTATAATAAAACAAAGTTTAACCGGATTAAATCGCGTATATTATTTAAATTGGTATTCCTGACGTTTCGAAAGCTTTGCAGCATTTCGTGGTCGCAGGTAGACTACGATGACAAGCGTCTTTACAAATATTTCGAAAAAAATATTTTAATCTACCGTACAATATATATATGTATACTGATTTTGCAAATCTCAATGCAAGAAAACTATAAAAAACTAATATTCTGGAACTTTATCTGTCTGTGTCCGACAGTCCGATTCACCTGAAGAGAATGACCCAATTTTTTCTATGGAAAGCTTCATCTTTCCCCTATCCCAATAAGTCCCATAAGACATGGGGTGTAAATAATTATCATGTTTCAATGCAAGGGAGCTCAACAAAAGCAAATGGGCATCGACCGTCACATTATCCATCAGGGGCCTTACTCCCGACTGGTTCGAACTCTAAACCAAATCGAGCTAATGTCAATTCCTAGAAAAATGCAGTACGATTTGACACTAACTCGAATTCAAATTGGATTGATACAGCACTCGGTCGGGAGTAAGGCCCCTGTATACGAGACGAGTTTCGGGTAAACTAACTAGTCTAGACAAATACTGTTTTGTCTAGTAAGGGAATTCAGCGTATTATGTTCTAAAATATTTGCAACTAGCAGACGCGCGACTTCGCTCTCGTGGTATGCCGATAAAAAGTATCCTTAAAGACAAATGAAGTTACCTTGACGAAAATGGCACAATTTGGCTCACAATTGGTAGGGTGATACTAATCGGCATTTAAATAGCCAAGTTGTTGGGTATTGACTATTCTTGGTGGTGACTTCAAATAAGGAACTTCAACTGACTTCAAAGTTGAATGATTAGGCATTTCTATCAACCGTCATTTAAGCGTGGCACGACATCAGATGAGCAAAGTTCGTCTTTAGATCCTCCGGCCTAGTATAAATTAATTTCCTTTATAATCAGCTCTATCGCGAACAACTAGAGCCTAGAACGCACTCAGTACACGCGCCACCACGCTGCAAGTGCTGCAACACGAAATACACTGCTGCACAATCTCGTTATCGCGCGAGATCTCGTCCGATTTTCGTACGAGATCTCGCAAGATCGAGGTTGCGTTCCCTTTCTTCTTCTTCTTCGTGTCGATGATTCTAGTTTATTATATAATTTTGGACCAAAATGTAGCCACGTCAACAGCACTCTCAGTAGCCTCGCATAGGTCTTTGATTGTGCTGGTGGAATTGCACAGTGAGCAGGTTAAGAGGTGAGGCATCGTCTGTGGGTTGACTCCACATTCACATTGTGACTCGTCTGTGTATCCCCATCTAACTAAATTTGACCTGCAGCGGCCCATCTGGCTTTGGAGTCGATTCAAGGTTTTCCAGATGGGCCATGGTAGTTGGTGGCCTGCTGGGAGCTCTTCTGCAGGCCCAATGTAGTCAGCAGGGGGAGGGTGTCTTTGTTGCCACAGTTCCTCTCGTGCCTTATTAGGGCTGCTGCCTGTTAATGGTTGTGTTACCTTTAGAAAGCTTTTGCGGCTCTTTAATCTACATCTTGCTTTCCCGATGCCATAGAGAGGATGTCTATTGTCCGTCTCCTGTTTAGATTTTTCAATGGAGCAGGTAATTTCTCTTCTAACTGCCGGAGGGGCTATACTTGCAAGGGGATATAGTGCAGCGAGTGGTGTAGGTTTAAGGCAGCCAGTTATTATTCTACACGTTTCATTAAGGGCTGTATCTACCTCTCGGGCAAGTATGGATCGATGCCACACAGGGCGATTTTATTGCGTTCCCTAGTGGTGACCAATCAACAAAAACTTGCAATCATCATTCATCATCATTTCAGCCGAAAGACGTCCACTGCTGGACATAGGCCTCCCCCAAACATCGCCACAACGACCGGTCCTGTGCCTTCCGCATCCAGCGGATTCCCGCGACCTTTACCAGGTCGTCGGTCCACCTTGTGGGGGGCCTACCCACGCTGCGCCTTCCAGTACGCGGTCGCCACTCCAGAACTTTACTGCCCCATCGGCCATCCGTTCTGCGAGCAATGTGCCCCGCCCACTGCCACTTAAGTTTGGCAATTCTTCGGGCTATGTCGGTTACTTTCGTTCTCCTGCGAATCTCCTCATTTCTGATTCGATCACGCAGCGACACTCCGAGCATAGCCCTCTCCATTGCCCTTTGAGTGACTTTGAGCCTTCTTATCAGGCCCATTGTGAGCGACCACGTTTCAGTACCGTAAGTAATTACTGGCAACACACACTGGTCAAAGACTTTCGTCTTGAGACACTGCGGTATTTTGGACGAGAAGATATTGCGTAGCTTCCCGAACGCTGCCCAACCGAGTCGGATTCGACGATTGACCTCTTTCTCGAAGTTGGACTTACCTAGCTGGACAGTTTGTCCTAGGTATACATAATCGTCAACAACTTCGAGTGCAATTTGCAAAACTTGCAAATTCAGAATGAATGCATTTAATTATTTAATAATAAACGCAATAAAATCGTATTTAGGCGCAATATTATGAACGCGTACGATTTCTTAAAAAAGGCGAAGGTTAAACCTTCAACATGAAACCTTGACATGTAAAATAATTTGCATCATGACTGTTTCTGTAGAATAATATCACCTTATCAGTATTCAGACAAGAATTTATATTTTGTCCCCCTTTACACACATTATTACGGTAGTTTACAGCATTTAAACTTTTTCAAATATCCAGTCACTAGGCCAAGCTTTCGATCACGGGGCTTTCTTTATTAAAAACTACTGGATTTTGAAATTGAGGACCTGGAGCCAAATTTTTTTTTGAAGAGAAAGCTAGTCTATTTAAAAATTCTAAAGCGGGTGCGAAGAAATAGACCATTCGTCGAAGAATTAATTCTTATACATATCCTATCATAAAAGCGGTCTTGCTATAATGATGACTAGGTAATGTAGGTAAGCGATGTATAAATAAATAAATTTATTTATTCATATAAAGCCTTTTACATAAATTTATAATTGAACATTGATTAAAAAACAATTTCTCAAATTATTATAGCTAAATCGCATGCAACATAGTAAATAGGAGGCTGTTTGTGTGCTGTATGATTTGAACCCCCTGTCTCCTAAACTAGGCAATAGCCTGTATCTTGGGAGGCAGTGTCCTTCCAAGACAAGTTACATTATTTAGCCTAAAAATTTGACAATTGAATAGCAATTAAAAAGAAAAACATATTTTATTTTAATTTAAAGAATGTATGTTGATGACGTTATTTGTGTCTAGGTGGATGTTACTGCGTCACCTTCAGCAGCTTTAACGTAATTCCTTCGTTGCCTTTGACGACTTCCATGAGAAGCTGAAGGACTGGTCTTCCTGGTCTCAAACCAGGCCGACTATAATATGAATTCTGCTTTAAATTGTCAATTCTGAGTCAAATACAGGACAAATATTTTACCTATAACACCGTTACATTATTGCGATTTTATTGTAGGTATGCAAAATTGTTACGATAAAGCATAATATGAATAATCTAAATTATGTCGTTCATGAAAGTAAAAGTATCCTCATCTTATCCTCATATTTACGCTCTCACATAAATTACTAATTTCGCGACGTTGTGTCAGGAAAACCACTAAAGTTAGTTTTTTGTTTTCCTATGTTGTTTTGACCGATACTGTTCTTCGAATTAGCAAAAACATGGAGTTTTCCTTAATTATTTGTTTACATAGTTCTACACGCTTGAAAGTCCCTTTGAAATATTTTTACGTTGGGTTGGAATGCTTGACCATTGAAATTATCACAACTAAATAAGTAAGAAAGGAAGTAGTTTTAGGAAGTAATAGCTTTAAATTACAATCACATGAGACTTTCCATCTTCATGTCTCAGTTTGGCGAACCGACTTGCGGTACCATTTAGGCAACAGCCTAGGTGCTATTGTAGTTGTTATGGGCAAGTGGGCCTTTAGTTCGTTTCGCCATCCCATACTATAAAAAAAATAAAAAAAATAGGTAGGTACTGAAAACCGGTTTACTAACTTTTTTACTTTGGTAAAAAAATGGCCCTAAAAGGAAAGAAAAAATATTTGTCATAAATAACGGTTTAAAAGATAACGGGCCGATTAGTCCGATTACCAACAATCTCGTGTTTGGCGAAAGAAATCTTGACATCTTGAGTCTCGAGGCTTTCTCTGAATTCCCGTTACGTCGTGTATTACGTTGGTACAGTCGACCGCACGTCCGTTACGAAAACCGCCATTACTACTTACGAAATAAAGACGCTGTCAAGGTCGAACTGTTACCACTGACGTGCGGTCGACTGCACGAAACACTACAGATTTATCTCGGCTCAAATGCTCCAGTTAGGTTTAACCACGTTTAACTCTACGTTTCGTAACATTTCACAGTTCATTGCTTTAACGTCATCAGACGCTGAAATTAACAAGAAAAAAATATAAAGTACTCTGATTCGGATGACTGTTTCTTGCTCGATCTAACAATAAACAACAGCTTGTAAATATTAGGATAGTTCTGTTGTCTCTCTCTAAATTAAGTTGCTTTAAATCCAAATCTAGAGTAAAATTTTTAAACAACCAATTCCAAAATAACAAAAACGTGTTTTCAGTATGGAGAAATCTCTCCTACAAGAAAGCATATTTTACGTAAAGCTTTATTTTCTTTTACATCATAGGATAGATAGATACTTATACCATAAAAATTTAATTAGGTACAGTCAGCGTAAAAAGATCGGGACGATGGGATGACAATAGGGTAAAATTCTTGTCGGGATAACAGTTTGCGTGTATAACATTATGTTCAGCCTGAAACACCTCTGGTGTCATTGAGATGTATAATATAGATCAGCTATACTCAACCTGCGGCCCGCGGGCCACATGCGGCCCGCCGGGCCTTTGTTATTGGCCCATCTAAAGTTACAAATTTATTGAAAACCATTTTAAATTTCGCCCCCACCACAGAATGGGTGTTTCAGAACGGGAATGTGAGCCAAGCGCTATCAGCGATTTTTTGTTCCCCAAAAATATAAAAGCGTTCAAAGATGTGCCCAAATCTCTACTAACATTCTTTGGGTCTACGTATGTGAGCAAATCGTCTTTTTCAAAAATTAAATACACAAAGAACGTTTACAGAAACAAACTTACAGATTCTCATCTGGATGATGTTATAAGGATAGCATGTATCGACAAGCCAGATCTTGATATAGTTTTGAAAAAGTGTTCACAGTATCAAAAAACGCATTAAAACATATAAACATCTTTTTTCATTAATAATGTAACTACATCGTTAACTTGAAATTACGTTTGCCCTAAATAATTTTTGCTTGCGGCCCTCGACACCATGACTGAAACGTGTTTGTGGCCCCTATAAAAAAAAAGGTTGAGTATGGCTGATATAGATGTATATTTTACTACGTACGTAGACGTACTTACTAATAATATATACATCGTACGTACGCTGAGTACGTCTGTACGTAGGTAGGTAGGTACTGTACAATCCGCCAACCAGGCCGAGAACATGGCATATGACGTCAGACATAATTGTCAGCCATCTTGCCCGCTACAATTTGACCTTTTTAGTGCATATTCAGTGAATTTCAAGGGCATCCATTGTCTATTATATTTTAATTGATATTTTCCTAACGCTACTTTTGCTTTGGTAACACTTGAATCACTAAAACCGCCCTTACTGCTAACCACAGACTAGTAAAAATTACTTTTTACTATGTCTGTGCTGCTAAAGTAATAAAGAAGCTGTCAAGGTCAAACTGTTACTACTGACGGTCAACTGTACTTAGGTAATTACTGATTCTAATAGAAGTTGGTTGCGAAACCTGCCTATTCATTTTACGTCATCTTCATGGTCTTTTTCTTGCTTGGTCAATCAGGATGAAGTATTGGTGCCGTTCGAAATGACGTAGTAAGACTTGATAAGATCGATAAAGTTTTCCAGCTTATCGGCAGCGGTTATCGTACCTAGTCACCTGTTTCCATATTTCCATAAGTTCAATTACTTTTCTTGGAAGTTGGAATGATAAGCAACTGATATTAATTTGAAGTCATTCATGTCTTCTCCCATGAATTGAAATATTTGTACAGTCAACAAATCGGAATCATGACCCACTCAGCCGATAATTCGTATGAAATTGTCTAAACAGTAAAATTTGCTTCTTTTTAAGACGTTTTTAATATTAAGGAAACTGCGTTAATACGAGTGAGAGGTCTATGCAATTTTGAGCTTTAATAATTGGATAAAAAGTTACGTTTTTGATAAAGCTAGAATTATGTTTTGAATTTCGAATTAACTGTCGTTCCGCATAGTTTACCTTAAAAAAGATTTTTTTTTCATAAACCTATAGATACTAACTCTTTCAATCCCAGTCAAATTAAAATAAATTGGTAAACTAATTGTCACTGCTCAATAAAATTGATAACAAGTTTGTTGCCAGGGAAATATCTTTAAGCGAAATTCGACCTAATTGTATCAGATCAGGATGATTGTAAAAAATTAAGCTTATGGTGGATCATGATTCCGTTTGGTCGAGTGTACCTACAAATATTTTTTATCTCTTTCTTCGTAAAACATAAAGTAAAGGTTGTAAAGAATATCCAGGGGCCTTACTCCCGACTGGTTCGAGCTGCAGAACCAAATCGAGCTAATGTCAATTTCTAGAGGAATGTATTATGAATTGATACCACAGAAATAGATAGATAGAATGGTTGTAATCAAAATTTTACTTGCGATTCATGCGTGGCAACTTTCGAACAAACTACGCCTCCCATGTTGACGTCATTAATTTTTTTAAATTAACTTAAATCAAATTAACTTTACAGCTTTTGTTTCTGCAGTTAGAGACGGAGCAATAAGGCATTTTTGCGGGGTTTTGTTACAGCATTTACAGAAACAAGTCATAAGGCGTACTGAGAAAGGTTTTGAAATGCCCTGCACTCTGGTGGCGCAGAGTGTTGGCACGCGCGCCCCACCCACTTTTCCATTCTATCTATTTCTGTGATTGACACTAACTCGAATTCAAATTCGATTATACAGGACTCGATCCAGTCGGGAGTAAGGCCACTGTATGTTAGATTTTACGATAGTAAGAATGTTTTACGGATCGCCCCTCAAGACATGCTGAATCGAGATGTATTTTAGGCACATTTGACCCACAACTCCAGATACTGTTTTAGTATTCACTGGTAGGATATTTTAATGTTTCTTAGTTTATGATAGGCTTTTGGTCTTAATCGTCTCTGTATTCTGTAGGCGATCAACTGCTGCCTGTCACTACTCACAACTCAGAACTTGGAGGAAAGTCATATCTCCTCCAAGCAATGATTTCTAGTAATATACCAAATGCCTATGCCTCCAAGACTCAAATGCTTGCTTCCGAGTACTTGTAACTAACATACAAATTGCCCGGATCCATCGCAACATTTTCCGGACAAAATTAACGCGCAATTTTTGTAAAATTTTCCGTCCTAATCAGAATGACCCGTTAAATTCGTAGAATATGTACCTACGTACAGATAGCAAATGAATGACGCAATTCATATAATTATTATTATTTTAAGGAACTAAGCTTTATTTACAACAACAGAAACGTTTCTTTAAAAAAAATATTTTTTTACAATCTGTAACTACCATGTCAATAAGCCGATATGTCTGAGAAACTGTTGAAAATTTAAAATGTCGGCGTCGATTCTGGTGTCAATTCTCTATATTAAACTATCGCTCTCTTTTTAACCGACTTCAAAAAAAGGAGGAGGTTATGTATTCCGCGGGTTTTTTTTTTTTTTTTTTTTTTTTTTTTTTTTTTTTTTTTTTTCATGTATGTACACCCATTACTCCGAGATTTGTGGGCCGATTTACGTGGTTGTTTTTTTATTTGGTAGAGAAAGTCCGCGCGGTGGTCCCATATAAATTTTATTGACTTAGGTTAAGTAGTTTTTTAACCAGCTTCAATAAATCCGTTTATTTTAGCTTTGCGTATCTAGATGATCTGCTCATTGGTTCCTCATTCTGAGAATTCTTGGCCGATATGCGTGTGTTTTTTTCACGATAGTGATTGGACGTTTGGAAGAACATGAGCGAGACCTTTGCCCAGCAGTGGGATAGCAAAGGTTAATAAAAATATTTTCTCAAAGTGGTTATATAAACATTTATGAATCAACCCTCAACTAAAAAGTATGAAATAAAAACTTTTTAACAAAAAATAAAACCGACTTCAAAAACCTTAACTAAAAAGTAAAAAATAATCATTGTATGTATTTTAAAATCTTAACTCAAACAACATTTTGAAGGCGGCGCGTGATTTTCATGTACGTTCACATAAACTGTTTTTACTATAGATATTGCGCTCTACTGTACATTACATGACGCAAAGGGTCAACCACGCGCCGCCTTAAAAATGTTGTTTGAGTTAAGATTTTAAAATACATACAATGATTATTTTTTACTTTTTAGTTAAGGTTTTTGAAGTCGGTTTTATTTTTTGTTATACTAATAGAGGATACATGAAAGGGATGGCAACATTTTAGGGCTGTCAAATTAGTTAGAATAAAAATTTCTATACAAGTTTAGTCGTGATCTCGGTAAGTGCCCACTAAAATACAAAGAAATGCCAACAAACTAATTTGACAGCACTAAAATTGTTGCCATCCCTTACTTGTATGTACCATTAGTAAAAGACAGCGATAGTTTAAAATAAGTTTAGTTCGTGAACAATAGAATCGGCGCCACTGCCTAATTGGTTACAATTAAAATGGCGGCAATGAAGCCTATGTAAATCTTGCTTGGAAGAAGATTCACTAAAGATTACATCTTCTTATGTCATTCATCGTGGACGCAACTGCTACAACTACTAACGAGTCCGAAGAAGTAGCCAACTAGCTACTTAAAATTCTATGAAATATACTCAATCATCACGAAGATCATTCCGTTGTCTGTCTATCCTTGAATAAAAAAGGAAGGGGCTCGTGGCTAAGTAGGAAGCGTGTGGATTGTACGATCTGCAAGGTTAAGCTGCACTAGCTCCGGTCAGTCTGGTTGACCGTTTGACCCGTGGTCTGGGTGACCGTTTCGTTACACATCGAGACCCCTTCGTGCCTCGGAGAGCACGTAAAGCCGTCGGTCCTGCGCCTGATCTCTCTCCGGTCGTGTCGAATTGCCGTCCCACCGGATTATGAGAGTGAGGGAATGGAGAGTGTACCTGTGTTTGCGCATACACTTGTGCACTATAATATGTCCCGCGCAGATGGCTAGTCTCCATTGAAATTGGCCGCCGTGACCGAAATTCGGCCGGGAGGACATTATCCTTGAATGGTAGAATGAACTTGCCATTGCCATGCGATATATTTTTCAGCTGCAGTATCTCACCCGTTCTTTCTTTCAACAGGTTCCGTAGCAGGAGGCGGGCAATGGACGCGAGCGCCGCCCGCGCCTCCCCCAGGCGTGGTCGGCGTGGGAGTCGGTTCCGGCGGCGGCGTAGCCCTCAACAACGTCTCCAACCAGTCTACGCGAGGGCGGCGGGCGGCCACGCAGAGACATTCTGCCGGTTCTGCGGCCATGCAGATGCCTCACACTGGGCTGTCGGCGGCCGCCGTGCAAGCGTTGGCTAATGGATGGAGCCTGCCCGGAACATTGACGCAGGCGCAAACGCAGCAAGTGCTGAGGCTCGCACAGGTACTGTCTCGATTTTGTAAGAACTTCTAAATCGGCGGATTCTTAAAGTAGGTTCCGTTGAAGAGAAGCCAGGGTTCTGCGAATAAGCTCAAAACATTTAATTTTAATGTTTGTGTTGGAGTTCCATAAAATAAAATGTGCTTGGGGTTCCGAATCCATAAAAGTTTGGGAACTGCTGTTTTAAATCTTGACAAGGCCGACAAAATTAATGTTAAAATTTTGACACTCCTATTTCTTTTTCTCTCGTTTAATTCCCTTAAAAGCTCTTAACCAAGTAAGTACATTTGGGGTTCGTGGAGTCGTTCATCATGATCTTTAAGGATCTGAAAACCATCCTCTGCCAAGCCGGAACATAGCCCGGACGACATAAGTAGCCTTTGTGTGGAATTCATTAGAAATGTAATAATTTCTAGGATTTTTTCCCATCAGTCATCCGCTATTGGAACAATTGCTCGAACAAAAGGAAAAGCATTGTTATCCAACATCTGATAGTAACTGCTCTAATTGTGACGTCACTCATTGTTTATTCATTATTCCAACGAAATTATTTGATTCATTCGGTCGGAAAATACGTAACGATTGGCACTAAAATGTATCCTCTTGGCTACCTAGTATTTCGAAGACTTCTACTAGGTACTGTACTTGGATCTTGCTCACAGACTTATGTATTTGTCCATGTATAAGCCCATTGACCACATTTGTGCATGTCAGATTTTATTAACTTGAACTGCCTTTGTTCCATTCAATTAGTAATTTATTGATGTTACCCATTCGCTTTTCTCGTAAAAACAAATTATCAGGATTATTCTGGATGGTAAACGCACTCACTATACGCTGTATCTTAATTCCTAGCACAGAGTACATTGTAATATACTGAAATAGAGACCAATCTTCAACCACAAAACAGGTAACCGATTACTAGCGCCATCTGATACTTTTAGTGCAATACTACTGTTAGTACATCATCTGAACTAAAAATAAAAAATGCAAATGAAAAGCATTTCTTGAGTATCGAACCCACGTCCTGCATTTATAAACCTGACCGCAAGATCGTACTGCTACCAACACTTACTTCTGACTTGCGAATTTTAGCACTATAATCAACCAGTCAAAATCAATAAAAGTAGAATACTATATTATTCAAAAAACAACAAAAATTGCTCTGAAATAGATACTTATTTAATAATGTAATATTTGGTGAAAAATCAGTACAATTATCTCGTGAAATGAAATCTTAATCTCTTTGGAGCAATTATCCAATATAGGGTCATGTAGCGACATCTATCGAATATTGATTATACTAACACAAAATCTCGTTTCTTAAAGTTGTAAAACCTGCCATCTGTTACTTTTAGTCCGTAACAGTAACAAATATAATGCTACTAAATTAAAAACCACCATCTTACCTGTTATCTACAAGCATTCGAAGTACTACGTTTTTTTGCAGCGTTGTAAAAGCTGTTGTACCCGATTATTTGTTCTAAGATTGTGCACCCTGATTCCTAGTCTTTTAAGCCTCAAGACGCCGCATAAGCTAAGTTTTGCATGAGAACACAGTCGTAAAATGTTGGTGAGGTACAGGGAGCGGACGGCGCGTTATGATTGGTTGGCTCAAAAGTTCGGTGGTATGATTGGTGCCGCTCGCTGAAGGAGTGACGTCCCGATTGGTGGCGGGGCGCATGTCATAATATTGGCGACGGGACGTATGATATGCAGTCTACTGCATATGCTTTGTGACCGGGGGTATCCAGCTAATCGGCGTTTATAGGCTTACTGGTCTGTGTGCGGTCCAAACTCCCTACCTCACAGGTGCCGCGATTTCGCGTGGTATAACTAACTCCCTCAGGCACTGCAGCGTATGCGCGGTTCTATAGAATTTGAACCTTCACAGATCAAAAATAGAGTCTAAAAAGACATGGTTTCACTAGGATGTTTTCGTCCCAGCGGTGCTTAAGGGTATTAACGATTTTCTCGGTGAAAAACATAACAGCGGCGCCAGAGAGATTTTAAAATATAAATAAAGGATGAATGTGGTGTTGTTCAGGCACAAGTGGCGCAGGCGCAAGTGGCAGCGCGGTACAACAATGCGGCGATGGCGGCCGCCGCAGCAGCGATGCCGCAACACCGCTCGCAACAACAACACCAGCGTACCGTACAGGTAATGACGAAGCCGTTACAGCATCACACTTGCTCCAAAATCATGAATTTTTCCATAGCTAGTAAATGAGCATAAAAAATAATCTCAAGCTTTTCTCGAAAAATGCTTACTGTATTGAGTATTCCATCCCATAAAAAATCGTTTAATAATCCAGTTTCAACGAACATAATCTTGCTCATAGAAATCTAAATAGTAAGGTAATAGAAATGTTATCTACTGTCTCTTAATACCGGAACGTGTGTCGCCGGTTTGCCGCTACCAACACATAAATACGTAATTACGCCCACCATGTTTCTAGCGAAAGAGGTGTGTCAGGATCGTAGCAGGTGGAAATCCATAGTCTCTGCCTACCCCAATGGGAAACAGGCGTGATAATATGTATGTATGTATGTATTTTTCTAGCATTCAATGCAAAATAAATAAAGGGGAATGTAGCAGCCAATTAAGTGACGCCCCCATCAGTAAAAAAAATATTACTCGCTGAATACATCGATTATCGAAAATTCGTTTTTAACTATTAAAGTACAGGTACTGTAGTTTAATCAGAAACTATTAACTGCGTAAATTATAGTTCGCTGTAGTTGTAGATAGAAAAAATGCCAAAAGTGGCCGCATTATTCGCACTTTTTCTATCTACAACTACAGCGAAGTAAAATTTACTGAGTTAATAGTTTCTGATTAAACTACAGTACCTGCCCCCCTAGCCAAGTTGACAATCTACAATCGTCAACGCTATAGAAAACAATCAAAATGTATGGGAATGACATATCTCAACGAAAAAGTCATTCGTTGAGATATGTCATTCCCATACATTTTGGGGGCTGTACTTCAATTGTTAAAAAATAATTTTCTATAAATGATGTATTCAGCGAGTAATAATTTTATTATTAATGGGGGCGCCACTTGGCTGTTACATTCCCCTCAAGCCTAATATTCCGCTGTTAGATATGCTGCAAAATATAATTTTAGTGACTCCGCGTGCAAAACAGCAATGATGGTCAAGCAAACGGTTCGCGCACTGGCGTTCTTTGAGACACCCACGCGGCGACAAGTTCAAGCGCCTTTACCACTTCTATAACCTTATTATTTAGTTTTCTATGATCTTGCTATATATATATTTAGTTTATTACAGACTCGTTCCACAATAATTTTCCAGGAACCCGCCTTTTGTTCTAGAGCCGCGTGAAAATGTTTGTTTTTATCGTTTATTTCAGTTTCCGAACAGTGCAATTACAATGGCGATGGGTCAGCAACCCCCTCCACCATTGGTGAGGAGCACGGCAAACACATCAACCATGAAGTGAGGAACTTTTCATCATTTATATCACAGACATAGTAAAAAGTGAAGTCAACAAAAATCGTGCTCCTCCATGTACAAATCAGCGCTAAAGCACACATATACACATCAAACCGTGCTCACAGCTCTCAGTACACATGTCGCGGCATCGTCCAGTACGCGTTGCCAAAAACAAATATCTTTCAGGTGCATATGCGTGCGTAAGCGCTGGTTGTTTTGTTGGCTTCACTATGTTTGTTCGCAGCACTTCGTCTATATTTTCAACTATGTCTGTGATTTGTATTGGACTTTGTAAGAACAGCCCGACTTAGATTACCTACTTGTAAGGCAGCATTGCTATCCATATTTGTGACTTGTTCACCTTCTTACTGTATTTTGTATTGCCTTAGGCGGGCTCCACACGTTGGCCCCAACGTTGGGGCGAGTGTTGGCCCGTAATTCTGCCTAGCGTCCACACCTTGGAGATGCTGTTAGTTTAGTTCCGTCAGAGCCAATGTAAAGACGTCTGAAATAGATATGGCACTGGGCACTTTAATGTTATTGAGTGCTTAAGAGCTGAACAGTTAATTAAAATAACACAATACTTAAACAATGGATGTCGTCTTTGAAAAATATTTTGACAAACAAAAGAATATCATTATTATTCCAGTCTTTCACAAAGGAGCTTATACGCGCCTATTTGTTCACGTAAATCTAAGTTATTCATACATATTAAGACGCTGACAACAGCCAAATACCCCAAATAGGCTTTTTTTAAAAACATTTTTAGCTGTATCTATTCAGTTTGTGGCAGTGAAAAAAATATATGTTAATCTTGATCGTACTTTCTGAAACTGTATTGTGCCCAAAACACGTTTTCTTGAAGTTTTCTCGATAGAAAAGAATTGTAAACTAACCTCTTAAAACATGCTTTAAAGCAAACAATCTCTATTATTTACCAAATATTGTAAATGAAATTAAGAAAACATTTTAGAAAGACAATAATCTAAAACACTATTGTTTCGGTTTTTCAAATAAGCTTTTAGTTTTTTACCAAATAAATATATTGTTAATTTTCATTCAAGTTGAGCGACGCACCCGACGTCCCTCCGCTCGTTGCCTCTCTTTCTTTTCTGTACAAAACGACAGTGACCGCAGAGGTCTGATTTTTTAGGTGTTGTCAGCGTCTTAAGCCACCCTTTGTGAAGAGAGAAATAAAATTATTATTTATTTATTATTGGTTAATAAACATAAAGATTTTTTTTTACTATTGCGTCCATCCACGCGGATGACATTTTCAAGACGCGGTGACCGTAGGAACAAGCTCATTCGATGCACCTTACTGCATGAGTGCTGCGGCAACACTGAGCAAACATCCAACGTGTGGGCGCATCTCCAACGTTGGCGCATAATTCCTTTGATAAAACCGACACGCGACGGCTAACTGCCAATGCTCGCCCCAACGTTCGCGCCAACTACATTTTCCCGATCCACACGTTGGAGAATAGCGTTGGCGCCTATTCGGGCCAACGTGTGGAGCCGGGGTTAGTATCTAACATACTTACTTTAGTCCAAGTTTTGTACAAAAGAGAACTTGTTTTATTACTCATAAAATACAAAGAAAATTCGTTTGCTTTGTGACGAATAATTTGCATGACGCGTGCTCATTGGCCCTATCTCTTCTCATAGGTGTCGTAAAAGGCGACTAAAGGAGTCACCAGAGGATGGGCAGCAGCGTTCTCTGAGTATTTAACCAACCAACTGCGATCGCCAACCTGCCTGCTAAGCGTGGCGATTATGGTATTTCCCCCCCTTTTGGGGGAGGCCTATGTCCAACAGTGGATGTTTTTCGGCTGAAATGATAATGATGATGTGCTCATTGGTCAGATTTCATCGCATTTCATCCAAGTTTTATGTGGCCAATAAGCACGCCATTTGCTAATAAATAAATACTTTTTTTATTTTTTCTTCATTCTGTCCACAGACAGTAAAGAATACATATACGAAGTGCTGCGAACAATCGTAGTGAAGCCAACAAAACCGTGCTCGTCCGTATACACGCTGAAATTTGAATCGCTTATTTCCCGAAAGGGGGTCATTGTACTCATCAATATGAACAACTTTTACTATGGGACCAACCCTGAACACGCGAAAAAAAAATCAGGTGGTCCGTACATACAAATGTAGGGACCAACAGATATTTTTTTCGCAATTTCAGTATTGTTTCCATAGTAAAAGTTGTTCATAATGATGAGTATAATGACCCTCTTTCGGGAATTAAGTGACTCAAATTACAGCGTGTATACATGTCGCGGCATCGTCCAGTAAAAGCAAATATCTTTCAGGTGCATATGTGTACGTGAGCGCTGGTTTGTACATGGAGGAGCACGGTTGTGTCGGCTTCACTATGATTGTTCGCAGCACTTCGTCTGTATTTTTTACTATGTCTATGATTATCTCATTTCGTTTCAGTGAAGGTTATGGGGAAATGCTAAATCTGCTATTTAATCAATAACGGCTGTTCTTACATAAGCGTGTACATTCCATTCGCCATTGTTTTGACACTGTCCTTACAACACACGTATTAATATTTATTGTATACGCTTTATTTCATTATTGCAGTCTTTTACAAGGTTCCCCCTCCTGCCCAAATACTGCGTGTTTTATTAGTATGATAAAAGTTATTTCAGTAGTTGGATTTTTTGGAGCCTAGTCTATCACTACATCTTCTATACGTATATATCTTCAATGGTCACCAAGTAGGCATCTAGTGATGTCGCTTGATAACGTCTTGGAAATTTGCAACATAATCATTCATCATCATCATTTCAGCCGAAAGACGTCCACTGCTGGACATAGGCCTCCCCCAAGCATCGCCACATCGACCGCTCCTGCGCCTTCCGCATCCAGCGGATTCCCGCGACCTTCACCAGGTCGTCGGTCCACTTTGTGGGGGGCCTACTCACGCTGCGCCTTCCAGTACGCGGTCGCCACTCCAGAACTTTACTGCCCCATCGGCCATCCATTCTGCGAGCAATGTGCCCCGCCCACTGCCATTTAAGTTTGGCAATTCTTCGGGCTATGTCGGTTACTTTCGTTCTCCTGCGAATCTCCTCATTTCTGATTCGATCACGCAGGGACACTCCGAGCAGAGCCTTCTCCATTGACCTTTGAGTGACCTTGAGCCTTCTTATCAGGCCCATTGTGAGCGACCACGTTTCAGTGCCGTAAGTAAATACTGGCAACATACACTGGTCATAGACTTTCGTCTTGAGACACCGGTATTTACTACACAATATAGAAAGGAAATAGAAAATTAAAGCAGTGAGATGTAGTCAGATAAATCTTCTACACTAATTTGAGAAACTGATTTGCAATCTATCGAAATAGAAATGAAGTAATGAAGCTCTAGTATTTTGTAGCCCGTTTCTGCAGTCAACCGGATATCATATCAACCGGAGAACGCCCACGCCTACACATAGGCTTCCCCACGTTGTTTGCCGGTCTTCTGTGACCTTTACTAGGTCGTAAATACGCTGGCTTTACGATACTCTGCATTTTATGTTTATGGGTTCCACTCGAGAACATTTCTGGGGTCTACCAACGACAAACGAAGTAAGAACTTTCGTTCCGACTGATACCTCATATCAAAAGTCACAATCAATAATGATAGACTTCGGTTCATAGTCGTATGAAACTGGAGATCAGAAGGCTAATTCTCGTAATTAACAACGTTCAAAAAGGTCCAAACTAATCTAAATGCTTTAAATCTCTATCTCCTGGCAGTAGGTGTTTCTGATTGCCGTTTATTAGTGACATTAATAACCTTAGACCCAACTCCACCAAACATTTGTAAATCAGCCATTTACTAATGACTGATTAAAATTAACAACATTGTTCGCAGCTGTACTTAAGTTTCATAGAACTGCATGCTCATCTGTGATGACCAGTGATCGCTCACAAAGGAGACGCAAATGGAACAAACCTTTCTGCAACCTGAGCTTTGGCCAAAAAGCCTTTACTTTTATGGGTCCTCACCTATACTATATAATTAACAAGGACCACAATATTCTCTGCATGACTAGATTTGGCTGCAAAAAAAATGTAACTAATTGGCTATTAGATTTGGATTATGCGGACACTGAAAGAGTGATTACTATTTCCTGAATCTTATTATACTCAAGCCATCAATCCTCGCTCTTTCACCCTCACCCATTCACTTTACACATACTACACTCAAACAATATAACAATATATTACTAACACTACTCAACATAAACTCACACTATTACTTGCACAAAACACTATTACTCCAACAATGGGGTGCTATTAACAACTTGAATTAAAATCAAATTAACTATAGGTATAATGATATTATGTACCTTGGTAACCTAAACCTATTATGTAGTACCTTTTTTATGATGAAAGAGACTGGACCTCACGACACAGGGTATCCTAGTGTGAGGTTCAGTGCTATATGTAATCAATTGTAACACTTTTCTTAAAATTAAATAAAATTATTTAAAAAAATTATTTTTGTTAAATTACTGTATGTCCCATGGTGAAAATGTAACAGACTGTTTATAAATCAAATATTAACAGAATGACTAGCAAAACATTCACTCACAGTCTAAAACGACAAAAACATAACCAGCTTTGGGCAGTTAAATAAAACTGATTTGCAAAAAAGCCCCATTTATTTCCTTAATTTTTCAAAGTTCGCAATGTATTTCAAATAAAATATCAGCTGGCGCTAGGGGTGAACGACATCCGCTCGCACACGCAGTCCGTGTCGTAGCGAGCGTAGGTAGATTAGGTACGCACGGCATTGATCCCGAGTTTTGTACGCTTTACATTGCGGGTTTGCAAAATACCAAATCACTAAAACAATGAGTATAAGGCTAATGGTTATTGGTATTCGATTGTGTTTAGGTAGTATAATAATAGCCTTTCAGTTTCGGGAGCGTTTCCCTGATACTCAGTATATGTGTGTACAACAAAGAATAAGAATTTGTTGAATATCGACAAACGCGAGTAGATCCCCTGTTAAGTTATTATTTTCCTAAGAAACACGCGGTATTTTAGGGAGAAATATCATGTTAAATATTATGCTATGGCCGCACTTAACTGAAGGCTTGTTCAAAGTAGAGTTACCTCAAACAATGTTCCATCAATTTCATAAATATTTCCCTAGAAAGTAGCGTTTTCGTTTCTTTGCATGTCAGGGGGACTCACTTATTTAATTGGAATGCTTGATATTAATTTTATTGATAGCAAGACATTTTTGTCCGTTCAACCGTAGCTCGACTTATGACCACGTCTGTGGTCTAGTGGTTCGATTGCCACAGGACACAAATATTTGTGTGATGAAAATAAGTGTTTGTGTTGGTCTGGGTGTTTATTATGTATTTACAAAAGAAAAAGTAAATAAGTATTATATCCATCGTCTAGTATCCATAGCACAAGCTCTGCTTAGTTTGGGACTAGATGGTGATGTGTAAAAATGTCCCGAAGATATTTATTTATTTATTATAGCTCCAAAGTTGTATGCCCAAAATGTACGTTAGATTTAGACCCCTAATGTATTGTTTGTATTGCAGCGTGCCGCCACAAGTAACCGGTTCAATGAATGGCCACTCAACCTCTCACTCCGTGGACAGTCGCAAAAGGCTTACCCCAATCCCCGACATCAATATAACTGGCAACCATACGCCGTATAAGGTAAGCAGACACACCAGCTTACTGCGAGAACTGAGGAGCGTCTTTTCGAAAACAGTTATAATCATAATGACCATAAGGTTAAATTTGTTAGTTTTTGTACAGCAAAGCATGCTAATTTGCACCTAATGGTCATTAGGATATAATACTTTTTATAAGATACTCCTCAGCTCTTTTTATAATAGATGGGGGTAAATGAGCAAGCAAGTCATCTGATGCTAAGCAACGACCATCGCTCATAGACATCCGCAACACCAGGGGAGTCGCTGATGCGTTGCCGACCTTTTTAAAAGACATTATGCTCTTTACTTGAAGACTTTCGCATGTCAAATTTGTTCGGGAAAATCGCTGACGGAATCTTTTACTGCAGAACATTTTATGCCTGCCTCGTTGGTCTAGTGGTCGCAAGCGTAACTGCTGAGCGTGGGGTCCTGTGTTCGATTCCTGGGTCGGGCAAAGTGTTATTGTGTTTTTTCATTAGGAAATTCTCAGTAGCACCCGGAGTCTGGATTTGTGCCCGGTTAATGGCAATAGGCTCGCCCTCCATTACATGGGACTTACAACATAACTGGCGAAACGTGGGTGTACTGTACACCCCTGCCTACCCCTTCGGGGAAATACAGGCGTGATATTATGATATGTAAGAACATTTTATATGAAAGTAAATGACTTGCTTGCTTTTTCCGTCTGGTGCCAGACACAAAGAATAGAATCACCCTATCTTTTCTCATGGGTACTGTAAAAGGCAACTAAGGAGTTCACCAGAGGATGGGCAGCAGCATTCTCTGAGTATTTATTAAACCAACTGCGATCGCCAACCCGCCTGCCAAGCGTGGCGATTATGGCACATCGCCCCCTATTTGGGGGAGGCCAATGTCCAGCAGTGGACGTCTTTCGGCTGAAATGATGATGATGAAATGACTTGCAGTATACCTATGATATTGTAAACGTTGGCTGTAATGCTCAGTATCCACTATGTTCGCTCACGAACTTCGCGCATCTGCAATATCTACAAGAAACCGTCACCATGTTTTTCTCGAAGCATGCACTGTTGCTCACTCTGTTTTTTCTTACTTGTATTATTTAATAAACAATCTTGGCATGTCTTTTTAACGTAATTTGTCAATAATAATTATTATACCTAAAAGACATGTTAACAATTTGACAAACAATTTTTTTTATCCTAAGTTCATAAATGATGATGAATGACGATCATTCATCAACATTTCAGCCGAAAGACGTCCACTGCTGGACATAGGCCTCCCCCAAGCATCGTCACAACGACCGGTCCTGCGCTATCCGCATCCAGCGGATTCCCGAGACGATTCACCAGGTCGTCGGTCCACCTTGTGGGGGCTACCCACGCTGCGCCTTCCAGTACGCGGTCGCCACTCCAGAACTTTACTGCCCCATCGGCCATCCGTTCTGCGAGCAATGTGCCCCGCCCACTGCCACTTAAGTTTGGCAATTCTTCGGGCTATGTCAGTTACTTTCGTTCTCCTGCGAATCTCCTTATTTCTGATTCGATCACGCGGGACACTCCGAGCATAGATAGCCCTTTCCATTGCCCCTAATCACAAACTGGTAATTATATTTTATCAGTAGTTATTTGAATAAAGAGACATGCCAATATTGTTTATCAAATAAGACAAGAGAGAAAAAACAGACTTTAGATGTATTGGAGCAGTTGCAGATGAACGCCAACATAGACGATACGCGGCTTCAGGCTGCGAGTTTGAGGGCTACTCCTCCATTTTTGGGTGCCAGACTTCATGATTGTATGTGTTGTGCAGGTACAAAAAGCGTTGGTGGAGAACGTAATGGTTCCCTGCATCAACGCGAAGCCGTACCAGTACACGGAGCTGCTGATGACGCTGCCGGACCTGGCCAGCCACTTCTTCCCGCGAGTGTCGCTCACCACGTGCCGCTCCATGCTGGACGCGCTAGCCATCACGCTCTTCAGACCTAACTCGTGAGTATCCTTTAGTAGCTGAATGTCCAAATTGCAAAATGACAAACGGTCTAAAAACACATAAAAACGGTCTCAAAACAATCAATTTGCAAAATGACAAATGATCTTAAAACATCAAAAAATTCCAAAATAATAAAAGGTCAAAAATAAGTGAAATTAACCCAGCAAAAACATTCTGTAAAAACATGCCAAGTCTCGACTAAGATTACTTGGCCATAAAAAGTAGGGAGATCAAATAAAGAGCTAATCTAAGGGCCAAAATTAATATCCTATCTATCCACGATTTGTACTATTAGAGGTAGAAATTTGACGTATTTTGTATGGAGCTTATGTCAAATTTCTATCTCATAAAATAAATTAAAGCAGTGCATTAAAAGATTAATGGGGTGCATTAAAAGAGCCTCCACGAGTGACGATATTTAATAGATCGTCCGGCGCACTCTGGGCAGTCAGCCCCGCTATCAACCTGCTGACTGGCCAATCTTTTCCCCACGACATGAGCTATTATTATTATGTAGCTCATGTCGACACGAAGAAGAAGAATTAAAGCAGGTATGTAGGTAAGTTTGGGGGAGGCCTATGTTCAGCAGTGGACGTCTTTCGGCTGAAATAAATAATAATAATAATAATAATTCATTTATTTCAGGCATCAAGGCCCATAAAAAATACATGAAACCATATACAATAATATAAAAATAACTAATCTATAACTAAACATTAGGTAATAGCGGCGTCGCCGTCGTGTGTCGCGCTGGGTCGGGTATCCGTCCTCGGAATCGCCTGAAAACGACACCTCTCGGCCAAAGTTCTTCCTTCGTGAAGGTCGAAAGATGTTCAGTCGGAACCTTCATCACAAATGAATTAAAATTCACATTGTGACGAGACAATGATGATGATGTACGTGTATACGTACGTGTATGTCAGTAATGGCTGATTCTTGAGCTTTTAGAGTAGATTGATGAAATGGACCTATTTGAGTTTCGTCACCAGGCTTCGAGTCATGTCACATAGGCTTGCCCACAAGTGAATACAGAAGATACTCTTACGAAATGTTTAGTGACTAAGTCACTCGTTTTCTTTTATTCACGTAGACTTGGCTCTTTATTTGATCTCACTCCTTTTTATGGCCAAGTAATTTTAGTCTAGACTGCTCGTTTTTTACAGAATGTTTAAAAAAACAATGTATTGTATTGATTTTTTAATGAGTTTTTTACTGTTCATTCTAATTTTAATTATTTTAGTCTGGTCAAATGAGTGCTTAGAACCTTTTAGTGTCATTGATAGTAAAGTTGATAGTGACTATTCATTTTTAATGTTTTTTTGTGATATTCAAAGACTTACTCAAAGTTTTATTGGGTTTTTCCTTTAGGAAATTCTCAGTAGCAGCCCGGAGTCTGGATTTGTGCCCGGTTAATGGCAATAGGCTCGCCCCCTGTTACATGGGACTATAACATAACTGGCGAAATGTGGGTGTACTATACACCTCTGCCTATCCTTTCGGGGAAATACAGGCGTGATGTTATGTTATGTTGTTGTTACTCAAAGATTAATTATTGAGACTTACGTAGGTGTTCGAAAGGTTACACCAATATAGTACTTATACTGAAGTGTACTAGTTTCATAATTAGCATTTTCCAGACAAGTATTAATGCTATTTAATACAGCCATCAGATAAAAACAACACTATTAAAATTGTGGAAAGAAAAAATCGCTCACGAGCAGGATTCGAACCTGCGACTCCTGGCTCAGTACGCCAGTGCTTTAGCCACTAAGCTACCGTGAACACTGCTCGTGGTATCGAAATTATCCTCCACTATACGTCTTTGGGTGACGTCAGCGATATCTTATTAAGAAACATTGTTCCTTAACCGACTCGACTAACTTTGCAGTTAAATCAAAGTCGTATAGATATGCCTACCCTTGTTAAAATAATAAAATAACACAATATTGTTACAGAACACAACTGCAAGTACTCCGCAACTCTGGCAAGTGCAAGTCGGCGGCGGCCGGCGAGAACGGGCTCGCGCTCGTTCAGATCCGTGACGTGATGCAGCACATGATCCAGTTCAAGTACATGCTGCGCTCCGGGCCCGCCGCCGACGACGCGCCGCACGCGCAGCCGCGCCCCGCGCACGCGCAGCCGCAGCAGAAGCGTGCGCGCGCCAACTGAGCGCCACTGCATCCTGGCGAGGACTTCACTGCATTTGCACACGAAGAAGTCGACACCAGTGAAACTATCCATCCTTAAAGAATCTGAGTTTAAGATAACGCGGCGCAAGGACAGCCGCGACCTGCGCACGAGTATACTACCTCCCCCCACACACTGGATACACGATGCTATAGCGCTACTGCGATCCTGGCGAGGACTTGACCGCATTTGCACACGAAGAAGTCAACACCAGTGAAACTATCCATCCTTAAAGAATCTGAGTCTAAGATAACGCGTCGCACGGACAGCCGTGACCGGCGCACGCGCATACTACCTCCCCCCACACACTGGATACACGATGCTATAACGTTACTGCGATCCTAGTGAGGACTTGACTGAAGTGCACACGAAGTTTGAAGTCGACACCAGTGAAACTATCCATCCATGATAACGCGTCGCAAGGACAGCCGTAACCTGCGCATGCGCAGCCGCAGCAGAAACTTGCGCGCGCCAACTGAACACTACACTACTACTACCTCTCGGACTCCCCACACACTGGATACACAATGCTATAGCGAAAATAAGATGCTAGCTAGGACTTGACTGAATTTGCACACGAAGAAGTCAACACCAGGGAAACTATCTATCCTTAAAGAATCTGAGTCTAAGATAACGCGGCGCAAGGACAGCCGCGACCTACGCATGCGCAGCCGCAGCAGAAACGTGCGCGCGCCAACTGAGCACGCGCATACTACCCCTCGGACTCCCCACACAATCAATCAATCAATCAACTCAGCCTATCGCAGTCCACTGCTGGACATAGGCCTCTCCCAAGTTGCGCCACAACGCTCGGTCCTCTGCCTTCCGCATCCAGTCCCCCCCAGCCACGTTCTTTAGGTCGTCGGTCCACCTGGCAGGAGGGCGCCCTACGCTGCGTTTGCCGATACGCGGTCTTCACTCAAGGACTCGTCTGCTCCAACGGCCATCGGTCCTTCGACAGACATGGCCAGCCCACTGCCACTTCAGCTTACTGATCCTACAAGCTATGTCGGTCACTCCGGATAATCTCGTTACGGATTTTATCCTTCAAAGAAACTCCAAGCATAGCTCGCTCCATAGCTCGCTGAGCGACTTTAAATTTGTGGACTAACCCAACTGTCAGTGTCCACGTCTCGGCACCGTAAGTCATGACTGGCAGGACGCACTGGACGCACAAGAAGTTTGAAGTCAACACCAGTGAAAAACATCATCATTTCAGCCGAAAAAATATACATCTACTACTGGACATAGGCCTCCCCCAAAAGGGGGAGATATGCCATAATCGCCACGCTTGGCAGACGGGTGAGCGATCGCAGTTGGTTGAATAAATACGGAGAGAACGTTGTTGCCCATCCTCTGGTGAACCCCTTAGTCGCCTTTTACGACACCCATGAGAAGAAATGGGGTGGTGCTATATTCTTTGTGTCCAGCACCACATGGAACACGGTGAAACTATCCTCAAAGAATCTAAGTCTAAGACGACGCACCCAGCGCATACGCCAACTGAGGCTAACACTGCGCACGCGCCTCCCCTACTCACAGAGGATACCGGTGACACTACGGGCACAACCTCCCCTTTGAGAAGTCCCAACAGACTATAGATAATGCTACTGCGATCCTAGCGTGGAGTTGAATGAACTTGCACACGTAGTGTCGCTATTGAACAAATAATACAACCTTTTCACATCGAAGTTTGAAGTCAACTGCACCAATGGAACTTCATCTATACTTAAAGAATCGAAATTTAAGCGTTTCCCTGCTCAGCATCTACTTAATAAAATTCTTAAAATTGACCGACAGACAACAGGCTAACCCAGTGGGTCTAGGAGGATTACATTTTGCAGAGGAGTTCCTTAGATAACCTAGATGAACACTAAGAAAGGATTTTTGAAAATTCATCCCCTAAGTGGGTTAAATAGAAGTTGAAAGTTTGTATGAGCAAAGCCACGGGCGTCATCTAGTGTCAAAATAAATGTTAAATTATATCGTCTTACAAGGATTGAATGTGGAGCAGGATGAGCTGAACTCTAAAAATTGATTATTTGTGCAAAATAGAAAAAACAGTGATTACAAAACGGCGTGTTTCTACCAGGGGACCAGAAGAACAGCAGAGCCTGTGTAACGCAAACACATCTTAGTCTGGCCGGATATGTGAGAATATTGCAGATACATGGTGATGCTGAGTACCTCCAATTTACTGAAGATGAGTGCGGACATGGTTTTTATTCATTGACTCTGTGGTGGCAGGTCATGGAATTTAGTGCGGAACATTTTTTAGGCTGTGTTGTGAAACAGTTCTTAGTTTGAAGAGTTGCATAGTGAGACTGATAGTGAAATAGTGCAGTGACAATAATCAGGATTATAAACGGATGGCTCCAAGCCAGGCAAGGACTCGGCCAGTGACTCAGTAAAAATTACTGACAACAACATGGATGCTAAAAGTGTAAAGGACATGTCAATTTTTCCATAGCTTGTACAATCTGTATGATACTATATTGTAAATCGAAAGATCGTATTTATAGCAATCTATTTGTACTATTCAATAGAAGACTGAGAATTTTATTTTTTAAATAATTTCCTACGACAAAAGCTATAGAAATATGGATATTTGGTTTTAGTTCAGTTGAGTTTTTTTTGAAGAGTGATTTAGAATGATTTTTAAGTTAATTTGTATGTTGAGTTTATGTATACGAAGTGTAAATATTATTTACCCTGCATTTATGCAGTTTATGTTGTTTTGGCAATACATTTAATAGAAACACTTACCCAATAAGTAAATAATACTTAAAATTTTAGTGTAGCACTGAAAAAGTAAGCATTATTTTATATTATTAATAAAAGTATTGCTTGAATCGCATAATAAGATGCTTATTGAATTATCATCACAATTTACAAGTACTTCACAAATTAGGTCACATTTATATCAATAATGTGACAATATTACCAACAAAAATTATAATGATAAGGAAGGCATGACAAAATTATATTAGATAGTGTTGAGTGGAGAAAAATTTCACAGCTATTTAGGGCCATGCCACAAAATTTTCTCTAAGAAAATGGCAACACTAGCCTGTCAGGAACAAAAATAAAGAATGCCTTGTTGAATGCACAAATCTTTATAATAAATTTATTATAATGCATGCTATATTTTAAGTAGCATAAAGGCAAAAGGGCCTGAAAAGCTTCAAACCAAATAAGGCTATATTTTTTTTGTATTATTTAATTCATCTGCCAAACATGAAGACTGTCCTGACAAGATGATATATTAAAAAAAAACACAAAATTATTTTTTTTTATTTTTTATTCATTATGCACCAATCAGTGGGGAAAGCTCATGTTCAGCAGATGATGTTAACAGGCTGATATTTATGTGTTTTTAAGAAATATGTCCTAAATATATGCAATAATATAATGTAAGGCTACATAGGGCATAATAACTCGGAAATCAGCCGGATTTGGTTGGAAGATTTGGTCCCTTTTGTCAGTCATTCATTGCCCACTAACATTATCAGTTTAGGTCTAAAACTTGAGACGAGTATACATGCTGAAATTTTAATGACTTCTTTCCCGAAAAGGGGTCATTGTACTCATCATTATTAACAACTTTTACTATGGGACAAAAAAATATCAGGAGGTCCCTACATTTATATTCACTTAATTCGATAAAATGTAGGGACCACCTGGTTTTTTTCGCGATTTTAGGGTTGTTCCCAAATTAAATTTTTTTCATAATGATGAGTACAATGACCCCTTTTCGGGAAAGAAGCCATTCAAATTTCAACATGTATAAGGCGAGAGTGGGGAGAGGTGTGTCAAGATTGTAGCGGTTGAAAATTCAGTCTCTCTGCCTATCCCAATGGAAAACAGGCGTGATAATAATATGTATGTATGTAAAACTCTGGCCAAGTGGGTAATGGATGGTTCCAGGCTTACCAGTGAAGATTGGCATAAATTAATTCCACATCATGTAAAAATTACATTTCTGTCAGGAAATGTGAATACCGTTCCTAGGGCTCGTTGCGAAAATAAATTTTCTGATTGTTTGATTATATATGATAGTTGCGCGTTTTGCATTTCGTTTATAATGGTTTTTTTTGTCCATGTAAAAACGCCTCAAGAGATTGAAAACAAGATGAATATTTTGTTTTCTGGGTATTGTAGTGAGACCTCTATCCAATGTGACTTATTGGGATTTCATTTTAGCTTATTGTTGCCAATAAATTTTTCAAGCATGATATTTTTAACATGTAATGTAAATAAAATAACGTACCAAATGTAAATTTTGTACTTGATGCCACTTCTTAGATAAGTGACTTACCCAGTTTCTGGAAGGCTGATCAATTTGATCTATTGTCAAATCTAATGTCAGCTCCTGTGATTGGCCGACAAAAATGTTAACAACCAATCACATCGCTTGACCTGAGATTTGACAGTCGATTAGTTATTTTTTTGTGTTGATCACACGAGTATTTATAATCTATGGTTGATCAGCCTTTCGGAAACTGGGGGTATACCTATCAATAACAAATGAACTGTATGTCGTTGAAATTAAATCTAAATTACTGTGTTAAAGAGTAAAAAAACAATACTTTCCAATTTTCACAATGTTTACTTAATAAGATTTTGACTTGAACATTTCAAAAAATGTTCTACTTATAAATATGTAGGTTATTAATATTTCGCAATGCAGAAGCCGATGAAATCCCACACGTCATATATATTTTAACTTCCATAATAATATATTATTATGTATTATTTGGTGATAGATTAGTTTCCATAAGACTTGATATTGTGAAGAAATTGTTCACGGATTTATATTTTGAATTCGCTCCTCCATTCTCTGTTTATTAGTTGTACCTATGCGTACTAATAAATACTGACTTAGGCTTCCAATGTAGAATATACATAGACATAATTAATAATTATGCTAATTTGACGGCTTGTTTCGAAATAAGCAGAAAGCGCGTGATTTAGACCAATTTTACATTTCATTATAATTATATTACATAATTATTATTATGTACATAACATGACAATATTAGGAGGACGCGATTTCAAACCAACTACTGATGTAAACATGAGATGTTATTTAACATAAAGCACAATATCAAGTTTCGTGCAAACGGTAGGAGATAATACGTAGGCCTTGGTAGTTGTGAGGGAAAGCTAGAGTAGTAACCTTTCAAAATACCTAGTATAATATAAACGCAGAGCTGTGTAAATGTTAGCTAAATTATTTATGACTAGCTGTAAGAAAGCCGTGGTCTCTTGATATATCAGTTGTAAGCAGACCACGGTAGCTCGTCGCTATACAAGAGTTTGCGGTGATTCTGTAATAAAGAAAATAAAAGATACTTTATAATTATTAGTGTTTTTGTTTATATATGTCCCTATTAGTTATAACACGTATACAACATGTTATTGAAAAGGGGTCATTGTACTCATCAGTATGAATAACAACAGATATTTTTCGTGATGTCAGGTTTTGTTCCATAGTAAAAGTTGTTTATACTGATGAGTACAATGACCCACTCAGAGGTTTTCAGTTATTTTAGTAACACGTTGTATAGATCCCAAACCTTGATGTCTTATTCCAAGAGCATCTTCATTCAGGACACTAAATATAGCATCAATACAAATAAATAAACTTGTCCGGTCGGACCCTCGTCAGTAACGAAGGTAATAATTATTAAAAGACTCATACGCTAATTGACCGGTTCATTGTAATGCTAATATTCACAAACTAACAAGCATAGATAACAAGGTACATCGTCGGACTGAGACACCACAGGGCCTAAGTTTGGTGGGGTGCTGGCTAGAAAACTCCACGTGTGTCTGACGGCTGCTTGTCCTTCTGGACACGTCTGGAGGGAACAGCAGTTGTTTGGCCGGTGCATCCTGGGCACGGGCAATAAAATCCTTTCGAGGGATTAACCTTCGGGGGATTTTATTGCCTGTGGCGAATATTCTGGCGCGGCAGGGGCCCGTTCTGGGCCAGTGTGGAGTTGCTCCACGTGTCCCTCTGTTGCCAACAGAGGGCACAGTGGAGGAGCAGGGGCGGGCCCGGTGTGCACTCACCCTGCCATTGGACAGGCAGCGGGGGGACTGTCTTTCCCTGCCCCCGTCGATCTCGTAACCCCAGGAGTGCCCGCTGAGTAGTGTTCTCGCGCCTCTTGGGAGCGAGGGTCTTGGCTTCACCGCTCGGACCGCGAGGAAGAAAACCTCTATAAAAAATTACGGTAGGTAGAGCCTGCCTAGCTCCGCTCGCGCTTCTCTTTGTAGCCTACAGGGAATTCCTGTTCCTCCCCTCCCATAGGCCAAAAGCTTGGTACAGAACGTATCTAAAAACACAGAAAATTTTAAATTCAACTATTTAAAACATTATAACAATCGGCGAAATCCCGCTAACAAGCCAAACGACATTTCAGAAAAAAAAAAACCTGGCAATATATTTTGTTGAAAAACGATAATTTCGACGCAAAAATGCGATAATTTGAACTTTTGGAGTTGGCAACACTGTTATTGTCTGTCATGTCATCAGGTTGGCGGGAAAATTCGGAATGATCATGTTGTGGATTTTGTATTATTTTCCTAAATTTGTGTTTCTTCGAGTGTTAATGTGTAATAATGGTGGATTATTAAATGTTAAGTGCTCGTTAAGGTGTACAAGTGTGGGTAAATGGTACAAAGTTGAAAAACGTGACTTTCGTATTTTCTCATCATCCGCTCAAAAACCTGGTAAAGTTTCCATCACTTTACTAGGGTAGGGTGAGTAAACTAAAGACTTGGCTGGAGGGTCTAAGCAACCAGGCCATAAAACTACTCACATAACAAAAAATGACTTGGCTTAAAGGTCTTAGCAACCAGGCCATAATACTTATAAAAAAAAAAAAAACATGTCATCAAATGTCATGTGTCATTTGTCAAATCAAGCAAAATGGAGGAAAAGCTTAGAATTTGGGAAATTGCTTTTAAAAAGTGAAAATAAAATTAATTCCAATTGAAAACATTGTGCAACTTCTGACATTATTAACAACTTTTATAGGAGCTGAAATGGGAGCTTTGATTGGACTACATTTTGGTCATTTCTCATATTATCAGATTTAGATTTACTACACATTATCGATGTATTTTCGTATTTTTAGGGATTTAAGACTATTCTTTTTTCATTCCATTGTAATTCACTTTGTTTACTCTCATTGTTATCGTACTTAGTTAGTTTTAAGGGTTAGGTTAGGTCAAGTTATCATAATGAACATACAAGTATGCAGAGATCCGTCAGACGCTGTGGCTCTTTACTTGCCGCAGCGTTTGTATCTTAAATCCTTTGCAAAGATTAACATTTCTGTTCAGCTCCCTTCCCACAAGGTACATGGCAAGTCTATATCAAACTGGGAACTCATGGAGAAGTTGCGAAAGATGATCCAACCTGATAGTTTCTCTTCATTAAAAGTGTCGAAGCATAGTTCGGAAGTGATTAGATTTGACGCGGAATTGGAGAGTCGTGATAACCTTGACAGAATTCTGGCGAGGCTAGAAGACCGTGTTGTGCAATTGAAGGAATACCCTGACCAGTTAAAGGTTAGGGTTAGTGAACAGAAGTCTGATTTCCCGAGTCGCCATGACTGGGATTCGTTCTTCCGTGATACCACTGACATGGATGAGATGAAGCCTGGAGAGCGTCCAGACACCATCCACATAGCCAATTTGCCCATCAGATGGTTCATTCATGAGAGAGACCAAGATGAGGATGCACTTCCTTCAGAAAGCTTATTAAAGAAGGTATTTGAGAAGTTTGGTTCTGTCCGTCAAGTGGATGTTCCTGCCTCTGACCCATACAGGATGCAAATGAAATCTACCGTTAGAGGCATAACAACACCTATGCAGGATGCAGCACTGTACTTTGAGGCGTACATCCAGTTCAGTGAATATGTTGGTTTTGTTCGCTGCATGGATGCTCTACGAGGCAAGAAACTTATGCGAAAGCGTGATGAAATTGCTGAGTGGTGTGGAATAAAGGTACAATTTGATAAGACAAAGCACATGACTGATGCTGCAGTTAAGCGGAGGTCAATAGTTCGGGAAAGGCTTGTTTCAAGACAAAAAGCTAAGGATGATGAACAAAGGGCAGAAAAAGAGAAAATTTCTAAACGAGAGGCTAAAGAAAGGTATTGACAATGCCTTTGTCATCATTTTATTTTATTTTAATGCTCAACAAAGTAGAAATTTTCTACTCTATTTTCATCAAATATGGTCAAAGAGACTTGCAGGGGTATTACTAGCAGATGACATTGATAGAAAGATTTTATTAAGCAATAAGTCTAATGCATAACATGTTTTCAGACAAAAATATGAGCGCTCAGAAAGAGAAAAGTTAGAAAAAATGCGGGAAAGAGAAGAGAGACGAAAGAAGAAACAGCTTGCTAAACTTATGCAGAGTGACAACTTGGATCTGAATACTAGAGTGGCTGAAGAACAGAAGAAACTTATGAAAGCACAGAAGAAACTGCAGGCTATTCGGCTGATTGAGGAGCTCTTTAAAAGGATAGAGGTAAGATGTACATTTTGACTAAGCATAAGCAACCCACGTCTACCCCAATGGCCATTGGTTCTTTGCTTAATGTGGCCGGCCCACTGCCACTTCAGCTCGCTCATCCTGTAGGCTATGTCGACAACTTACAATCACATGAGACTTTCCATCTTCATGTCTCAGTTTGGCAAACCAACTTGCGGTACCATTTAGGCAACAACCTAGGTGGTATTGAAGTTGTCATGGGCGGTAACCGCTTAACATCAGGTGGGCCTTTAGCTCGTTTCGCCATCCTATACTATAAAAAAAAAAAAAAACTTTGGTTCTGTATCAGATCACCTGGTTTCGTATTCGATTCTTCAGACAAACTGAACAACTGATTGACTGTGGAGACTGTGAATCAGTAAACGTAGGGTAGGACACCGTCAGGCTCGGTGGAGTGATATTGGCAAGGTGGCTGGTAGCAGCTAGATGCGAGTGGCCAAGGCGGAACACTACACCTCTCACTCAAGAGATTTCCATCATTTCAAAAGTGCAGATCAACAGATGTTTAGTCAGCACCATGGAATATAGAAACAAGGGGAAGTGGCATTACGGTTAATTAGTATGAGAAATAGTGTCCCCAAAATCACACATTGGTGTTGATTCTCTTGTTCACGAACTAAACTTAAACTATCCCTCTCTTTTACTAATAAATAGGAGATACAAGAAACGGATGGCAACAATTTTAGGTCTGTCAAATTAGTCAAAATTAAAATTTCCATACAAGTCTAGTTGTGATCTCGGAACATGCCAACTAAAATACAGAGAAATGCATCACCTTATCTAAATTGACAGCACTAAAATGGTTAATAGTACAAAAACCGATAGTTTAAAATAAGTTTAGTTCGTGAACAAGAGAATCGGCACCATTGACAATTGAAATAGTATAATAAAATACACAAAAAACAATTATATGATTGGATCTATTTAAAATTCAAACCTAACAATAGCAATTTAAAAAAAATATTAAATCTTAGTACGGTCGACCGGACATCGGTGGTAACACTTTGACATTAGCAGCATCTTTATTTCGTAAGCAGTAAGGGCGGTTTTTGAACTGAAGTGTTACCACTGTTATGCAGTTAACTGTACAATTTTTTTTTTAAATTTTTCAATTGATATATATCAAAATTGGACACACAGTGGTGATTCACACCTCTATGAGAATAATTTTTCGTTCTGCTATCATTTGTACACGTTAAAATTACACAATAAGGTATATATTAGCATTTCGTGTAAGCATTTGAGACGTCATCGTGTCGCAACGGGAAACTAAGTGAGATTAAATTAATGTTGCACATCTGCGCTTAACTGTGCGCGTGCGGTAGCCGTATGCTACTTCCCCTTGTTTTCTATATTCCGTGGTCGGCAGCCTCACCACATAGAATCAATCCACATTGTAACAGCTCTTAACATTGCACAGAAGCAGTAATAATTGTAGTAATTTCTTTTAATAATATTCTATTAATAACTGCTGATCACGAGGTCGTGGGTTCGATTCCCACAGGACACAAATATTTATGTGATGAGCATAAGTGTTTGTATTGGTCCGGGTGTTTTATTATGTATTATAAGTATGTATTTACAAAAAAAATATTTTTTTAAGTATTATATTGTATTATTGTCTAGTACCCATATTACAAGCTCTGCTTAGTTTGGGACTAGATGGTGCTGTGTAAAATGTACTAAATATTTATTATATATTATTATATACTTTAGTGAGATGATCTATTATCCTGATGCAATGTTATTCATCCTACTATCCTATCCTACCCCCTCTCACTTCCCCTTCTTCTTTCTCTTTCTCCCCTCTCTCTTCTCATGGGTGTCCTAAAAGGCGACTAAGGGATTCACCAGAGGATGGGCAGCAGCGTTCTCTGAGTATTTAAACAACTAACTGCGATCGCCAACCCGTCTGCCAAGCGTGGCAATTCCGCCCCCTTTGGGGGAGGCCTTTGTCCAGCAGTGGATGTCTTTCGCCTGAAATGATGATGATGATCCTATCCTACTAAACGATAAAGTTTGTGAGGATGTATGGATGTGTGGAAGTTTGTTACTCTATCACGCAAAAATTACTGCATAGATTTTAATGAAATTTGGCATACAGATAGAACATAACCCGGATTAACATATAGGCTATTTTTTTATCCCGGGATATTTTTTTTTCACGCGGGCGAAGTCGCGGGCATAGGCTAGTTAACCATATTCTGATGTTAGCTGTTCTGATTCTGTCTTTGTACATTCTCTACTGCTATTATAACAGTATTTCCTGTTTCTCCTTACAGTTACGCCCAGAGCTACTTCGTAATGGCAACCGGGAGAACTACTATCTACCAGGAGAACGAACAGCACGTGCGCGTATCATAGACAAGATTAAACGACAGCAACAAGACTTATTGGAGGAACAGCGGAGCAACTATACCAATGCTCTTAATGGTCAGTTATTAATAATAATTGTTAAAAGACATCATGTTAACAATATCACACACTAACCCCCAGTTTACGAAAGGCTGATCAATGCAAAAATCAACTAATCAGCTGTCAAAACTCAGGGCAAGCGATGTGATTGGTTGTTAACTTTTTTGCCGGCCATTCACAGGAGCTGACATAAGATTTGCCAACAGATCAAATTGATAAGCCTTCCTTTTCATCATCATCATTTCAGCCGAAAGACGTCCACTGCTGGACATAGGCCTCCCCCAAGCATCGCCACAACGACCGGTCCTGTGCCTTCCGCATCCAGCGGATTCCCGCGACCTTCACCAGGTCGTCGGTCCACCTTGTGGGGGGCCTACCCACGCTGCGCCTTCCAGTACGCGGTCGCCACTCCAGAACTTTACTGCCCCATCGGCCATCCGTTCTGCGAGCAATGTGCCCCGCCCACTGCCACTTAAGTTTGGCAATTCTTCGGGCTATGTCGGTTACTTTCGTTCTCCTGCGAATCTCCTCATTTCTGATTCGATCACCCTTCATTGCCTTCCTTTTACTGAGGGATAATAACATTTTTCAACCAAATTACATGTGCAGAACTAGTAATTATATTTTATCAGTAGTTATTTGAATAAAGAGACATGCGAAGATTGTTTTCTGAATAAGACAAGAGAGATAAAACAGACTTTAATGTTCTTTCGCTGATATGGATCAAACTTGAAAGCATTTAATTCCATTGCTGCAATACTCAAAATTGTTGCTGTTGTATCTTATAGAAATAGATAAAGATAAAGATCATTTATTTGTCAAACATGCGTAGAAATGAACTTTATTGCATTAATTGTGGTACATAAAAGATCTTACAATAATAATTTTTGGTCAGCACAATTTACCTCATAAGGCATACAATACAATAGAATCTTCAAGTTAACAAATTACATGCATAAGGTACAGGAATTAGATGTCATTATATTTTATTACTTAATCAATTTTCTCATTGATTACACGATAAATGTCACATACCCACAAACCTACCTAGAAGTGGCGCCAAATCTTACAATATGCCACATACCATACCTGGTCAAAATAGTATTAGAAATAAAACATGTAATTGATTCATTAAGGTCTGTGAAATAAAATTATTAAAGTAAAATGTCAGAAATAGTTAATCATAATAAATGTCAAGGAATATTATGTCAATTTTGTATTGTAATATTCATTCAAATCATAAAAACAATCATTAATGAGTATTCTTTTCAATACAATTTTAAACTGCATTAAATTCAAAGCTGTTAGTGAATCTGGTAAATGATTATAAATTTTAATGCTTGTGTAGTACATATTTCTCTTGTTTTACGAAAGCGTATTTACTTCAATTGATTTGTCTGTGGTCTAGTGGTTCGAGGGTCGGACTGCTGATCACGAAGTCGTGGGTTCGATTCCCACAGGACACAAATATTTGTGTGATGAACATAAGTGTTTGTGTTGGTCTGGGTGTTTCTTATGTATTATAAGTATGTATTTACAAAAAAAAAATTATTTAATTATTATATCCATTGTCTAGTACCCATAGCACAAGCTCTGCTTAATTTAGGACTAGATGGTGCCGTGTAAAAATGTCCCAAAGATATTATAATTCTGGTGTGATTCTGGGAAAAGATGGGCCCACCTGCCACTTTGCTATGCAGTCCTAAGTTTATAAATAAAGACCTGCCAGAACTCTACACATTTAATATACAGTTGTCAAGACCGTCTAAGGCCATCCAGGGGCCCTTGGGCATAACAGAGTTTGGGGCCTTTTTGTAAAGTAAAAAAAATGTGAAAGGTAAAAAAGTAGGCAAGCGGGTTAGTCAAAATGTTTGTTGTTTTTTATTTTATTGTGCGGGACAAGTCCCGTAAATATAGTTCAATAAAAGTAGGCAATTTCATTTAGTGACTTTATTGGTGGTTTCGCACCTGCCTTGATAAAATAAATTCAAACTTACGTGGACTTTTTGGCGGGAAATTGAAAAGTAATGTTGTGATTTTGTTTTATTTTGCTTTGTTTTCCCACTATAGGATTTATTTAAAAGTTTAATGTGCTATATTTTTATGATTATTTTTTATAGGCCCCCTACAAGCCGAGGGCCCTGGGCTTATGCCCTTATGGAAAAGACTGTACTGATAGTTGTGTAAAAATTATGCTAATTGGTTGGCACCTTAGGTTCTTTGATTCTTTATAATATGTTGTAAGGACAGGAGTAATTTATTTATTTATTTAACAGCTGCCTACTGTAGATTCAGTTTCCCAACACTTACAGTAGGCCAAGTTATAATTTAGGTACATACAAATATAATTCTTAAAGTCTAATCACTTAAAAATTTATGACTAAAGCTGACAAATTGGTTTATTTTGGTGTAAAAAATATCAACTTCTGGTTGTTGAGCAATGAAACAGCATTATTATTGGGAGCATACTGGGAAGTGCATGTGCGGGACAGTGGCGCCGCCAGAAGATGGCGCGCGCGCAGCCGTGTGTACTTGTCGGGTGCGGATAGGGAACAGCGAGCGGGTAATGAATGATACATGATCTTCTGTACCAAAATCACACCAATAAAGATTATATTCTATTCTACACGTCTTTGTTGTAATAAGGCTTGTTTTATATCAGACTGATTAGGAATACATTGAATATTATACAACATGTTATTGAAATAACTGAAAAGCTCTTAAGGGGTCATTATACTCATCAGTATGAACAACTTTTACTATGGAATCAACCCTGAAATCGCGAAAATAATATCAACTGATCTCAAAATTTTCTCTCAGGAAATTTACATTACCTACAGTGTACCTTTACCATAAAACATTATTAACACAGTTCAACCTAACTATTTTTTCCACACTTTTTCAATCAATCAATCAATCAAAATGTTTATTTGTTTGTTTATTTGTCAATGTTTTTTTTTCTCCAGGTCGCATCGTAATTCGTTCGGCGCTCGAAGTAAAGAAGCCCAAACGTGACTCTTCCATCAGCTCTGCATCTTCAGACGGGCGGGGTGGCAGAGACAGTAGGAGTCGGGATAACCACAAGAAGATCAAAACCGAGAGACTGACCACGCCAGAGCGAGAGATGGAATATAATAAGACCACAGGTAAGCACACACATGTTTATTTATGTTGAAGTCGCGCTAGTTGACTACTGGGGCCTTACTCACAATTTGTTCGAGTTCTGAACCAAATCGAGCTAGTGTCAATTCCTAGAGGAACTGACAGTAAAACCTCTAAGGAATTAAAATTAGCTCGATTTGGTTCGGAACTGGAACCAGTTGTGAGTAAGGCCCCAGTAGTCAACTAGTGCGACTTCAACATAAATATATGAGTAAGGCCCCTGTGGCCTGATTCACCAACATTCGAAAAGTTTCCAATTTAAATAATATACGCGATGTAATCCGGTTAGACATGTTTGTGTACAAATGACTCTCGGAAGCGTTTCTGTAAATTTCGCGTTCTGTTTCCGAATCCGTTCGATTCTCAAATCTTTTTATTTCGTAATAAAACATGTTTAACCGGATTACATCGCGTATATTATTTAAATTGGTTTTCCTGACGTTTCGAATGCTTTGCAGAGTTCGTGGTCGCAGGAGTGGTCGTTTTGTTTCGTTTGCCGGTCAAATATCACTTCGGAAACGGAAACTTTTCGAACGTTTGTGAATCAGGCCACTTGTCTAACCAACGACTTTTATCTGACCTCTGCAAATTGCAGTAAATGGAATATATTAATAAGTACTGTATGCACAAGCAAGTTCTAAATATAAAATAGTACATTACTGTCGAGGCCTGAAATGAAGCAATCTACTGCCGAGTAATATTCGAAAGGGAAGAAAGAAGGCGCCAACCGAGTCCTTTTTAGGGTTCCGAAGTCCTACAAGGAACCCTTATAGTTTCGTCATGTCCGTCCGTCTGTCCGTCTGTCCGTCTGTCCTAATCCTTTACAGCTTAATAACTTCTACAGTTATAAACATAAGTAAATGAAATTTTGATAAAATGTATGAGTATAATGTGATTATAATTTTTAGAGTTATAGAGAGAAAACTGAAAAATACTTAAAACGTCCTAGTTCAAAGGTCGTTGACCTTAGAGAAAAATTATCATAGCAAATAATGCTCCTTTAGCTACTTTCTATTTGAAAAAATCACAAAAAGAAACTTTGACATCTTAAATTTGGCTTCTTGAACTTATCGCTAGATGGCGCTACTAACAACACGCTCTGAGTCGCGAATGCTGCCGATTATTGCAAAAACTAAAATAGCCATGATTAATATTCGATTTGATTCGTTTGTAATTACACCTACTTAAGGAACCCTATAATACTGAGCATGGCCCGACATGCTCTTGGCCGGTTTTAACTAAAAGAGGCCGTTAATTGCTATTTCGGCCGAGACTTGTATAGTACTTTTGTCTCATTTGCGAGGAAACAATAAACAAAATAACTTAACAGTGTCTAATTTTCATTCGCGCCAATTCGTCCGCGCGGTTCTTGTTCTATTTTCAAAGTTTTGAAAAAAAAAAAAAGATTTGTTTAAATATACCTAAATCGGCCCAATGACCTAAAAACAGGGACATTAAATGCAAATTAAGCCAAAGAAAGATGTCCCTTTTTTAGGTTGTTGGGCCGATATTTGATGATTTAGAAAGCTTGCTTGGGTCTGAACTTGGGCCTTACGAGGATACACTGTTTTTTTTGTAAAAAGAAAGTCATGTTTTATTTTATTCCAAATACTAAGAGTTGCTACATAGACATTCGGTTCGGCATTTTTTATTGAACAACAAAACCAAACCAAAACAAAACTTCTGCATAATATGTTCGACTTTCATTCGGTTCGCCCGATCGGCAAAACCGATCGGCACAATACAACTGTTGATTCAACTATCAAATATTACCGCCCGGCTTTGCCGATTAATGCCGTCCCGAATATGTGTGTAGCAACCATAAACATTTTGTTTTACATTTGTTCCAGCGGGCATGTACAGCATGCCGTACGGCTTCGGGTACCCGTTCGCGTGTCCCCCCGGCTACGGCTACCCGCCGCAAAGTATGAGTATCTTTACATTCTATATCATCATTTTATTTCATTTTCTTATCTTTATACGGAAATGCGTGGTCATATTTTAAGAGCTCATTCAGGAAATGCTATGGAACAACTTTTACTACGGGGACAACCCTGAAATCCTAAAATTAAAATTAAAATGTAATTCCTAATGTATCTACCTAATGAAGTTATTTGTCATGTTCACCTACCGCATGTCGTCTTTTTGTGGCAATAAATCATTTTTCTTTCTTTCTTCAAATCGCGAAAAAAAACAGTTGATCCATACCATGCTGACATTTTAATGGCTAATCCCGAAAAGGGGTCATTGTACTCATCATTATAAACAACTTTTACTATGAAACCAGCCCTGAAATCGCAAAAAAAATCAGTTGGTCCCTATATTTGTGTTCACTTAAATCGATATAATGTAGGGACCACCTTATATTTTTTTGTGATTTCAGTGTTGGTCCTATAGTAAAAGTTGTTCATAATGATCAGTACAATGACCCCTTTTCGTGAAATAAGCCATTAAAATTTCAACATGTATAGCTAAAGCAGTAAAGAAACTAATGTACAAACACTCGATACGTCGCACCCACACAGACGCACGCCTCAACAAAAATAAAATATTTTTCTTTCTTTCTTCTTTCTAACAAAGGCTCTAAGCGGACGTTGCAGTGCTGTCAGTACAAAAACCCGCTTAGGGGTCTTGTTGAGGTGTGCATCTGGGTGAGTGATCGTTTTGAGCATTTGTATGTAGATTCGGTATTGCTTTAGCTATATATTTACTGTGTCCATACATTTTGTCGAATGACATCGATGATTTTCTAGGGAACAGCTGTTTTTTTTTTGCGATTTCTGTGTTGGTCCCCTATTCAAAGTTGTTCTATGCTGTGCTCTGAATCACTTCAGCCGACAGACGTCCACTTCTGGATATAGGCCCTGAATGAGCTCTTAAAATATGACCACGTATTTCTGATATACGTTGTATTTATTGGTATATGGTACGCTAGTAGTGGCGAATTCCGCGTGAAATGTCATGTCCGTGCCAAATGGCAACGCTATCTGTTGCTGTCTGTTTTCGGTGACGTACTGCTCGCACAGATAAAGAATGGAATTGAAAATGGCGCCATTTTTATTTGCCTGTCGATCACGCATACAATATATCGTCGTTGCGACTTTAAGACCTCTTATGTGTAAAAATCACTTTTACGAGAAAATCGATTAATAAAATAAAAAATTGAACCTAGCTGGTTACAAAAAAAATATGGGATGCATATTATTTCTTAATTGAAAAGTCGTATCGCACCATCGCTTAACATCAGGTGAGGTGGCGGTCAAACGTAAGCCCATTTGATATACAACGTGTATCAGAAATGCGTGGTCATATTTGAAGAGCTTATTCAGGGAATGCGTCCGTGTGGTGCCGGACGCAAAGAATTGCACCACCCTATATCTTCTCATGGGTGTCGTAAAAGGCGACTAAGGGATTCACCAGAGGATGGCAGCAGCGTCCTCCGAGTATTTAACCAACCAACTGCAATCGCCAACCCGCCTGCCAAGCGTGGCGATTATGGCATATAATAAATATTATATTTATATTTATCATATTATTATTGCGAAAAACTTTCTTATTATTTTTTATCTATGTTTAGTTTACTCACTGTAAAACTGATTTTCGTCCGTGACACTTTCAAACAAGGTCCAGTTGAAAACCAGCGCCAGACATTAGTCTGGCATTTTTGCTGAACTGAGCCTATTTGGTGCAGCCGCGGGGCACACAATTATACTTTTAGGAGACTATGATGTTTAATACTGTATATTATTGTTATTGTGTGCCTCTGGCTGTAGTAAATAAACCATTTTTCTTTCTTTCTATTCTTTCATATCCCCCCAAACATGCAAAGCACGAATAAAAACCGGCCCCTAGTCCCCGGCGGCCCCGCTAGCCCTGGTTACGGTAGCGGCCTAGGTAACGGCGGGGCAGGGGGTGCGAAGAATCCCCGGCAGAGATCCGGCTACCATAACAAAAAAAGACTGGACCTGGCAGCATACAACACACGTACACTGCGGACCGACGAGAAGCTTGTCGAACTCGAGGAAGAATTGAGCAAGTTACGATGGGATATCGTAGGGTTATCTGAAGTCCGAAGAGAGGGGGAGGACACGATAATCCTCAAATCCGGTAACTTGCTCTATTTCCGGGAGGGCGATCAACTTTCCCAGGGCGGTGTCGGGTTTATCGTCCACAAGTCTCTTGTGAACAACATAGTGAAGATCGAGAGTGTTTCGACCAGGGTGGCGTACCTTATACTCAGAATAACCGAAAGGTATTCGTTGAAGGTTATACAGGTATACGCCCCGACCTCGAATCACCCCGACGATGAGGTGGAGACCATGTATGAGGATATCTCGAGAACCATGCATGGCTCTAAAACTCACTTCACTGTTGTCATGGGAGACTTCAACGCGAAACTGGGCAAGCGTTACGATGATGAGCTGCGAATGGGCCAATTTGGATATGGATATCAGAACCACCGGGGTCATCTACTGGCCGGCTTTATAGAGAAGGAGGGACTCTATATGATGAACTCTTTCTTCAGAAAGCGTGAGCACAGGAAGTGGACCCGGTTGCGCCCTGATGGTGTAACAAAAAATGAGATTGACTTCATTATGTCGACGAAGAAGCAAATATTCAATGATGTCTCTGTGATCAACGCGGTCAAAACCGGAAGCGATCACCGTTTGGTAAGAGGCACATTGAATCTGAACATCAAGCTGGAAAGATCTCGACTGATGAAGTCTACGCTCCGTCCAGCACCGATCCAAATCCAAAACCCCGAGAGCTTTCAGCTCGAACTTCAGAATCGTTTCGAATGCCTGACCAAGACCTGTCTATTGGGCAGAGCCAGCTTGCAAAACTGAGGACCGACGATGGCAGAGTCGTATCCTCCAAGCCAGAGCTATTGAAGGAGGTCGAGAAGTTCTATGGACAGTTATACACGTCCACCCGGACACCCGCTGTAAATCGGGCTAACGACCCAAGAGCTCGATTGACCCGACACTATACCGAAGATATCCCGGACGTCAGCCTGTACGAGATTAGGATGGCTCTGAAGCAGCTCAAAAACAACAAGGCACCGGGTGATGACGGAATTACGGCCGAACTCCTGAAGGCGGGTGGAAAACCGATCCTTAAGGCCCTTCAGAAGCTGTTGGATTCCGTCATTCTCGAGGGAAGAACGCCACAGGCATGGAGCAGAGGTGTGGTGGTACTCTTCTTCAAAAGGCGATAATGCTCTACTGAAGAATTATAGGCCCATCTCACTTCTGAGCCATGTCTACAAGCTGTTTTCGAGAGTCATTACGAACCGTCTTTCGCGCAGGTTCGACGACTTCCAGCCTCCCGAACAGGTTTCCGAAAAGGCTTTAGCACCGTAGACCACATACATACGCTGCGGCAGGTTATACAGAAGACCGAAGAGTATAACTTGCCTCTTTGTTTAGCGTTTGTGGACTACGAGAAAGCCTTCGATTCGATCGAGACTTGGGCGGTACTACAGTCTCTTCAACGGTGCCAGATTGACTATCGGTACATCGAAGTGTTTAAGTCTTTGTATGAAAACGCCACTATGTCAGTCCGATTACAGGACCAAGCCTCGAAACCTATCCTTCTGCAGCGAGGTGTGAGACAGGGAGATGTGATCTCTCCGAAACTGTTCACTGCTGCATTGGAGGATGTCTTCAAGGTTCTGGACTGGAAGGGGCTAGGCATTAACATAAACGGCGAGTACATCACTCACCTTCGGTTTGCCGACGACATAGTAGTCATGGCTGAGACCATGGAGGACCTCGGTACAATGCTCGATGACCTCAGTAGAGCTTCTGATAGAGTGGGTCTTAAAATGAATATGGACAAGACAAAGGTTATGTCGAATTCGCATATAGCACCCATTCCCGTAAACATCGGAGAATCTACACTCGAAGTTGTTGACGATTATGTATACCTAGGACAAACTGTCCAGCTAGGTAAGTCTAACTTCGAGAAAGAGGTCAATCGTCGAATCCGACTCGGTTGGGCAGCGTTCCGGAAGCTACGCAATATCTTCTCGTCCAAAATACCGCAGTGTCTCAAGACGAAAGTCTTTGACCAGTGTGTGTTGCCAGTAATTACTTACGGTACTGAAACGTGGTCGCTCACAATGGGCCTGATAAGAAGGCTCAAAGTCACTCAAAGGGCAATGGAGAGGGCTATGCTCGGAGTGTCCCTGCGTGATCGAATCAGAAATGAGGAGATTCGCAGGAGAACGAAAGTAACCGACATAGCCCGAAGAATTGCCAAACTTAAGTGGCAATAGGCGGGGCACATTGCTCGCAGAACGGATGGCCGATGGGGCAGTAAAGTTCTGGAGTGGCGACCGCGTACTGGAAGGCGCAGCGTGGGTAGGCCTCCCACGAGGTGGACCGACGACCTGGTGAAGGTCGCGGGAATCCGCTGGATGCGGAAGGCACAGGACCGGTCGTTGTGGTGATACTTGGGGGAGGCTTATCTCCAGCCGTGGACGTCTTTCGGCTGAAATGAAGATTCAGGGGATGCTATCGAACAACTTTTACTATGGGTCCAAGCCTGAAATCGCGAAAAAAAACAACAGATTCTTACATTTTGTCGAGCGACAACGGTGATTTATTAGGGAACAGCTGATTTTTTTTCGCGTTTTCAGGGTTTGTCCCACAGTAAAAGTTGTTCAATACTATGCCTTGAATGAGCTCTTAAAATATGACCACGCATTTCTGATACACGTATATAAAAATATACACATGATAGTTTTTGCATTCGATAGAGCTTCAAAATCTAGAATCGACTTGTGTAAAAAAGTGATTTTGCCGAAAGTGACACGTAAGAGGTCTTAAAGTCGCAACGACCATATAGAGTATTGTGTGAGCGAGAGGCACATAGAACAATAGAAGTGCCGCCATTTTCAATCCCATTCTTTATGTGCGCGGGTAGTAGGAGTCGTTCTATGCTAACTATCCCTTGTCGATCAGATCACCCAGCGTAGACATGGGTAACTCAACAAAAATGCGTGAGCTGCAGCTCAGCTCACGGTTCAGGTCAGTGAGCCGGAGCTGTGAACCGGCTCACAGATCAGCTTAATTTGTGTATCTGCCTACTTCGAGTTATGATCTATGATGCGAGTCGCTGAGCTTAAAGACCGTTCGATCTGTTTGAGCTGCGCTCGCTCGCTGACTCTGCGACTCACCGCTGATCTGGCGCTGCTCCAGCTCACCGGTTCAAACGGTTTTTTTTATCTATATAGACATCTTTTATCTTCCGTGCAACAAAAGTTGTCGCACAGATAGATACTATTCTTTGAGCGGTGAGCTGCGTATTTTGTCATTGAGCTGCAGCTCAACAACTCAAGCTTATTGATCTGTATATTGGAACCGGTTCTGAGCTGAGTTACACACCTCTAACCCAGCGGCGTCGATGTACTACCCGGTGCGCGGCGCCTACTACCCGCCGCCGGGCGAGTACGCGCTGCGGCGCGGGCGGGGGAGGGGGCGGGGCCGCGGCCGGAACCCGCGCATGCCGTACTTCGACGGGCCCGATGCCAACCATCAGTATTACAGGTCAGTAGCATATACAACGTGTTAGTAAAATAACTGAAAACCTCTTAAGGGGTCATTGTACTCATCAAAATGAACAACTTTTATTATGTACCAAATATGGACCAACACTAAAATTGCAAAAAAAAACGCTGTTCCCTACATTTTGTCGATTTATGTAAATACAAATGTAGGCAAAAGCTATTTTATTTTCGCGATTTGAGGGTTGAGTATAATAACCCCTTAAGAGGTTTTCAGTTATTTCAATAACACGTTGTATGAATCCCTGCTGTCCGACAGCCTTGGGCTCGTCATAATCAATCTTAGTTTTAAAATCTTCTATAATGATCATTTGTTAAATAAAAATATCAAACTTGACCTGACCTGGAACATCTTCAAAAATGATTTTAGGTGTTGATTCATCATCATCATCATTTCAGCCGAAAGACGTCCACTGCTGGACATAGGCCTCCCCCAAGCATCGCCACAACGACCGGTCCTGTGCCTTCCGCATCCAGCGGATTCCCGCGACCTTCACCAGGTCGTCGGTCCACCTTGTGGGGGCTACCCACGCTGCGCCTTCCAGTACGCGGTCGCCACTCCAGAACTTGACTGCCCCATCGGCCATCCGTTCTGCGAGCAATGTGCCCCGCCCACTGCCACTTAAGTTTGGCAATTCTTCGGGCTATGTCGGTTACTTTCGTTCTCCTGCGAATCTCCTCATTTCTGATTCGATCACGCAGGGACACTCCGAGCATAGCCCTCCCCATTGCCCTTTGAGTGACTTTGAGCCTTCTTATCAGGCCCATTGTGAGCGACCACGTTTCAGTACCGTAAGTAATTACTGGCAACACACACTGGTCAAAGACTTTCGTCTTGAGACACTGCGGTATTTTGGACGAGAAGATATTGCGTAGCTTCCCGAACGCTGCCCAACCGAGTCGGATTCGACGATTGACCTCTTTCTCGAAGTTGGACTTACCTAGCTGGACAGTTTGTCCTAGGTATACATAATGTTGTTAATGTTGATACTCTTGTTCACAAATTAAACTTATTTTAAACTATCGTTCTCTTTTACTAATAGTAGATACAAGAAAGGGATGGCAATTGGCAACAGTTTTAGTGCTGTCAAATTGTTAAAGTAATCCCCGGACCAGATGGTATTGTCAGAGTTGCAGAAATTAAACTGCCAAACAGTAAAACATATGTTAGATCATTAAGGAAATTATGTCCTTTACCGCTTAATTAAACACAATTTTATTTAACTTACCATTTAGGTACTTGTTAGCATTATACTATATTATTAGTCAATATCCTACTAAATTTAAAGTATTTTGTCTGTTTCATGGCCCCGGCCCAACTATGTTTGAAAATAATTAAAACATAAAATAATTTATAATATATTAACTTTAGCAACAATATTTTATTACCACAACTTTTATGTACTGGCAACATTCTTTGTTCTTATGGATTCCATATTGGTCTGTGCTAACCGGTGTAACGATCTTGTAATTGTGAAATGTATAAATACAGTCTATTGCTTAAATTCAACCAGCATTTTTATTCTACATGCTGTGTGTCGTCAAATCCTCCCATGCCAGCTGCAGTCTTTCCAGATAACCATTTTAAAATATTCTAGGCAGATTTGGTGTTATGTGTAGTGCCGGACAATTCCGTGTGGTTGCCGGACAGAAAGAATGTCGTAAAAGGTGACTAAGAGGTTCACCAGAGGATGGGCAGCAGCGTTCTCTGAGTATTAAAATAAAATTAAAAACATTATTTTAATGAGGGGGTACTCACAGAGTACTTTTTAGGGTTCCGAAGTCCTACAAGGAACCCTTATAGTTTCGTCATGTCCGTCCGTCTGTCCGTCTGTCCGTCTGTCCGTCTGTCCGTCTGTCCGTCTGTCCGTCTATCCGTCTGTCCGTCTGTCCGTCTGTCCGTCTGTCCTAATCCTTTACAGCTTAATAACTTCTACAGTTATAAACATAAGTAAATGACATTTTGTTAAAAAATAGTCTGCATATAGATCTCAATTTTAAAAGAATAAAAAAATAGTTTTTACGTTCTTTAGGGGTGGCACCCATACATGTGAAATGGGGAAAAAAAAATTTTTTTCGCTGCACCCCCTCGTGTGGGGTATCATTGAATAGGTCTACTAAAATGAAGGTAATGTTTCATACACCACTTTTTTATCAGGTGTACCAACTGCGAAATATAGCCCGCCAAAGTGGCTTGCAATGTGTCCCCCCCCTGCCATTTCTAAACTATGCAACGTAGAAACTTATAATCTTCCACATTGATAGACCTTTGTGAAAACTCTCTTTTAAAATTATTTCGAGTATAATGTGATTATAATTTTTTGAGTTATAGACAGAAAACTGAAAAATACTTAAAACGTCCTAGTTCAAAGGTCATTGACCTTAGAGAAAAATGATCATAGCAAATAATGCTCCTTTAGCTACTTTATATTTGAAAAAATCACAAAAAGTAACTTTGTGTTATGTTGACGACACACTTCTTAAATTTGGCGCCATCTAGCGGCGTCGTACAACACTCTCTGGGTCGCCAATGCTGGCGTCAAGTGCCGTGTATTACATTTGGCACTGTATAGCGCCATCTAGCGGCTACTGACATCACTCTCTGAGTCGCCAATGCTGCCGTCTATTGCAAAAACTAAAATAGCCGTGATTAATATTCGATTTGATTTGTTTGTAAAACCTACTTAAGGAACCCTATAATACTGAGCATGGCCCGACATGCTCTTGGCCGGTTTTTTAATATACTGAAATAGAGAGGAAACTCGACCCCAATAGAGGTATAGACCAAGTGGCGCCTCTGGTTTTAAAGTATGGACCTACAACTTCATTTCACTTCGGAATCACTAGATGGCTCTCCATTCATTCTTTTTTAAAATAAAAAAAGAATACAAAAAGTTTAGCAGTTAGCAGGATTCGAACCTTCAACTTCTGTCTCTCAAATCTAACATTGAAGCCATTGGGCTACTGTAACCTCTACAATATTTGGTGAATTTAGCTTTCAGTTACGTCTTTCTGTGACGTCAGAACTTTCATAATAAAATTATTTGTCTTTAGATGTCGCTTCAAATGCGTAAATGTGTTAAAAATAATAATATACCTAATTAGAAAAAAATGATTGATAAGTTTAAATGTTGATGTTATAAACCAAATTACGTTTTCAAACATAATTATACTTTCATAATATTGTGGAAAAAGATTTGTAAAGTTTTCTTATTAAATAGGCAAATTAAACATAAAGAAAACGAAAGTAAATAAACTGGAAAACGTTATTTGGTAAATAAATGACTAAGTTCGAATTTTAAATTTACACCATCTATTACCCTTTTTTAGGCAACAGTGCATGAAGTTGTACCTTGTTACACAGATCATTAGCCTATGGCATATAGTCGAAGATAATACTGTTAAATTCAAAATATGTAGTGGTCAAACGACGTTTGAGCATTTTCAGTACTCGTCAATTTGGTCGGATAACGATTGATGTTATTTCAAGCATTTTGTACTAAGATTCCATGCACTAGGGGTACTACAGCGTCACCGAATATGTAAATGACAAATTATGATATGAAATGTTAGAAATATACTTGATTTGGATTTATTAACTATGTGACATTGTATAATTGACATTTTTAGGGTTCCGAAGTCCTACAAGGAACCCTTATAGTTTCGTCATGTCCGTCCGTCTGTCCGTCTGTCCGTCTGTCCTAATCCTTTACAGCTTAATAACTTTTACAGTTATAAACATAAGTAAATGAAATTTTGTTAAAAATTAGTCTACTTATAGATCTCAATTTTAAAAGAATAAAAAAATCGTTTTTACGTATTTTAGGGGTGGCGTCCATACATGTGAAATGGAGATGAAAAATTTTTTTTCGCTGCACCCCCTCGTGTGGGGTATCAATGAATAGGTCTACTAAAATTAAGGTAATGTTTCATACACCACTTTTTTATCAGGTGTACCATCTGCGAAATATAGCGCGCCAAAGTGGCTTGCAATGTGTCCCCCCCCTACCATTTCTAAACTATGCAACGTAGAAAGTTATAATCTTCCACATTGATAGACCTTTGTGAAAACTCTCTTTTAAAATTATTTCGAGTATAATGTGATTATAATTTTTTGAGTTATAGAGAGAAAACTGAAAATTACTTAAAACGTTCTAGTTCAAAGGTCATTGTCCTCAGAGAAAAATGATGTTAGCAAATAATGCTCCTTTAGTTACTTTACTTACTTTCTATTTGAAAAAATCACAAAAAGTAACTTTGTGTTATGTTGAACACACTTCTTCAATTTGGCTTCTTGAATTTATCGCTAGATGGCGCTACTAACAACACGCTCTGAGTCGCGAATGCTGCCGATTATTGCAAATACTAAAAAAGCATAGCCATGATTAATATTCGATTTGATTCGTTTGTAATTACACCTACTTAAGGAACCCTATAATACTGAGCATGGCCCGACATGCTCTTGGCCGGTTTTTTTTTTTGGTATTGAACTTGGACATAGTAATGTGATATTGTATAATTGTCATTTTTTTTTTTCTAATTTTGACTTTTATAATGTACCTATGTGTAAATTTGCATGCCGTAAGGTTGAATATGGTGATACTAAATGTAATTTTTATTTTTAACAATGTAATTTTACCCATATTTCGCAAATAAATTGATTTGATTTATTCAACCAACTGCGATCGCCAACCCGCCTGCCAAGCGTGGCTATTATGGCATATCCCCCCCCTTTTGGGGGAGGTGTATGTCCTGTCCAGCAGTGGACGATTTTCGGCTGAAATGATGATGATGAAGCACATTTGGACTATTCCCTTAACATTTCCAGATACTTCAAGAAGCTGACGGAGACCAACCCCCACAGCGAGCATGAGGACCGGTCGCGCGGTCGTTCGCGCGAGTCGCGCTCCCGCTCGCGACGACGCTCACATTCGCGTTCGCGCTCGCGGCGACGCTCGTACTCACGGTCTCGGTCACGCAGCAGACGGTCCAGGAGTCGCCGGAGCAGGAGTAGGAGTCGAAGATCCAGGTCTAGGAGTAGAAGATCAAGGTACAAATTGTTTTTTATAAACTACTAGGGACCCGGCAGACGTCGTCCTGCCCGGAAAAGCAGCGCCACATATAATTAAAATCGTCCCTGCCATTTAGGAGAAGATCAGTGACATACAGACAGAAGGGCCACCTACCGGATCCAATTGTGTTTTCACACCATCCAGGAAACCATTGAAATATTCACAAAAAAAATCATCCAAATCGGTTCAGCTGTTTAGGAGGAGTTAGGCGACAATCAGATGTACAGAAGAAATAAATATTCGCGGCTTCACTCGCGTTAAATTCTGCTAACCCACGTGACGGATCCTGTTAATTCAGTCCAGTCCAGTCCAGTTCCATCCATCCATCCATCCATCCTTTTATTCGGACCGTCCAGTCCAGTCCAGTCACTATCCCACTATCCCACTATCTCACCCCATGTCCAGTCCCGTCCCATGTCCCGTCCCGTCCCATGTTAAATGTCCCGTCTCATGTACCATGTCCCGTCCCGGCCCATGTCCCTTCTCAAGTCCCGTCTCGTCCCATGTCCCGTCCCCCATGTCACATGTCCCGTCCCGTCTCATGTCCCATGTCCCGTCCCGGCCCATGTCCCTTCCCATGTCCCGTCCCGTCCCATGTCCCGTCCCCCATGTCACATGTCCCGTCCCCCATGTCACATGTCCCGTCCCCCATGTCACATGTCCCGTCCCGTCCCATGTCCCGTCCCCCATGTCACATGTCCCGTCCCCCATGTCACATGTCCCGTCCCCCATGTCACATGTCCCGTCCCCCATGTCACATGTCCTGTCCCGTCCGTCCCATGTCCCGTCCCATGTTATCAATTGTTCAGCAAATCAAATTTGGTGACACAACGACTGCAGCGCCACCTACCGGGTAAATAAATAAATGTAGCTTATATGACACGTTCGTAGATTTACCATAGCAGCGCCATCTATTCATTACTTACTCAACCCAGTCGAAAGGTATCGACATCTGTTAGAATCATTTGGAGTTAACAGATAATTGTGACTGTCAAATAATAACAGACAAATAATTAGCAATAAATTAAAATTGCGACTATAATTTGAGATTTAAACTATCCTATCTCTCAAGTTGGATCGAACTCCACATGGTGTGCGAATTTTATTATAATCGGTTAAGTGGTTTAGGAGTCCATTGAGGACAAACATTGTGACACGAGATTTATATATATTAAGATAGGTTGACTGCCTCGTTGGTCTAGTGGTTGCAAGCGCGACTGCTGAGCGTGGGGTCCTGGGTTCAATTCAAAGTGTTATTGGGTTTTTTCATTAGGAAATTCTCAGTAATGCTCGTAGCCCGGAGTCTGGATTTGTGCCCGGTCAATGGCAATAGGCTCGCCCCCTATTACATGGGACTATAACATAACTGGCGAACTGTGGGTGTACTATTACACCTCTGCTTACCCCTTCGGGGAAATACAGGCGTGATGTTATGTTATGTTATGTTATGTTTATTAAACATTAACCAGCCCTATAACAAAATTTAATTCCAGATCCCACTCGCGCCCACGCTCAAGGTCACACCGTCGCTCCCGCTCCCGCTCGCGACGTTCCCATTCAAAGTCACATCGAACACCCAGCCCGCGAGCCAATGACAAGCCGGATCGAACCAGTGTAGACAGCAGCAAGTTCTTATCGCCCAATCAGATGCGACCACGCCAGTCGCGAAGCTGGTCGCGACCGAAGGAAGATGTAACGACGAGCCCTAAGGACAAAACTGAATAAAATATTTTTAATATACTATTTGTGTGTGTTGGGTTTTATTTGTTTTATAACATCCTTTCTTGAGGCGCCCGGTAAATAATGGGTTAGTAGGGGTGGTTCCAGAGCAGTGCGGATATATTTGCGGTCCGTCCGCGCGGAGCTCCGGAGCGGAGACATTTGTAAGTATGTATTTACAAAAAAAACCAAGTATCTAATACCATTGTCTAGTACCCATAGTACAAGCTTTAGCGTTTTAGCTTAGATTGGGACTAGATGGTGCTGTGTAGAATTTCCCAAAATATTTATTTATTTATTTCTAAAAGTCACTTGTTGGACAAAATTAATCCTATTAGTTCAAAATTTTTTTTGGAATGTAGTTTCTTATGGGGGCTTGCGGTAGGTGAGATTCGGGAGTCTGGAGAGAAAATGTAGCGTCACGGCACATCACGCGCGTCACGCTAAGATTTAGCGTCTTACGGCCAAAATTAATATCCAATCTATCCACGATTTGCCCTGCTAGAGATAGGAATTTGACATAAGCTCCATACAAAATATGTCAAATTTCTATCTCTAGTAGGGTAAATCGTAGATAGATTGGATTTTAATTTTGGCCGTTAGAGAAATGGCTGATTTGAGTTATACCCATAGAGTACATTGAATATACCAGAAAGTTGTTTTACATTCATTGTACCTATGCGACTCTTGCAAATATCTGCATTAAACTGAAGACTCCATTGTCCATTCAGAGCTCTGAGGACTCAACGCATGTGTATGGTCCGCAGGTAGACAGTCCGTACGGACCGAACACACACACACGAGACGAAGGCAACGCCAGAAGGCCCAGATAGGGTAAAACGCCGCATCACCTGCCGCCACATGATGGCGGGGGACCTTTGGAATCGTGGGCACTAAGTGTAGAGAGACTCAAGTTACCCTGGGGAGGACAGGACAGCAGCACGTGGTGGTAGCGTGCTGCTGTGGGTGTAACAATATAGTTTTTCCAGGACTTTCCAAAGGCGTTAGCATTAAAGGGACACCAACGCGTTCCAATTCCTCTATTTTGTGCTGAGGATGGCTACCATGTTGTTTTTGTCGGTAGGAGTCCGATAAACCCCTCCGCCTTCCCCAAACGGAGGGTATCCATGAAGATTTCCATCCGAAAACAAAAGAAAGTACGCCTGCCTTATTCTTAAAGGGAACGTAGCAGCCAAGTGGCGCCCCCATCAGTAAAAATATAATTACTCTCTGAATACAATTTCTCGAAAATCCTTTTTTAACAATTGAAGTACAGGTACTGTAGTTTAATTAGAAACTATTAACTGTGTAAATTATTGTTCGGTGTAGTTGTAGATACAAAATATGCGAAAAACGGCCACTTTTGGCACTTTTTGTATCTACAACTACAGTACCTACTTCAATAATTAAAAAAGGATTTTCGATAAATGATGTAGGTATTCAGCGAGTATAAATTTTTTTACTGATGGGGGCGCCACTTGCCAACTACATTTCCCTTAACCAAATAATTTAATTGCTAAAATGATTTTATAATGCGTGAAGTTTCATACTGGGTGTAAGGGGAACGCTTCCGAAAACGAAGATAGACGCTGGTGTTTACTGATACCAAACCACGAAAAAAAAATGCGATTCTGTTTTAAGATTTTTTCATATATATTTTTTTTGCATTTTTCATACATAAACAGCTTTGGGCAGTTAAATAAAACTCATACATAATGAAAAATGCAAAAAAAGAAAATACAAAATCTGAAAAAAGAATCGTATTTTTTTTCGTGGTTTCGTATCAGTAATCACCAGCACTATCACCTGTCTTCGTTTTCGGAAGCGTTCCCCTTACACCCAGTATGATAAACATGCATAATACCCAGATATATGCTGCCTCAGCGTCGGAATACAGTAATGCATTATCATAAAGTGTCTTCATAGCTAATCGTATCTAATCTACACGCGATGTAATAAGTAGCCTAGGTGTCATTATTAATCATCCGGTTAAACGGATTGGTTTTGATAAATAGATAATTTGATACCTACCTACTATTAATTTTTTCGGCCTTAGTGTTCTGAATTCCTTCCGCTGAATATGAGCTGCAAAGACTGCTGGTAGAAAACAGTCGTCATCATCATCATCGTTTCAGCCGAGAGACGTCCACTGCTGGACATAAGCTTCCCCAAGGGGGGGATATGCCATAATCGCCACGCTTGGCAGGCGGGTTGGCGATCGCAGTTAGTTGGTTAAATCCTCAGAGAACGCTGCTGCCCATCCTCTGGTGAATCCCTTAGTCGCCTTTCACGACACCCATGAGAAGAGATAGGGTGGTGCAATTCTTTATGTCCGGCACCACACGGAACAAAATACACGAAACACGGAACAGATAATTACACTGTGCTAATACCATATGTACTGCTTGATGTAAATATAAATGCGAAGATATTGCAACATCCAAATTTAACAACGAGAATCCAGTTAATCCTATGATATTGTCACAAAAAACCAGCGTGCAACAATACTCAATAGCGGTCTTTCTTCTTCTATCGTGTCGACATGAGCTACAAAATGATAATAGCTCATGTCGTGGGAAAAAAGATTAGCCAGTCAGCAGGTTGGAAGCGGGGCTGACTGCTCAGGGTGCGCCGGACGATCAATTAAATATCATCACTCGTGGAGGCTCTTTTCATGCAAAAATTGATTAGCGATAAAATTCATTCTGTAATACTATCGTTATACTATTGTACAGGATAACCAATGGATGTTAGCAGGACCGGAGCCACAGGCCACAGGCGGGTAATACGAGGTTTTGCCCGGGTCTTCAAAGCACAGGGGACCCCCGAAAAGTGTGTAAATGACCTTCTAATGGCCCTTGAACACACTCGATGCCATGGTATTAGGATTATGAGCGGTTATGCAACTTGCCAGGTTGTGCTCTGTAGGCAGGTGACCGGCAGCAGTGTCATCACCAGTTTTGGAGCAAGAGACCTTTGTTTTGGGAGAGGCTTGATGACCTACTTAAGACTTGAATTTATAGTGTTGCTTATCGGAAGTTATCGTGCAACGTGCAGCAATGATGGGTACCAAGCCTAGGTAACCTAGGGCTAGATACAGAGGTAAAGAAGGAACGATAGTGCTGCAACCAAAAATAAAATAAAATCCATGGGGAAAATCCTCATGGACGCAGTCTGCCCGGGGAAGGCGGAGCCAGTGTCGGACTCTTACCGACTAAAACCACCATGGTGTTCCTCTAACAAACCTTGGCCGGAGGCGTGGGAAACTTTTATTCTCCCAACCATCCTCGGCAGGTCCCGGCTCGCTACTACTAGGCGAGCCCCTTCTCCCCGTGCGGCAACCACATTGGCCGCACCCTCCTCTCGACTGGCGCGAGCGGAACGTAACGCGCCACCGTCACAGGCCTTGACTGGTCGGGCGGCGGGCCAACCCAAGTCCGCCGCCCGCAGGCCCACACCTAGAGTGGCTGGAGGTCGGCATAGCCTCCTGCGACGTCCAGGTCGTCTCCTGCGGATGGGAAGTAATCGCCTCTCGAACCCTCTCCGCCGCCTCCTTAGTGAGCATCACCTCTGCGCAAATGGAGACCGACGCCTTCCCAAGCGCTCTCGCTCCTGACCATCGACAGAACCACGGCCGGAAGCGAGAGATCGCTGCCGCTTACTGCAGTGATGAGGTCACGGCGGCGCTGCGCGGTCCAAGCTGGGCACTCCTCCAGTGTGTGCCACGCCGTGTCCTCTGGGCAGCCCCCGCAGGGATGACACTCGGGTGTCGGCTCCCGGCCTATGCGATACAGATAATTCCCGAAGCAACCGTCCCCCGAGAGTATCTGCGTCAGCAGGCAGGTGAGGGTATAGTGCTGCAACCAATGTTGACTTTTGTTATGCGTTCGTCAGTAGCTGCTTTTGCAGTTTGCTAGCGTTTTTTCGTTATGAACCCAGAAGTACAACTTACCTAAACAACATTTTAATTTAATCTGGCGCCTACTCTACAAAATATAGGGCTGTCCGTAGTAGCAATTATTTCCATTAAAGTTTGTTTTTTCTAAAGAAAGATGGTTTAACTTGACCTAACTTTACCTTTCGCTATACAGGTAAAGTGACACATACATACGGGTAAAGGCGATTGTTTACCTCATGGTATAATAATATGGTTTACATATTGTGTCTGCTTGACAATGAACGTGTTAGAATCAAATCTAGGTAGTTACCTATCTTAATAGTACACATGCTGAAATTTGAATCGCTTATTTCCCGAAAAGGGGTCATTTTACTCATCATTATGAACAAATTTTACTATGGGACCAACCCTGAAATCGCGAAAAAGAAATCAGGTGGTCCCTACATTTTATCGATTTAAGTGAACACAAATGTAGGGACCACCTGATTTTTTTTTCGCGATTTCAGGGTTGGTCCCATAGTAAAATTTGTTCATGATGAGTACAATGACCCCTTTTCGGGAAATAAGCGATTCAAATTTCAGCATGTATATAATTCTTCTGTACGTGTGTTTTTCACCTAACTCCTACTAAACGGCTGGACCGATTTCGATGAAATTTTGTGTGTATATTTCTTTGGGTTCCTGGATGGTTGGAAAATACAATTTGATCCGGTAAATGGCCCTGCTGTCAGTATGTCACGGATCATCTCCTAAACGGCAGGGACGATTTTAATGTTATGTGGCGCAACTTTTCCAGGCAGGACGACGACTGCCGAGTCCGCTAGTTTTAAAATAAAAGTAACTAGTTAGGTACTTATAATTATATAGGTAAACAAAACCTGATATCATTGTCAAAATGTCAAACAAATTCGATGAGAAGGATCAATTATGATATGTCGCAAAGGATTATTTATAAAACATGCGTGGTTACAGGAAAAAACTGTTCTAGAACCGTGATAGGTACTTTAATGGTAGTGCCACGGGGTCGCATTACAGGCCTACTATACAAGATGTTGATCTATAATCGTGCCATATTTCTAGATCTGATGATAAATAATTTGCTTAGTCACCTAAAAATACTTAAAAAATTATACGATTATTTAATATTTTAAACTTAAATTTTAAGGTATTGATTTTTTTCTTGATTCGTGTTTAGTATCAGTGGTATAATCACCTCCTTAAATATGGCACGAATACAGATTAACATGTTGTATACTGGTTGGTAGTAGCACGTCCGCGATTTTACTATAACAGATCTAATTTGAGTCTTGTGTTATTAATATTATGCCTAAGTATAGATACACTGAACTTCTGAACTCTGATTGTCTACGTGCTTTAATGTAAAAACATTACAAAAGTAATTTACGTAATCGAAGTAAAAACCCTACACGTAAATTAATCCTGACATCCGTTGAGTTTTTTAAAAATACGCCATTTTATCAATGGATTAGTTTATAAGGAGCCATGGAACCGAATATTAATCAGTATTTTGTATCAAAAGATTATGATATAATGACGTGCCCGTTATTTTTGATAAGGGAGCCTAATTAGTATATGTAGTAAGTCGGTTATTAATTCATTATAGTTAGTGACTTGACCGTTTGAACATGAAGGCTTTCGCATTTGTTTTGTTGTGCGCGCTTGTCGCCGTCCAGGTAACTTATCTTGGTTATTTTCAGTGCATTTAGATACTTCAGTACGCGCAATTTAATTTGGCCGGAGTGAAGTTGTCACAAAACCGGCGCAGTAATCATTATAAGGGTGTTAGTTGGAGGCGGGAGGCGGGGAAACATGCGCAGTAACAAACTTCACTCCGGCCAAGTTATTTTGCGCGTACTGTACTTACCTACCTTTTTATTTCCCTACTTGACAAAAATATGATAGGGCTGCTATTGCTTAAATTGTCGACGCCGGACAAAGTCTTCAAAAACCCCGGAAATTTGGGCGAAACCAGGTTTTTCCCCCGGACTACCTTAAAAATAATAACTAAATTATTGTTTTTCCAACGCGACGAGCTTAGGAACCCTGCAAGCCCTCCAAACTAGGACAAATCCGTGGAAACCCAGACGGATGGCAGCCCTAGTAAATGATGACACGATTGAAGCAGCGGTTGAGCGTTTGGTTGCTGCGTAACTTGTCGCGGGTTCGATTCCCGAATGCAACAAATGTTTCAATGGCAATAAGCCTAAGTCTAGTATTGAAAGGATTTATTTATCTTTCATAGTCCTCGGGGTAATTCCAGACATGGGGTAATTCCGTTAAAATGGATTAGACGCAGTGTGGCGAAATTTTTATATTTCTAGCAGCAATGGTATAAGACGTAATTTTATTCTATCTCTGACTTTACTGCGCGTAGTAATTGTTACTATGTCCGAAGACAATCCATTTTAACGGAATTGCCCAGAGAACCCCGGAATTGCCCCAATATACCACCTACCCTAGGTAGGTAAATAGAACGACCTTGCCAAGATCACTTAAAATAAAACACTTTACAAATAGGTGAATTGGTGAATCCAGTATGATGTCAACATCAGGGTAACTGAAAAAGTATCCAAAACCTCATAGCACTAACTTTGTATTATGGCCCTGAACAATGTTTGTTCTACGACTTTTCATAAGTCGAAACTTTTTTTTCATACAAAAATATGAAAAGTACTCTGTAGTTTGCGTATTCTAGACGGCCGACGAGAGGCCGGCCGGGGGTCACGGGTCGCGTTAGCGGGGTTGCGCGGCTAGTACAACAAACGCGCTCGGCCTTGCGGCATAATATGCTATATGTAGTATACGCAAATTTCAGACACTTCAAACAAACAAAAAAATTTTTTTTGCCTCACCTCTTTAGTTTTGGCGAAACTCGTAGAACAAACTTTATTCAGGATCGTGATACGAAGTTAGTACTTGGAGGTTCCATTTATGGTTGTATGCTTTTAAGATAAATAACTGCTTATAACTCTTGGTGTCTCATCTAATGTTTTATCTCTACTGTCCCAGTGCTTGGTAAAGGATTTTGTTGATCTCCACTTTCTTTTGTGTTATTTTACTTTATAAAATCTTATGATAAATTGATGTAACTCTTATGTAGGTTTTTTTAGTAGGCAGAACACATCGTAGAAGATCCATCTAAATGATTAATCAATTTAAAGTTAATTTTAAGCTAAGTTTCATTTATACCTCATACGGTGTATTTAATTGCAAATTACTGGTGCGTCCTAGAACCTCCTTCTATTGTACAGTCGACCGCTGGTTGTTAGTAACAGATTGACAGTGTCTTTATTTCGTAAGCAGTAAGGGCGGTTTTCGTAATTCAAGTGTTACCACTGACGTTCCACTGTAACTAGTTGTATTAAATAATAATATGTAACACAAATAATGTCACACTGGCTACCGACTAGATTTGATTTCCGATGTTATCTCTCTTATCAATTAATTAAAAGACTGCCGTTAATTAGATTTTTATGATTACTGTTAACATCAAACGAAAGCCATCATTCCAATCGCAGATTGATCTGAGATTAATAAAATTATCTGCTCTGGCGTACTTACAGTTTTGCATAGTTTAATACAATTCGGAAAAAACCTTACGTAAGCACCCTTATCGCTAAAATTTCTTTATCTAATTAGGCATTTGTAATTACATTTAATCTTTATTTAATACATCAAACTAATTCTACTTAAGTCAGAGATAATCCTTATCTTTTAAACTTATTTTTTGTGATCTAGATTTTTCATATACCTACCTTATTTGTTATTTGGTATTTTTAATACTTATTGTAGTGACATCTATCGCGCTACTTAGGAACTACCACTAACGTACTGGGTGCCGTCACAAGTTGTAGATAGAAAAAGTGCTAAAAGTGGCCGTTTTTCGCATTTTTTCTATCTACAACTAAAGCGAACTATAGTTTACAGAGTTAATAGTTTCTGATTAAACTGCAGTACCTGTAGGTACTTCAATAGTTAAAAAAGAACTTTCGATAAATGATGTACTCGGCGATTAGTTATTGTTTTACTGATGGGGGCGCCACTTAGCTCTGAGTAGGGCCTTAATCGCGAATACGAACGTCCAACATCAACCCATTGAATTATGTTTCATCAACCGTTGGGCCGCCGCGGCCTACCAGACAATAAGATCCAGCCTGATCGGAGGAACCTCGCTTTGTGTTGGAAGAACATGATACCTTGTTCTCCCACACGATGACTAAAACTAACTTATGTTGATATTATAATTCCATATGTTTGTTATAATTATTATACCTACCTACCTACCTTTGAAGATAATGTTTTAAGGAACGAAAAATTCGACCTCGAGTAGGAATTAAACCTGCTACCTTCTGATTCAATACCTACACCAGTACTGGCTAGTCCATCTGAGCAACTGCGATATCTGCTTGCTTCTTCTTCTATCGTGTCGACTTGAGCTACATAATAATAATAGGTATCTCATGCCGTGGGTAAAAAATTTGCCAGTCAGCAGGTTGGTAGCGGGGCTGACTGCCCAGAGTGCGCCGGACGATCAATTAAATATCGTCACTCGTGGAGGCTCTTTTAATGCTTAATGCACCCCTGTGCTTGCTGCAGTATATTAAAAAGTACTCTGTGGCTGCAGTGATGAATTTCTTGCACAATCCGTCTTATGGCGACGGCAGTGAAATCTATTGGCGGGTTCAGGTTCGGTGAAAACTAGGTTTTCGCTTTTCATGCGTCTCAGAATCATGCTGCATGCTTTTGTTTTGAAAGAAAATGAATAATAAAAGCTATGGTCATCCAAATAAAAACAGTACTTATAACAACACATTTGGCTATATCTAAGTAGGTACTTGTACTTTATTAAATACATCGTACACTTACGTCCGCAAACCAGCTCAAAGCCAACGTGGCGGACTAAAACCTTCTTCTTATTTTGAGAAGAGGCCACGGGCCTGCAATGAGACAGTAATGGGTTGAATACACACACACATACACCTACATCAAATAATATTAGTAATCGATAAATCTGTTATTTTAAATTGAACTGAACTCATAATCGAGCCTGTTCATTCAGTTAGTATTTTTTTTTTTTTTTTTTTTTTTTTCGTAGTCTTTGTTTTCTTATATTTACCTACTTATTTTTTTTTTTTTTTTCAGGCCCGCCACACTGGCGTTCAACAGAGTATGTATTAAATACTACATTTTATAATATCTATTCCTAACCTTTGACCTAACAAAATAAGCACCCTTTACATTAAGCAATTTATCGCCAAGATACCCTAGTGGGGAGCAGGTAGTGCTCTTTACACTATGAGTGCACTATGTGTTTTATTGCATGCCACAGACATAGAAGAAGTGCTGCGAACAATCATAGTGAAGCCAAAAAAAAACCGTGCTCCTTCGTGTACAACTAGCGCTCACGCACACATATACAACTCAAACCTTGCTCACCTCTCAGTACACATGTCACTGCATCGTCCAGTAAGCATCGCGAAAGCAGATATCCTTCAGGAGCATGGTGTGTGCGTGAGCGCTGGTTGTATACGAAGGAGCACGATTTTTTGGCTTCACTATGATTGTTCAGCACATCGTCTATATTTTTTACTTTGGCTGCGTTGCATGCTAACTCAATGTGTTAACGTCGGTTTATGCGTGCAGTACCCTACTTTGGCACCTTCAAAGCATCACAAATATGCCTCGCTCTAAATGTGCATGCATGCGACAAATTGCTTAATGTAAAGGGCGCTTTACGAATGGAATAGGGAAAAAGCTACGGATATTAATTTTATCCGTTAGTCATTTTAGATCACAAAAATATCAATCTCTGTTTTTTCCCGTTTATCTGTGTGTATTAAAAATAATCTCAAGACGAATAAAAAAGGCGGACGGAATCTCGCTAAACAAAGACTGAAGCACTTATTTTTTTTTCCTAAACCCACTACTTATAATTTCGAAAGCATTTTAACACACCTGATTTATACTGTTATTTTATTTGTGACACCACAACAATGACTACCGTCACACTAGATTATTTGCGTAATCGCGGCTTTTTGGCATACTTTAGACGTGAATGTGTGCGTAGTATATACTATGGATGCTTTACTTATTTTTTAGCGAGATTCTGTCCGCCTTTTTTATTCGTCCAAGGTTTATCTGAATGTATTAAAAATTATTATCCATGAGAAATTTATTCATTTATCTTGATTGATTTTTCCGACTCACATGCATTAATTAATTTAAAGTAGACTTCGTGTTTCGTAACAATTTTCATTCTTGATTCCCATCTTATTTTCGCCCTCAACCCTTTACTTACCAACTTCTTAACCCTCCAGGCTCCAGCGCTGTCGCAGAACTCGGTGATGCACCATATGTGGTTCACCTACGCATCGCCGTCGCCACAAGCGGACTCCTGAACTCCTGCGTCGGATCGCTAATCTCTAACAGATGGGTGCTCACCTCCGCTGGCTGTGTGCAAGAGTACGTTCACGAGTGACAATACTTAAGTCCATTAAATAGAGTCTCCACGAGCGACAATACTTGAGTCCATTAAATAGAGTCTCTACGAGTGACAATACTTAAGTCCATTAGAGTCTCCACGAGTGACAATACTTAAGTCCATGAAATAGAGTCTCCACGAGTGACAATAAATAAGTGCATGAAATAGAGTCTCCACGAGTGGCAATACTTAAGTCCATTAAATAGAGTCTCCACGAGTGACAATACTTAAGTCCATTAGAGTCTCCACGAGTGACAATACTTAAGTCCATGAAATAGAGTCTCCACGAGTGACAATAAATAAGTCCATGAAATAGAGTCTCCACGAGTGGCAATACTTAAGTCCATTAAATAGAGTCTCCACGAGTGACAATACTTAAGTCCATTAAATAGTCTCCACGAGTGAAAATTATTAAGTCCATTAAATAGAGTCTCCACGAGTGACAATACATAAGTCCATTAAATAGAGTCTCCACGAGTGACAATACTTAAGTCCATTAAATAGAGTCTCCACGAGTGACAATACTTAAGTCCATTAAATAGAGTCTCCACGAGTGACAATACTTAAGTCCATTAAATAGTCTCCACGAGTGAAAATTATTAAGTCCATTAAATAGAGTCTCCACGAGTGACAATACATAAGTCCATTAAATAGAGTCTCCACGAGTGACAATACTTAAGTCCATTAAATAGAGTCTCCACGAGTGACAATACTTAAGTCCATTAAATAGAGTCTCCACGAGTGACAATACTTAAGTCCATTAAATAGAGTCTCCACGAGTGACAATACTTAAGTCCATTAAATAGAGTCTCCACGAGTGACAATACTTAAGTCCATTAAATAGAGTCTCCACGAGTGACAATACTTAAGTCCATTAAATAGAGTCTCCACGAGTGACAATACTTAAGTCCATTAAATAGAGTCTCCACGAGTGACAATACTTAAGTCCATTAAATAGAGTCTCCACGAGTGACACTGACAATACTTGAGTCCATTAAATAGAGTATCCACGAGTGACAATACTTAAGTACTACGTCTGGTGCACCCTCACAGTCACCCGTTTATGAACAACATTGTTGGACCTTGGACTGGTTTATCTTTTGAACACAGCATGAACTTATTCACGTGTAACTAGCGTCGACACGGGAGATCAAGATCTCTCAGGAAACATCAAATAATCTTCAAAGATCAACCTAATAAAGATTTCCACTCCAGCTCCCGCTTCATCTGGGTCCGCTACGGCGCTGTGAATGTGATCAACCCGTCTTTGGTGACTGAAAACTCCATAACCCACACCAGCGCCGACAACAAGGTTGCCCTCATCAACATCAACAGGGATGTTCACAGCACCGGTGAGTATTATATACATAGCTAAGCTATTATTTTTATACATAGCTAAGCTATTAGTAGCATAGCTTGGAGACGCTTCGTATGTGGTCGCGATTCTCAGCAGTTAGGGAACGACAAAGTAGAAAAGTAGAAGCTATATGAGATTCCGCAGTAGAAACGTGTTGCTGCGTTCGCAGACGAGTTTTTGAGACGGTTTCTTGAGGCAGGCGCTGCGCGATGGCGTGCCATTGCACGAAAAGGATCGAAACAAGAGCTGCCCACCACGAATGACTTTTTCGTTGAGATACCTATGTCATTCCCATACATTTTGACTGTTTTCTATTAGCGTTGACGATTGTAGATTGTCAACTTGGCTAGGGGGGCTGATATAGTTAGTCATCGGACGTTAGACTTCTGACAGTTCGTCAAATGTATAGAAAACAACCAAATCATTTCCGAACTGCTTATAACATACAGCTGGCTTAGCTCCTTGTAATTTAGTGATTACAAAACCAATATTACGACGTTCCAAACAACAAGCCAGCCGCAGTTTGCTTAGAGAATTTCATGTCATGGTTCCTAAAATATTTGACGACTACGAGTTATAGCAATTGAGAAATGCTGCAAATAGTCTTACGGCCAAAATTAATATCCAATCTATCCAAGAATTGCCCTACTAGAGATAGGAATTTGACATAAAGCTCCATACAAAATATGTCAAATTTCTATCTCTGGTAGGGTAAATCGTGGATAGATTGGATATTAATTTTGGCCGTTAGACGGTACCTATACCTACTAAACAAAATAATAACAACGAGATCTGGGTGTATTTTTTTGCTTAGTTACTGTTTTCGGTTTTTTGGCATCAGCCTTGAACTTGATGTTTTTGTATATCTGTGGTCCTAGCGGCTTTTCAAATTCAAATAATTTACTCTGCAAATTGGATATTAATAAATCAGTCATTTATTTCAAAAACTAGATGGCATCGAGCATTTCCTATAAGTATGACTATTCATACTCATATAGGTATTATGTCATACTTTTAAAGTACAGGCATGTTGTGTTGAGGCGGCGATATACGTGAATTCTTTTCGGTTATTTTCCTCCGTAATATTTATCGTAAAAAAATCAAAAACAATATATGCTAATCGACATCATATAATGCAGATCCTTATTTGTGTGAGGACAGTAACAGTAGTTGTAATTTTTTTTCTGCTAGAAAAGGTTCCCATTTTTATTTTTACTTGAGCAGTTGGACTCTATAATGTAATAAATAACTGGAGAAAAAACAAAATAAAATGAATATGGACAAGACAAAGGTTATGTCGAATTCCCATATAGCACCCATTCCCGTAAACTTCGGAGAATCTACACTCGAAGTTGTTGACAATTATGTATACCTAGGACAAACTGTCCAGCTAGGTAAGTCCAACTTAGAGAAAGAGGTCAATCGTCGAATCCGACTCGGTTGGGCAGCGTTCGGGAAGCTACGCAATATCTTCTCGTCTAAAATACCGCAGTGTTTCAAGACGAAAGTCTTTGACCAGTGTGTGTTGCCAGTAATTACTTACGGTACTGAAACGTGGTCGCTCACAATGGGCCTGATAAGAAAGAAGGCTCAAAGTCACTCAAAGGGCAATGGAGAGGGCTATGCTCGGAGTGTCCCTGCGTGATCGAATCAGAAATGAGGAGATTCGCAGGAGAACGAAAGTAACCGACATAGCCCGAAGAATTGCCTAACTTAAGTGGCAGTGGGCGGGGCACATTGCTCGCAGAACGGATGGCCGATGGGACAGTAAAGTTCTGGAGTGGCGACCGCGTACTGGAAGGCGCAGCGTGGGTAGGCCCCCCAAAAGGTGGACCGACGACCTGGTGAAGGTCGCGGGAATCCGCTGGATGCGGAAGGCACAGGACCGGTCGTTGTGGCGATGCTTGGGAGAGGCCTATGTCCAGCAGTGGACGTCTTTCGGCTGAAATGATGATGATGATGATGACAAAACAATTAGAGAATAGAAATTATTGATATTTTGAACTGGAGAAACTCCTATGATTTGGTATCAGTACCAAATCATAGGAGTTTCTCCAGTTCAAAATATCAATAATTTCTATTCTCTAATTGTTTTGTTTTTCTGATATTCAATTCAGTTTTAAGCTTCTGGGCCGGATTGAGTCTGACCTAGTTTTGTTAGCAAATATTTCGGTTTCTCATGTTAGAAATTATTTTAGGTTGCCTTTCCGTAGAATTTCCGCTAAAATATACCACTACAAATATAAATTCTTGTGAGATAATAGGATTATGAATTTTTATCAATTTGAATTATATTAAGGAAATTAACACGACTAATAATAATACCTCGTTGCCTCGTTGGTCTAGTGGTTGCAAGCGCGACTGCTGACCTGGGTTCGATTCCCGGGTCGGGCAAAGTGTTATAGGGTTTTTTCATTAGGAAATTTTCAGTAGCAGCCCGGAGTCTGGATTTGTGCCCGGTTAATGGCAATAGGTTCGCCCCCTATTCCATGGGACTATAACATAACTGGCGAAATGTGGGTGTGCTATACACATCTGCCTACCCCTTCGGGGAAATACAGGCGTGATGTTATGTTATGTTGTTAATAATAATACAAGAGAACGTTACTTGAGAACTATTTTTGACTTGATTATTCGGTTTTATGGCATCTTTTCTAGTCTCATTGTGGTCAGGTAAAAAAAATACTAATCTCTTTCCTCCGAGCCTTATCCCTCTTATAGATGAGACTGAACATCAGTAATTTACACGGAGCGACTGCCATCAGACCCTCGCAACGTGGCAACCCAGTTACTGGGTAATACCTACATCCTTAGGTTAGACCCAGTTTTTAAACTTTTGGGCTTCTGACTACCCGATGCTTAGTATTATTATTATAAAATTTATTTATTCGAGTAACATAGACTCACAGTGTTAGTAGCAGATTGCTTAGAAACTATGTTAGTATGTGCTTTTCCTACCTTGACATTGGCAAAATCATTGAATAGCGATGGAGCCATAACGTAAAAAAATGAATTGAATGTTAGTATGTACATTTGGTGTTTTTTTCTTTTTTGTTATCGCTCCAGAGAACACTACCGCGAGGTCACAGGTCCAGCTGAAACCTTGCAGCAGTGGTTCAGAAACACACAGTCTAGCCTGCTAGCTGGGATGCATTAAAAGAGCCTCCACGAGTGGCGATATTTAATTGATCGTCCGGCGCACCCTGGGCAGTCAGCCCCTCTACCAACCTGCTGACTGGCTAATCTTTTTCCCACGGCATGAGCTGTTATCATTATGTAGCTCATGTCGACACGATAGAAGAAGAAGCTAACATCATCGGCAACTAATTTACTTTCATAAAAACTATCGATTTTACAACAGTGAATGATTGTATTCTTGTGAGAAATAAAGTTATCTTAAACCTCCAGTAAGGGTTTTCTCGCTAACAGTATTTCTTGTCTCACAATTAAAACAGTTTGCCGTTAGCAATTGGTCTATTAATTAAGGCATGTTGAGTTGAGAGTTGCCGATTGCCGACCACCCGCGGTTCGTTCCCAATATTCCCATTTTAATTAAGTTCTGTCGGCTGCTGGTATGTTTTCTTATGATCTAGTATAGCTCGAATTTTCGACAAACGTCGATTTGGTCGCATGTATTTTAATTACAAATCAGTTTTAATGCATTTATTTTATCTGTTGCATAAAGTTACTTAGATTTTTTCTTAGTTCTGTTGGCTTCTTATTAAGCTAATGGTTTGTTTGACGGCTTTATTATAAAATGCCATAGTTATAGATCGTCATAATTTGAAGAAATAAACTTTTAAAATTATTTCCTTTTCAAATCAATAAATTTAAGAAGAACGAATTAATGTAATGGAAAATGTTTAAATGAGTTGCAAACTGCAAGCGTAGTCATAAATCACTTGAAAGTTTGGCAGTCAATTCAATGCAGTACCGACTGCTAGCGTGAACTGCCGTGACTGCCAGTTCGAACTCTTCTTCTTTATTAGTATTTTTTAATATTTCAAAATTCATAAGATAGGCTTTCAAAGTCTTTACTAACAGCCAAAATTAATATTCTATCTATCCACGATTTACCCTACTGGAGATAGAAATTTGACATATTTTGTATGGAGCTAATGTCAAATTCCTATCTCTAGTAGGGCAAATCGTGGATAGATTGGATATTAATTTTGGCCGTAAGTGGTTTTTATTAAACATTTACGATTAGTATATGTAATGTAATGTCTTTGGGTTTTTCATTAAATGTGTTTTGTGATTTTACACTCTGAAGAAAAAGTTTATACCGACGTTAATAAGGTTATGGCGATTTAAAAAAAAAAAAAAAGTCTAATATGATTTGAATGTCTAGTGTTTTTATTTATGTTCATTCTCCATTTATTTACGTACCTAAGTACTTATATGTTTTTTTTTACAGAATTCATTGCTCCCATCGCTCTCGCCAACTCTGAGACCGAGACCAGCGACTCCGCCACCTTCTGCTCCTATGGAGCTAATGACTCTGGCAGTAAGTATTTGTTTACTTAAATTATGAAACTACGTGGTCATATTACCATTGAGTAGAAGATAGCATGGGCCATGATCGGTAAACATGGACCACCATGGCCGATGATCTGAGTGCACACCGAATTATTGATCGGAAGGCAATGACATTTCACATGGTATTCTGCTTTTTTTCTTCATCAGAAGTTTTTTTTTTAACTTTTAAAGATTGTTGTTTTTACTTTAGAAGCTGAATTCTGAAGTTAGACGTGTACCAGAAATGCGTGGTCATATTTTAGGAGCTCATTCAGGACAGCATAGAACAACATTTACTATGGGACCAACCCAGAGATCGCGAAACAAATATCAACTGTTCCCTACTAAATGATCGATGTCGCTCGACAAAATGTAAGGATCAGCAGATATTTTTTTCGCGATTTCAGGGTTGGTCCCATAGTAAGAGTTGTTCTATAGCATCCCCTGAATAAGCTCTTCATATATGACCACGCATTTCTGATACACGTTGTATATTATAATATTGATACAATTATTTTTGAAACAAGTACACTTTGAAATAAATAAATAAAAATTGTATACTAAATAGTACAGAACACCACCATAATAGACTTGTTCTTGCAGACCCTGGTGAGCAGTTGATCTGCAGTGTGGTAGCCGTGGACGAGTCCCTTGGCGTCTCCAGCGACGACCTCGAGACAACCAGCGTAAGTTTAATTAATATCTTAAACTATACAACGAGTTATTGAAATAACTGAAAACCTCCTAAGGGGTCATTGTACTCATCAATATGAACAGCTTTTACTATGGGACCAAACTATCGCGAAAAAAATATCAGCTGATCCCTAAACTTTTCATTTCATTTAATAATTTGCACGAAATATGGTACATAGGTTGTTACAATGCAATAATTTGTTCACGACATATTCCACCTATTCTACAGGCATGCAAATTTATACACAAATAAATAAATAAATAAAATAATTTTTTTGATTTATGTGAACACAAATGAAGGGATCAGCTGTTTTTTTTTTTGCAATTTCAGGGTTACAGAATTCAGACTACTGACAGCTGTAAGCCGTATTTTGTTTCACTTAAAATATTGACCCTCCCATGCTTATATATTTTTGAGGTAGCATTATTTGTTATTATGTATTATTGTTTGTTATTATTATTTGTTATGTGTTATTTTAACTTTTTCGAAACTCTAAATAATGTACGCCTTAAAAATATTTAATAAATTGCCTCATCATCATCATCATCATCATTTCAGCCGAAAGACGTCCACTGCTGGACATAGGCCTCCCCCAAACATCGCCACAACGACCGGTCCTGTGCCTTCCGCATCCAGCGGATTCCCGCAAATAAGAAAGCAGGCTCAAAGTCACTCAAAGGGCAATGGAGAGGGCTATGCTCGGAGTGTCCCTGCGTGATCGAATCAGAAATGAGGAGATTCGCAGGAGAACGAAAGTAACCGACATAGCCCGAAGAATTGCCAAACTTAAGTGGCAGTGGGCGGGGCACATTGCTCGCAGAACGGATGGCCGATGGGGCAGTAAAGTTCTGGAGTGGCGACCGCGTACTGGAAGGCGCAGCGTGGGTAGGCCCCCCACAAGGTGGACCGACGACCTGGTGAATAAATTGCCTAAAAACATTAAATTGACTGATGATATACGTACAGTCAACAAATCGGAATCATGACCCACTCAGCTGATAATTCGTTTGAAATCGTCAAAACAGTAAGGTTTTCTTCTATGCTGCACTTAGGACATTTTGAATATTTATATTTGGTAAACTGTCATTGTCACTTGCTAATAAAATTGATAACAAGTCTGTTGCCAGGGAAATATCTGTTTAAGCTAAATTCAACCTAATTGTATTAAATGTCTGTAGGATATTAAGCTTATCGTGGGTCATGATTCCGATTTGTTGACTGTACATTTAAATAAAAAGGAGCTCAAAGATTTTCTTGTTCTGAAAGCTTACTATTCAGCAGACGGCGGTAAATGTCATGTCTCTGCTATTCAGTAAATGATTTTCTGACAGATACAACAAACTTTAGGTAAATACACAAGAGTCCGATTTCTTTGCTAAACTATTCATTAATATATATTAATAAAAACTGTTATTTTTATTAAACAATGAATTTCCACAAATCGGTAATACCTAAGTATTATCTTTATGTTATCAAATTTGTACGCCTTTCAAGGCAAAACAAAGTGATACTGGATTATTTATAAATTAACACCATGTCTTGTACAGCATACCTATGTTTGACAAATAAATCATTTTGAATTTTGAAAAAGCAACTTAAATTTTGTATGACAGTCAATGATTAGTAATATATAAGCACAGATATGACATCTACCTGCACTTCTACCGGTGGTAAATGTCATGTCTCTGTATATAAGTCTATGATGACAGTTAAATATTTTTTTAGATAGTGTATATAACATAACATAATATCACGCCTGTATTTCCCCGAAGGGGTAGGCAGAGGTGTATAGTACACCCACATTTCGCCAGTTATGTTATAGTCCCATGTAATAGGGGGCGAGCCTATTGCCATTGACCGGGCACAAATCCAGACTCCGGGCTGCTACTGAGAATTTCCTAATGAAAAAACCCAATAACACTTTGCCCGACCCGGGAATCGAACCCAGGACCTCACGCTCAGCAGTCACGCTTACGACCACTAGATATTAGATAGTGTATAGGTATTATAAGCTATAACGCTAACCATTTACACCTCTTTGTGACTTAGTTATAATCGCTTTAAGTATTAGAATATAGCTCATCCTCCTGCTCTTATCCCAATTTATTTGGGGTCGGCGCAGCATGTTTTTTTCTTCCATACATCTCTATCAGTCGTCATCTCCGTGTTCACTTTCTTTCTATTCATATCATCTTTCACACAATCCATCCATATTTTCTTCGGTCTCCCTCTTTTCTTATAGCCATCAACATTCATACTTAAAACTTTCCTCGTAACATGCTCCTCAAGTATTAGAATATACAGAGTCGCAATAATATGTGCACAACAGTTATTAAGTGCTACAAACGCAAGACGCAACCACGAGCAGGTTTAAACAATTGTGCTGTCGTTGACAATTGTAAACGAGTTCTTGCGTACTCACTCATATTCTCATACGCTCTTCCGTAACGTAGTCAGCTGTTTCTGTATTATGATTACGTGACGTTGAACTTTGTAACTTAATTACAAGCTTTTATTTAACTTTACACGTATGTTTGTATGTATGTGAAGTTCAAATCTTGCAAGCCAAATTTGAACCACTTCCTCGAAACTTAGTACTTGTACTTTGAATATTTTTTTTACTTGTGAATTCACGATTATTTAGGTGTAAAAATCAATAATATAATGAATCAATATTAAATCAATTGTGAAATAATCTGAATACAGATGTTCGTTGTCACTTACCCTTTCGACATCATCCTCCTGCCCTTATCCCAATTTATTTGGGGTCGGCGCAGCATGTTTTTTTCTTCCATACATCTCTATAGGCCGTCATCTCCGTGTTCACTTTCTTTCAATTCATATCATCTTTCACACAATCCATCCATATTTTCTTCGGTCTGCCTCTTTTCTTCAAATCAAAATCAAAAATCAAAATAATTTATTTGTAAAACATAGGTGTAAGTCTTATAGCCTTCAACATTCATACTTAACTTCTTTCCTCGTAACATGCTCCTTATTCCTCCACATGTCCATACCATGACAGTCTGTTGCTAGGTACTTAACTTCTCTGTCACTGGCGCTACTTTCAGCCTCCCACTTACATACTAATTCCTTATCCTATCCATTCTCGTTACACCACACATTCCTCTTAACATTCTCATCTCAGCTGCATGCACTTGCCTTTCATTAATCCTTTCGTAGCCCAACATTCCGATCCATACAGGACAGCAGGTCTTATCATGATCACTTGCCCTTTATAATTTAATATTTGCATTTTATATTATTTGAGTCTGGTTTACAAATTAAGGTTAGGAGGTCAACGAACCATATTTATTTCTTAATATTGCACAATGTTATGAGCTCCTACAATTTCTAGTACGTATGGATTTCGCAAATTCGCAACAGCCAGTTTTTACATAATAATTTTGAATAATCTGTTCATAATGCCGTATGTTGTAATTATTAAAATTTAGATCAGCTTCATATCTTGATACATCTAGAGTAGATTGTGATTATACCAGGATTATGTATATTAATATTTATCTATGTAAATTGCAAATGTCCCCCTATCCTACTTCCTACTATATCCTACTAATATTATAAAAGTTTGTGAGGATGTTTGTTACTCTTTCCCGCAAAAACTACTATTGACCTTCTGCATTCTTAAAGTATAAAAATGTGATGTTCTGTTTTAGTTCGATGTCGGTGCTCCCCTGGTGAGCGAAGGTGTCCAGGTCGGTCTCCTCGTCGCACCCGCCGACGGTGACAGCATTGGCGGTGAGTACCTGAATTTATTATATTTTTCTTCGGGAAGCGGAGTGTAGGCCGGCCCCGTTGTTCGATGTTGGAATGGTCAAGGGGGCTTGGGCCAGGGTTGCTAGATCTAGTTTATGAATTTTCACCATATTCAATTTTTTTTTCCCGAAATTTATATATTTTGCTACTTTTTTCCTCATTTTTTTTTCAAACAGGATATATTGCAAATTGAATAATATAAGACGTTTATAGAAAAAATAGCTATAAGAATATTTTATAGTGTATTGGGGATGATATTTAAAACTTTCGATACTTCGTCTTCGTTCAAACCCTCAATTATTTTCCCAATGACAATATTTAACAATATATTTTTTAAATAAAAAACTAAAAGCTTATTTGAAAAACAGAATCAACTATGTTCTGGATTATTGTCTTTCTTATGTGTTCTTAATTTTTATTTATAATATTTTGTAAATAATAGTAAATTGTTTGCTCTAAAGCATGTTTTAAGAAGTTAGTTGAAAAAAAAAAAAAACATCGAAAAAACTTCAAGAAAACGTGTTTTGGGCACAATAGTGTTTTTGAAAATACGACTAAGATAAACATTTTTTTTTTCACTGACACATATTGAATAGATACAGCTAAAAATGTTTTTAAAAGAAGCCAATTTGGGGTATTTGGCTGTTGTCAGCGTCTTAAGCAGTGGACTGCGATAGGAATAGGAGTCGATGAAACACGAAAAAACTGTATCTACTTATTTCTAAAACTCTTTTCACCTCTTCCAGAATTCGTCGGCGTCGCTGACTACTTGGACTGGATCGAGAGCACCACCGGCGTCGCCTTCAGCCAAAACGTGGCCCCCGAGGTTGCCCCTGAAGTCGTTAAGTTCGTCAACTAAGTCATCAACATCCTCACAGCTCGGAACTGGTCCTAAACTTGGTCCTTCGATACAACAACCATCGAAATTGGTTCTAAGCTGGTCTTTTGATCTTTTTTAGGTCCAGGAAAGCTTAACGTAGTTCTATTGTTTTTAAGAACTTCTTGTCATTGGTTTGCAAAGTTCTGGTTTCAAAATAAAGGCAATTTTCGACGATCTAAAGTTCCTTTTTCAAAATGGTCGAAATCTGGTTGTATAATGGCTAAAAACAAGTTTTCGAGTTGTGCGTTAATTATCGTAATAAATTAATTGTTAAAATTAAATTATATTTGTTTTATTTGTAACATGGTTCGTTTTATTTATAAGACAGTGGTTATGACGCCAGCTAACTTTTATCGGAGGAATAAGTTTGACATTTTGATAGTTGTAGTATAGAAAATCTGTCAAAACGTCATATTAATTCCTTAGTTATAAGTTATTGAGATTTTTTTATCAGACTATACTGAATTTGGTATGATCGATCGCATCTCAATGGTCGTGTCTTGTTGTGGCAATAAATCATTATTTTTCCTTCTTTTATCTTTCAAACCATTGTTGGCAAAACTGGCTTTGTATGAAATATTTATACCAGACAGGCTATACTTATAGGTACTGGTTTTGTTACCATTGATATGCGGTTACGGTTGATTGTATAGTCAGAAGGAAAAATATTTGAATATCGACGCTTTTAAAATTGCGAACAATCTGACTACAGTGGATAAATGTGTCTATGTACAGAAGAGATGGCCCTACTACCCCTAGTCATATATTCATTTGCGTGGCTTCGGTCCTTTGATCAACAATTTATTGATCGAAGCTTGGGTCGGACAGACATGATGGGCAGATATTATTGTTTCTGACTGTACTATAAAAAAAAAGTCTGCTATACAAATAATAATTATGAACATAAACATATCTATCATACAAATAGGTTGTAGACGACAATCGTTGTGTAGAGTGGGCCTTTGCTCCTCGAAGCATTATGTTTTTATTTACGAGTTTAGTTAATTCGAAAATTTTTATGTAAATTAATTCTAGTACCTATTCAACATAATGTGCTTACCATAAATGGTTCTTAATATCATTATGGATGTGTACATAAGATACTTATTATATAATGCGTTGTTTTATGAGTGAATTATAAGCTTTCGCAACGGTTCGACAGTACAGTTGGCCAAAAAAATGAGGTTACGGCGAGGTTCGACAGTAAGCGAGTAGCGGAAGCTACTTATTCGTATCGGAATCGGCTATCAAATGTGTTGAGAGGAGACGATCAGCAAAGTCGATGGCGAGTTTGTCAGCGCTGGAAGAGAAATGTGTGACATATTAATAGCAGTAAATAGTTTAGTTACTTAACACGGGAATAATACGTTTTGTATCGTAAATTCGTTAAACGTTTTTGCACTTGTCATCTCTACATCACCCTTAGGTTGCCTGGGAGAGAATGCCCAAGGCATTAAGTCCGCCTATGTACAAATAAAAAAAAACAAAAAAAAAGCCTTTATTATTCCTTTATTAATTAGAATGTTTACGTAACATTAGGCGTGCAGTAATATAATCAATTAAGGACCCCTCAACGGGTATAGGCTTCCTCCAATAACTTCCAGACTTTTCTGTCTGTACAAATACAAATCATTTATTCTGCAAATTGGATGTTAAAGATCACTTTTACAAGTCGGTTATTTATAAAAACTAGATGACATCGGCAGCTGTAGCTGTCCTCATCCATGCATTTTCTGTAATTTCTGCTATTTCACCTTTCTAAAGGTCTTCCTCTTTTCCTCTTTCCATTAGGGCCTTTCCACGTGGTTGTTCTCGGGGTCCATTTATCGTCATCTAATCGCGCCAGTTAATGGCAATAGGCTCGCCTCCTATTACATGGGACTATAACATAACTCATATTGAACTAAGTTTACGAGACAGACAGACGTGGTCTGCTCGTGACCACGGCTAATGCAACTTGACCGAAACGTCGAGGTTAGTCAAAATGCTTGTTATATTTTGATTTAATTGTGCGCGACAAGTCCCGTAAACTTAGTTCAATATAACATAACTGGCGAAATGTGAGTGCACTATTACACCTCTGCCTACCCCCTCGGGGAAATACAGGCGTGATGTTATGTTATGTTAATCGCATCAGGTGGCCGATATTTCACCACTGTTACAAGCGCCTTGGTCACGAGTAATCCAAACAACAATCCAACAGCCGTGATTCCATATTGCAATAATCACCGCGCTAACCACATCCGCTACCCGCTCACAATATTACCTTTCCCCGCTCGTTCGCTACCATTTGCTTTGAAGTATGCCACTTGCGTCTCGATATAAACAGCTCCACTATTATGGTAAACGCTGGAAAACATTGATTTCCTCATTGAGGTGTGCTTTTACTCACTTAAACAGAAATGATTTACTTTGATTGTTTCTAAGTTTATAACCTTGTATTTATTTGTTTAGTGGTCGTAGATGGATACGGTCACCAAGAGTGGGACCTTAGGATTCGATACTCAGATCAGACATCAACATTATCATCATTTCAGCCGAAAGACGTCCACTGTTGGACATAGGCCTCCGCCAAAACGGGGGAAAATACCATAATCAATTCAATTTTTCAACATACAATTGTCTATGTACGAGGCATCGATTATACATGTGGTGTTGCAGTTGTTATGGCCTTTAGCTCGTTTCGCCATCCTATACCATAAAAAAACAGGGTTATTTTTAAGATGTGTGGCGATCCCACGACTATATATTATCTGTAGTCGCCGACGTTTTTAGGGGATGGTAACATTGCCTTAATAAACAATATATTATCTTTGGTTCTGGTGGATGTCAATTATCTAAGTTTCCAAGTTGTTGTAATTCTTATTCTACTTTTATGTTTTATGTAAACTATTACCAGAGGATTAAAACCAAACATTTTAACTGTGACCTGCGTTTCAATTATTCTCAAGCAGTTCGGGCGCAATCCTAGCGCCTTAGATGGAACAGCTGTTTTTTCGTGTTGTTCCAAATTAATTCTACCGGTGAAGATATACCTACTTCTGCCTACCACTTCTCAGCGTACTAGCGTGTCACATAAGTTATATGTTTGTTTCCGTCTGTGATGTGATATTTGCCTTTCCAAGTTTGTTACGACAAAGTCTAGTCTGAGAGTATTTCCTTACATCCATTAGCCTGACGTCATAATATAATTGTGTGTCCTGTGTGTGTGTGAATCTTTTTGTGGACAAATGGAGCAATGGAACGAATTAAGCATTCGATCAACGATTGGACGGGGCTGTCAGCTGTTTTTCGTATTGAGTTGTTATCACAAGTCAACAATACGGAATGGATATAATATTACAATGCTTGCACGTGCAATTTCGCAACGAAATCGTATAGTAAACGTTTCTTAAGGTTCTATAAATAGTTTTTTGCTAACTGTATAGCACTGACCTCTAATTATGTCCCATACAGTGGTTCAACGAAAATTGACATTGACAGTTTTTAAAGGGGGACACCACAGATTGCACAGACCATAAAGTTATTATATTATTATTATTATGATACTTTATTGTACACACAAATACACATTAATATTACAATAGGAAAGCTTATGTACATCGGCGAGCTTAACTCAAAAATGAGTTTTCTTACAGCAAACCTTAGAGCGATAGAGAGATGTTGATATATTATTAGAGGATAAAAACAAGTGTACAACAGAATAAAAAAAAAATAAAAAAAAATAAAAAATTATTATTATTATTATTATACTGACGTAAGTCTTTGGCACAGACCTATCTTATGGGAACTATGGGTGTAACCACAGGGTGTAACCAAATAGATTAACGGCCAAAATTAATATCCAATCTATCCACGATTTACCCTACTAGAGATAGAAATTTGACATATTTTGTATGGAGCTTATGTCAAATTCCTATCTCTAGTAGGACAAATCGTGGATAGATTGGATATTAATTTTGGCCGTTAATGTATTTTAATTTTAATGTCTTTGGTGTATACCAACCAGCATCGTATCTAGGGGGACAGTTTTAAGGGGTGCTAAATTCATGTGTGCCACACAGGCAGACATAGCTTGCAAATTTTTTCTGCAAACTAATTGAGAAGCAGAAGAGAAAAAAAAAATAGAACGAGCAGTAATAAAGTTTATATATTGAGATAATATATTATATTAGAGAGATAATAATACTGTCCAATTTTTTGGATTTCAAGTGGTAACCTGTTTGTAATAATACACATGCTAAAAATACTACAAACTTCTCAATTCACACTCAATTTACATATTGGGCCTCAAGAGCTTTCTTCAATTAACTCAATAACCTTGACCGCCTTCACATAAGCGGTGTTCAGTTATTGCACTCAACCATTATGGAACCAAATTGATCGCCGCACTGGAGTTTCATAAGTTTTGCCGTTTTTTAACCTATGTGTTAATGTGGTGACCTCGCGGAGCAGATTTTTGTTAAGAAATTTTGTTGTATCTCCTGGTGATGTCGGTTGCTATTATTATAAGTTGGTAAATATCTACTGCTGATTATGGAATTCCTCCAAAGATCACAAAAAGTAAGGGTTTCTAAAGAATAATGAAAATAATATTATCACTTGACATAAGCTGCACTTGCCGCGGTCAGTCTGTGGATGGGTGACCGTTTCATTACACATCGAGACCCCTCCGTGCCTCAGAGAGCACGTTAAGCTGTCAGTCCCGGTTGTCATACGAATATCTATGGCAGTCGTTACGGGTAGTCAGAATCCTGAAAGTCTGACAGCTGGTCTAACATCCGAATGTCGGTATTACCCAGTAACTGGGTTGCGGGGGTCTGATGGCAGTCGCTCCGTGTAAAATACTGATGTTCAGCCGCATCTGGCTAGACTGGAAGCCGACCCCAATATAATTGGGAAAAGGCTCGGAGGATGATGAACATGGAATGGTGTAAGGGACCTAACTAAAGGCCTATGAAATTAAAAGCAGCGGACTGTAAAACTGTTATAATAATTTACGACAATTACAAATAATGGATTGGCTCTGAGTGCGCGCGCATGTCGTCCGTCAAGTTCGTAAGCGAAGTGGTCTTGGTTTCCACGCCGCGCACATGAATGCGCCCCCCGCGCCGCTGTCTCGTCGCCGTGACGTCACCAGCCGAGCCGCCGCCCGATGATAGCCGACGGCGCCCGAACAAATGGTGAGTCCGTGGAATGTTAGTAACAGACAGACAGACAAAATTATTTTTTAAAAATCCTGATTAAAATACACTCCTTCTTCTGTCGTGTCGATATGAGCTACATAATGATAATAGCTCATGTCGTGGTGTAAAGATTAGCCAGTCAGCAGGTTGGTAGCGGGGCTGACTGCCCAGGGAGCGCCGGCCGGACGATCAATAAAATATTGTCACTCGTGGAGGCTCTTTAAATGCACCCCAAAAATACACTAAATTGCAATAATAACATGTACAAACGATATGCCAAACTTATTTTAGATCGTAAGGCATTACAAGAATCATATAAATGTGCCTAAAAATCATCGATTTATTCCGATTTTGATGGTAACTCTATAGATACGAAAAATGTTCACACAAAAAGGCCGTCGTGGTCCGAGTCCATACTCACTTTAGACTATTTCAATTTTCAGCAGTTTTTCCATGGATCCATTCGTTCATATTGATTGTAGAAAGAGTTAAAACTATTGATCAATTTGGTACAATAGAACACATCAAAAAATCAAGTACTTTAGAATTAATAAGAAAACAAAAATCTTTAATTACTGTGCCCCGAAAAAAACTGCCGAGTTACGCGTTATGCTCACAAGCATGCGCCAGAAAACATTTGCACGAAACCTTTTCTCGTCACTAGCTCAGGGTCATGTTTCGCTTGGCATGGGCGGGCGATCTTCTGCTAGTGCTGACGATTGCGACAAACGTTCGGGGAAATAATTCTAGTGTGGGTAAAAAGTTGATTGACCCTTTTATAACTTTGTCCGTGAAGCTCGGTGAAGCAGACTAAATATAACTTGATTGTAAGAATTGCCGTGAATCATATGTGATCACGGGACAGGAAAAGGGTGGTTCAGGTAATGATGAGGAGGTATAATGTGATTATTATAATATATGTGTGTAGGCAGAGACGGAATTACCATAAGGCCGGTTAGGCACGGGCCTTTTTTTTGTTTTCGGGTGGAAATCCCCATGGATACCCTCCGTCTGGGGACGGCGGAGGGGTATGTCGGACTCTTACCGACTAAAACCACACGGTGGCCATCGTCTGCACAAAATAGAGGAGCTCCGGGAACTCCAATGGACCGCGCCGGTACCCCTCTAGTGCTATGCCTTTGGCACGTCCCGGGAAAACAATATTATTTCCCCCACAGTAGCACGCGATCACCACGTACTGCTGTCCTCCCCAGGGTCGCTTAATAGACGCCTCGAGTCCCCCCACTCTTAGCGTCCACGATCCCGAAGGTCCCCTGCCAGATGTGGCGGCAGGGGATGCGGCCCTTCGCCCTATGTGGGCCTTGCGCCAAGGCGGTTGCCTCCCCGGCGCCGCCTTCTCCGAGCGGGATCGGCCCTCTGCCGATCTCGCTCTGCGGCCTCCTTCTGAAGCATAACAGTCTCGCAGAAGGAAGCCATGGCTCTCCAAGCCGCCGGGTCTGCCAGCATAGCCGACACTACTGCTGGCAGAGAAAGATCCTGCCCGATCAAGTTGACCAGGTCCCGCCGTTCGGAGCCCCATGCAGGGCAGTAGCCTCCTCCAGTAGGCACGGGCCTAGGGCGGCTAACCTGCGCTCCCTGCACATTTATACGCTACAAAACCAGCAGATAGCTGCGGCTACTACTAAACGGCCTGGAGCGGCCGAGACTGATAGTCCACCTTTGTGTGTAGGTATATTACGTCTGTAAATATTATCATGACATTATTCGAACTAGATCAATGCTGTAATTTTAAAATTATGCTGCTAAAGCTACCCTTTGCCAGCTGTTCACAATGCTGCCAGTTTTCGAATACCCAGTTTCCAATGTACAAGTTTCACGAAGAACTTGATAACACACAAGTGCCTATCTACTTGTCACTTAGTTGAAATGTTCAAAGAACGATGCAGCATTGTCAGTTCTGCTTAAAGTTTGGCGACCTTCCAAAAATCAGGGTGATACTCTACTGCAAAAAACATTACCCTCTTTTGGGCTCCGCCGCAGTCGGGTAACTAGATCAATGCTGTAATTTTAAAATTATGCTGCCAAAGCTACCCTTTTTTCAAAATTCTGCCTGTTCTAGAATACAACCACTCAGTTTCCAATGTACAAGTTTCACGAAGAACTTGATAACACACAAGTGCCCATTTACTTGTCACTTAGTTGAACTGTTCAAAGAACGATGCAGCATTGTCAGTTCTTAAAGTTAGGTGACCTTCTAAAAATCAGGGTGATACTCTACTGCTCATCTTATTGGACAGATTTAAGTAGATTAAACACAAATCTAGGTTAACATGCCGCCGGCCGGACCTTAGAGGACACTGACGTAACAAAACCTAGAACACTACAGGCCCGCACTCAACTATAAAAAATACGACACAGACATGTAAACGTTTTATTATCCCCGAATAAATAAAATAAATAGGCGAGATTGTCGAAAAATCTTACACAATATTTCGTATCGTAATAAAAAAATTGTAATCAAGTACAAGCTTTTACGAGCAACTAAAGTTGACTTATTTGCATGGATATTAAAGCGTTCCTTGTCGAGTTAGGAATTTTACGCTAAAAGCTGGCGTTTACTACGAGAATATTGATGGAAATACCTTGTCAAATGCAGGTTTTAATAAAGTAATTCATTTTTTTTCTGTGCCCGTCATGTAGTAAGTACACAGGTATTTTTAATAGTAGGATATTATGTGTGTGATAAATATCGCAAAATTGAATTCAGATTGTTTTATTTCAAATTGACCTAATTACGGAAACTGATGAAACCTGCTCTAGTTGCACGGTTCTAAATGGTGGGTCCTATAGAGAAAAACCAGCAAGAAATTCCATGGATATACTCTTTTAAAAATAATTGTTTAATATAACAAATTCAATTCGATTCGAATATAGTAAAATTTGCTAGGCATAAAAGTAACGACTCATGTTTTATGACCAACATTGTTTATAATATGCTCATTGTTGTTAATATTTTTGTGATAAAAAGCTAAATACAAGATGTATTTATTAAATCATCAAAAAAATAACTAGATATGAACTTTGCAAAATAAAACCCTTAAATATTCTGAATCATCCCATTGAACCTTGCCTAGCGGAGTGCGAGACGGCGCGTTCATGTCTTTTGTTCGCAAATATGGCGTAGAACGCATCATCAATGAACGTGTCACACAGACAGCGGTTGAATGCGGCCCTGTTACAACTTTCTCTCTTACAGCATCACAGATTGCGCATGATTCTCGTTAACGTATTTGGCCACATTGTACACAGGCGTGAGGCGCGAGCGCTATGCCTCGCGAGCCGTTCCATATTTAATAAAAATAAAAAATATTATAATATATAAATAAATAATAAAATAAAAATAAAATAAACTTTAAAATGCATAAATCCGCCCCTGCGTGAGTGTTTAAAGGATTGCAGTTTTAAAATTTTCAGTGTGAGTGATGTCAATATAAAATGAAGATCTAAAACTCAGATTATTTATAGATTATTCTATAATCTGAGATCTAAAAGTCTTCGACCAATAAAAAGTGGTTAAAAGTTTGGGAATTACATTTTATGTTATTTTTACTTGTGATTTGTGTTACATTTTGTTGGTCCTGAAAGGGTCGTCTTTCAATTTCATTAGAAAAATTGCTTTGAAAAATGTTTAAAGTTTTACAAAAGGTTTATCCAATAGTTTTGCTAAATAAAACCTAAATAAAATTGGAATTGATAAAAACCGGTGCTATATTTTTCTCGTTACATTCAAATTAGAATCGGATTCTATTCAAATGCTAGATTTTTAACACAAAATTAAAATACATTTTCAGATATTAATTTCAGTGTTTACCAAATAATGTTACATTCATAAACACCATAATGTTTGGGTTCAAACGTTCCATGGTGCAGCTTGTGGTCCTACTGGCATGGCTATTACGATATTACACCTTCGGCTCTTTAGTATTATGGGGTATTTTCGCTTGTGGATTGAGTTTGGCGGTCGTCCTGGCCATCACTACTTATGACCATGACTACTGGGCTTCTAGAGGGGTGTTCTCGCCCCCAGGCTGGCCCATTGCGGGCCATATTCTGTCAGTGGTGATGTTCAAGGAGCAAGGAGGGATGTGCTTCAAGAGGATCTATGATAAATATAAGGATAAAAGATTTTTAGGTGAGTACCTATATTTTCTACTGATGCCACAGCGACTTATGCGTGAAGAAAGTTGTGTAAATAGTGATGTTATTGTGTGATTTACGATCGTTAATATGGCATCGGTCTCATTTGTTTCGGTAGCTCGACATATTATTGGTTTTTGTGCAAAAAGGTAGGCAGAGGTGTTTACTTTGTTGTATACATGTGTATTACATACATCATCGATAACTGTATGGAGCACTCTCTGGTGTGCAGGTTTTCTCACGATGTTTTCCTTCACCGTTAAAGCAAGTGATAATCAAATTCTGATCCACACAAGAAATTGAAAAGTCAGAGACGCGGGCTCGCGGGCCAGGTTCCAGCTAGCATCACTGCTAAGCCGGTAGTTTACCCTTCTGCATGGAAGGCAAGCCTTCAACAGCTTTAGTTTATCTAGATATAGGCTATTGGTAGGTAGGTTGTTAGCTATAGGCTAGCTGTTTTGCCGGTAGTTTTAAAGGTATTTTGTCAGGTGATATATACGATCGAATGAGATCGCAAGGAAGCCCGGTTGTACCAGAAGCTCCAGTTAGACCAGCAGCATGTCACATCGAGGATGACCAAACGAGTCGTGCTCCGGTCGAGTGATAATGAGGGCGTGACCAATTATTCAATCATTGGCCTTTACGTAATGCATTATACGTTAATGTGTGCAAGATAACTTGATATAGTTTTGTTTTTATGTAGAATAGAATATCGGCTTGTATAGCCTCTGTATATTTGAGGTAGGCAGGGGTGTTCGTGTGGTAGTCCGCGGAAGTCATGACAAAAGTCGGAAAGGGGTGTAGTTGTACATCAGTTCGGTAACAGTCATTTTCCAGTTAACATTGTTTAACAGGTTTGCCCCGAGTGCCAAGCACCAAGGGGTGACAAGTAGGTGCGGCGCCGGCGCCACTTGGAAGCCGCCAGTATTTCTTCCCAAGTGGCGGTCCAGTGGTCTACCCTGGAGCTTCTGAGAAATTTACTGTAAAATGGGACTATTCTGAGTCTGTTCCGACTCTACTGATGTGTCTAAGGCCCGTATTACAGAAGGTTCCTCAAGTACCTACAGTTTAAACTCCAATCACCTGATCTCTACTTATGGATAGAATCGTTACTTGAGTATCGGTCTTATTCCAATACGGTAATTATAAACTTTAATTCAACAACATAACACACGAATTTGACCTGAAATAGAATAGAAATCTCTACTCAAGCGTAGTCTGGGCCATACTAGAGTGATTACAGATCAAATCTCTGCTCAAATACCGAAACAGGTGACAGTATAAAATAAAGCTAAACTCAGCTGAACTGTGATCAATAAAGCTCTGCTTGAGGAACGTTCTAAAATCAAAGCTCAACTTAAAACTAGTTTTCAACAGTGATCAACGCTTGAGGAACTTTCTGTAATACGGGCCTTAGATTTGTCGTTTCGGCGGCTTCTTGTGAAAAAAGCTTTTTAAAATTAAAGTTAATGAAATCGTATTTAAGATTAGGATCCGCAATGAGGAAAGCGCCACTAACCTTGATAATGTCATTGAACATTTTATCAAAATAATGTCACGTATGCACGTATAGTTCTCGGTGCCATCCCATGGTACGCCACCAGTCTTCATTTTATGTAGAAGTTCCAAGTTATCTAAGCGGGTCTGAGTTCAAATCCAGCCCGCACCATTGATTTTTTGGATTCATATCGGATCAGAATTTGATTATTATCACTTGTTCTCTTATCACTTGCTTTAACGGTAAAAGAATACATCGTGCGCACCTGAGAGTGCTGCATACAGTTCTCGATGGTATGTGTAGTCCGCCAACCCGCACTAGGCCAGCGTGGTGGACTAAGGCCTGAATCCTTCTCATTCTCAGAAGAGGCCCGTGCCTAGCAGTGGGACAGTGACGATGTTATCTAGGAGTTGAACCTAGCCTTTATAAGTATAGTTTCTAAGCCCCAGGCAGAAGTTACTGAGAAATTCCTTACAAATTAAAAATGTAATCCCACTAATAAATCCTTGTAAGGCCCAACCTAATTTTAGGTCGATAAAATGATGACCCAAGGTCCAAAAAAAACTTAGTAACAAAACCTACTTCAAAAATCTTTATTGAAGCAGCCCAAAACTGATTTATTGAAGCTGGTTAAGAAATTACCCAACTTAGGGCCGGTATTTCAATAGTCTGATAACTTTTAACTGAGGAATAAATGTGACGTCTTGACAGATTTTCTATACTACAACTGTCAAAACGTCAAACTTATTCTTCAGTTAAAAGTTAACTGGCTATTGAAAGACCGAACCTTAACTCAATAAAATTATATGGGACCACCGTGCGTGCTTCCTCTACCATATAAAAAAACAACCATGTAAATTGACCCAGAAATCTCGAAGTAATCGGTGTAAATACAGGAAAAAAAATCCTCGAATACTTAATCTCCTCTTTTTTTTGAAGTTGGTTAAAAATAGGTTTAAGTAATTGCGGCCCAGACTTGAATTTGCAAAAATATACCTTAATCAGCCCAACAACCTAGAATAGGGACATCAAATGCAAATTAAGCCAAATAGATGTCTCTTTTTTAGGTCGTCGGGCCGATATTTGACGATTTAACAAGTTTGCTTGGGCCTGATTTGAAAGAGATTGAAGATGGTTTAGAAATGAATGGGTTACTTGTCAAATGTCTCCTCTATGCCGATGATCAAGTTATCCTTGCATCGTCGGAGGGGGAGTTACAGAAGATGGTAACAATTATGGATGGTGCTTTGAAGAGTAAAGGAATGAATGTTAATGTCAGTAAGACAAAAGTTATGGTTTTTGAAAAGGAAGAAGTTATGACAGAGTGCAATATTTTGATAGGTGACGAAAAGGTGGAACAAGTGAAAGATTTGTATACCTGGGTTCCATGTTTACGAAAGATGGCAAGCATGTGAAGGACATTGAACGGAGAGTGAGTGCTGGTAATCAGGTGAATGGGGCACTACACACCTTCATGAACAGCCGCAAAGTGTCGGAAAAGGCACGGCTGGCTGTTCATGGGGGAGTGTTAGTGCCTACCTACACTTACCTATGTATGGTAGTGAAAGTTGGGTATGGCAGAAGAAACATGAAAGCTGAATAAATGCAGTAGAAATTATAGCTTTGAGAAGTATGTGTGGTGTAACTTTGAGAGATAAAGTAAGGAATAACGTGATAAGGGAGCGTTGTGGAGTGAAAGAAGATGTAGTGACAAAGATTGAGAAAGGTATGTTAAGATGGCTTGGACATATAGAGAGCATGGACGAGAGGAGATTGACGAAACAAGTATACGAAGCGAGTGTGTGGACCTCGGCGAACGTATCGCGATCAAATCGCGGATGTTCTCAAAAAATGCCAGGTTAAGAGTTCTCTAAACCGACGAGCATGCATGACGAGGATAATGGACGTAAATGAAGCGAAAGAGAAAGAGGTGTGTCAGGATCGTAGCAGGTAGAAATCCATAGTCTATGCCTACCCCAATGGGAAACAGGCATGATAATATGTATGTACGTATGCTTGGGCCTGAATGACTACTGACCAATGTACTTAAAGTAGGCGGTTGGGCCTTACGAGGATAAATGCGAAAGTGTGTTTGTTGGTTTGTTCCTCTTTCACGCAGCAACAGAGCAACGGATCGATGTGATTTTTTGCATGGAGGTAGTTGATGGGCGAGAAAGTCACATCATCATCATAATTTCAGCCGAAAGAGGTCCACTGCTGGACATAGGTCTCCCCCAAGTATATGTTGGGGGATATACCATAATCGCCACGCTTGGCAGTCGGGTTGGCGTTCGCAGTTGGTTTGTAAATACTCAGAGAACGCTGCTGTCCATCCTCTGGTGAATCCCTTAGTCGCCTTTTACGACACCCATGAGAAGATATAGGGTGGTGCAATTCTTTACGTCCGGCGCCACACGGAACCCAGCATCACACGGAACAAGTCACATAGGCTACTTAAATATTGTCCCATGTTTGTTCCTCTTTCACGCAGCAGTGGAGCAATAGATTGACGTGATATTTTGAACGAAGTTTCTTAATGCGGCTTGCGGTAGGTGTAATTCGGGAGAAAATGTAACGTCACGTATGATTTTTGCGTTATGAGCTAGGCATATTATACGCACACCGCACGCTCTCTCTTTCTAGTGTGTCTGTGTGTGCGTGAGGAACTTCGTTCCTTCGTTCCTGTATATATTATTTATCACATAAACGTCTTGTATAACATATTATCAGTTTCTAGCAATTATGGCAACCCTACCGAAGCATAACGCGTGCTGCTGTTTTATGTAGTAGGTACCTACCTAATATGTATGTAAAGTAACCATCACACAACCAAAGTATCGCTTTAAAAATAAACTAATGATATTTCCAGGCTGCCACCAATTCTACCAGCGCACCTTAGTCGTGCGAGACCCCGAGCTGATACGAAGAGTCTGCGTGAACGACTTCCAGCACTTCACGGATCGAGGGTTCTTTTTCAATAAGGATGTGGACCCTCTAGCTGGGTCTGTGCTGTTCTTGAGGGGGAACGAGTGGAAGAGGCTTAGGGCGAAGATATCGCCGATTTTCTCGTAAGTTGTAGTATTTTTTACATAAAAATTCAATATATTTGCAGTTAGTACGTATAATTACTTCGATGTTTTTTTTTACTTCGATGACTTTTGTTCGTGTAATACTTTTATCAGTCGTAAAAGGCGTGAAAGAATGTTTTTGGGAATGAGAGTATAATAATTTTACAGATTCCTTACTGTTAACTTTGTACTAGGCAGATTTCATAATAAGTAATTAATATTTTTCACATCTCCAGATAAACAATGTCCAATTATATGTCATGCAAATCTAACCTAGTATTCTGTGCCTAAAGATAGTGACTAAGCCCTAAAGTCTAGTGGGGCAATAATATTATATTTCTCCCACTTGCTCGGAAATTGGTTCATTATTAAAAAAAAGAATACAACAATCGGCTCTTTTCCGTACGCAACGAACTAACAGGCCGGTAATATCCAACAGGACAATAATAGAAATTGCTGGACAGTTTTTATTTTTTAAATTATGGTACCAAGGTTTTTAAGGAAACACTTACATAAATTAGGTGTTTTTAGGTACAAAATATTTATCATTAAAAAGGCTGAAAGCGCATTTTCTTTTTCAAAACTTTGAAAATAGAACAAGTACCGTGCGCGGGCGAATTGGCTTGAATGAAAATTAGATACTGATGAATTAATTTGTGTATTGTTTCCTCACAAATAAGAGAAAAGTACTATACAATTCTCGGCCGAAATAGCAATTAACAGCCTCGTTTAGTTAAAAAGGACTCGGCTTGCGCTTCGTCCTTTTAAAATCACTTGGGACTTTAATATTACTCGGCCGTTAATTGCTTCATTTCAGGCCTCGACAGTAATGTACTATTGTACTGAATTCCATTTAAATCCAGCTGGTCAATAATATGATTCGAATTTCGAATCACAACTAAAAATTAGTATGAAACCTTTTACCATAGAGACCTGCATCAAAAATAACTTATTCGAAAATAGAACTGACCAGCACGAATGGAACACAAACAAAAGAAAAAATAAAATAGGCGCGAATACTGCTAAGTGCAAATCACTTTGCTGTTAAATAAACTAATAGATAACCTTTTTGAAATAATCATTCCATTAAAAAAACCGAGTGACGACAGTGATTTGACTTTATTTTGACAGTATTTTCTCGCAGAAGGTATGAAAAGTAGAATATTCTCCTCGGGGAGAAAGGTGTTTCTTCTTGGGAAATCTTGACTTTCTAGCTGTAATCAGGATTATTAGTCTTAACGTGAGTGCGGGAGTTAACCAATATGTCAATATGGCGCCCGTGACGTAAGGCACTACTATATTTCCCTTGGTTAATCAATCACATACTATCATGTAATTAATTTATAATAATACAGTTACCTACCACGGCTAACACGACCATTTTATTGTTTCCAGGCCAAACAAGCTCCGCGGAATGTTTCCGCTAATAGAAAACACCGCCGAAGAATTTGTCACAAGAGTCAAAGATTTGTTGACACAACCTAACAAATTACCTAACAAAAATGGAATAAAAAAACCAGACGGTCAAACAAGTGGTGATGAATTTAGTTCTTCTGTGGTGGATTCAGAGAAGCTTGTGGGTGGTTACACTGCTGATGCCATAGTGCCTTGTGCGTTTGGACTGAAGAGTAATGTCATGTATAACGAAGATGATCCGTTTGCTGTGGCGCTGCATGCTTTTTATGAAATGTCCTTGTATAATATCTTTGAGAAGTAAGTAAAAGCTTTACACTTATTCACATGAAGTCACAATCTCCAATATAAAATCAAATCCATAATAATTTATTGCGTCAAATATGGTACAGAGAGGATACATGTCGCATGTCGGAACGACACCCATCAGAAAGTTTTTTAGCATCGCACAAAAATGTGCAGAGTATGCAGCATGGACGTAGTCACAGAAATAGATAGAATGGCCAAGTGGGCAGGGCGCGCGTGCCAACACTGCACCATAGTGCAGTGCATTTCAAAGCCTTTCTCAGTGCGCCTTATGACTTGTTTCTGTAAATACTCTAACAAAAACCCGCAAAAATTCCTTATTGTGCTGTTTCTAATTGCAGAAACAAAAGCTGTAAAGTACATTTGATTAAAGATAATTTTTAAAAATTAATGACGTCAATATGGGAGGCGTAGTTTGTTCGAAAAGTTGCCACGCATGAATCGCAAGTAAAATTGTGATTACAACCATTCTATCTATTTCTGTGGACGTAGTGCTGTGTCGCTCCGACTTGTGTCACTATGAGTGAAATTCGCGAAAGTTTAAAAACTTCTATCCATAGTATCTGCCTACCCCAATGGGTAAAAGGCGTAATAGTATGTATAAATTATATCAACAAAGTCATGTCTCTTTGTCTCTATGTCCAAAACTTTCAACCACGCATTAATAAACCAGAAATATTGATTTCCAACTTTTATAGTTTGGGTCAGCCTCACTTTTGTTTTCTTTATCCAATTCCGAACGAACTTCAACTTAATCAGAAATTACTTTGTAAGTATTTAAAAGTTGTTCAAAGTAACTTACTCGTAGGTCCATAATTTGCAGTCATTTTGCTTCAGAATTTATTATAATTATTTTATTAATTTAATTGGCTTAAAGTTTCTTTCTTACTTCAACGATACGTATGTAGTAGGCACCTACTATTTATATTCTACAGTTCATAGTCTGTATGACGGGGGCCTGGTAATCTGTTAGACAGGGAAACCTAGTACGGATACCAGTCCTTCACAAAGGAATATTAATCTTAGGACTGTTTTTTTAAATTTTTCTGTTTTCGAGATTGCCCTGAGTCTATGAATATTTATTTTAGAGACCGGTCCATGACCATGTTGAAGGTCTTACAATAGATAGGTAATGTAGAAGCAAAGTTGAAAGCGAGTCGATTCGAAAATTAAACCTCGTGTCAATTGAAAAAAATTTCATTCATTTATTTTTCTTTTTTTTCAGGACGATGCGTCAGTTCTGGCCAGCTTTTGTATTATTCTTCAGAATGAGAATCATACCTAAGAAGACGCACGACTTCTTCTTCAATATCGTGACCAGCGTGTTGAGGGCACGGGAAAATGGTAACATGACTCATTATAACCACTCTGTTTGCGCAAATATGTTATTTGTTAATTTGTTATTATGTCCCTAAGGATGCGGTTGGATAGATGAAACAGTAATAACTAGAGTAAAACCTTTTTGACATCATAGAGAAACTATTTATTATAATTGGGAATACCCAAAGAGATTTAATGTCTTTGGGAATACCTGACCGAGCTGCTGACGAATTGTAGGTAATGTAGGAAATATTAGCTAGTTTTAGATATTGCTACAATTGGTATTAATTAATAAACAATATCACAAAGAGCGACAAAGCTTGTAGGATCAGTAAGCTGAAGTGGCAGTGGGCTGGCCATGTCTGTCGAAAGACCGATGGCCGCTGGACGAGTCCTTGAGTTATCAACATCATCAACTCAGCCTATCGCAGTCCACTGCTGGACATAGACCTCTCCCAAATTGCGCCACAACACTCAGTCCTCTGCCTTCAATCTCCAAACAGTAGATGTTCCTGTTTGCTGTTTATTTGTGACACTTAAGTAATTAATGTCACCAATACAAGCTTGTAGCTTATTGTTTGCTTCCAAACCAATTTTTACTTAGTTTGGAAGTCAAGAGTTTTTCGATTTCCAGGTTGGTCCCATAGTAAAAGTTGTTCTATGCTATGCCCTGAATGGGCTCTTAAAATATGACCACGCATTTCTGATATACGTTGTATATATTTTTAAGACGCAAATTATAATAAAATTGTTGCGTTTTCCTTATGCGTTACCTTCAAACTTAAAACATAAAAAAGAAAAAGAATCTGCAGGTACCTCGATTATTTTATATCGTATGGTAAAGCCACGAGCTGTTTTGGTTATTTTATCGCTGCGGTATTGTAATTTAGCACCACCCGGGATTAAGGTTGCCGGATAGAAAAATGGAAAAAAAGCAGTTTACAAATAGAGGACTTTAGAATAAAAAAGAGCATGGTGTCAATAAAACGATAAAAATAACTATAGGTACAATCATATTTTTGAGGAAAAATATTTAAACGCACCGTGCGGTGCGTGAGTGCGTCACTGAGCCTTGTCCGAACATGCGCACGATATATGAAAAAAAAGGAGAACATTTTGATGGGACGGGAGAACAATTTGTGTAAAAGGAGGACATGTCCTCCTTGCAATCTGGGAACCCTAGCCGAGAGACACGTGTAGGGTGTTGAGAGGACGCGTGTTTTTCAAAATTGTTTTGCTAAGTATCAGAGATCTGAAAAACTGTATTATTTTCTTCATCAATGTCAAATAATAAATAATGGATAAAGAAAATAATACAGTTTCTTTTATAAAATGAACCTGATAAAATTGGCCAGATGTCGACTTGATGAATTGCTAATGTAAAATTTTCAGGCGTTCAGGAGAGACGTGGCGATTTCATAGATATGATGATGGCGCTCAGAAATGATGAGAGCAACAATAACTGTAAGAAGGACCACGAAGATGTTGAAATTAGTAAGTATTTAGCCAATCACTATCTTTGGAATGCTTTCAAGACATTCTTTGGATCTTAACCTCAGCGTCGTAGCTAGGGACTGGCCGCCGGGGCCACTGCTAAGGGCGTAAACCTCAAGGGGGCATACACGCAGATCCACAACCTGCAGGGCGCTGGGGAATGAACTTAGCAAGAAATAAAACACGATTTTATACTTTTCTCTTCCTACAAAATAAGATTTCGGGGGCACACAATTCAAAGCTTGCCCTGCCTTTAAGGGGCGCAAGATTCAAATCTTGGCTTGGACGCTCATGACCTTAGCTTAGCTACGACACTGCTTACCCTCAAAGCACGGTCTTTCAAGAGAAAATTTTTACCGACCTGTTTCACACTGGATGGCGCAATTCGAATTGAATTCACCAGAACTTTAAAAGAAATGCAAATATAAAAGACATCAACGTGCAGTGCTGCACTTTGGATGAACTTTCATAAATTAAATTAGTTTCTACGGGGTGTCAGGACTGTCAGGTCGATGGGTGGTACGGAACCCTTAGTGCGTGAGTCCGACTCGCACTTGGCCGGATTTTTTGTGAATCAAACCAACTTTTTGTTATGGGTTCAAAGAAAAATGGCGGTCACAGCAAATTACGAACTCATTACAAGTTTTATCTCTTAAACGGTTAAGTATAAGATAACATTAGTCGCATCAACTTTTGATATTAGGGTGACTCACTTCGATATTGCTTAACTCGTTAAGTTTTACTAAATTCGTTTGAAAATTTCAAGTTTTAGTATCTCTCTCTCTAAATGTGCTCTCCGATCTCCGAGTAACTATATACCCCAAAGTGAATATAATCACTACGTTTATGCATGGTATATACCATGCGTTTATGTACCTTATAAACACAAAGATGCTCTCTGATTGCTTTTTCTTTATTTCTTCTCTCGCGCAAGTTGGGTTACCATTTAAAAATGAAGGGATGCCTGTCTATGGTGCCTAAAATGCCTGATTTTTCTGAAAATGGCAAGGTAATGTAATTAAAACAAGTATCGCGATCAAATCGCGGACGTTCTCAAAAAATGCCAGGTTAAGAGTACTCTAAACCGACGAGCATGCATGACGAGGTTAATGGACGTAGATGAAGCGAAAGAGGTGTGTCAGGATCGTAGCAGGTGGAAATCCATAGTCTCTGCCTACCCCAATGGGAAACAGGCGTGATAATATGTATATATGTATGTAAAACAAGTTTGACGCTGGTATATACCAGGCCCCTCAGAAAGTATTGCGAAAAAAAGTTTTTATATATGGGAGACTGGCCAGTTATAATGTTTTTCGAAAATATGATTATTTATAAGTAAAAATAAGTAAGTTCCAATTTCAAAATTTCCCTCCACATTTTTTGCGAGTTAATTCAAAGTATTGTGTCTCACTGAAATATGGATCTGCGCCGGGAACATTTTAGAGCTATGATTTTATACGATTTCAAGTGTCGCCTGAAACCGGATGAATCGTACGATAGACTTCAAATGGCATTCATGGATGAAGGCCCTTCCAAGGCAACCGTGTATCGTTGGTATAACGAATTCAAGCGCGGTCGACCAACTTTGGGGGATGACGAAAGAAGCGGTCGCCCTTTGACGGCTGTTACCGAAGAAAACGTGCTAGCAGTGAAAAATTTAATCCAAGACAATAGGCGAATTACATATCAGGAGATTCAACACATATTGAAGATTGGATCGGGAAGCGTTCACGAGATTCTACACAGCCATCTTCGCGTGAGGAGGATAGTATCACGCTGGGTGCCGCACAACCTCACCGATGCTCAGAAGCAGGCCCGGGTGGAATGGTGCCGTGATATGCTTAACAAATTTGAAGCAGGCTCGTCTCGGCGTGTTTACGACATCGTTACAGGTGATGAGTCCTGGATTTATCAATACGACCCAGAAACCAAGCGCCAGTCGACTGTTTGGGTGTTTCAAAATGAGCCAACGCCTACCAAAGTGAAGCGATCTAGAAGCGGGGGTAAGATTTTGATCGCTAGCTTTTTTAATTTGACTGGCCACTTGGTATCAATTCCCTTACGGGATCAAAGAAGCATTAATGCCGAATGGTATACTACCAAATGTTTGCCAGAAGTTTTCTCTGTTATAAGCAACAAGCGACCAAACACAGGGCTCCGCGGGCTACTGCTCCACCACGGCAATGCACCTGCGCACACCGCACTCAAAACGAGGGACTTCCTGGACAGCACGCCAGTCAAACTCCTGGGTCACCCTCCTTACAGCCCTGATCTAGCACCGTGTGACTTCTTTTTATTCCCAAAAATAAAAAATCAGCTCAAAGGGATACAATTTTCGTCGCCGGAAGATGCGCTGGCTGCGTTCGAGCAGGCTGTAAACGAGGTGTCTGCGGCGGACTGGAAAAAGTGTTTTGAAAACTGGTTTAGGCGCATGAATCTTTGTATAGAGACTGGTGGAAAGTACTTTGAAAAGATTTGATAAAAATATATGTACGTATAGAACAATTTTTTTTAGTTTCGCAAAACTTTCTGAGTGTCCCACGTATTACCGTTTTGAAGATAGGGCAGGAACAAAAACGTTGAAAAAAATGCATGTTTTTCGAGGTTCTTGTATGGGAACCCCCTTTGGTTTCAGACTTTTTTTAGTTTTAGTATTTTTTGTGATAGGGGTCATAGCAACACATATTCTGAGAAAATTTCAACCGACTATCTATTACCGTTCAAAACCCATCATCATTTCAGCCGAAATACGTCCACTGCTGGACATAGGACTCTCCCAAAAAGGGGGAAATGTCATAATCGCCACGCTTGGCCGGTTGGGTTGGCGATCGCAGTTGATTGAATAAATATTCAGAGAACGCTGCCACCCATCCTCTTGTGAACCCCTTAGTTGCCTTTTATGACACCCACGAAAAGAGATGGAAATGTATGGGTATGGATCCAACCAACCCTCGAGTAATGCCGCTAGCTTTATCTGATCTGTTCCTAGCCACTCAAGCTCCTTCAACTTTCATTCAATACATGAAAAAAAAAACAGGAAAAATAATTACAATCACAATTTATCTTTACAGCCGACATGGTGATATCAGCAAACGCCTTCATAATCTTCCTGGGCGGTTTCGAGACCACCTCTTCGACCCTCGCGTTCCTCTTCCTGGAGCTAGCAGCCAACCAGCAGGTCCAGGAGAAGTTGAGAAGCGAGATCGGAGAGGTCTTGGAGAAACACGACGGGAAGATAACCTATGAGCTGCTGCAGGAACTGGTATATATGGAGATGGTGATTCAGGGTATGTAGGGTTTAATAACTTGCCTTTTATATTTCCCAATTTTTTTAATCTCTTGTCTGTTTGTTTGTCTGACTCGAAACGATTTGAAACTAACTTCCCAATGAATTAGAAACGTGTATCTTTAAACAGCCCAGAATTGGATGACAATGCAATATCAACTCGCTTTCGTAAAAACGAGGTAGTTATGTATGTATGTACAGTTAGAAATCTTTCCGGTGAACCATCACTAAGGGTACCTAATGGCAGCGAGGTACGTGTAATGTAGCATGATTCGTTCAAGGGATTTTGTCGACAAAATGTACCACCGGGAAGTATCGTGACTGTACGTACAGTCTAACAAAGCAATTAGTATCCAGGGTCGCCAGGTATCAATGAAGATTTCTCAAGAATTATTATAGAACGGTTTGATTAAGAAGACGCAGGACTGGTCGTTGTGGCGATGCTTGGGGAGGCCTATGTCCAGCAGTGGACGTCTTTCGGCTGAAATGATGATGATGATGGTTTGATTAGGGTTTTGTATAAATACAGTTTAACTTTGTACGTTATTAAAATGATATTTCACTCGAAAACATCCATAACCTTCTGAGAAAAATTCATTTATATCTTGTGACCCTGTGTACTAATTGCTTTGTTAGACTGTACAAAAACAACTAGATATAATTGATAGATGTTATTATGCCTCATAGGTCATAACACTCTTTTGCAGGATTTGATTTTCATTAGAAGCCTTCTTTAGTGCAATAACATGTAATTGGGTGATAATATTTTTGCAAATAGGTACACACGGCTACACATCAAGCTGTATCTTTCCAGTATAAGCTGACCTCGCATTGGATAGATTTTCCTTACAACGCGAGGTCAGCCTTTACTGGTTATGTACAGCTTGATGTGTAGCCGTGTGTACATTGGGTCCCGATTCCCGGGTAAATATTGCTGCAGCTTTTTCAAAAATCAAAAATTTAGTTTTTGTTTTTTTCAAAATCTACCTTATGATTCCTTTGATGACTTTTCTCTATTCCTAATCACAGAAATAATGGGATTAAATAATTAATAAATTTCTTAATAGTTTGGCTATGGGAGCTTTGGACCTCTCTATATCAAATAGTCTTTATTCATCATCATCATCATTTCAGCCAAAAGACGTCCACTGCTGGACATAGGCCTCCCCCAAGCATGTTGGGGGGATATTCCATAATCGCCACGCTTAGCAGGCGTGTTGGCTATCACAGTTGGTTGGTTAAATACTCAGAGAACGCTGCTACCCATTCTCTGGTGAATCCCTTAGTCGCCTTTTACGACACCCATGAGAAGAGATAAGGGTGGTGCAATTCTTTACGTCCGGCACCACACGGAATGATACCACATGTAAACTTCAATTATGTTTGGATACCTTTTGTTGGTTCTAGAAACCCTGCGCCTCTACCCGCCGTTCCCGAGCATCCAACGCTTATGCACCAAAGATTACACAATACCGGGCACCAGCACCGTGGTGGAGAGAGGAACCATCGTGCTGTTCCCGACCCTCGGCATCCAGAGAGATGAACAGGTAATTCCTTCATAAATCATCATTCATCATCATCATTTTAGCCAAAAGACGTCCACTGCTGGAGATAGGCCTCCCCCAAGTATCACCACAACGACCGGTCCTGTGCCTTCCGCATCCAGCGGATTCCCGCGACCTTCACCAGGTCGTCGGTCCACCTTGTGGGGGCTACCCACGCTGCGCCTTCCAGTACGCGGTCGCCACTCCAGAACTTTACTGCCCCATCGGCCATCCGTTCTGCGAGCAATGTGCCCCGCCCATTGCCACTTATGTTTGGCAATTCTTCGGGCTATGTCGGTTACTTTCGTTCTCCTGCGAATCTCCTCATTTCTGATTCGATCACGCAGGGACACTCCGAGCATAGCCCTCTCCATTGCCCTTTGAGTGACTTTGAGCCTTCTTATCAGGCCCATTGTGAGCGACCACGTTTCAGTACCGTAAGTAATTACTGGCAACACACACTGGTCAAAGACTTTCGTCTTGAGACACTGCGGTATTTTGGACGAGAAGATATTGCGTAGCTTCCCGAACGCTGCCCAACCGAGTCGGATTCGACGATTGACCTCTTTCACTTCACAAATTGAATGATGACTACAATGACCCCTTAAGAGGTTTTCAGTTATTTCAATAAGACATTGTACTTATACACTGACTTCTTTGGTGATTTCAAACATGTGTTTAATATAGATCAGCGGTACTCTAAGTGTGTTCCGCGGAACCCTAGGGTTCCGCGATACCCCTGTAGGGGTTCCGCAAGAATTTAGAAAAAAAAAACAAAACACCTCTCTCTGGTCACTGGTCGAACGTTTTGAATCCGCCCGCCGCGCGTATACTTGTGAGCGCGCAGTCCCTTTGATAAAAGCCGCCTCTGAATTAGACGCTATAGTTGTGAACAAGCGACTTTCGGCTCTATCTTCAAAAGCATAAAGTCGAGATTGTTTACAACGCATTTTTTTGTATTTATATTTTTATTTCCGCTTTTTGTTTATCAAAGGCGCCGACTCGAGTATTTTTGAGAATGTTCGAGTTCGAGTCTAGGACTAAGTATAAAAGCGCTATTATATAAAAAAAGTCGCGCCTCGTCAGTCAGTTGACGATTAGCGTTCGGAGCGATAAGTTCGTACCTACCTACTTACAAGCTGGCTAGCCTGCTGCCTTCTTGTAAGTTCTACTGCCCGCTGTATTCTGATTGTATCAGTTTTGTACATTTCTTCTTTGGACTAAACTTTGTCTCATAAACGCAGTAACGATTGTGCATTATTTTGACTCTACCATCCTGACGTGTAACATTATTAATAAAGAAGAATGGAACGTTGGCTTAAAGGTGTTAAACGTGTTGCAACGACATCTTCTAATGACGCTGAATGTTCAAAAGCAGTACGCGCGGAGAATACAGCAATTACCGATCCAGACGATGATGCCACGACGTCAAGCTCCACGGTTTCAAAGACGAAAAAAAGGAAGTATGATGAATCATATATCAGTTTCGGATTTGTTGATTCCAACGGCTCACCTCTCTGCATGTTATGTAGTAAACTGCTTCCTAATAGTTCCATGGCACCTGCCAAATTACGCAGACATTTAGAAACTGTACACCCCGAGTCTAAAGACAAGAATAAATAATTTTTTGTTCGTAAAAAAGAACAGTTATTGGAAAGTCAAAAAAATATGATGCATGTAACACAAACTATCAATGAAAAGGCCACGGAGGCATCATATTTAGTTAGCTATCGCATTGCACAAGCAGGTGAAGCGCACACTATCGCTGAGAATTTAATAAAGCCATGTGTGTTAGACATAACAAAATGTATGCTCGATGAAAAATCTGCAAAGCATCTTTCTACTGTACCGCTATCAAACGATACTGTTTCACGGCGAATCCATGATCTGGCAAGCTACGACAAACAAGAACTAGTTGCACGTCTACAAAAAACACGATTCGCCTTGCAAATGGATGAGTCAACTGATGTCACTGGTCTGGCTATCTTGCTGGTTATCGTGAGATATCCATATGAACGTTCTTTTGAAGAAGACATGCTTATGTGTTCACCGCTGCCCACAAACACTACCGGGGAAGAAATTTTTAATAAAATAAGCATATTTTTTAAAGAAAATAATCTTAGTTGGAACGATTGCATTGACATTTGTACAGATGGGGCCAAGGCGATGACAGGTAAAACAGCAGGAGCAGTATCACGAATAAAAAGTAAAGCGCCTAATTGTAGTTCCAGCCATTGTATTCTGCATAGACAAGCACTTGCGATGAAGCAAATGCCGTCAAATCTAAAATTAGTTATGGATGAAGCGGTAAAAATAATTAATTTTTATCAAATCACGACCACTACAATCCCGATTGTTCTCATTATTGTGTGAAGATTATGGCAGCAAACATAAAACACTGCTGCTCCATACAGAAGTGCGATGGCTGTCTCGGGGTAAGACTTTAACAAGGCTATTTGAACTTAGAGCCGAGTTACAAATGTTTCTTTCAGCAGATACAGTTTCTTTTAATTTGAAAGACCGTTTGTATGATAAAACTTGGTTGTTCCGATTGTCTTTTATGGCGGATATCTTTCAAAAACTGAACGAATTGAATTTATCATTGCAAGGTAAACAGACAACAGTGTTCCAGGCCTATAACAAAATAACTGCCTTCAAAAGAAAATTAGATTTTTGGATTATTTGCGTTGGTAAGAGAGAAATAGAAAGCTTTACGTCACTCAGTGAGTTTGTTAGCGATAACGACTCGGAAATGTTTCAAGATGATGTGTTTGAAGAATTGGTCCAATATCTCACTTCGATGCGCGCATCTTTTGTAAAGTATTTTCCTGAAGAACATAATACAAAAATGAAGCTGAATTCATGGATTCATAATCCTTTTTTACCCAACTTGCAAAAGCCCGAAAGTATGTCAAACGAGATATATGAATCTCTTTTAGAAATGTCATCAGACACAAGTATGGAGTCACTGTTCAAAACGACGCCTCTCAACGATTTTTGGTGCAGAATCCGTGATGAATATCCAATGCTTGGCAGAATGGCTCTGAATATTCTTCTCCCGTTCCCAACAACATATTTGTGCGAAACAGGATTCTCAACCTATGCAGCCACGAAAACAAAATATCGCAATAGACTGGACGCCGAACCTGATATGAGACTTCAAATGTCTTCTATCAAACCTGATATCAACCAATTGATGAAAAATAAAAAACAGTTTCATACCTCCCATTAGTTAAGATTTTTTCATTTTTAATATCTTCTATTATTGTACTTGGCATGTGGTTAAAGTAAGTAATAATTAGTAACTGTTACATTGTACTTTTATTATGCTTATATAATAAAGAATACACTTTTAAAAACTATTGTTTTATTGTAGGGTTCCGTCAAGTATTTTGCTTGTCAAAAGGGTTCCGTGACCAAAAAAGTTTGAGAACCGCTGATATAGATAGATAGAATATTCTTTATTGTACACCAATAACATTATTAAACTTAGGACTAACATGTAAAATAGGGGTACATTGGCGGTCTTATCGCTAATAGCTATATCTTCCAGACAACCTTTGGATGGACAAGGAAGACGTGAAATAGATGGGGGCAGTATGTGGTGCACTTTCATAAAGTTTACTAATATTTAATATATTAAATAAATAACTGGCGAAATGTGGGTGTACTATACACCTCTGCCTACCCCTTCGGGGAAATACAGGCGTGATGTTATGTTATGTTAAATAAATAAATATTTACCTACTATATAAATTATAACTTGTATAAATATAGAAAATAAATTCTAATATATATCCATAAATACATACCAAATATATACAACAAAATAAATAATAATATAGCTTTTTATGTTCCAGTACTTCGACAACGCGTCTGCCTTCATCCCTGAGCGCTGGTCTGAGGGTAGGCCGCAGCCGCCTCCAGGAGTCTACATGCCTTTCGGAGATGGACCGCGGTATTGTATAGGTAAAATTCAAAGTATAATTGTGATCTTATTCTGTTAAGGTGATTGAAAGAAAGAAGAAGAAGAAAGGAAAGAAAGAAAATGTGTTTTTTGGCACAAACAATAAAATTAACAAAAAAGGAAAGAGCATTAAAATAAATAATATGTAAGTACCAAAGGGCTACCAGCTCAGTATAATGTTAGGTAGCAGTACAGGTACAGTACAGGATAGTGTTCCGTGTGATGCCGGACGTAAATAAATGCACCACCCTATATCTTCTCATCAACTCAGCCTATCGCAGTCCACTGCTGGACATAGGCCTCTCCCAAGTTGCGCCACAACGCTCGGTCCTCTGCCTTCCGCATCATATATATCTTCTCATGGGTGTCTTAAAAGGCGACTAAGGGATTCACCAGAGGATGGTTAGCAACATTTTCTGAGTATTTAACCAACCAACTGCGATCGCCAACCCGCCTGCCAAGGGTGGCGATTATGGCATATCCCCCCAAACTGCTTGGGGGAGGCCTATGTCCAGCAGTGGACGTCTTTCGGCTGAAATGATGATGATGGATGATGAGTACAAGTACTGACTACCCAACGCTGATTTTCAGCTGCAACCCAGGAGTGCCATACGCTCGAAACAAAATGAAGAAATAGTGCACTAGTAAATATTTAATGTCTTTGAATTACAATTATAATGAAGGTTAAATAAAAGATTGCTACAAAGTACAGTCGCCTGCATGACAGTGGTAACACGTCAGTTCGAAAACCGCCCTTACTGTTTACGAAATAAAGATGCTGCTAATGTCAAAGTGTTACCACCGACGTGCGGTCGACCGTACCACGCGAAATTCAAAATTTCTTGTATTTTTATGCAAATTGTAGCTATTTCATGTTAATATTGATTGGACTATGATTCGTGACAATAATAATAACATATCTACTGAATAATCTTAATATATGTATATAATTCTTCTGTACGTGTGTTTGTCACCTAACTTCTCCTAAACGGCTGGGCACTTATGTTAATCACACAAATAATTGTCCTGTGGGAATCGAACCCAGAACCACTAGACCACAGACGTCGTCGTCAAATACCCCGTGACGTACATACCTACTGCTTTGATTATTTACGAGAATTACGAGTACAGTAATAAAATACAACTTTTGGAAATATCTGCTTATTAAATTATACCCTTGATACATTTATAGTGTATACAAATCCAATATTAACTCATTGCCCTTGACAAACACAGAGCTTGATAATTATTATGTAAGAAATAAAATAAGAATCAGTTATTCCGTTCTCACATGCGCTAATTTCTTAGAACGAACAGGTTGTCGACGTAGCGTCAGCAAAATAAACATAAATTACGCAACCTCGTGAACTGAGTGTCAAGTTGCATTTTTTAACGACGTTAGCTATTTAACTCGGCCACTTGAGTGGCTGAAGTGGCAACTTGATATGTTGTAATGTATTGTTATTGTATTGATAATAAAAAAGAAGGAATGTGTGACTCGTATGTCTATACTATGTATATATATGCCAAACCGCTTTTAAGCAGTATAGGCAGAATTGAAACGTTATACATTTTTTATCCGAACTCAGATGGATCTATGGTTTATGTTGATGATGTTTGAAAAGTTTAGTAAATTTGAATTATTAGTTCTTTGATTACAATCATTAATTTTCATAGAAAGTGAGTACATAGTAGCTGTATTTACAAAAATGAGTGACCCTTGTACAATTTACCTTGAATGAGGCATGGAAACATTTGTCAGATCATCAAATAAGTAAATTCATTTAGTATAGCGTATTATATTATCTGTGGTATAGCTATTCGATCATTTGCCCAACCACAGATAATATAATAACCCAACATTGGGAACTTTATCAAAATTTATCAGCTTATAATAAACAGACAATTCATCCGAGTTCTTTTAAATCAAATCATTCTATTTGCATGAAATGTGGTACAAGTAAAGGTGTTACAAGAAAATTTTAGTTCTACACATTTCACCATTTTCGGTGTACAACTAAGTAATATTCGGCAGGACTCTTAAAAATTAGTTAAACTATCTAGATTTTACTCATTAATTAATTAATGCTCTTATTTATTGTTGTAAAACTATAATTTAATATAATATCAGAAAACCATTATTAAATTTATTTAATTAAATATTCAAATTATCATCATATAACATAACATAACATCACGCCTGTATTTCCCCGAAGGGGTAGGCGGAGGTGTAATAGTACACCCACATTTCGCCAGTTATGTGATAGTCCCATGTAATAGGGGGCGAGGGCGAGCCTATTGCCATTGACCGGGCACAAATCCAGACTCCGGGCTGCTACTGAGAATTTCCTAATGAAAAAACCCAATAACACTTTGCCCGACCCGGGAATCGAACCCAGAACCTCACGCTCAGCAGTCGCGCTTGCAACCACTAGACCTAGACCAACGAAGCAGTCATCATATAAGCTATTTTAAAAGTTTAATTTGATAAAAGGAGATCATTGAAGTATAATTTAATACTTCAATGGGTAGTGATTACTGCCTTATTCACTGATTTGGATCAAACTGACAGTGAAAATTGGCAGTATTGTGTCAGGATTTCTCAGGATTCGTTCTAGTCTCATTTTTCTTCCACAGGCAAGAGATTTGCGATGATCCAAATGAAGTGCTGTCTCCTCAGACTGCTCCAGCACATTCGGCTGACGCCTGCCCCCCGCCGCGCCACCCCCCGCGCGGAGCCCTTCACCGCGGACCCCCGCTCCCCGCTCACCCTGCACCCCGCTGACTCTCTAGTCACACTCAGCCTGTTATGACAAACTTTTTTTGCAGACTCTACTTTTAAATGCAGATAGTGAGAAAATATTTTTTATATTAGAGATTTGTAATGAGTTGAATGTTCTTATTGCTTACTAATAAAATGTGAACGTTTGTTTTGTTAACTGTACTACAAATTGATTATTATTTTTAATCCATTAAGGGTCGGTATTTCAATAGCCAGTTAACATTTAACTGAGGAATAAGTTTGACATTTTGACAGTTGTAGTATAGAAAATCTGTCAAGACGTCACATTTATTCCTCAGTTAAAAGTTATCAGACTATTGAAATATTGGCCCTTAATCGTATAGACAAGCTGGGTAGTAGCCAAAGTTGACAATATTTTTGATAACATTTGAGGTCACTTTTTTGCCTCTGATGGGGTGATGGCACTCATATGATTATACGGCGTTTTAGTTTTAAGAATGTTAATATTATTTCTTTGATATTTTGAACTTGACGTTTCTGTAAATAAACTGCTTTATTGAATTCAGTGTTTCAATTAATATTGTATGAAAACATTATTATGTTTAGCTTGGTTTTGTCTTTTGTACAACATAACATAACATCACGCCTGTATTTCCCAGAAGGGGTAGGCAGAGGTGTATAGTACACCCACATTTCGCCAGTTATGTTATATAGTCCCATGTAATAGGGGACGAGCCTATTGCCATCAACCGGGCACAAATCCATACTCCGGACTGCTACTGAGAATTTCCTAGTGAAAAAACCCAATAACAATTTGCCCGACCCGGGAATCGAACCGTACCGTACCGTTTGTCTTTTGTACTTCTCGATATTTTGAAATTTGCAACATAAACACATTAGATAACCAACAATAATAAATAACACACACACTGCAGGTAGCTACCTCAAATAAAATTGAATAAGAATTGTACACGATGCGACACATCGTTAATAAATTCTTGAAATACTTTAAAAGTCGTAATAAATTATCCTCTTAGCCGGTGGCTAAGCGGTTGACTTTTTGTGTCACTGGTATCCCATAAATAACAGCAATTGTAGCTAACAGAATGTGTTCAGATAGTATAAATAAATAAATAATAATAAAAACATCTTTGGGACATTTTTACACATCACCATCTAGTCCCAAACTAAGCAGAGCTTGTGCTATGGGTACTAGACAATGGATATAATACTTGTATATTTTTTTTTTTGTAAATAATACTTATAATACAGCAACACCCAGACCAACACAAACACTTATGTTCATCACACAAATATTTGTGTCGTGTGGGAATCGAACCCACGATCTCGTTAACAGCAGTCCGACACTCGAACCACTAGACCACAGAGGTCGTCAAGTCGTCGTATAGATGTTTAAACATATCAGTATTGTAACTGAGATGAGAGGAACTTTCTTAATCTGATTAAGATTTAGGCAACATCAGGTAAGGTGGAGGTCAAAACGCAAGCCAAAAAGGTAAAAAAAAAAAAAAAACCGGCCAAGAGCATGTCGGGCCATGCTCAGTATTATAGGGTTCCTTAAGTAGGTGTTACAAACAAATCAAATCCAATATTAATCACGGCTATTTTAGTTTTTGCAATAGACGGCAGAATTGGCGACTCAGAGAGTGATGTCAGTAGCCGCTAGATGGCGCTATACAGTGCCAAATGTAATACACGGCACTTGATGGCAGCATTGGCGACCCAGAGAGTGTTGTACGACGCCGCTAGATGGCGCCAAATTTAAGAAGTGTGTCGTCAACATAACACAAAGTTACTTTTTGTGATTTTTTCAAATAGAATGTAGCTAAAGGAGCATTATTTGCTATGATCATTTTTCTCTAAGGTCAATGACCTTTGAACTAGGACGTTTTAAGTATTTTTCAGTTTTCTGTCTATAACTCAAAAAATTATAATCACATTATACTCGAAATAATTTTAAAAGAGAGTTTTCACAAAGGTCTGTCAATGTGGAAGATTATAAGTTTCTACGTTGCATAGTTTAGAAATGGCAGGGGGGGGGACACATTGCAAGCCACTTTGGCAGGCTATATTTCGCAGATGGTACACCTGATAAAAAAGTGATGTATCAAACATTACCTTCATTTTAGTAGACCTATTCAATGATACCCCACACGAGGGGGTGCAGCGAAATTTTTTTTTTTTCCCCATTTCACATATATGGGCGCCACCCCTAAAGAACGTAAAAACTATTTTTTTATTCTTTTAAAATTGAGATCTATATGCAAACTATTTTTTAACAAAATTTCATTTACTTATGTTTATAACTGTAGAAGTTATTAAGCTGTAAAGGATTAGGACAGACGGACAGACGGACAGACGGACGGACATGACGAAACTATAAGGGTTCCTTGTAGGACTTCGGAACCCTAAAAAGAATTCCATTCAGCCTCAATGGTTACGTTCAGATTTAAATGTTCGATCAATAACGCGTTCCAATTTGTCTATTCGGATGTGTGTCTACGACGGTTCCAGTATATTTGTGGAATAAAGAACTACGGGAGCAAAGCTACGGGTACAAGCTAGTATAACATAATTATTATAATTATAGTATAGGTATAGTTAAGCATATACACGCTGAAATTTGAATCGCTTATTTCCCGAAATGGGGTCATTGTACTCATCATTATGAACAACTTTTACTATGGGACCAAACCTGAAATCGCGAAAAAAAAATCAGGTGGTCCCTACATTTTATCGATTTAAGTGAACACAAATGTAGGGACCAACTGATTTTTTTGGGCGATTTATTTTGTAAGGTTTTTGTAAATAATTATATTTGGTGTTATTGCTTAGTAACTAATTGGCTGCTGCGACACAGATCCCGGGTTCGATTCCTGCACGGAATCAATAGCATGGCGTTTGTGCCATACTATAAATCATGTATGAATTACTAAACCCTTCCCCATAATATAGGTACACAACATACATAACTTTAAGTAGTAGTAGAGCTCCTTTGTGAAAGAGCTCGTCCGGGGAAGTACTACCACCATATAATACCTACTTATTTCTGCTGTCAAACAGTGATGCCTCCATTGTTATGTTCCAGTGCTGGTGAAATTACAATCAAAGTCAACGTCAAAAGTTTTTATTTCGAATTTAAGCATTAAAAATCTAGTTGCACGGTTCTAAATAGTTGGTCCTATGGAGAAGAGCCGGCAAGAAACGCCATGGATATACTATTTTCAAATAATAATAGTACAATTATTGAATCACATGAGACTCTCCATATTGATGTCTCAGTTTGGCGAACCGACTTGTAATACCATTTAGGCAACAGACTATTTAGGTGGTGCTGCAGGTGTTATGGGCAAAGGTAACAGCTTAACATCAGGCGAACCTTTAGCTTGTTTTGGCATCCTATAATATCATCATCATTTCAGCCGAAAGACGTCCACTGCTGGACATAGGCCTCCCCGAAAAGGGGGGGATATGCCATAATCGCCACGATTGGCAGGCGGGTCGGCGATCGCTGTTGGTTAAAAAAATGCTCAGAGAACCCTGCTGCCCATAAAATTGGTATATATCAGTGGTTCCCAAACTTATTTTGTCTACTGTACACTTTGAGAATAAATTATTTTTTAGCGACCCCATTTTTTCACCTACCTACTTAAAAACCACTTTAACATCAAATTAAATTAATTAATTATTGTGAGCTATATTAGCGGAGATTAAACCTTATAGATTAAACATTCATTCTAAGCGAGACTTTTACTATAACCCGCAAGAGTTAACTTGAGACCTAAGCGCAGTAGGTAGGTACACAACGGCACTCAGGTCTCAAGTTAACTCTTACGGGCTACACCTGCCAATGAGAATAATGATTGAAAAGCAACTTTAAGAGTCCTCCCATCTAGATAACATAACAACATAACATAACATCACGCCTGTATTTCCCCGAAGGGGTAGGCAGAGGTGTAATAGTACACCCACATTTCACCAGTTATGTTATAGTCCCATGTAATAGGGGGCGAGCCTATTGCCATTGACCGGGCACAAATCCAGACTCCGGGCTGCTACTGAGAATGTCCTAAAGAAAAAACCCAATAACACTTTGCCCGACCCGGGAATCGAACCCAGGACCCCATGCTCAGCCAGATGAAATTACAAATCGCCCCCCAAGCCTTTTCACAACGCCCCCATTTTTTTCTGGGTCTCTTACCTTTAGGCCTGCAGCGCCTACAAGGGGGTTTTATCGCCCACTTTGGGAAAGGCTGGTATATATGTAGGTATAAAAAAATCATAATTACGTTTATTTTTGACAGTACAAAGACTTCTTTATTCAGTTAACCCTCTAACCTTAGATACATAGAATTCAACAATCTAAATTTTTATGCGTCGTGAACTATTTTTAAGTAAAGGATCTCTTTGTTATGTCTAATTTATTCTTGCTCTGCTAACGTATGGATAAGGAAATCCGTAACTCATAATTTATGGACACTTAACCCTTTTCACAAAGGAATTGTTGATAAAGCTTCAGAATATAAGCTCATATTTTTTAACAATGAATTAGTTATATTTCGATCTTTAGCTACGTGCGTTTCATTGTACAGTCAACCGCATCCATGGTAAAGACTATGGATCTAACGAGAATGATCCAAAATTTAATACAAGACAAACTCGGCTTGTACAAGTTGTTACAACGTGTAAAAGAATAAACGCTCTTGCGGAAACCCCAACTAAATATGCGCTGGACTGTACGTTATTTTATTTAAATTCATTTAGCGCCCGAGAGACTCCCAGGAGTCGAATTTCTAGTGACTCTTCTTTGCGCCGCTTAAAGGGCTATTCTAGTTTTTTTTTTTTTTTTTCACGATAACATTGGTGCAATCGGTAGGCTAGAAAAAGTGAAACGAATCGAAGCCTGTCCTTAGCCTAGGTCTCGCTAGTTTGACAAAGAACAGTTTTGATGGTAACCTACGACTTGTAGGCGACTTGACTTGACTTGTCTACGAGATCGTGAGGAGTGCATACCTACCGAACGTGCCTGAGCTGCACTTGAGAAGGCTACCCGTATCTGAATATACGAACAACGGAAGGAGCTATGAAGAAACCAAACGCGTTGCTGGTACTGTGTTGATGTAAGTTATTTCTTGCTGAATTTATAAATTACTAAACTTTAATAATTTCTTAGGTTTTCGCGATCACTACACATTATAATAAAACAAGTTTAACCGGATTACATCGCGTATATTAAATAAATTAGTTTTCCTGACGTTTCGAAAGCTTTCGACTGCCTCGTTGGTCTAGTGGTTGCAAGCGTGACTGCCGAGCGTGGGGTCCTGGGTTCGATTCCCGGGTCGGGCAAAGTGTTATTGGGTTTTTTCATTAGGAAATTCTCAGTAGCAGCCCGGAGTCTGGATTTGTGCCCGGTCAGTGGCAATAGGCTCGCCCTCTATTAAATGGGACTATAACATAACTGGCGAAATGTGGTTGTTCTATACACCTCTGCCTACCCCTTCGGGGAAATACAGGCGTGAAAATGTTATGTTATGTGTTGTTTCGAAAGCTTTGCAGCGTTCGTGGTCGCAGGAAGACTAAGATGACAAGCGTCTTTACATATTGTTACGACGGAGGGTTAAGCAGAGTGGACTGAAATCCTTCAACCTCGATTTTCCTGGACTTAGAGACGTTTTCAGCAGGCTGAAATGCATTTTCAAGGCTCTATCATATACCAATGAATCGAAATTTTGACTAAGTTGCCGTCGTTTCCAGGCGCCTGAAACATGATTTCAGGCCGTTTCAGGAGCCAACAAATCCGATGCTGACATTTCCTGAAAACCTCGTAACAATATATTTCGAAAAAAAAAACCACGACCACGAACGCTGCGAAGGTTTCGAAACGTCAGGAAACGTCAGGAAACGATCTAAATAATATACGCGATGTACTCCGGTTAAACTTGTTTTATTACTAAACTTAGGACAATACTGTACTGTATTATTTGGTAATAGTTTTAATATGTATGCTGTGGGCGAACTTTATGCAATAAATAAATAAATAAATAAACTTTGTCCGCGGCTGTGGAGTATATTTTAATTCAGTACGCGGGTGGCCGCGTACTGAATTAAAATATAGCCTATGTTTCTTCTGGATAAAGTAGCTTTCTAATGGCAAATAATTATTCTAATCGGTTCAGTAGTTTTAGAGTTTATTGATTACAATCAATCAATCAATCAAATTATTTATTTACTAGAATATGGTATTATTACAGATGTAGGTGACTTATGATTAGTTTCAGCATATACAACAAAACAAACAAATCTTTCCTCTCTATAATGTAAGTATATGTAGATGGAATGAGAAATTCGCTCGTGAACACTATTCGAACCTGCGACTTAATCGCTAAGCTACCTTAAACTCTGCTCGCGGTGTGAATTTCACGGGTAAAGTTTATAAAAATGGCATAAGAACTTTAACAAAGTATTGTTTATTATTCCCATGCTCAGGGTGACGGCAGTGGTGATTTTTTGTTTTTCTTCAAAGGTAACCTTTTACTTAATAGTATTTTTAATATATTGGTCGAATTATGCAGTGTTATTGCATAAGCTTTGTGATCGCAGGTATCCGGATAATTTGCGTCTACAGGTTTCTCTGTGCGTCCCGTTGACTCATTCGTAAGAACAATGGAATTTTGTGTCTGGAATTGAGGCACTTATGAAGTCAATCCTCACTTGTTATTACGGAACAACAAAACTTGATATTATGATGCTAATGATACGTTAGTAAATTTGGGGTGTAATAAAATTAGATTATAAAAACAATTCAAATTGAAACGCCGCGCCGCGCGCCGCGCCGGCGCTGATATAACATCATTTGCCGGAAAACAGCAGCAGCTATTCCTTAATATAGCAGAAACTCAAATCCAGCTCAAACAAAACCTATAGGTACCTAATTGTATGTTAAATCATCAGTAATGTTGCAGTGTTATAAATTTATAATCAATGATATATTTTATAAAACGTCATTGGTTATAATGCTTTATAATGAAAATATGGTTAAACTAAGCTTTTTAGGGTTCCAGTCCAAAAGGCTTAAAGGGTGCCAACTGCCAACGGAACTCTATTACTAAGCCGTCTGTCCGTCCGTCTCACCGTCTGTCTGTCTGTCACAGGGTGTAACTGTTTAAATTTTCACAATACCTGTGCAAAGAATATGTGTTGTATGGGCTTTATCGCCTTTATCATAGCATTAATAACATTAACATAACGTCACGCCTGTATTTCCCCGAAGGGGTAGGCAGAGGTGTAATAGTACACCCACATTTTGCCAGTTATGTTATAGTCCCATGTAATAGGGGGCGAGCCTATTGCCATTGACCAGGCACAAATACAGACTCCGGGCTGCTACTGAGAATTTCCTAATGAAAAAACCCAATAACACTTTGCCCGACCCGGGAATCGAACCCAGGACCCCACGCTCAGCAGTCGCGCTTACAACCACTAGACCAACGAGGCAGTCATAGTCACATAGCATTAATATAATATAATTCTTCAGTACGTGTGGTGGTCACTGATCTTCTCCTAAACGGCAGGGACGATTTTAATTATATGTGGCGCTACTTTTCCGGGCAGGACGACGTCTGCCGAGTCCGCTAGTTCTATATAATCATAAATAATACCTAAATATTTTTACTTTTAGTAATTATGTTTCGTTAATTCTATTTTTTTTTAATATTTGTGCAAATGCATTGTTGCACGTGGTTTCCTATGGCAATGAATTTTCTTTCTTTCTAAAAATAATAAAATATGTTACGGAACCCGAACTGCGCAAGACTTGTCGTGCTACCATCCTACTCTCTACTATCCTACTTCCTACTAATATTCTAAACGTGAAAGTTTGTGAGGATGTATGGATGTGTGGATGTTTTTTACTCTTTCAAGCAAAATGCAATTATATGCTGAATTTAATCATAAGATTCATAAACGACTGCGCGGATTGTACGATCTGCAAGGTTAAGCTGCACTTGCCGCGGTCAGTCTGTGGATGGGTGACCGTTTCGTTACACATCGAGACCCCTCCGTGCCTCGGAGAGCACGTTAAGCTGTCGGTCCCGGTTGTCATACGAATATCTATGGCAGTCGTTACGGGTAGTCAGAAGCCTGAAAGTCTGACAACTGGTCTAACCTCCGAATGTCGGTATTACCCAGTAACTGGGTTGCGGGGGTCTGATGGCAGTTGCTCCGTGTAAAATACTGATGTTCAGCCGCATCTGGCTAGACTGGAAGCCGACCCCAATATAATTGGGAAAAGGCTCGGAGAATGATTCATAAGTCACCTGCATCTGTAATAATACCACATTCTAGCAAATAAATAATTTGATTTGATTTGAAAACGACTGCATAGATTTTAATGAAATTTGGCAACAGATACAAAATGGGAAAATGAACAGTTTCCGAGGGATGCGCTATAAACGACATTCACGCGGGCGAAGTCGCGGGCATAGGCTAGTTTTATATATGCAAAGCTCGGACGAATAAAAAATGGCGGACGGAATCTCGCTAACAAAAGATTGAAGCACTTAGTTTTTTCCTAGACCCACTATAATTTCGACAGAATTTTAACACACGATACATATTGTTATTTTATTTGTGACACTACGACAATGGCTACCGTCACCACAGACCAACAGAAAAAGGCCGTCACACGAGATTTGTTGCGTAATCGCGGCTGTTTGTCTTACTATGGCTGTAAATGTGTGCGTGCCAGCCCGTACTTTTAAGCGAGCCGTCTTACTATGGGTGCTTCACTTTTTGTTTAGCGAGATTCCGTCCGCCTTTTTTATTCGTCCAAGATGCAAAGTAAGCAGGTATTTTAATGTCTTTGCATATATGTAAATGCAGTTCGTAACTCTTTGAAAGTTATGAATACTCTTCCAAGAACATTTTTCTATAGCTACAGGTCGCGTTACATTGTAGTTTCTCATACCAAAGACCAAAAACCGGTCGGGCCATGCTCAGTATTATAGGGTTCCTTAAGTAGGTCTAATTACAAACGAATCAAATCGAATATTAATCATTGCTATTTTAGTTTTCGCAAACAGCGCCACCTAGCACTAAATTTAAGAAGTGTGCCATATCAATATAACACAAATTTTCTTTTTGTGATTTTTTTAAATAGAAAGTAACTAAAGGAGCATTATTTGCTACACTAATTTTTCTCTAAGGTCAATGACCTATGAACTAGGACGTCTTAAGTATTTTTCAGTTTTCTCACTATAACTCAAAAAAAAAAATCAAATTTTACTCAAAATAATTTTAAAAGAGAGTTTTTATAAAGGTCTATCAATGTGGAAGACTATACGTTTCTACGTTGCATAGTTTAGAAATGGCTGGGGGGGGGACACATTGCAAGCCACTTTGGCGAACTGTATTTCGCAGATGGTATACCTGATAAAAAGTTATGTATGAAATATTACCTTCATTTTAGTAAATCTATTCAATGGTACCGCAAACGAGGGAGCACAGCGAAAAAAAAATTTCATCCCCATTTCACATGTATGGGCGCCACCCCTAAAATAAGTTATCAAGATTTTTTAATTTTTTAAAATTGAGATCTATATCTAAAGCATTTTTTAACAAACTTTAATTTACTTATGTTTATAACTGTAGAAGTTATTAAGCGGTAAAGGATTAGGACAGACGAACAGACAGATAGACGGACAGACGGACAGACGGACAGACCGACAGACCGACAGACGGACAGACGGACAGACGGACAGACGGACAGACGGACAGACGGACAGACGGACAGACGGACAGACGGACAGACGGACAGACGGACAGACGGACAGACGGACAGACGGACAGACGGACAGACGGACAGACGGACAGACGGACAGACGGACAGACGGACAGACGGACAGACGGACAGACGGACAGACGGACAGACGGACAGACGGACAGACGGACAGACGGACAGACGGACAGACGGACAGACGGACAGACGGACAGACGGACAGACGGACAGACGGACAGACGGACAGACGGACAGACGGACAGACGGACAGACGGACAGACGGACAGACGGACAGACGGACAGACGGACAGACGGACAGACGGACAGACGGACAGACGGACAGACGGACAGACGGACAGACGGACAGACGGACAGACGGACAGACGGACAGACGGACAGACGGACAGACGGACAGACGGATGGACATGACGAAACTACAAGGGTTCCTTGTAGGACTACAGAACCCTAAAAATATGTTATTCTTTTGGGCCGAATGTTCACGGTCATCATAACAAACATTTGGTTAAGGGTTCCTTGTAGGACTACGGAACCCTAAAAATATGTTATTCTTTTGGGCCAAGTGTTCACGGTCATCATAAAAAACATTTGGTATAATCCGCTTTCAAGAAAACGATGTAATATTTTAAAATCTTTATGACAATTTTGACGGTTTTATGGTTAATAAAATTAATATACATATGCGTGATTTCTACGATTCATAGTAAATTAGAAAATACAACAATAGGAACCAATACGTATAAAACCGGGAACTGCGACTCCTAACTTTATTCTGTAGTTCGGGCTTCTTGTGACCACCTCTCGTATATAATAATTAAATAGAGAATTAGGCCCTTATCTACTACTATTATAAAATTGTTAAATGTCAGTTGTCTGTTTGTTTGTTTGTTTGTTCCAGCATCACTATAAAACTACTAGACTGATTTTGTTGAAAGGGTTTGTGACTAAAAACTTATGATTTGACTTAAAAACTGGTATGTATTTTACCTCGCTACGATGACGGGAACCGGTGATTTTTAATTATATTTTTCTACAACATTTTGCATACATCAAGGTAAATAAGGCGCTCATATCCAGCTGTCATTCACACGCATGCGCTCTAGCGCGCGCCTCCATAGAGAAAATACGGCTGCTAAAGAAATTGCATTAAAAACTTTTTGGTCGGGCCGAATTTTATAGAGTAGAAAAAAAAATCCTGTCGTATGTGGGTGGTGCCATCTTGGAAATGCAGTCTTTTGAGCCAACCGAAAATCAGAATCTTTCGACTTACAGACAAGGACCGGAAGCTACCTCTAAATTGCGATTTCTCTAATTTTTTGTATGTAAAGCAATAAAATTTAGAAGTACCTAAACATTGTTATATTGTATCCATCTTAATATACGAATAAGCATAAAGTTATCTTGGTGTAACTAAAAAAATACTATTTTCAGTCTACAATTTTTAATTACCTTCTTCTTCAAGTATATTATCTTATCTTCTTAATCTTAACTATTATAAAATTGTAAACGTCTGTTTGTTTGTTTGTTTATTCCAGCATCACGCTAAAACTACTGGACCGATTTTGATGTTTTTTCTTTTGTTTGAAAGCTGATGATCTGACTTAAAAACTGGTATGGGTTTTGAGAAAGAAAGAAAAAAAGAAAAAAAAAAATCGTGGGTTGCGTACTCACCCGACAGATCGAAGCTTCTATGCATTTGCACGAGCGGATAGTAATGTACGATGGAGTGGAGTGGAGTGGAGTGTACAGGGGATGGGACTGGGGATGGGACTGGGGACGGGACAGGGGACGGGACTGGGGACGGGTCAGTGGATGGGACAGGGGACGGGAAATGGGACGGGACATGAGACGGGACATGGGACAGGACAGTGGGACGGCACATGGGACTGGACATAGGATGGGACATAGGATGGGACATGGGACAGGACATGGGACATGGGACGGGACGATAGTGATTTAGTGATATAGTGAGACAGTGGGACAGTGGGCCGTGGGACAGTGGGATAGTGGGACAGTGGGAAAGTAGGACAGTGGCAGCGGGACGGTGGGACGGTGGGACAGTGGGGCAGTGTGGCAGTGGGGTAGTGGGGCAGCGGGGCAGCAGGGCTGTGGGCCAGTGGGATAGTGGGGCAGTGGGGTAGCGGGGCAGTGGGGTTGTGGGGCAGCGGGACAGCGAGGCAGCGGGACAGTGGGACAGCGGGGCAGCGGGGCAGCGTGCCAGCGAGGTACCGGGGCAGAGGGGTAGTGGGGCATTGGGATAGTGTGGCAGCGGGGCAGTGGGGCAGCGGGGGCGGGGCAGCGAGGCAATGGGGCAGGGTGCCAGCGGGGCAGTGGGGTACCGGGGCAGCGGGGCATTGGGGCCTTGGGATGGTGTGTCAGCGGGGCAGTGTGGCATTGGGGTAGCGGGGCAGCGGGGTGGCAGCGGGGGCGGGGCAGCGAGGCAGTGGGGCAGCGGGGCAGTAGGGTACCGGGGCAGCGGGGCAGTGGGGCAGTGGGATAGTGGGGCAGCGGGTCATTGGGGCAGCGGGGCAGTGGGGTAGCGGTGCAGCTGGGCAGCGGGGCAGTGGGGTAGTGGAGTAGCGGGGCAGTAGGGGAGTGGGGCAGCGGGGCAGGCAGTGGGATAGTGGGGCAGTGGGGTAGCGGGGCAGCGGGGCAGTGGGTTACCGGGGCAGTGGTATAGTGGGGCAGCGGGGCAGCGGGGCAATGGGGCAGCAGGCAGCGGGGTAGTGGGGCAGCGGGGCAGCCAGACAGTGGCAGCGGGGAATCGGGGCTGTGGGGCAGCGGGGCAGGCTGTGGGGCAGTGGGTCAGTGGGGCAGTGGGGCAGTGGGATAGTGGGGCAGCGGGTCATTGGGGCAGCGGGGCAGTGGGGTAGCGGTGCAGCTGGGCAGCGGGGTAGTGGGGTAGTGGAGTAGCGGGGCAGTAGGGGAGTGGGGCAGCGGGGCAGGCAGTGGGATAGTGGGGCAGTGGGGTAGCGGGGCAGCGGGGCAGTGGGTTACCGGGGCAGTGGTATAGTGGGGCAGCGGGGCAGCGGGGCAATGGGGCAGCAGGCAGCGGGGTAGTGGGGCAGCGGGGCAGCCAGACAGTGGCAGCGGGGAATCGGGGCTGTGGGGCAGCGGGGCAGGCTGTGGGGCAGTGGGTCAGTGGGGCAGTGGGGCAGTGGGATAGCGGGGCAGTGGGATATTGGGGCTGCGGGGCATTGGGGCAGCGGGGCAGTGGGGTAGCGGGGCAGCGGGACAGTGGGGGGCAGCGGGGCAGGCTGTGGGGCAGTGGGATAGTGGGGCAGTGGGGCAGTGGGGTAGCGGGGCAGTGGGGTAGCGGGGCAGTGGGGCAGCGGGGCAGCTGGGCAGCGGGGCAGTGGAGCAGCGGGGCAGTGGGGCAGCGGGGCAGCTGGGAAGTGGGGCAGCGGGGCTATGGGGCAGCGGGGCAGTGGGGCAGTGGGATAGTGAGGCAGCGGGTCAGTGGGGCAGCGGGGCAGTGGGTTAGCGGGGAATTGGGGCAGTGGGGCAGCGGGGCAGCGGGGCAGTGGGGCAGCGGGGCAGCGGGACAGCGGGACAGTGGGACAGTGGTCTGGACTGGAATGGACTGGACTGGACTGACGTGGGTTAGCAGAATTTAACGCGAGCGGAGCCGCGGGTAAAAGCTAGTTACAGATAAAATTCAAGATATTGATCACTGCTTAGTTGAGCTTTAATTTTAGAATAATTCTCAAGCTTAAATTAATTGATCACAGTTCAGCTGAGATTAACTTTATCCTAAAATGATATCTACTCATTTGTAGATTCATACTCAAGCAGATATTTGATCTGGAATCACTCAAGTGTAGTCGAGAGTTCGAGACAGAGACAGTGCTTGAGCCAACGACGTCAATAAATAGACACGCGATCTCGTATAAGCAGCATGTTATAAACGCGTTCGCGAGACAACTGTCAAGTGAACTAATGACAGCAAGTGATTTTTTTCTCTGTGAATGACAGTGTGGTTCCGGAACCATAACTCGTGTTACCATGTTGTTCTTATAAACAGCGCATCTAGTACGTAGTTGACTTGAGCACAGATTGCCTTCCTTTTTCAGGTTAGTATATCATTGTTGAATTTAAGTTTTTAATTATTATATTATTTTAACGCACGCATTAACGCATGCGTGTGTGATTTTATAAAGTTTATAATGACCGTTTCTGGAATAAGACCGATGCTCAAGTACCTAAAGATTCTATGCTTGAGTTGTGATTAAATGATTAAAGATCAAACTATACTTTGGAAACGTCCTGTAATACGGACCTTAGTCTCACTATGTCTCTTTCTAACAAAAATAATTGGAAAAGGACGAAAGATTTAAGTCCTGTCAAATGTACTTGTTAGTTTTTTACGTGAATTTAGTCGTTCTCATCAATTAAATAAATAAATACTTTTGGGACATTTTTACACAACACCATCTAGGCCCAAACTAAGCAGAGCTTGTACTATGGGTACTAGACAATGGATATAATACTTATATACTTTTTTTTTGTAAATACATACTTATAATACATAAGAAACACCCAGACCAACACAAACACTTATGTTCATCACACAATTATTTGTGTCCTGTGGGAATCGAACCCACGACCTCGTGATCTGCAGTCTGACACTCGAACCACCAGACCACAGAGGTTGTCATGATTACATGGGCAATTACATGGGCAATGGGCATAGACTAATTTGACAATTATTATAAAATGTGTATCAGAATGCGTGATCATATTTTAAGAGCTCATTCAGGGCATAGCATAGATAGAATAGTACACAATGATTTTACATATGTAATAATATCATTGATAGCATAGAACAACTTTTGCTACGGGGTCAACCCTGAAATCACGAAAAATTCATCATCTGTTCCATTAGATAAATTTTGTCGCGTGACCTCGATGATTTTGTAGGAAACAGCCAGCCATCGATATATACATATGTACTTTATTCCAATACAGCCAGCAGATTTTTTTACGATTCCAGGGTTGGTTCCACAGTAAAAGTTGTGTTATGCTATGCCTTGAATGAGCTCTTGAAATATAACGACACATTTCTGATATACTTTGTATTGTATTCGTGTAGTCGCATATTTTTGTCCTTTTTCAGTGACGTTTGTAAGAATGAAACATGACGTAATTAAAATTACCAGTGTAAAATTTAAAGTTCGCTATTTGTTCTGTGAAGACTTTGAAGAAATCCATTTCAAGAAACCCTCGTCGAAGGAAAAATGACAAATAAATCTAAACTGCGTAGGTATTGTGTTCGATTATTATAAGTACGTATTGTTTGACACTAATGGGTGCATGGTGCATGTTGCCATGTTAGCACAATCAACCGCATGTCAATTGCAAATAACCAATTTAAGTAGAACTAGCTCAGTATGTAAGTTTCATACAAGAAGGCTCTGCTTACACTGGTTTTAGTCATATGCGCTCGACTGTACTTTTAGCTGGTGTAAGCTTTCGTTAGCATAAACAAACAGCAGTGTAGACAACTCTAACATATATTCATACTAACACAATCGATAACAGATCTTACGACTATACGATAAAATCTATATTTCTTTACGTTTTCCTGCGACTTTGATTCAATCGCCCGGTTCGACTAGGGTTTATAAGGCGTGGACTTTAAATTTTCATAATCATTGTAAGACATGATTCCCAGTTGTTACATATTATTTTAAGCCAATATTATTAACTTTAATAATAATGACACTAATAATTTTAATTAGTTTGTGCTAGAAGCTATTTTTCCAAAATTATTTTGAAGACTGTCAGTGAGTTTCCAATATGAAGGTTAGTTATCTACTTTTTTTTTTCTACAAACTATTCTTATGTGCCTATTACGATTAGCTATGGTGTTTAAGCTTCATACCTGCACTAGTGGTCTGAAACTATCGATAGTAATTCTAATTACTAACGAAGAAATAAAAATACTTAAAAACAAAAAAACCTAACCAATTCTTCCTAATCGGAAATCAATTAATGAAGAAAAAGACACATAGTTTGCACCATAGAAATATAACACATATGTCTATGGTTTGCACCAAAACAAATCGTTGCTCGATTTATTTTGTAAATTAATCAAACAATGATTTGTTATGGTGTTAAAATAAGTTTTATTTTTTTGTGATGAATCGTATATTGCATGTCTATTAAAATATTTAATCACCTACCCCAGAATCTTAGTAAACTACCTCTGAAATTATTTAAAAAGACATTATTCAAATTGTTATTAAATAAAAATTATTATTGTGTAAATGAATACTTAGAAGATAAGTCGGTAATATTTACAATATAGATACAATACCAATATAATACCATGTAATTATGTAAGCCTAATTAATTATGTACCTAATGTTGATATTTTGTTATTTTTAGTTATTTTTAATATTTCTATTATGCACCCCAAGTATGTTTGCACGTTATACGTGACAGGATAGGTATGTTAGAACACAAACAATTTGTAACACCTATTCTATGTACCATATTCTAGCAAATAAATAATTTGAATTGAATTGAATACTCCCTGCCGCTGAAAACACTAGTTTAAAACACTAGAAGGCAGAGATTTGTTATTTAAATGATATGTATGCGCAGGATCATAGCCATTTTAGGAGGCTGATATTGAGGATTTTAATTTTATACTTTGATTCTTTAGAAATTAGTTTTCAAGTAAAAATTCAAAACTATCGATAGTAATGTCGAACTATCGATAGTCAGCGATAGTATTTCACTATCGATACTATCGATACACGATAGTAATTATTTATGTACCTACCAACGTACAGTGCCAAAATGAATTTTATAAAATGCAAAACTCTTTCTTAAATTCCAAAAGTTTTCGCTGTACTTATTGTCAATTTGTCGTTAAATAGTTAATGTCTATCACAACATTACTGGCACATACGTAATTTTGAAATAAGAACATCCCAGGATTTCCATAGCTGTTCCAATTCCGCTGCAATAAAAAAAATAAGGCTGCTTGGGTCGTTTCTCTCGTCATCCCTAAAGGAGGACGTTTAAAAAACATAACGACGTAGGTTTTTTATAGTGCACGTTCTTTGAAAGGTCCCTTTCACGTCACTTGCCGTACATTTCCTATCGTAATTGCGATCTGACACCGTGAATGGCGTGTGGACAGATAAAAGAACTTTGTGTTTTGCTTGCTCATCTTTGGACACAATATGGCGGATTATCTTATAACGCTACGAAGATGAGTAATAAAGTTGTGTATTCTTTTCTTGGCTATCCCCTGTTCACATTTTTCTAGACTTTAGTAGGCACTAGGCTTAGAGGTAGTCTGCTTATCTTTATTAGGCTGTCGTCGTCATTAGGGATGCACGATCCGATCCGATACTCTACAGTATCGATACAACATGATACGATACTCCGTTGGATCGATAGAAAAGAAAAGAAAAAAAAAAAGATACGCGTCGAATTGAGAACCTCCTCCTTTTTTTCGTCGGTTAAAAACGATAAACACTTGGATCGATAGAAATATATCAGTATTAGTAACTAATAAGTTCCGTGTGGTGCCGGACGTAAATAATTGCACCACCCTATATCTTCTCATGGGTGTCGTAAAAGGCGACTAAGGGATTCACCAGAGGATGGGCAGCAGCGTTCTCTGAGTATTTAACCAACCAACTGCGATCGCCAACCCGCCTGCCAAGCGTGGTGATTATGGCATATCCCCCCAATATATGCTTAGGGGAGGCCTGTGTCCAGCAGTGGACGTCTTACGGCTGAAATGATGAACTAATAAGTAATCTGTGCCGGTTTCGGAATTGATGTATCGTATCACATTATCCTATTATATGCATGATCAGGTGATTTAAAATATCATAGTTGTTTATTACATAAAATACTTATGCGCGTGTTGATAAATGAAGTATATTAATAATGGCTGCGGCGGGACGCGTGTTAACAAATCTTTAACTTACAACATAACATAACATAACATCACGCCTGTATTTCCCCGAAGGGGTAGGCAGAGGTGTATACTACACCCACATTTCGCCAGTTATGTTGTCAGTCCCATGTAATAGGGGGCGAGCCTATTGTCATTAACCGGGCACAAATCCAGACTCCGGGCTGCTACTGAGAATGTCCTAATGAAAAAACCCAATAACACTTTGCCCGGCCCGGGAATCGATCCCAGGACCTCACGCTCAGCAGTCGCGCTTGCAACCACTAGAACAACGAGGCTTACTTAACTTACTTACTTAACTTTGTTGTTTTTATCAGTTATGCTGATACATAAGGCCGTTAATGGTAAAACAATGAAAGTATTTCTTGAATAGAAGTTTTATTGTTACGAGTCCCCCGGATGTCTTTTGAATGTTGACAGATTACGATACGGTACGATAAGATTCGAAATTTAGAGAATCGAATTGTAGCTATTCGATACGATTCTATTATCGTATCCCATCGTTACGACCCGGATCGACCCAAAGTATCGATACAAATGCAAGTATCGTGCATCCCTAGTCGTCATACCGTTGTCGTGGGTACTTAAGTTGTTGATGATTGAAACTTGAAACTCTAGTTTATTTCTATTTGATAAAAGACTGTGGAATGCTCGAATGTTCGCATATTGGAGACGACATCGCCATCGCCAAGCAACTTTGTTTTGTACTTACAGTTACAGTCCCTATTTGTCCCTGACATGTGTCAAAATCTTTGCAAAAATGCTCATAACCTAGCCTAGAATCGTTATAGTAATAAGTTGAACTACCCCCACAGCGGGAATTCTATCTTCCTTCTCAGAATACAGAAACAACTATTCCATAAAATAAACGTCACAATATGGTAGAAAGAGACAAAGATATGTTGATTTTGTCTGTATTGTATTTGTGTGGACAAAATCGGAATAAAGCCATTTTATTTTCTTAAGTCACGCCATTTTGTATGGCTTTAGCATACTTAATGAAATAAATTCTAATTATTACACTATGGCTTTAGTCACCAATTTGGTGACGCGCTGGAACAAATTTTGACGGAAAATGGCATTTGGAGGTCATGCCGGTCGTAGATAGCTATCTCTTTCTGCCTGTGTAGTCCGTAGTACGAAACATATTTTACTACTTTACTGGTGCATCACCTTATTCTTTGTCTCTGCATTACCCTAAGGTTGTCTGGTAGAGAACGCCTATGGCGTTAAGACCGCATTTTGTACCCAGTTGTGCGTAAAGAATTAAATAAATAAATAAAAGATTATATAGTTATACGTTACGAGAAATGTTGACTTAATTACTACGAATCCATATTATTCCTCCAAGTGGTTTGCTCCCTTTGATGTACCAAAAAACCGAAATGATGGCAAATAGACTTACCTCAGATTATAGAACAAAACACCTTTTGTTCTATAATCTGAAGCAATTACGAAATACAATACATGTTGAACATTTTTGAGATTATTTGCAAAGATCTGGGACAATAAAATATTAGGTATAAGCTGTAGAAATAAACCATTTCGTTTTAACAAACAACAAAATGTAAACGTAGTCTCTCTCGTAGTTCTCTTTGATGGAAATTGTAATGTTTTATTACTTACGTAGGTAGGTAGGTCTAGTTTCGCTGTGTCGGGTAATTACTAAAGATGCGAACGTGGAGTAAAATAATTTCTAACAATAGTATTGTAGGGTTAACAATAAAACCGGTCAGAAAATAGTACATTACTGTCGAGGCCTGAAATGAAGCAATTTACGGCCGAGTACTATTGGAAGTACGAGGCGAAGTCGAGTAGGTACTTCCCAAGTGATTTTGAAAGGACGAGGCGTAAGCCGAGTCCTTTTTAACTAAACGAGGCCGTTAATTGCTATTTCGGCCAAGACTTGTATAGTACTTTTCTCTCATTTGCGAGGAAACACAACACAAATTAATTCAACAGTATCTCATTTTCATTCACACCAATTCGCACGCGCGCGTATCTTGTTCTATTTTCAAAGTTTTGAAAATAAAATGCGCATTCAGCCTATATAATGATAAATATTTTGTACCTAAAAAACACCTAATTTATGTAAGTGTGTACTTAAAAACCTCGGTAGCATAATTTAAAAAATAAAAAGTGTCCAGCAATTTCGATTATTGTCCTGTTAGATATTACCGGCCTGTTATTTCGTTGCGTACGGAAAAGAGCCGATTGTTGTATACTTTTTTTTTGAATAATGAACCAATTTCCGAGCATGTGGGAGAAAAGTAAATTACCAATGATTTTTAATCATTGCCGCAAACATCTGTAAAGCAGGTGTTTATTTTTGTTTGGTCTACAAATTATTACACCGATAACCCTACTAATACTTACTGCAATAATATATGTGAAAGTTTTTGTAAATGTTTTGATTTATATTACCTTTGAGCTTTCATTATAAAGGTACTATTCCGAAACACGCTGCAGACCACAACTGCAGGTGATTCAGCCTATATAATGATAAATATTTTGTACCTAAAAAACACCTAATTTATGTAAGTGTGTACTTAAAAACCTCGGTAGCATAATTTAAAAAATAAAAAGTGTCCAGCAATTTCGATTATTGTCCTGTTAGATATTACCGGCCTGTTATTTCGTTGCGTACGGAAAAGAGCCGATTGTTGTATACTTTTTTTTTGAATAATGAACCAATTTCCGAGCATGTGGGAGAAAAGTAAATTACCAATGATTTTTAATCATTGCCTGCAAACTTCTGTAAAGCAGGTGTTTATTTTTGTTTGTTCTATAAATTATTACACCGATAACCCTACTAATACCTACTGCAATAATATATGTGAAAGTTTTTGTAGATGTTTCGATTTCTATTAGGTACCTTTGAGTTTTGATTAGAGAGTAAAGGTACTACATATTCAGAAACACGCTGCAGACTGCAACTGCAGGCTGTATGTGCAGCGGCTGCCTCAAAGTCAGTCTAAAGTTTTTATTTCGAATAAGCATTTATAGTAAATGCCCCAGTTACCGACAGTGCCCCATTGTTCGATAAAAAAACAACCAACTTCAGAAAATAAGAGCAAAATTATAATTTGGTATACGGTTAAATATTAGGTATCTAATAAACATGGAACTGGTACATAGTGCACCACAAGTACGTAAAAAATCATCACGAAACCCATGTATTTATATATACATATTTTTTGCCAATGAACCATTCACACATGGCAAGCTAAAACTAAATAAAATGATTTTATAATTAATAATAGTATAGTCGGAAAAAAAAAATATATGCAATAAAAATAATAATAATATATCCAATATATGCTTGGGGGAGGCCTGTGTCCAGCATTGGACGTTTTACGGCTGAAATGATGAAATGATGATGATAGTCGGAAGTATGGCTCCGGATCGGGACCAAATCGAAATCGAATTGGAATCGAAAACAAAACGAATAATTTTCGGGAGTAAGCCCCCTGGTACTAAATCACGCATACAAACGGCTAAAGCATGTGGGATTAGGACAAGTGATATTTTTTATCGACATACCAATTCGAGTAAAGTCACGGGCGTCAGCAATTTTTTTAACTTTTTTGTTGGAGGTTCCGCATGTGTGCTTAAACTGGATTTATTTTGATTAAAAAAACTAAAATAACTACTTACGTTGAAATTTATTTTTTGTGGTTCTCAAGTGGTTAGGTACCAAGATGGTACCATGCCAAAACCGGGTGGTTTTAAAAACCCGTGTTGGTGGTTCGAAAACCAGGGTTTTTCAGATTTTCAATTGATAAAACCGAAGAATTCGGTTTCTTTGGGTTTTTATATTTATCTCATCTAAACTAAAATAAACAAAACGAACATACATTCATCATACATTAACATACATTCATCATAAAATGTTCAGATACATACTAGGTAGGTACTTAAAATAAAGTAGGAACTTAATTTACATTTAAAAGTCTTATTACACTTAAAAAATGTAATCGCTTCATTGAATTTTAAATTACTTTTGCACATGGTAATGGTACTTTGTAAGTTTCATTGATCAATTTAGTTTTACTTTGATAGAAGGACCACAGTGAAACAAGTACTTCAATCACACTTCCATAGAATCAACTCTCAGTGATCTGCTGATTTTACTGCACATCATCAACTCCGCCTATCGCAGTCCACTGCTGGACATATGCCTCTCCCAAGTTGCGCCACAACACTCGGTCCCCTGCCTTCCGCATCCAGTCCCCCCCAGCCACGTTCTTCAGGTCGTCGGTCCACCTGGCGGGGGTCCTTCTTCAGGTCGCCCTACGCTGCGTTTGCCGATTCGCGGTCTCCACTCAAGGACTCGTCTGCTCCAGCGGCCACATGAGACCTGCTAAAGAAAACACTCTTTCTGATCCGACGCTTTATCACTCTTTTTTCTTGATGTTCGCATTCTATTGTCGGTGTCGTAGTATAAAAATACTTATTTATAATGTCTACTATGGAACATCGCTCAGATTATATAAGATATATAAGATGGATCAGTACTGTGAGGACTTTTATCATGCAACAACTCGGCGTTTGGAAGATGGTCGATACGAAGTAGGACTGCCCATGAAACCAAATTTCGAGCAGCATCTTGGTTCTTCTAAGCAAAAGGCTGTAGCACAATTTCATAGCCTAGAACGAAAAATGTCTCGAAATAAATCATTATCAGAATCATACAAAAAATTTATACATGAGTACTTGGAATTGGGACACATGCGAAAAGCTGACACGACCACAAACGCAACTTGCCATCTTCCGCATCATGGAATAATAAAATTAGACTCTACAACTACGGCTTTAAGAGTTGTTTTCAATGCTTCCGCAAAAACATCTTCAGGTCAAAGTCTCAACGATTTGATGGAATGTGGGCCTAATTTACAGCAGGATTTGCAGACACTTATTCTAAGATGGAGAATGTATCGATTTGTTATTACAGCGGATATAGAAAAAATGTTTCGACAAATCCTTATAAGAGCAAATGATCAGCATCTTCAAACTATCATTTGGAGGGATTCGCCTAGCAACATTCTTCAAGAATATCACCTCAGCACTGTGACTTATGGCACTAAGGCAGCCCCATTCCTTGCAATCAGGACTCTAAGGCAAATAGCAAAGGATCATGCAGAGAAGTTTCCATTTGCATCAGCAGCATTGGAGGATTCTTTTTATATGGACGATCTTATGTCCGGACACGATTGTGTCCAACAAGCAAAACTTTTACAACAGCAGCTAATAGAGGTCCTGAGAGGAGCAGGCATGAACCTACGCAAGTGGTCCGCTAATCACCCTGACCTTATCAAAGATTTAGCAAATAATCAACTCAATGTGCCCTATGAGTTCAAGGATTCAGAATCACGGAAAACGTTGGGTTTACAATGGCATCCGACATCTGACTGCTTCCAGTTTCATAATAAGATAGACTATCAAGAAACTAGCCAAACCAAGAGAAGATTACTATCAGATATTTCGAAAATCTATGACCCACTGGGGTGGCTATCTCCTCTTACTATCAAAGCAAAAATTTTGTTCCAGAAAACCTGGTTATCAAGCATATCATGGGATGATGAACTACCAGCAGAGATTTTGAACGAATGGCTACATCTAAGGGATGATTTGAAAAACATAGACATTTTTGAAATTCCTAGATTTTTATGTAGCACAAGCCAAATGTATAAAATGCACGGATTTTGCGACGCTTCGGAAAAGGCTTACGCATGTGCAATTTATTTTACAACAACAGATAGTAAAGGCGAGTACACATCTCGTCTTGTCGCGGCAAAAACAAGAGTAGTTCCTCACAGCAAGCAAATCACTTTACCTCGGCTGGAACTATTGGGTGCGGTTCTTCTCTCACAGCTTATTCAGAAGATCGTACAAGCTATTCCATCAGAAAACCGAAACATCACTGTATGGACCGACTCTATGGTAGTTCTCGGATGGCTACACGGAGATTCAGCAAGATGGAAATCATTCGTCGCTAATAGAGTGCACCAAATTGTAAACGTGGTTCCCGCTTCCCGGTGGCGTCACGTAAGGTCAGAGGACAATCCAGCAGACTGCGCTACCCGGGGATTATCAACAACAACACTGCAAGAGCATAAATTATGGTGGGAGGGTCCACATTGGTTATCGAGCAACAACTTGGAGGACATCGTTATATCAAATTATGAAGTTCCAGATATTGAAGTAAAGAAGGCATGTGTAAACACAGCTTTATACAAAAATAATTCATTTATGATGGAATTACTGCAAAATAATAGCTCCATAACTCGAGTTATAATAACAATGAGTTGGATAATGCGTTTTATTCAACGACTGCAAAATCGAAAAAGTAGAGCATCGTCAGGTGACAACAAACTGATGTCATCGGAAATACAGCACGCTCATAACATAATTATAAGAGCTATTCAGGCTATTGATTTTGATGACGACCTGAAAAGTTTGCGGTCAAATGGACGCGTTCGGAGCAACAGCAGTTTAGCAAATTTGAATCCCTTTATGGACAAAGAGGGAATTTTGAGGGTTGGTGGACGACTTGAGAATGCGAATGTAAGTTACGCAGCAAAGCATCCTATCATTTTACATTCGCATAGTCGTTTCACTGAGCTCATAATACATCAAGCACATATCACGACACTACACGGTGGCCCCAGACTTACGTTATCATTCATCAGAGACAAATATTGGGTCCTCGGAGGTTTCCGTGCAGTCAAGAAGCAAGTCAGAACGTGTGTAAGGTGCAGACGTTTTAGTCAAGAAGGAATGAAGCAAATTATGGCAGATCTTCCGCAACCCAGAGTTACTCCGTCTCGCCCCTTCACCAATACTGGAGTGGATTTCACGGGTCATGTGGATATCAAGGCAAATAAGGGCAGAGGCATAAAAACGTCAAAGGGATATATAGCAGTCTTTATTTGTCTGACAACGAAGGCAGTACACTTAGAGCTAGTGTCTGACTTAAGCACTCAAGCATTCCTTGCAGCGTTCAAAAGAATGTGCGCGCGCAGGGGTACTCCTCGGCATGTCTACAGCGACAACGGCAAGAACTTTGTTGGAGCATCGCGAGTTCTTAAGCAAGAGTACAAAGCAATAGCAGACACAATCAACATTAATTTTACCAATAATGTTAAGGAAATGGATATACAATGGCACTTCAACGCGCCCTACTGGCCAAATGCAGGAGGTTTGTGGGAAGCTGCAGTTAAATCAATGAAGCACCACCTTAAACGTGTCATAGGAGATCAGAAACTTACTTTCGAGGAATTCAGCACCCTATTATGTCAAATTGAAGCATACATGAACTCCAGACCTTTATTTGCGCCGACTGAAAATCCCGATGATTTGTGCCTTACACCAGGTCATTTCCTAGTTGGAGATTCAATTATATCAAGACCACAAATGGACCCCGATATCACACATTTATCGATGCGATGGCAACTTATTCAGGCGATGAATAAGCAGTTTTGGAAAATTTGGTCCAGTGAGTACTTACAGCAGCTCCAGACAAGATCTAAATGGAGAACACCTAGCAAGAATTTGGAGGTTAATGACATTGTTATCATCAAGGAAGATAACATGCCTCCTGGCAAGTGGGCAATTGGAAGAGTTACCGAGCTTCACCCTGGAAGGGACGGATATATCAGAGTAGTGTCCCTAAAAAGCCGGAATAAAATCATCAGAAGACCGATCAATAAGTTAGTGTTGTTACCCATTAGCGAGATCTCGCATACAAATACGCAAACGACAAGCGGAACGAGTCGCCCAGATGACCAGTCCACAGTCAAGCGTCAATCAGGAAGCCCAATATTATAATATCTCCGCATTCAGCGGTCAGCAGGGACTGTATTTGGTCAAAAAGCAGATCTAAAATGCATTAAACATTAATGGAAGACAGTCATATTATTTAAATATGTCTACATATCGGTGCAGTTTTCAAACGTAGGCACGTCACTCAGTATGTCACATATCAACCTACAAGTCGCAACGTAACAGAACCGTACGTCAGCATTTCAGCATCATATCACAACTACGTCACGAGACTAATGAACTTCAACATTAAAATAGACTTCTCATGTATCAAAACAAAGAAATACGAGAGGTCTCGTGAACAGGTGGTTATCATCGTGTCGTCAAGAATGCAGAATACGCATTTTTTTGCACAGCTTATACTCAAGTTACAACCTTGATTTATAAGTGTAGGTCAAGGATGCACATCAAGGCAACAACGAACAGACCGGACAATCAGCAGCAATGAAACAGCTAAGCAAGTAGCTTCGCCAATGGATACTCGGTCAAGAACAGTCACTTTGAGGTTCCAACTATCAGTGGCACATTATATCAAGAAATTGTAGATTAATTTGTATTGTAACAATTTTATAATTTGTGTTTCTAGTTACTATTTGTTTTTTCTCTTTTAGTGGGCAAGATGTACGAGCAAACGTACGAGGTTTTCTTGCTGACTCTGTCACCTCAATCAATATAAATCTATGTTATTATTTTTACAAACAGTTGAATAAACTCAGTCAATCACTTCGGTTGTTTTATTACATACAGTAATTAGAACACCGGGTCTAGCAAGCATCTAGCATTATCAAAGCACTATCAAGCAAGCATCGCATAGTGTAGGGATCACCCCTACAGGTTCTATAATCTGAGGAACATCGTAATTCATCATTATCCAGAGCTATCGCGTTATTTATTATAGTTTTTTTGTGTTTTTATGGAACGAAAAGTAAACCTGAAATATTCGAATAAGGCCGGTTTTATCCTTCAGTGGTTTTACCATCATATAAAAACCGAGCTTCAAATCAGGCGGCCAATCAGTTTTTTCGGTTACCCCGGTATCTGGTTCACATGCCCTAGTACAATGTTTTTAAATCTTTTCCACAGAGCGACCCCCTTTAGTAAAAAGAAATTCCCGCGACCCCCACGCCCTTCGCAGCAGTTACGGAGGCCGTAAGGTTTTTTAATAAACAATGTCAAGAACCATAAAACTTTTAATTTCTAAGTGACTGCGACCCCCCAGGGGGTCGCGACCCATAGGTTGAAAAGCACTGCCCTAGTACAACAACCTATATGGTACGTGATATATGAAAAATAAACTTAAAATTTGGACTGGCGAACCAGGGGCCTTATTACCGACTGATTCGAGCTCTGAACCAAATCGAGCAAATGTCAATTCCTAGAGAAATGCAGTACGAATTTACACTAACTCGAATTCAAATTCGCTTGATACAGCACTCGTTCCAGTTGGGAGTAAGGCCCCAGGAAATGGTCCTGACGAAAACGGAACTCTAAGAAAAAAACCGGCCAAGAGCATGTCGGGCCATGCTCAGTATTATAGGGTTCGTTAAGTAGGTCTAATTACAAACGAATCAAATCGAATATTAATCATTGCTATTTTAGTTTTTGCAAACAGCGCCACCTAGCGCTAAATTTAAGAAGCGAAATTTAAGAAGTGTGTCATATCAATATAACACAAAGTTTTTTTAAAGTAACTAAAGGAGCATTATTTGCTAAGAGCATTTTTTTCTAAGGTCAAAGACCTATGAACTAGGACGTCTTAAGTATTTTTCAGTTTTCTATAACTCAAAAATTTATAATCACATTATACTCGAAATAATTTTAAAAGAGAGTTTTTATAAAGGCATCAATGTGAAAGACTATAAGTTTCTACGTTGCATAGTTTAGAAATGGCAGGGGGGGGGACACATTGCAAGCCACTTTGGCGAACTGTATTTCGCAGATGGTATACCTGATAAAAAGTTATTTATGAAACATTACCTTCATTTTAGTAGACCTGTACAATGATACCCCATACGAGGGGGAGCAGCGAAAAAAATTTTTTCATCCCCTTTTCACATGTAGCGCCACCCCTAAAATACGTAATCAAGAATTTTTTATTCTTTTAAAATTGAGATCTATAGATCTCAATTTTAAAAGAATAAAAAATATCTAAACCATTTTTTAACAAAATTTCATTTACTTATGTTTATAACTGTAGAAGTTATTAAGCTGTAAAGGATTAGGACAGATAGAACTACGGAACCCTAAAAAGCAATGTTGATTCCTCCAAAGCAAAAAATTAATTAACAAAAACAAAAAACCCGACTGCGTGTAAAAAATAACAGATAAGATATAAACAAGACTTATCAACACGCAGTCAGAGGCTTCGTATGTTTTTGGTCATGAATTACATAATAGTTCATAGGTAGCCTCCGCCTTTTTTTTTTTTTTTTTTTTTACGTGGGGAAATCCTCATGGACGCACTCCGCCCGGGGATGGCGGAGCCAGTGTCGGACTCTTACCGACTAAAACCACCACGGTGTTCCTCTTCCAACCATTGGCCGGGGGCGTGGGAAACTTATAGTCGTCCAACCACCCCCGGCAGGTCCTGGCTCGCCACTAGTAGGCGAGCCCCTTCTCCCCGTGCGGCATCATCGGCCGCACCCTTCTCTTGACTGGCGCGCGTGGAACACGACGCGCCACCGTAGCCTCCGCCTGCGTGTGGATAAGTCTTGTTTATATCTTTTCTGTTATTTTTACACGCAGTCGGGTTTTTTGTTTTTGTTAATTCATTTTTTTATTTTATTTTATTTTATTTTTACATGTTTTATTTATCATACTATTAATAATTATTTTATTATTTTAACGCATTTTACGCATGCGAAGCGAATTCTAAAGATATAAATTGTGGAAAGAAAAAATCGCTCACGAGCACGACTCCTGGCAGGTTCGAATCCTGCTCGTGAGCGATTTTTTCTTTCCACAATTTATATCTTTATACTATTAATATTTTTTTTGAAAAGTCAAATTCATTTTTAACGTTGAATATTTTGTTGTTTTTTAGCATTTTTCATTCCAAATTACATTTAAACATATAAGTTGTATATATTTTTGTAAAGCATTTATAAAACCCTTTATTTTGATACCCCACTCGATTGTTTTTGACGGAAAAAAAAATTTTTTGAAGAGGTAATATGGCGCCAAAAAGCGGCCATTTTAATTTTTTTAATTTTTATGTACCCAGTGTCACTCTCAGAATTAAGACGAATCTAACGACACCTCTCAATCTCAAATCCATCAAGCCGTTTAGGCCACAGAGCGTGCCAAAGAAATATACATACATACATACATACACTCGAAAAACATAACCCTCCTTCTGGCGCAGTCGGGTAAAAAAATGTCTTGTGAACACACTTTTCAACACTTGACAAACTTAAACTTGTGTAGTTTTGAGTTGAACTTCGTGACGATTAGTTGGTGTTTTGAAAGTTTGTGATAATGCATCCACCCTACAACCGGCGCAAGGCCGCTGGTGGCAGCGAAACAGTAGAAAACCCATTGTGCTTATTTTATTAATTATGATTGTGTTCTTTGATGAATTCAGTGTAAAAAAAAACTAACTATTCTACAAATAATAATGTATTCGTTTTTTATTTGCGAGAAAACAGGTGCGTAGTGTTTTCTGTAACTTTATGCTTATTTATTTCATAAAAAAGACATTCTTAACAAATCGTTATATTTAATTTAATTTTGGGAAAAGCGTTTTTTTTTTGTTTTTGCATTTTAAAAATGTCTTGCCCCAAGCCTGGAATCGAACCAACAAAATCGCGACGACACCAAGTGACTATATACCTGCATTTTATGGTTTCTAATATTGATAGATATCGATACAGTCAATCAAATCAAATCTGTCCAACAAACATAATATCTTACATCAAAAGAAGTCCACGAAATGATTTTTTTTATAACAAATCTATGCGAATATTAGTATGTACCTAGATTTCATGTTTTCCTTCAACCTAAGCATATATTCTATGACCTAAGACACGACATTCGCGGGAGAGATTTGATTTTCATGATTGCCTCTGTAATGTAATTGATAGCATAAAAATACATGCACAAGTATGGTTGCCAACTGATTTTCGGGAAAATGTAGTATTTTTCAAGCCTAGACATGTATGCAAATATAGTATAGGTATTGAAAGAAAATATAGTACTCTCAGAAAAAATGTCAAGATGGCCTGTAGAAAGCAGGGTATTTTTTTTAGGTTCAAAAACATGATGAATATTATGAGCGCTTAACTTTTTTTTTCTCTTTACATAAATGCTATTTGACTCTGGATGTTTTTCAAAATGTACCTAAGTGAAGCTAAAAACTTAAAACAGTAAACTTTATAACCGCAAGTTAAGCTGCGGTTATAAAGTTTACTGAGTGACTTTGTAGTTTTAATAAAATCAAAAGTAAAATATATAAGAAGTAGGACAGGCTAATAAATGCACTAAGGGTTCTTACAGGCAATACCAAGAGGCATGTGGATACCAGAAGATGCCTGATGTGACAATTACCTACATAAAAGCTAAAACCTGTCTATCAGCAGGAAAATCAGAAGCTCATCTCTCCGACCGAAATATATAACTTTTTGCTTACTACTTATATGATTATTCAACAGTAAGAAATGTAGTAAAATATGTAGTATATTATACAGTATAGTACGGTTGGCAACACTAGTTGGAAAATAGAATTCTTTTAATTCTATGTTCAATATTTAAAATGCTTTCCCTCCATGAAGGGAGGACGCTGGGACAACCTATATACTGGGTTATGTGTAATGCGTTTATGGGACTCTTTATGATCTATGGATTGGGCGCTGCAAGACGGGCGGCGTACCGGCCGACCTTCAGTCACCTCAGGGGCCAGGAGTGGGCCCATATAAGTATTCAGTATAATTCAGTATATTATCTATGAGTGGGCCTGCGGGCGGCACGTACTCGGTACCGTCTGCCCCGACCAGTCACAGTCAAGGCCTGTGACAGTGTTCCGCGCGCGCTAGTAGTCATGAAGAGGGTGCGGCCAACGTTAGGCCGCACGAGGAGAAGGGGTTAGCCGACTAGTGGTGAACTGAGACTTCTCGGGGTAGGAAAATACACGTACCCACGTCCCCAGCCGAAGGTAGTTGGAGGAATACCGTGGTGGTTTTAGTCAGTAAGAATCCGACACTGGCTCTGCCGTCCCCAGGCGGATGAGGATTTCCCTACAAAAAAAAGTAGGTGATCTATGGCTGTATTATTGATCGTTTACCGCGATTTTACTATTTTACCGATAAAAATGAAATAAAATATGAAAATTCATGGGTAAAAACTCAAACTAAAATTCACAAATAAAAAAACAGATTTCATTTAAAAGTTATACCTCTGAAATGGTCATGGTTATAAAGTATCTAGAAAATATATCTTAGGTAATCTATGCTTTAATGGGAAAACGAACGAAAAAGAGGGTAGAAAGTTAAAAAACAAAAACATCTAAAAATATTAAAATTATTAGAAGGTAGCTTTAGAAACATGGACCATTTCATACAACATTACACAACCGAGTAAACTTTGTTACAGTGGTAATGATATTTAATTTTCAAGTGAAATGTTTAAGGTGTAATATAATAACGATTAATTAGAAATACTATTATCTTCTACCAGAAGTGGTGACAGTATATAATATGGAACTTGAACGATTTCTTTGGTAAGACATTAATTATCATCCTTTATACGACATTCATTGGTTCATTATTTTTTATTTTATTATTATTTAGTTATGAATAATAAGAATAGGCAATGGCAATAGGCTCGCCCCCTATTACATGGGACTTATAACATAATTAGTGAAATGTGGGTGTACCTACTATACACCTCTGCCTACCCCTTCGGGGAAATACAGGCGTGATGTTATGTTTGTTTGTTTGTTTAATAAGAGGTCGCCCGCGTCTTCACCCTCGTAGTTGTGGTTTATCGTGTATCCCTCGGGAACTTTTCGAGATCAAAAGTAGCCTATATGATGATATGTCCTTGTCCAGGTACCAGGCTCCCAGATACAGGCCAAATTTCATTACGATCGATTCAGTTCGAATGGACTCTCGCAGATGGTACCCGAGATAGGTACCCTAACTGCTTAAACGGGCGGGTGGCGGAGAATCCCGTTAGGGCCTCCATCCGCCGAAAAATTTCCCTAATCCTAACTTATAAACTAAAATCGCGGTTGCAAAACCGCCTAAGGGCGTCCCCCAGGGAAGGGCTCGGACCTCGGCATACTGGGGAATCGCGGGGTGACTCCACCGCTATGTCCCCCTGGCAGCCGTTGCTGCATCGGGAATGGTTTTCTCGAAAGTGGCGGACTTTCGGTATATCGGATGGGTGACGCGTTTTGCGATTCGCCGCCGTTAGCGGTAAGCCTCGCTGGCGAGGGCGAATGACCTACCTAATCCTAACACAATAGCGGTTAAGCCTACTTACTCCTAGGAACTACTCTAGAGCATATGGTCGGTCTCGCGTGACGAGATTATCTCCGATTGCGCCACCGTGAGGGCGTCCCCAGGGGGGAGCTCGGGCCTCGGCTCAAGGCGCAGCTGGGAGACCCCGCCACCGGTCCCTCCAGTAGCCGCTGCTGCGTAGGGTTGGGTTTCTCGAGAGTCGGACTCTCGGCATCTGTGTGGACGAAGCGGTAATAAACAGAGTTACATTCGCATTTATAAAATTAGTGTGATAAAAGTTGGTATTGGTGCGGATTCTGTTGTTTACAAACAGTGGCGTAACCATACCGTTAGAGGCCCGTGGCAAATTCATTTCATAGGGCTCAATAATAAAGTCCCCCAGATCGAGAGGGTAGCTGCACTGCACAGACTGCGGCCTAATCTTGGGGAACCTCGGGAGGAAGTTTGCCGCCTCTACGCGAGAGTCGTGCGGTCCATGGCCCTTTATGGGGCGCCTGTATGGTCATACTGACTGTCAGGCGTCCAGCGCTCAAGGGCAAAATTCAACAGCCTGCAGCGCAAAGTGGCCATACGGATCGCACGAGGATAGCGAACGGTATCCTTTGAGGTGGCAACTGTCCTGACAGGCTTCCCGCCGTTGGGCATCTTGGCGGATATGGACGCGAGGGTTTACGACCGGTTTCGTGCCATCCGCCAAAACGGTGGGAGCGCGCCTTTGAGGTCATTTAAAATGTTGAGGTCGCAGGAGCGGCGACATGCACTTGAGATGTGGCGCGAGCGGCTGGAAGAGCCGCAGTATGCGCAAAAGCGAGTGGTTGAAGCTGTCCTGCCGTGCTTTGAGGCCTGGCTGAAGAGGAGTGAGCGCGTCACCTACCGGCTTACTCAGGTGTTAACCGGGCACGGTTGCTTCGGTGAGTACCTGAATAGGATCGGACGCGAATTCACGACAAATTGCCACCATTGTGGGTGTGACCAGGACACCACAAAGCACACGCTGGAGGAGTGTCCTGCGTGGGGCTCCGAACGGCGGGACTTAGTCAGCCGGATCGGGCAGGATCTTTCTCTGCCAGCAGTAGTGTCGATTATGCTGGCAGATCCGACGGCTTGGAGGGCCATGGCTTCCTTCTGCGATACCGCTATGCTTCAGAAGAAAGCCGCAGAGCGAAATCGGGAGAGGGCCGATCCCGCTCCGAGAACGAGGCACCGGGGAGGCAACCGCCCTGGTGCAAGGCCCAGATAGAGCAAAGGGCTGCATCCCCTGCCACCACATCTGGCAGGGGACCTTCAGGATCGTGGACGCTAAGAGTGGACTCGAGACGTCTATTAAGCGACCCTGGGAAGGACAGCAGTACGTGGTGGTCGCGTTTTCCCGGGACGTGCCGAAGTCATAGCACTAGTGGGTCACCGGCGCGGTCCAATGGAGTTCCCGGAGCTCTTCTATTTTGTGCAGAGGATGGCCACCGTGTGGTTTTAGTCGGTAAGAGTCCGACATACCCCTCCGCCGTCCCCAGTCGGAGGGTATCTATGAGGATTTCAACCCGAAAAAAAAGGTAGGTATTTAATTTTGTCGTTCAATCAATGTTACCTAATTATAATTAAAATAGATACTAAGAACTTTCAAATTTATTTTAAGGTATACTAACAATGATCTTGTACAAAAATATCAAGGATAAAAATAAAAAGCCATTGTGAATACCTACCTAGTTTTTTCAGATATAATTTTGTGTCGGATAAACATGAAGGTTTTATTCCACAACCATTTCATTTATTTAAAATTACTACTGGCATAACACATCAATGATCAAATGAGTACTGATATTTTACGAATTATAAAAAATAAATTAAATGTTATAATTTAAATTCGTGTAAACGAAAATGCGTTTTAATCAGTAGTAGCCTAAAGCGATTATTCAATAACACGTAAAAATCAACTTTCATTAAAAACTTTTGTGTGTAGGATAAATTTTTAAATTGTTTTGATTTTGGAACACCTCCACTTCCACGAATTTGAATTTAGTATGTATAATCATAGAGAAAAAATAAAATACCTATTTTCCATTTCCATCTATCATAATCGATAGTAGTGTCATCGCAACATGCAAGGATATTTTTTAGATTCGGAAGCAATCGGATTTAATTTTAGCAAAATATTTCCATATGATATCGCAACTATAAGGTAAGAGATTTTTGTTCCATAAACCTTATTTCAAAATTATTTGATTAGAAAAAATATGGAGGAGATAATGCAATATTGATACAAGATTGATCCCGGTTTTGAGCAGCAAGCTGCCATTTTGTTAATTTAGAATTAAAATGAACGATATACCTTACTAGTATGGTACGAGTATTTAAAAAATATTATTCAACAACAAGTTCATCATTATTTATTAATTTAACGCATGCCGAGCGAAATCTAAAGATCGTAACAATAGGAATTGGGTACAATGTTAAGTACTTCTATTATCCTCTCGTTATTAATAATAATACTTACATACACATACATCTGGGGGCACGGCTGTGCCCCCGCCAAGTCGAGCAAAGACGGGCACGGCGGCGCGGCGGCCGTACCATCCTTTTCTCTTAGCAACTCGCGGTACTTTTAATTACATTTTCGATTCGCGTTTATTTTCAGGTTTTTTTTTAAATCTAGGTGGCCACATACGTAACTGTAAGCATGACAAGCCTGCATGATCATTTGTTTTGTACAAACATGCTTGAGCCTCTGTCATCATCCTCCTGCCCTTATCCCAATTTATTTGAGGTCGGCGCAGCATGTATTTTTTTCCATACATCTCTATCAGCCGTCATCTCCGTGTTCACTTTCTTTCTATTCATATCATCTTTCACATAATCCATCCATGTTTTCTTCGGTCTGCCTCTTTTCTTATAGCCATCCATAGACCAAGTAAAAACTCAAGACAAATTCCAGCGGAACATTGAATTGATGCAGGGTATGCAAATGTATGAGTGACATTGACAGCGATGGGAGTGTTGCTAGATAAAATCTTTTTACCCCTGCTATCAAACAACTGACCACGACTAATATCAAGTCTTTAAATAATTAATACGATCCAATTATGAACAGTCACGGAAAGGGATTGTTTAGCAAATTGACTGTCAATTTAAATTTTCCGTATATTAATAATCACAATTATTGTGATTCGTTATCAGTATACCAACGACTAGGATCAGGGCTAGAAAGGCAAAATCCGGCAAAATTTGTGTCTCAATTTGCTAAATAATTCGTGTCCCTGGCCGTACATAGAATATAACTATATACTTTGACAAGATACCTATAGACCAAATGTCAAGAACAAAAATTTGATACATTCAAAATCCTGCCGATTTGCGTAGTACACGCGAATTACGCACACACTCACATTCAAACCAAGCCGAACTGTTTATTGTATTTCGAATCACCGAACGTGTCACCACGACACTTAACTGTCAAAGAGCTTTGAAAAAAATCTTAAAATGCCTTCGTATGTCGTGAAACGGTGCAAAAATAATTCTACAGCGCATAAAAAATCAGATGGAATTACTTTTCACAAGTTAGTAATTTATTTTAATCATATTTTAATGTTTACAATTCATTTTCTTGTGACCTTACCGCGGCAAGGAATATTCCTGTGTTGCATGTTAATAAATTATAATTTACCCCAGAACTCGGGTAAAACTAACCGTCATGTTATTTTTACGCTTTTTTGCTTTTTAGCTTTCCGAAAGACTTTAACAGAAAATAAGAGTGGGTTGAAGTAATACGTAATAGCAGATATGAACATAATTGGTCACCATCCAATTATTCACTCATTTGTAGCGAACACTTTGTTGAGCATGATTTATACATGACTAAAAACGTGATCCCTCCTTTTGGGCTGCGCCGCAGTCGGGTGAAAATTTATATTAAAAAAACATAATGAATCCTTCACATCTACCACAATGGAATCCAATGAAATGAGTAATTTTTGATAATTTTGCAAATAATTTACCAAGGTACATAAGTATCCAACCAACAGCAGTAATTTTATTTTTAGTTTTAGTATAATGTTCCATTTTGTAAGTAACTACTATGAATAATTAAACACTGATTAATTATATTTCAATTGTTTTTCTTAAATCTAGCATTTTCTTGGCTGCAGTGAGATGAAAAGTTGTGTGTTTTGCATGGCTGCAAAATTATTTGCGTTTCGTGCCTTTACATTTTTTTGATTATATTTTAGAATTCAATATTAAAATCCTTCGCTTGCTTTAATATAAGAAAACGCGCTAAATAACAACTTTACAGTCTTGCATAGCAAATAACTATTTTTTATTATATAGTTATATTCTATGTACGGCCAGGGACACGAATTATTTAGCAAATTGAGACACAAATTTTGCCGTATTTTGCCTTTCTAGGCCTGGTCCTAGTCGTTGGTATACTGATAACGAATGACAATAATTGTGATTATTAATATACGGAAAATTTAAATTGACAGTCAATTTGCTAAACAATCCCTTTCCGTGACTGTTCATAATTGGATCGTATTAATTACTTAAAGACTTGATATTAGTCGTGGTCAGTTGTTTGATATCAGGGGTAAAAAGATTTTATCTAGCAACACTCCCATCGCTGTCAATGTCACTCATACATTTGCATACCCTGCATCAATTCAATGTTCCGCTGGAATTTGTCTTGAGTTTTTACTTGGTCTATGACTATATAATAAAAAAATAGTTATTTGCTATGCAAGACTGTAAAGTTGTTATTTAGCGCGTTTTCTTCTAAAAGCAAGCGTAGGATTTTAAGATTGAATTCTAAAATATAATCAAAAAAATGCAAAGGCACGAGACGCAAATAATTTTGCACCCGTGCACAACTTTTCATCTCACTGCAGCCAAAAAAATGCTAGATGTAAGAAAAATTATTGAAATATAATTAATCAGGGTTTAATTATTCATAGTAGTTACTTACAAAATGGAACATTATACTAAAACTAAAAATAAAATTACTGCTGTTGGTTGGATACTTGTGTACTATTCCTTGGTAAATTATTTGCAAAATTATCAAAAATTACTAATTTCATTGGATTCCATTGTGGTAGATTTGAAGGATTCATTATGTTGTTTTAATAGAAATTTTCACCCGACTGCGGCGCAGCCCAAAAGGAGGGATCACGTTTTTAGTCATGTATAAACCATGCTCAACAAAGTGTTCGCTACAAATGAGTGAATAATTGGATGATGACCAATTATTTTTATTTCTGCTATTATGTATTACTTCAACCCACTCTTTTTTTCTGTTAAAGTCTTTCGGAAAGCTAAAAAGCAAAAAAAGCGTAAAAATAACATGACGATTAGTTTTACCCGATTTCTGGGGTAAATTATAATTTATTAATATGCAACACAGGAATATTCCTTGCCGCGGTAAGGTTACAAGAAAATGAATTGTAAACATTAAAATATGATTAAAATAAATTACTAACTTGTGAAAAGTAATTCCATCTGACTTTTTATGCGCTGTAGAATTATTTTTGCACCGTTTCACTACATACGAAGGCATTTTAAGATTTTTTTCAAAGCTCTTTGACAGTTAAGTGTCGTGGTGACACGTTCGGTGATTCGAAATACAATAAACAGTTCGGCAAGGTTTGAATGTGAGTGTGTGCGCAATTCGCGTGTATTACGCAAATCGGCAAGGTTTTGAATGTATCAAATTTTTGTTCGTGACATTTGGTCCATAGGTATCATGTCAAAGTAGCCATCCAAATTCATACTTAAAACTTAACTAACTTTTGGTTCAGTTATAAAGTGTCAGTGCGTGTAAAAATTAAGTTAATGCGTTAGGCAAAGTAGGGCTTGTGGGCAAAGTTAGGGCATCTAATGTATTTAAGCGGTAGAAAACTTGGACTTTTGATTTATTATTGTATTTATTTATTATTAGTACGGTACTACTGAACTTCTGAAAACATAAAAATATTATTTTTGAACGCATCTTTGTAATGTCATTTACGGCATAACGTCATGTCAAATGTCAGTGTCTTTATTTTATGTCATTGTCAAAAAGATTAAAAGTACGCCATTGCATTTGTAACGTAGTGATTATTTCACAGGATTATTTTCTCTGTGACCCTTGCATTTTGCAAAATTAATTTCCTACATAGTAAATATGTATAAATATAGTTAGAAATAAAGTATAAATAATAACGTACCTAACAACCATTTAGAGTGGGTGTACACATAGGTACCTGGCCAAGGTTTAATACATTTCTGAAACAACCCCATTGATATAGGTAGCTACGTTTTGCTATGGTTTTCATTTTCAGAACGACCAAGAAATGCGTGTTAACCAGGTGTCAAATCTAATTATTAATAAATCCTATGGAGCATACATTATTTTTCACATTTCAGCCAAAAAATTAGACATTTATCAAAAACTAGCAGACGGCCGCGCCCTTGGCTTTGCTCCCGTGTTTTCTTTATACAAACTTTCAACCCCTATTTAAACCCCTTAGGGGATGAATTTTCAAAAATCCTTTCTTAGTGCTCACTTACGTCATCTAAAGAACTCGTGTGCAAAATTTCATCCTCTTACGGCCAAAATTAATGTCCAATCTGTCCACGATTTGCCCTACTAGAGATAGGAATTTGATATAAGCTTCATACAAAATATGTCAAATTTCTAACTAGTAGGCACAGAATAAACTAGTAGGGTAAATCGTGGATACCCTATTATACGAATTACCCTACTAGTTTATTAGTAGGGTAAATCGTGGATACCCTATTATACGAATTACCCTACTAGTTTATTCTGTGCCTACTAGTAAGAAATTTGACATATTTTGTATGGAGCTTATATCAAATTCCTATCTCTAGTAGGGCAAATCGTGGACAGATTGGACATTAATTTTGGCCGTAAGAGGATGAAATCTATCAGTCAGTTTTAAGAATTTTACTAACGGCCAAAATTAATATCCAATATATTTTGGCCGTTAGTAATGGGCAAATCGTAGATAGATTGGATATTAATTTTGGCCGTTAGTAGATACATTTTATTTTATTTTATTTTATTTTTTATTCTTCAGGACAACAAACAATTGCGCAATAATGCATAATACAAACAAAAAGATCATACAAAACTTAGGTAATCACGCAACCAGCACCGTTATCCACAAAATAATACATACAATTTTACAAATACAGCAAGCACTTTTGCAGACAGAATTAATGTAAGTACCTATATCTAATTATGAGCGAAAGTTAAAGTAGGTATACAAAACTTGCATAATTATGCATAATTTGAAAAAGGAGTACATACATTACATTCGGAAATATGCATAATAAAATTGACACATGTACGGGAATTCTAACCCGAATTAGAACCGGAGTGACCGACATAGCTTGTAGGATCAGTAAGCTGAAGTGGCAGTGAGCTTGCCATGTCTGTCGAAGGACCGATGACCGCTGGAGCAGACGCGTCCTTGAGTGAAGACCGCGAATCGGCAAACGCAGCGTAGGGCGCCCCCCCGCCAGGTGGACCGACGACCTGAATAACGTGGCTGGGGGGGGATTGGATGCGGAAGGCAGTGGACCGAGTGTTGTGGCGCAACTTGGGAGAGGCCTATGTCCAGCAGTGGACTTCGATAGGATGCGTTGATGTCGGGAATTCTACTCTATCGATTTGAATTCTAAATACTATCTAGTTCTGGAATAAAAATACCATGTTCGAAATTAAGTTGTGGAATAAATAAAAATAGCATTTCTGAAATTAAGTTGTTATACGTACGGTGCGTCTGTGTCCGGCAGCCGGACTTCTTTTTGAAAACTAGTCATTTGTAGAATTAGCATTTCGTAGAATTTACCATTTGTAGAAATAAGTCATCAAAAGATTAAAGCATTCTCCGAATTGGGCCTTCTTCAAGTCGTTAGCCATTTTCAGAATTAGGCATTTGTGGACTAAATCCTTTAAGCATAGCTTATAGCAACTGATCATCCAATTTTTATTGAAGTAGTCCAGCGTTAAAAACCTTTGGGAAATCAGGTATTCGGTCACCGCTTTCAAGAAATTCGATACAATAATCCTCTTGTTCAGTTAAACTATTTTGAATTATTAGCCGTCTTGCTTTTGTACCCCTTGCTTTCATTCTTTATTTATTCTTATTAATCTCAAACAAAAAAAAAAGGTTTTTTTATTTGTTTCAGTTATTGATCTACAATTGTATGCCTGTTTATTCCAATATCATCGCTCACCAACATCGTGACGTTGGTGAGCGATGATATTGACATTGTTGAGCGATGATATTGACATTGTTGAGCGATGATATTGACATTGTTGATAAGCCGTGGCTCGGTAAAGGATTTTTTCAAACTGAAATGATTTGAATCTTATTAGCGCTCACATTTCGTTGATGTCGTCACAAGGAAACTTGATTATACGGCGGCTGGTCTCCTTGTGAGAATATCAATCAAATTTAAGCGCTACGGGTATTTTAATAATATTCAAAATCTTGTGAGCTTACAAAAATCCTTTGCCATGTCGTGCCTTAAGTGAGCACTGGTCATTGAGCGCTGAATAGACAACGATCCTTTTGAATGATCGAGAACGATCAAAGTATGTAATCATCCTAGCCCGGTGTCACCCACTGCTGGGTATAGGCCTCCTTTAGTTTATGCCAGCCTCTTCGATCTTGTGCGTCCCTTAGGTGTTTTCTGCGGCTTTGGCGATACCATCAGCCCAACGCGCTTTCGGATGGCCCGATGGGTTTCTCCGACCTGACCTTGGCCACCACTCGGTCAAGGCTTTATTCCATCGGCCATCCCCACTCCGAGCCTGATGTTCCACCCAACTCTATAGTTTAATCGCCCTATTACCGACACGTTGCGGCGTAGACTTTCATCCGACGACGGTTCTCGCTTTCTCGCTTGGCTTTATGCCGAACATAGCACGCTCTATGGCCCTTTGTGCCACTCACACTCACTCTACTATGCGCGTGTGTTTGTTATGCTCCATACAATTCTATTGACGTTCTCGATTGCTCTAAAAGAACGTCTGTTCGGAGCCTTATTATGAAGAATTAAGGTACACATATAACTACGTAAGCTATAAGCTATCCAAGAGCATATAATAGGTAATGTTCTCTTTTCTTATGCCAGGAGTTATATTATTATCTCATTTATTATGTACAAAAGTTACGTGTCCAGTAAACTATGCAGTTTGCGTTTGTTCATAGACATATACAACTTGCTATTAAAATAACTAAAAACCTCTTAAGGGGTCATTGTACTCATCAGTATGAACAACTTTTACTATGGGACCAAAAAATCGCGAAAAAAAACAGCTGATCCTTATATTTGTGTTCACATAAATCGACAAAATAAAAGGATCAGGAGATGGCGATTTCAGAATTGGTCCCATAGTAAAAGTTGTTCATACTGATGAGTTCAATGACCCCTTAATAGGTTTTTAGTTATTTCAATAACACGTTTTATATGATTAAATCATTGCGTTTGTTTCTTTTTGTTTCACACTTCATCTTCATGAAACACATCAAATCTATAGTTTATGGGAAAAAAACTACGGACAGTATTGGCCGTCAAGAGAGACAATACAAGCGCCACATCTGGTTACCATTTAAGGGTCTTAAGAACAACCCGATACTGAACAAAAAAGGTAATAAATCTATTGTTCAAAAGTATAAGAATTATGGTCTTGGTGAGGTGAAATGGAATATCCAGGATGCAAAGAAAGAGCAGTTGGTCTTGGATCTCCGTAAGAGACGGTTATCAGAGTCATTGGCTAGTTGAGTTGAGTAAGAATTGACTAGGAAAGTCAATTTTAGACTTGCTATGTGATGGTGCCTGGGCGCTATGTGCAATGTTATATTGTACATGCACCAATGTACTTGACTGTACCAATGTTTACTGTAAGTAATAATTATTTTATCCATTTTTCTTCATCTTCTTATGTCTTATGTATATAATTTAAAGTAACTTAATTTATAAGTTTTTTAGCACAGTACATGTTGAGCTGGTTACCCTTTATGGCATGTTTGATAGCACAGTTCTTATGTACGGTCGACCGCAGTAGTTTGATATTGACAGTGACTTTATATCGTAAGCCATAAGGGTTGTTTTGTAATTCGAGTGTTACCACTGTCATGCATTCGACTGTATTTATTGTCGTTATGTCACTGTCATGTGCTGAAAAAATACATTTTCATTTGATTATCAGTAATTTATTGAACATGTACTTTGCCCGCGGCATCACCCGCGTACTGAAATAAAATATAGACTATATTATTTCTGAATAAAGAAGATTTCTAATGGTGAAATAATTATTAAAATCGGTTCAGTAGTTTCAGAGTTTATCGACTACAAACACCCAAACAAACAAACAAATCTTTCCTCTTTATAATAATTATAAAAGTATACATTTAGTAAGTTTTTATTTACATTTCTCATAAGAATAATAATTATCTACATTTCTCGGTAATGTTGTGATTTGAGATTGTTATTGTGACCATTGCACCCCGTTAGTTAATTATTCTGTTTACCAAATGTAAATACAATTGATCATACCTATATGACCTACCTTACTATAAAATAGGAAACATTACGCTTGTCCTTCAGTTCTCCTCTTGATCTTCTTGAGTCTACCTTAGGCTCTATACATATAGATAAGTTGATTAAGTCTAGTCGCGTTGGCTTCCTCGATAGAACCTATTTGGATATTTTGCCCCCTGCTCCCTCTGACAACCATATTCGCTTTGCAAGGAGATCTTAATTTAAGTTATTGTTATTTATTTATTGTACAAGTGTGTGTGCTCTGTGGCTCAGAATGGGTGAGTGCTTTATTTATTTATTTATGTGTCGGCATGATCATTATCAATCGGTACTTTAAAACGCAAGCGACACCTCGGTGACGCTTCGGCAGTCTCGAATAGTCTCGATGGCTGCGCAGGAGTGTGTATTTAAATGTAGCGGTCAAGTGGTGCCCCCATCAGTAATGAGATTATTACTCGCTGAATACATCATTTATCGAAAATGCGTTTTTAACTATTGAAGTACAGGTACTGTAGTTTAATCAAAAACTATTAACTCTGTAAAATATAGTTCGCTGTAGTCGTAGATAGAAAAAATACCAAAAGTGGTTTTACTGGTTAATTGACAAGACAAATCCATTATAAACATTGTTTAGTGATCCGTGGTTTAGATAAAGATGTCGGATCAGGAAGATAATCGGCCTGCTATGACGACATTGCTACATCTTAAAATATATATGTTATACACATGCATATGCATTGTGCTTTATTATATCATCAGTGAAAAAAAAACTTCTTGAGCACCTAATGGGCCAAAATGAGTTATATCTTAAGTTACCCTACCCACGATCGGTTCCCATTCTTCTAGTCCATCCAAAGGTTGTCTGGAAGAGATTGCCTTGTGCGATTCATCAACCGATCTGATTCAGCTTCTACCAGCCACCTTGCTAATATCGTCACTCCACCTAGGAGGGCGTCCCACGCTACGTTTGCTGATTTGTGGCCTCCACTCAAGAACACTTCTACCTCAGTGGTTACCGGTTCTTTGGCTAATATGGCCGGCCACTTCAACTTGCTTATCCAGTGGATTATGGCGACCACTTTGGCTCTCTGTTGGGTTACTTTGTTTCGGATTCGATCTTACAGAGAAATAGGATATTAATTTTGGCCGTAAGAGAATTTCAAATACGTTCAAGTAACACAAAAACCGTTGAAATGTAAAACTGAAGGCCAATATACATCTCAAATTTTTGGCATCCGCAAAGTATTAATGCTGTTGTATAGGTTTTCTCAACACTTACAGTTGTATATATATATACAGCTTTAATACTTTGCGGATACATTTAAACATCTTTTGTAAGACTTGGAGATGTATATCAGCTTTTAATTTTACCTTTAAACGATTTTGTGTTACGTGGGCGGGTTACCAGTTCTATGCCAACAAAATTAGAGGCTCCTCATTGACGATAGATGTTGCTGTAATCAAAGCAATATAACGATAAGATTACATACAAATATTCCTTTGTCTGCAGGTAGCCTCAAGATGAATTCTCAATTGGCTGAGGATACGGATGAGGAGTGCTGCGACGATCCTATCAAATTGTTTGAAAGTGATGAAAACGCCATCTACTTCGGTAGTAAATCAAATGGACAGTGTAAGTAAGAGTTATATACAAAATTTTATTGCCCCTTGAATACAAGAACTGAAAACGTATTTCATGGGTGTAGCATATATCTGCTACAACAACTCTAGACGTCCTTTTTGCGAAAACCGTCGATCTGGCAGACCGCACCTGGTGGATTCAGGTATGATGAGGTGGAGAAAAAAAATTGGTAAAAGTTTGTTACAAACTGTTCCGCTATGTTCCCCCAACCACAGTTCCCAACACAACCCAAAAAAATGTACGTCAATTGGTCGGTGGAAAGGTGACGTCAGCCTTAATTCTAATTAACTAAAAATAAAAAAGTAATACGTACAGAATGGCTACTCTCCCTCCCGCCGATTCGACTTCCTCACCGCGCCCGGTCAATAGAAACTTCAAACTTCATTTGCACTAAGCGGCGCGCGTTGTACAGTCGACTGCACGTCAGTGGTAACACTTGAATTACTTACCTTACTGTTAACGAAATAAAGACGCTTTCAATGTCAAGCTGTTACCATTGACGGGCGGTCGACTGTACGTACGCACGGCTACACATCAAGGTGTACATTTCCAGTATAACCTGATCTCGCATTGTACGGAAAGTCTATGCAATGCGAGGTCAGCTTTTACTGGAAATGTATAGCTTGATGTGTAGCCGTGTGTACATTGTTACTGATTCAAACGTCGTACTTATGCATATAATGTGAAATATTATTAGTTTATATTAAAGATTTAAAATTCAAAATAAAAAAATTAAAAAATTCTGGCTATAGCCAGGAGTCGTAGGTTCGAATCCTGCTCGTGAGCGATTTTTTCTTTCCACAATTTTAAATCTTTAGATTTCGCTTCGCATGCGTAAATGCGTTAAAAATAATAAAATAATTATATTAATTATTTTATTATTTTTAACGCAAATGCGTTAAATACACATGCGAAGCGAAATTTAACGAAAATCGCTCTCAATTTTTTTCATTCCACAATTTAAATCGTCAGTTTCTATTATCTTAGATAAAGCTACCTATTCATGTTTTTCGTTTCTTGAACGACATAAAAATTCTGCGTGTATTATACAGTTCTCGCAATACATGTATGAGTACTGTATTTGTGTGAGTGAGCGTGAGTCCTGAATGTATCTAAAAGAGTCGAGGCATGCAGCAATTGGTCGGGATCCTTTCAAACATTTCAATACATTTTAATTTATTAAATTTTAAATTTTATTTTACTTTCCATGTTTCGTGCAAATATTAAATAAACAGAACTTTCCCATTGGCACTCAAGCTCATGTCTTATTGCGAGAACTTAAAAGTATATACTCCATTTCTTTGACGTACCTACTTATTACACGATTGTCAAACAGCCACAATTCAGTATTGCATGGTTATTGCAATATTTTAATCCGTCTATTTGTTTCTTTTCTTTACAGGCAGAAAAGATATAGACTTCGATTTTCAATTACAAAAACTTGAAAATGATGTATTTTTCCAACCCAGCGAAAATTCTACATTCAGAAAACCTACTGAACAAACGTCATTGAATGGCAGTATCAGTGAGTGTGATTTTTCTCAAGTATGTGTTAAGTTAGTGGATTGTAGAAAACACCCTTGGTATTTTAGAAAATATACAGAACAAATATTGTGTAAAATAAATTTCAATTTAGAAAGTGACAGTGACTGTGAAATAGATGTAGTAGGTATAGAAGATTGTGGTTTAGAAGATTGTTTTATTGTGGAAGACCTACAAACTTTTTCAAACTTAAAAGAAAAAAGTGAATTAAATGAAAATGAAGTAAATGCGTTGCAAAATAAATTAAAAATCAGGAATAATATTCTGAAATTGTTAGCAAAAAATGAAAAAATGAAGCGAACAAAGGACGATATTGAGATAAAAAAAGCATTGAGTCAAAAGAATAAGATTAAAGTAGACCTAAAGCGTAATCAAGGTCTTATTGGCATGAAAGTTAAGCAAAAAATTGAAAAAAATGTGGCGCTGGATGTCAAAACTGACACAGTACATGAGGTTAAAAACGCAAAAAGAAAAGATATTCTGGCTGATGAAATGTATATAAGTGCTGCAGACAAAACATTGGGTTATATTGGGACTCAACTAATACCAATTTCGCAACAAGAACAGAGTAATGTCGATAGTTATTTAGTTAGCGATAAAATAAAAAATGAGTCTACTAGTTCAACAAACCTTCCTGTAGCCAAAATATTTGAAAAACCAATTGATAAAAACGTAAAGAAAAAAGTAACGGACAAAAAGTATTTGAATTATCTAGAAAACACATTAAACACTAAGAATCAAGCAGAAATTAGTTCTAAAATAGACATGATAGAGAAACCGACAAATTCAAATAAATATTCATCGCACGTGAAAGATATAAAAAAAACTAACAAATATAAGAACGACCAGTTAAAGAATAACAACAAAGTGGATCCTAACAGTCTTGTTGGTGTAATGATATCAAATACCAAAGACTTTAAATACATAAAACACAATGAAGTTAAAGATGTTAAACAAAGCAAAGTTTCTATGAAACCTAAAAAGAAAGTTGAAAAACAGAAGCGTGAATCACATTCACCCATTCTGCCTTGCAGTAGTGTACCAAAGAAACCCAAAATGAAACATGATAAACTTCCTAAATGTAACAAATCAGATGCAAATATAAAAAAATCAAAAGAAACTGATAATTTGAACCAAATAGTAAATAAAATTACTAACTTAAATTATTCTAAAACAATCCAAAGCTGTTATCCATCCAAAAACATTACCAAAATTGTTATCGGTGCAAAATCTTGCAACGACGATTCTCAAACAAAACCAGTTTTTCAGAAACACGCCTGTTTTTTACAAAATAAGGTCGTAAATCAAGTCAGTGATACCCGTGAACAGACCTTTGAAGTACCTGAGAAGCATGTCCAGAATTGTACTGATATTAATAAGTCTAATTTTAAAACAAAACTCTCTCATCATATTCAATTAACACCATCAAGTCGTAACAATAAGACCCCCATTGAAAAACACTTGACTCCTGCTACATGTCAAGATAATTTAAATAAGCATTCATTTAATATTGTCTCAATTAAAAGTCCTTGTCCTAGTGAGCCTACTAAAAATTCCAAACCAAAAATCGGTAATAAAGAAGTCCCAACGAAAACTGTGATCACATCTATGAGTGAACCAAAGAATGCAACTATATCCAATAAATATGCGAATTCTACCAACGGCAATATCACACCTGTTAGTGAGCCAAGGAATGCAACTATTTCCAATCAACATGCCAATTCTATCAACAGCAATGTCACTCTTATGAGTGAACCAAAAAATGCAACTATTTCTAATCAACGTGTCAATTCTACTAACAGCAATATCACACTTTTGAGTGAACCAAAGTATGCAACTATTTCAAATCAAAATGCGAATTCTACCAACAGCAATGTCACACCTGTTAGTGCACCAAGGAATGCAACTATTTCCAATCAACATGTCAATTCTAGCAACAGCAATATTACTCCTATGAGTGAACCAAAAAATGCAACTATTTCCAATCAATTTGCGAATTCTACCAGCAGCAATATCACACCTATGAGTCAAGCAAAGAATGCAACTATTTCCAATCAACGTGTCAATTCTACTAACAGCAATATTGCACTTATGAGTGAACCAAAGTATGCAATCATTTCCAATCAAAATGCGAATTCTACCAAGAGCAATATCACACCTTTGAGTGAAGCAAGGAATGCTACTATTGCCAATCAACGTGTCAATTCTACCAACAGCAATATTGCACCTATGAGTGAACTAAAATATGCAATCATTTACAATCAACATGCGGATTCTACCAACAGCAATATCATACCTTTGAGTGAACCAAAGTATGCAACTATTTCGAATCAATATGTGAATTCTACCAACAGCAATATTACACCTATGAATGAACCAAGGAATGCAAACATTTCCAATCAACATGTTCATTCTACCAACAACAATGTCACATCTATGATTGAACCAAAAAATGCAACTAGTTCCAATCAAAATGCGAATTCTATCAACAGCAATATCACACCTATGAATGAACCAAGGAATGAAAATATTTCCAATAAACATGTCAACTCTACCAACAGCAATGTCACATCTATAAGTGAACCAAAAAATGCAACTATTTCTAATCAACATGCCGATTCCACCAACAGCAATTCTTTTAGGCATCAATTTCCCATTCAAAGTATTGTGGCTGGTACAAAATGTCAAAATAATTTCCCAAATAGTAATAATATTAATGTCCCAGTGCACAAACCAAAAAATGCAACTAGTTCCAATCAATATGCGAATTCTATCAACAGCAATATTACACCTATGAATGAACCAAGGAACGCAAATATTTCCAATAAACATGTCAATTCTACCAACAGCAATGTCACATCTATGAGTGAACCAAAAAATGCAACTATTTCTAATCAACATGCCGATTCCACCAATAGCAATTCCATTAGGCATCAATTTCCCATTCAAAGTATTGTGGCTGGTACAAAATGTCAAAATAATTTTCCAAGTAATAATAATATTAATGTCCCAGTGCACAATCGTTATGCCTCAGCAATTATCCTAAAGGCAAATCATTTTCAAGTCGAAGATAACCAGCCTCAGTACCCTGCGCAAACCAGAGATCCTCAAAGAAATTCAGATATGCATATCCCTTCTCTCCTATCCCTCCACTCACAGCCGCGATTTCGAAGTCATCAAAATATTTATCCTGGGCCTGGGTTTTATCAATCTGCTCCTTCTAGTATATTTCAGAAAATTTTCCCAAATTCTGTAGGCAGCGCTGTTCCAAATCGGTTTACTCCCCTACAAGATAATCTAAGTCAACAATTGAATAACCCAACACAAAGTCTTTACAGAGGTAGGCTGCCACGAAATTTGGCACATCCACCGTCTCTACAAGATAATATAGGTCAACAATTAAATTATCCAACACAAAGTCTTAACAGAGGTTGGATGCCAAGACATTTTGCACATCAACCATCCCTACAAGATAATATAGGCCAACAATTGAATAACACAACGCAAAGTCTTAACAGAGGTTGGCTGCCACGAAATATTGCACATCCAACACCACCTCCTCCCCCTTCGCCACCTCCTTTTAATCCTCAAGCAAGTATTTATAATGACAACCAAACTACATGTTACTCTTACTCAAATCCTCCTCTTTACCCCTTTGTGCCAGGTTCGCAACAGCCGCAAAGTACTTTTAGTCAAAATTTGGTAAATGCCGCAGATTTTGAAAATAGTTCGATAATTGGCAGAAATAACGGTGGTTTAGTAAAAAAAATTAACATTGTCGCTGTGCCTGTTGATGGCAGGGAAAGTATGCTTTCAGAAGATGTTAAAGATCCTCAAATTCTCATATCACATGTCAAACCAGAAGTAGTTGCAACAAAGACGGAAATGTTGGAAGAATTAGACAAATCATCCCTTGTTGATGAAAATATTAATGACTTGAAGAGACTACATGATGAGCGAAAGTTACATGATACCAAGAAGGGCACATTTGTAGTGGAAATTTTGTCAGAGAAGCCGAAAACGTTTGAGTCTTTTACTGTAAATCCGAAAAACTATGTTACTCAAATAGAGCAACAAAAAAGATGTTCTCCAGTTTTGCCAAAACCGAATCAAAAGATTTTAGATCGAGTGATTACAGAGTCACAAACACAAGTTGATAAACCTAAAAATACTATTCGTACTGAAGAACCCAAGTCTAGTTTTAAGAATGAAATGTCAGACAAAAAAAGAGATTTTGGCAAATGTTTCAAAGGAAATTTAAATGTAAATCAGATGAACTATGTTTCTCAAATAGAGCAACCAAAAGGATGCCCTCAAGTTTTGCCAAAATCGAATCAAAAGATTTTAGATCGAGTGGTTACAGAGTCACAAACACGAACTGATAAACCTAAAAAAAAAATCCGTACTGAAGAACCTAAATCTAATTTTAAGAATGAAATTAAACCAGTTACAAAAAAAGATTTTCGCAAAAGTTGCAAAAGGGATTTAACAATAAACCAGAAAAAACATGCTAATGAAATAGTCAAACCAAAAGGATATTCACCTCCAATACTGCCAATACCAACATATCAAAAGATTTTTGATCGAGTAGTTACAGATTCAAAAACAAAAAATGATAAATCTAAAAACACTGTACATACTGAAGTACCCAAATCGAATTTTAGGAATGAAATTAAACCGAAAAGAGAATTTGGAAAAAGTTGCAAAAAAAAACCTAATATGTTTTATAAGCCTGATAGCAGTGAAAGAAAGGATGATGCTAAAAAGATTTCTTTAGAAGAATATAAAAAAAGATTACATAGATTTAAATATGACGATACGAATGAGCGCTCTAAGAAAAAAATGTGCAAGGAAAAGTACAATAGGGACGGCAAACGGCTAAATATTGGTTATAAATATAGGGAAAATGTAGATCATGGTATGGAAATTGACCTTGGATATGATTCAGATAGTACTGTAGTGTTATGAATGAATGTGTATTGAAATTGTTTATACTTAATTCTTTCATATACAATTTTGCGGCACTGTTATTGTTAAGGGACCATCTCCAAAGGCGGGAGTACTAAAAAATTCAATAGCTGATCTCCATATTTTTTAAATACGACAAGAGGCAGACGAGAAGGAGATATTCACGACCCGCCATGCTCTCGCTTATTTTCAATGCTTTCATTGCGTATTTATTGTATTTATTGCAAAGCGTTGTTACGTCACATGCAGGTCGATGCGAAGTAGACCGCGAAATTCGAAATTTATTGCGTTTTTTGCTAATTGTATCTAATTTCACGTTTTAGGTATATCGATCAAAATATGATTTGCGGCAATAATAATAATAATAATAAAATATAAGCAGTGCCTTAGTACTATTAATTTCTCTGTATTTTATTATTATTTCTCTGTGTGTGCATAAATTTAATAAATAAATAAACAATATATTTAATCAATACACAATACTCGCAGAAAACATTAACCTCTATAATTATTTTATTATTTTAACGCATTTTACGCATGCTAAGCGAATTCTAAAGATTTAAATTGTGGAAAGAAAAAATCGCTCACGAGCAGGATTCGAACCTGCGACTCCTGACGTCACCCAAAGACGTATAGTGGAGGATAATTTTGATACCACGAGCAGTGTTCACGGTAGCTTAGTGGCTAAAGCACTGGCATACTGAGCCAGGAGTCGCAGGTTCGAATCCTGCTCGTGAGCGATTTTTTCTTTCCACAATTTAAATCTTTATTAACCTCTATAATCTCGATTATCGATAATTTAATAGTTTATTAATATTACTGAGCTTAGATAGCTTATAGAGCTAGGTAAATGTTTTTTACGAGTATTTTTCAGTTGATATATTTACTTTAATGCCGCTAATCATATTCCGATCAATGTACAACAACGTGAAATAGAGCTACAATTTCCATAAAACGCAAGGAATTTTGAATTCCTCGGGCTATTGTGCAAATGAGCTGCACAATCAATTTAACGGTAATCGGCCAAAAATTGATATTAGTTTTTATCACTGACGATTCGTAATAATTAAATAAGTGAATAACTTAATCATCGTGAGAGTCTCGTCCATGAAGACAGTCCCTAAGAGGTTACAGGAAGTGTGTAGGAAGTATAGGTGTCACTTTAGCTGTGCCTTTTGTGGCACAAATCTAAATAAACGGTTACATGTCAATGTCAATGTCAAAAAGAATGAAGTTTTGTTGGTTTTTAAAATGTTCCAATTTATTTTCATCAACTTTTATCATTTAGCTTTTATCAGTGCTAAAAATACTTTATTTCTGATAAGTACCAAGGTTTGCACTTTTTTGACATTAAAGAAAGCACTTTTTATACTCGGGCGCGATGTGTATGGTTTAAGAAATCGGGGCTTTCTTTAAGATGAATGATTTGTACTTTTTAAGAAGCCTTTCACGTTTCAAAGCCTTCTATCTCGCTCTAATTTAGCATAATTATTGTGTTTTTTTTATACTGACTACGATTGTTCCACTTTTCCAATGTTTTTACATTGATATTAATTTTAGGTAAAAGTACATGTTTAAAGTTAATATAACTCAAATGTTATATGAAAGATGTTTATTAGTTTAGTTTGTAACATCGTTAGTTTTTTGCTAACTACTTTGTTAACCCATTATCGGGCACAACGATCTGACATTGGAAAAATAAAACTAATATTGGTTTTACCTAGCTTAATAAGGTAAAAACCATTTTTTTTATATGGTGGTAAATTTATGCCCTTAACCTTAAGAAGGGCAGAGGTATATTGTTCCTATGAAGACATGTTTTGTTAATGATTGATTAATTTGTAAGAAATAAAAATGTTTTCTGTATATTGTTGTTTTATTTCACTACTAGGTAGGTGCTACTTTTAGTGTCTATCGATTGAATTACCTCGACGAAGAGGCTCTTGGCAAATGCCTATTGCACACGAGGGTAGGCTAACACGAACCATTTTGACGTATCGAAACGTAAATGTAAGTGAACTTTGGATCTGAAATACTCGTTTGAGACATGACATTCTTATTTTATCCATATCTCTGTATGATACAAAGTGCACATTATGCATAAAATGAAATTGAACTGTAATAGAACTGTTGTAAATTTGATTAAAAAAAAGCTTAAATTAACGTTTCGATACGTCAAAATTGTTTGTGCTACGCCTACATAACAGTACGGCTGTCGGCTACCATGTGAACGCCCGAATAGTAACTGTGCTGCGATACTTTGCGGAAATTAATGGCATACGTGGCATACTAAATACAGAGTTACGATTTTTAGTTTTGATTTCGCCAAACTAGTTTGTCAAGTTTGGAGGATCATTCTCGTTAGACCCATAGTCTAGATCCATAATGGATCTATGGAGATTTTTTTTTCCCTTTAAAACTAATTTTTAAAAAGTGGATCTATTGAGAACTTTCTTTCTCGTTAGATCCATTATGTAAATCCATGAGATCCATAATGGATCTATTGGGAATTATTTTTCTCATTGGAACCAATTTTAAGAAATGGATCTACCAAGAACTTTCTTTCTCTGTAAATCGTTTCGTACCCGTAGTCTACCTACGTAGTTCACCAGTATGCAGTACCGCCCTCCCGCCTATCACATGCAGAAGGTCGAATAATATATTAAGCAACGCTAGTAAATTTTGACTAACTGTAAATCACAGACTATAATGTAGAACAAAAAACCGATCATTACCGTTATAACCACAGATCATGTATTGTATTGTTTATGTCCAGTGTTGTCAGTTGTCAATTTAACCGTAATTATATTAATTGGTCATGAAGTTGTAAAGTATTATGTATTTATTATTAAGTATAAGTTTTGTAGTGTGTGCGTCAAATGGAGCGCAAGAATAAAATCTTTTTCTTTCTTTCTTTCTTAAATAAATAATTTGATTGATAGAAAAAAAAAAAAAAAAAACGTGTACACCGCTTAAAACCTACATTGTAACGCAGATTTTTATCAAGTTTCTTGTACAAGACCAATGTGAGTAAGTAAGTGGAAGTTAAATACGATTCCACGAGCAGTGTTCACGGTAGCTTAATGGCTAAAGCACTGGCGTACTGAGCTAGGAGTCACAGGTTCGAATCCTGCTCGTGAGCGATTTTTATCTTTCCACAATTTATATCTTTAATAATGAGGTGGTCTTATGCACAAGGCTATCTCTTCAAGACAACATTTACGGGATTCCCTAAACAACTTTTCAGTGTTTAGTTAATAATATGTAGTTAAATTATATCAGACAATTTCTAATCAGACTTTGTGGGTTATGATTTAAGAAGACAAAATATCACTGGTCATTTCTTTGTGGAGTGATAGGACTTTGTTAGTCCAACATCAATCATCGTTACAGGTGCCATTTCTGCGAAATTTTCCACCCTGCAAAGAAAAAAGAACAAAAATAAATAAAAACTGTCAAATAAAGCCTTTAAAGAAAGTCAGCATGTCAAAAAATTCCGTGGCCTTAACGTTATTTAGAGAAACATCTGCATTGTGGCTGCGGCGACAATTAATCTATCTAACGCTACTCACGGCGGCGTCTTGTTGTAATAAATCTCCGGATTACAGCCTCCTTCGCGGAATTAGGTCCTCACTGGAAGGATCTTACTTGAATTATGGACGGGAGTTCGGCTTTTTTAGCCCGTTATCTGTATAATTAGCATTGGTAATTTAGTACTTGATTTGTAGCCTTTCGGCCAAAATTAATATTCAATCTATCCACGATTTACCCTACTAGAGAAAGAAATTTGACATATTTTGTATGGAGCTTATGTCAAATTCCTATCTCTAGTAGGGCAAATCGTGGATAGATTGGATATTAATTTTGGTCGAAAATCTATGAATTTTCTTTTGGATGTCATTCAGGGCTATTTAATAAATTAATTTCGCGTCCAAGGCTATATCCCATTTCATCAACTACTTTGATCTATAAGTACTAAAATTAATTTGATGTTTATGAACTCAGACTAAAAGAATAAAATAGACGGAGCGCGTAGAACTAGCGAATGAAGCCAGAAAAGGGAATACAAAATGGCAAAGGAGTATTCCGCCTACAGTGTTCGCGAGCCGCAATCTGGAGCGCTTCCTCAAACTAAAAGAATAACATTGACGCTCCCGGCCGCGGCTCGCGATCACTGTGGGTGGAATAGTAGGTACACCTTTGCCATTTTGTATACCTTTTTCTGGCTTCATTCGCTAGTTCTACGTGCTCCATCTATCTTATTCTTTTGGTCTGGGTTTACGAAATGGGATTTTTTGTATGGAATAAAGAAGTTGACGAAATGGAATGTATAGGTTACCTATGATCCTGCTGTTTTCTGAACTGTATTCAACGTTAAGATTTTCTCACAATCCAAACACCGAACACAGTCCGCAGAAGACAAATCAGGAAATTCGTACTTATACATAACCCAAAATAATCGTAAAACAATGTAGAAAACCAACAAAAAATCACATGTTCCCAGGAAAAAATAATGATTTATGCATAATTATGTGTGTAACTACCCTGAGCCGTTGTTCTAATACCACGCAACTGTGTGGCAAATTTTGTTCGTGCGAGCCCCTGATCAAACATGGATACAAAAACAAAAACGTACAGGTGTCGAATGTCAGGCCCTCAGAATAACGTCAAGCCGAGTCAGGCGTTGTTCTAAACGCAACTACGCAATCATTGCAATATCACTCGAATTTGTTCACGCATTTTGTTCGTGACATGATATTATCGCGCTATGCTATGCTAATAAAATATTTAACAAAAAATTGAACCTACGAAAACAGAAACTGAAAAGCCAAAGACTTACAAGTAAGTCTTTGTGAAAAGCGAAAAATAACTAATTATGAGTCGTCGCCAAAAAGTGCGTGCAAGTTGCAAGTGGCCAAGCGGAGAACGCATTTTTGGAATGTTATTGTTTATCGTTGAGAATTTCACGTTGTATTTGATGTTACGTTGTTTTTATTATTTATTTAAAGTAATTTAATGATCTTCGTTGATTGCTTGTTTGGCGCCGACTCATAATTAGTTATTTTTCGCTTTACAGTTTCTGTTTTCGTCGGTTCAATTTTTTGTTAAATTTTTTTTTTTTTTTTTTGTAGTTAAAATCTAACTCCAGGACTCCATTATGTCGTAGTGTCTAGAACTATATTTATGTGTGCCAAGTTTCAACAGAATCGGTTAACAGGTAAGAATTTAGTGGGTGAACAAGCACTCATCCCCTGTTTTCCTAGGATTTTGATTTTGAAATTTAAATAGGACTTCTCCCTATCCATTAAAAAAGAATCATCAAAATCGGACCACTCTGTAAAAAGTTATGAGTGGTCATATATAAAAAAATAAAAAAATAAAAATATCCGCGTCGATGTGCGAACCTCCTCCTTTTTTTTCGACGGGTAAAAATTCATGCAAGCTTGCAATGGTCGCGTAGTCACGTTGTATTATGTTGTACAAAACTTGACAATACCGATAGGTATCGTATTTGTCGTAGGTACTGTACGTATCCAGAGACATAGTAAAAAACATAGATGAAATGCTGCGAACATACATCACAAAAAAAAAACTGCTCCTTCGTGTACAACCAGCGCTCACGCACACCACCTGAAGGATATAATTTGCTTTTGCGATGCTTACTGGACGATGTCACGACATGTGTACTGAGAGTGGTGAGCACGGTTTGAGGTGCATGTTTGTGTGAAGCGCTGGTTGTACACGTAGGAGCTTAGTTTTTTTTTTGGCTTCACTAGATTGTTCGCAGCACTTCGTCTATATTTTTTACGTCTGTGTACGTATCTGTTTGTTGTAAATTGCCGACGCAGTGCGGGTACATCAGAATGCCAGCTTTTGTGTGATGACTGGCAACCACTGATGTAAGTCTGCATTCCACAGGAAGTTTAAGCATAAGTTGGAATGCGTTAAGGTAGATGTACATGATATCACTAGAAGATGCCGACTGCTTGAGTGATACATGATTTAAGTGATACAGTGTAAATATAGGCTAATCACTAAGTGTTCTTGATTTTATCTTTTATTGATGTATCATTGGTTCCGTGTGGTACTGGACATAAAGTATTGCACCACCCTATCTCTTTTCATGGGTGTCGTAAAAGGCGACTAAGGGATTCCCCAGAGGATGGGCAGCAGCATTCTCTGAGTATTTAACCAACCAACTGCGATCGCCAACCCGCCTGCCAAGCGTGGCGATTATGGCATATCCCCCCCTTAATTGGGGGAGGCCTCTGTCCAGTAGTGGACGTCTTTCGGCTGTAATGATGATGATGAAAAAAGTCGTGATTACGTATTTTAGGGGTGGATAAAAAAATTTATCCCCATTTCACATGCATGGGGATGAATTTTTTTTTTTCGCTGCTCTCCCTCTTGTAGGGTATCATTGAATAGGTCTACTAAAATGAAGGTAATGTTTCATACATAACTTTTTTATCAGGTGTACCATCTGCGAAATATAGCCCGCCATAGTGGCTTGCAATGTGTCCCCCCCTGCCATTTCTAAAATATGCAACGTAGAAACTTATAATCTTCCACATTGATAGACCTTTATAAAAACTCTCTTTTAAAATTATTTCGAGTATAATGTGATTATAAATTTTTGAGTTATAGTGAGAAAACTGCAAAATACTTAAGACGTCCTAGTTCATAGGTCATTGACCTTAGAGAAAAATGATCATAGCAAATAATGCTCTTTTAGTTACTACCTATTTAGAAAAAACACAAAAAGTCACTTTGTGTTATATTTATATGACACACTTCTTAAATTTAGCTTCTTAAATTCAGCGCTAGGTGTCGCTGTTTGCAAAAACTAAAATAGCAATGATTAATATTCGATTTGATTCGTTTGTAATGATCATGGCCCAACATGCTCTTGGTCGGTTTTATTATTTCTTTTTTGTTGTAAATCTTCATGGATACCCTCCATCTGGGGATGGCAGAGGGGTATGTTGGACTCCTACCCACTAAAACTACACGGTGGTCATCCTCAGCACAAAATAGAGGAATCGAAGCTCCGGGAACTCCATTGGATTGCACCGGTGCCCCCTTTAGTGCTACGCCTTTGGCACATCCCGGAAAACAATGTAGTACACTTCATAATTCTTTAAAAACTGATTTTGCGTCTTTAACAGCTTATACACAGAACGAATGTCATATTTACATAGTTTTTAAATAAATAATTTCACTTCCGCACCTGAGCGCTGCAGTTAACTTAAAATTCATGCGGATTTAAATTCTTAGACACTTCAATTTGCATCAGATCCGGTGAGCAAGAGCCGGGAAATATGGAACAGTCTGTAACTCGATATAAAAGATAATAATAAAATGAAATCCGTCGAGGAATAAAAATCTGAATGAAAAAATATGTAATTTGACGGTTTAAATCTTGTAATATTATGAAATTGTTCCGCTGGTGTATAGGGATGAGAGACTTTGGATTTCAAATTTCAATTTCAAAAAGCCTTTATTTAACAACCCTTAAATATAGTTTAAACATTTGTATGTAGGTATTATGTACATTATTTTATTAATTTTAATTTTAACTTCCACCGACATTGGTATTATTATTGACTGTCTTGCTTTCCAGCACAGGCCTCCCCAGACTCTTCCATAGCTCACGGTCCTGAGCTTTCCTCCTCCATGTTGCACCTGCTGTTGTTCTTAGGTCGTCCTCCCATCTTCTAACTGGTCTTCCTCTTTGTCTTTTTCCTTCTCTAGGATACCATTCTGTTACATTTCTGGCCCATTTATTTATCTTACTTCTAATGATGTGGTCTGCCCACTTCCATTTTAGTTTTTTGACTGTGTAAGTTACATCTCTGATATTAGTCTTTTTTCTTATGACTCTTAAATTTATTTTGTCTTTCCTCTTTATACATAACATACTTCTTTCTATATTATGTTGGCATATTTCTAGTTTTTTAATGTGTTCCTTAGTTAGAGGTCATGTATGGCAGCCATAGGTCATACAAGGAAGGATGCAGGAATTGAATATATGTGTTTTTAGTTTTTGTGGTAGTGATGGATTTTTTGTAATTTCTTTTAGGGACCAGTATCTTTTCCATGTTGAGTTTATTCTATTTTGTATTTCTTTTAAGGATAATTGTAAGGGAGATATGATTTGACCCAGGTAACTGTATTGAGACTTTGGGTATAGATCCTGAAAAGGCAGGGTTTTGATCTTAAGGGTCAGCGGCAGCGCACAGACGGAGTGACGACGAAGCAGCTTATGGCCTGCGCATACTGGCGGATGGTGAGGGAGAGCATCGACGAGGATTCCTCTATCTGCCAGCGCACACTGACAAGTAAAATCTTCTGCATACCGCGAGCGTCCGTCAGCTTACCGGAGCATCCGCCAGTATGTACACTAATGTACAGTCAACAAATCGGAATCATGACCCACTCAGCCGAGAATTCGTATGATATTGTCAAAACAGTAAAATTTTCTTCTTATTAGCATCGTGCTGCACTTAGGACATTTTGAATATTAAGGAAACTGCGTTAATACGGGTCAGAGGTCTATGCAATTTTGAGCTTTGTTATTAAATGCAATAGATTAATAATTGGATAAAAAGTTACGTTTTTGATAAATCTAGAATAATGTTTTGAATTTAGAATTAACTGTCGTTCCGCATAGTTTACCTATAAAAAAGAATTTTTTTTTTTTTCAAAAACCTATACGAACTCTTTTAATTCCAGAAGAATATCAATCACATTAGAAGAAACTAACTGTCACTGTACAATAAAATTGATAACAAGTTTGTTGCCATGCAAATATCTTTGAGCGAAACTCGACCTAATTGTATTAGAATGTTTGTAGAAAATTAAGCTTATGGTGGGTCATGATTCCGTTTGGTTGACTGTACGCGCTTTCCTTTGTCTTTTAAAAGATCAAAAATAGCTTTGCCGAAAGTTATCATCCTTCTGCCAGCCAGTTTATTTTGGGTCATTGCAGTATATATTTTTCTTCCATACTCCATACATTTCTATCAGCCGTCTTCTCAGTGTTCACTTTCCTTCTATTCATATCATCTTTCACATAATTCATCCATGTTTGCTGCTGTTTACTTCTGCTGCTTGCTAGTCGGCACATCCGAGAGGGTTCCGTGACTTACGTGAATGAAACCGTATGCAAACGTAGACAAAACAAACTTACTTCCCCTAGAAAAATCTTGTTAATCGGCAAGGTGACGACCTCTGTGGTCTAGTGGTTCGAGTGTCGGACTGCTGATAACGAGGTCGTGGGTTCGATTCCCACAGGACACAAATATTTGTGTGATGAACATAAGTGTTTGTGTTGGTCTGGGTGTGTTGCTTATGTATTATAAGTATGTATTTACAAAAAAAAAAAAAAAAGTATATACGTATTATATCCATTGTCTAGTACCCATACCACAAGCTCTGCTTAGTTTGGGACTAGATGGTGCTGTGTAAAAATGTCCCAAAGATATTTATTTATTATTTATTTATTAAGGTTTTTCGTATACATAAACTTTTGTTTTCATCTTGCTAATGTTTCTTAGGAAAAGTTGTTCATTGGTAGAATCCACCAATAAAATTTGTCGACTGTATTTGATTTCATGCTGTATAATGTCACATGAATCTTTTTTCAGTTTTATTTACGCGCTCAGCGTTGAAAACAGTCTTAAATATAAATCAACGTTTCACCACCAAATTATATAAACAACGACTGGGCTCCCACGAGAGTACACTTTCTGATAGACTTTAAATTTTTATTACCTGATTAAGGCAGCGAAAATTTAGGGGCCAAGACACGAAACCACTTAGTTAAGATTATCATTTTAATGAAACCGAATCTTTTAAAACGAAACATAAGTTAATTATATCTAATGGTACTTCATTTAGCCTCAACATTTCACGAAGGAACTTATCAAAATGTTATCAGCCCCTGCTTGTGGGAAGACAATGAGTTCTTTATTCTGTCGTAATTCTAATTATTTGATAACGAGGGTCTTTGGTTAGAAAAAGCCAATCTTTTTTGTTCAAACAACTGAATGTGGTCAGGGTTCGCTGTGGACTTTTACATCTAACATCTAACAGAATAAATGTCAGTCCTGAAAGTAGTTGTTTAGAATCACTAGGACAATCTACTGTTATGGTTTTTAGGGTTCCGTACCCAAAGGGTGATAACGGGACCCTATTACTCTCGCTACGCTGTCCGTCCGTCCGTCTGGCTGTCACAGGGCTGTATCTTTGTAACAGTAACAGATAACACGTTGAAATTATGATCACAGAATATGTGTTACTATGGTGCCTATCACGACAAATACTAAAAATAAAAAAAGTTTAAAACCAAAGGGGGTCCCCATACAAAAAACGTCGAAAAACATGTTTGATTATAGTATGCACTATAATCTGACCAAGTTTGACGCTGTTATGTATTACCATGGAGAACAGAAAGATGCATGTTTTTCGAGGTTTCTTTTTTGGGGACCCACTTTGGTTTTGGACTTTTTTGTTTGTTTTTAGTATTTGTTGTGATACACCTCATAGCAACACATATTCTGTGAAAATGTCAACTGGTTATCTATTACCGTTACAAAGATACAGCCCTGTGACAGACAGACGGACGGACGGACAGCGTAGCGAGAGTAATAGGGTTCCGTTTGCACCCTTTGGGTACGGAACCCAAAAAGTCATAATTCGAGGTTTGGCTCTCGATTATTATCTCTTTCGAAATTTCTTAAAATTTTGTGAGTAATTGCTTCATTCGCTAGGCTAATTTATAAACAAATCACTACATAAAATAATCACAAATTCATTATTTTTGTTCTTCAACCAATCATTATTTTTTGTATTAATTTCTTATTCAATTTCAAATATATTCTCGCAGTTCTTGCTCAATATGTCTTCAGGGAAACGTTGAAACAAGGTCAAGTGGTCAAACTTAGTTAACATTCTAGATAACTTATAAACTAATAAATTGATTCATAATCGGAACATTTATTAGACGAACTACACCATTTATCGAATTAACCAATTTGGTTAATTGGATTTTGAAGTCAAAAAGACCAATTTCGATTAATCATACCCACTGATCATTCGATTCAAACTTTGTAGTAATTCATTGTCAAATATTTGTCGCTATGGACGTACCGACTCTGAAGAAAAGTCATCCCCAGAAATATTATCTGAAAACACTATGCAGATTAATGTTTTACTTAGGTATGGGTGATCTCTGGTACGAAGAATACCAAACTTCTTATTACCAAAAGAAATTCTTCAAAGTATGGCAAGTAGTGGCTAACTGTTACATCCTTATCGTCTTGTTTGACGAACTTCTGTCATATTCTCGGTCTGATTTGAGTGACAGGGAAAAGAATGACTTGGTGCAGTTCACTTTTGCACACCCATTGATTTATTGTAAGGTCTTGACCCTGTATATCTGGAAAGACCGCATCAGGGTTGTAATGGAGCGTTTATTGGAGGGGACTCGACCTATTTTCCACTCTATAGAGCTTGAAAGAGCATCAGTGAAGCAATTCGCAAGACACTGCTTGTCACTGACCAGTGTTTCCTATGTTACTCTGTGTGCAGCTACCATTGAAGGAATCAGGACTCATGTTAATGAAGGTAAGCGATTTGTTGTAGTCTGGTAATTATAGTTAAGGTTTCACTGGAGCTGGTTGCTCAATGACCACCAAAATTAGGCACCGAACACATGACGTTCTTTTTGAGCAATCGGGAACGTCATGTTTCATTCATTCATTTCAGCCAAAAGACGTCCACTGCTGGACATAGGCCTCCCCCAAGCATCGCCACAACGACCGGTCCTGTGCCTTCCGCATCCAGCGGATTCCCGTGACCTTCACCAGGTCGTCGGTCCACCTTGTGGGGGGCCTACCCACGCTGCGCCTTCCAGTACGCGGTCGCCACTCCAGAACTTTACTGCCCCATCGCCATCCGTTCTGCGAGCAATGTGCCCCGCCCACTGCCACTTAAGTTTGTTACTTTCGTTCTCCTGCGAATCTCCTCATTTCTGATTCGATCACGCAGGGACACTCCGAGCATAGCCCTCTCCTTTGCCCTTTGAGTGACTTTGAGCCTTCTTATCAGGCCCATTGTGAGCGACCACGTTTCAGTACCGTAAGTAATTACTGGCAACACACACTGGTCAAAGACTTTCGTCTTGAGACACTGCGGTATTTTGGACGAGAAGATATTGCGTAGCTTCCCGAACATCATGTATGAAGCAGCAAAAGGAATGTCAAGTAGTTATACGGCATTTTTGACCGTTACCATATGGCCTTTCTTATTTTTCTTTATCGTAGCAGTTTCATGGTCTCGCAACTTACATCCACCTGAAATAATTACTTTGTCACCCTTTCATCATCATGTCACTGTACGTAAACTCAGACTGTTGATTATGGACCTTCCAAAGCCCTCAGTATGGAACGGTCATTATTATCATTGGCTTAAGTTCATAGTCGACATTTAAGATTTATATGAGCCGGACATGAGCCAAGTTCTCGATTCAGCTTTTTTATGGCACAGGATGGCAAAACGTGCTAAAAGCCTACCTGATATTAAGGGGTTACCTTTGCCCATAACAACTTCAACACCACCTCGGTTGTTGCCTAAATAAATAAATAATAAATAAATAAATATAATTTATAATTTTTTAACGCATTTTACGCATGCGAAACGAAAAATTATTATTTATATTTTATTATTATTTCTTTCCACAATTTAAATCGTTAAATAAATATCCTTGGGACATTTTTACACAGCACCATCTAGTCCCAAACTAAGCAGAGCTTGTGCATTGGGTACTAGACAATGGATATAATACTTATGTACATTTTTTTTTGTAAATACATACTTATAATACGTAAGCAACACCCAGATCAACACAAACACTTTGTTTATCACACAAATATTTGTGTCCTGTGGGAATCGAACCCACGACTTCGTTATCAGCAGTCCGACACTCGAACCACTAGACCACAGAGGTCGTCAAATGTTACTGGAAATCGCGTTCGCCAAATTGAGACCTAAAGATGGAAAGTGTCATGTGATTGTAATTTCACCGGCACCCGTACCACGAGCACTGGAACAAAGTACCTAATACAAGTATCACTGTTTGGCGGGAGAAATAGGCACGGTGGTACTTTCCCGGACGAGCTCTTTCACAAGGAGCTCTCATCATCTATCATCATCCTCCTCGCCCTTTACCCAACTATATTGGCTTCCGACTTCCCGTCTAACCAGTTGCAGCTGAACATCAGTATTTTACACGGAGCGGCTGCCATCGGACTCCAACAACCCAGTTACTGGGTAATACTGACATTCGGAGGTTAGACCAGTTGTCAGACTTTCGGGTTTCTGACTACCCATAACGACTGCCACAGATATTCGTATGGCATCTGGGATCGACAGTTTAACGTGCTCTCCGAGGCATGGGTCTCGATGTGCATCGAAATCGTCACCCATCCACGGGCTGGCCACGGTAAGTGTAGCTTAACCTCGCATATTATACAATCGGCGCGGCTGCTACATCGCCATAAGACCCTCAAGGAGCTCTACTACTACTAAATAAATATAAAATAACTTCGGTTACTTCTCACTCATCCTCCTGCCCTTATCCCAATTTATTTGGGGTCGGCGCAGCATGTTTTTTTCTTCCATACATCTCTATCAGCCGTCATCTCCGTGTTCACTTTCTTTCTATTCATATCATCTTTCACACAATCCATCCATATTTTCTTCGGTCTCCCTCTTTTCTTATAGCCATCAACATTCATACTTAAAACTTTCCTCGTAACATGCTCCTCATTCCTCCTCATCACATGTCCATACCATGACAGTCTATTGCTACTTATCTTCTCTGTCACTGGCGCTACTTTCAGACTCCCTCTTACATATTCATTCCTTATCCTATCCATTCTCGTTACACCACACATTCCTCTTAACATTCTCATCTCAGCTGCATGCACTTGCCTTTCATTAATTCCTTTCGTAGCCCAACATTCCGATCCATACATGACAGTAGGTCTTATCGTGGTCTTATAGATTTTCCCCTTCAGTTTAAGAGGAATTCGAGAGTCACATGTAGTTCCCGTGACCTGCCGCCATTTCAACCATCCTGTGTTAATTCGGTGCTTGACTGTCCGGTCTATTTCGCCATCGCTTTGCACAAGTGAACCGAAGTACCGAAAGTCGGAGCAGACTGGCAAGGGCACGCCATCTAGCGCAATAGCAACAAAACCGGAAAGACCGCCGAAATCGCAGAACATGTATTCCGTTTTAGTTCTGCTGATTTTCAAGCCAACGTTCTCCAGATTTTGTTGCCATTTCGCCAGTCTTCTCACTGATGAATTGTATTCAAACAAATTAGTACACGAAGCCAGAGACTGAGATGTCAACTAAACTGATCCACGACCTGGCTTCGTGTCTGACTCACTAAGGAACTAGCTATCATGGTTATGAAATTACAATCACATGAGATTTTCCATCCTCATGTCTCAGTTTGGCGAACCGATTTGCGGTACCATTTAGGCAACAGCCTAGGTGGTATTGAAGTTGTTATAGGCAAAGGTAGCCGCTTAACATCAGGTGGCCCTTTAGCTCGTTTTGCCGTCCTATACTATAAAAAAAATGTTCCTAATCAGTAAACATTACTTTTATATCAATAAACTCAGCCTATCGCAGTCCACTGCTGGACATAGGCCTCTCCCAAGTTGCGCCACAACGCTCGGTCTTCTGCCTTCCGCATCCAGTCCCTCCCAGCCACAATTGTAATTTCACCGGCATTTAATTGAAATTTAACTTTTATATACTTTTACCTTACTTTCTTCCAGACATACCAATCCGTACAGAAGTAGTCTTCTTCCCCAATCCCTCAGAAACAGGCTTCACGATCAACGTTCTTCGTTTTTTCGTCGAGTTCCATTGGTACTACATTGTAGCCATGATGGCCACCAGCGATTGCCTCGCACTCTGCTCCCTGATCACTGTGGGCCATAAGTTCAGGGTCCTAAGGTTGTATTTCCGTAATCTGAGGATCAAGACGCTGGAGAATAAGGGGAAGATGACAAAGAAGGTGTTCGAGGAGGAGTTCAAAAAAGATTTTGTGATTGGGATCAAGTTGCATGCAGACGCTTTGTGGTATGTTTTTCTTTGGGTTTTTTGTTTTTAAATTTAGTAGCTGCAACAGCTCATTCCCAGCACACATCGCAGCACTACTTTGTATAAAAACAAAATATTATATAAACAAATACAGGCCAAGTGCATAGAAATTGATTTCATTCATGAGAATTCACCACTGTCCTTTGATGTCTTACATATTTGCATCTCTTTCTTACGCAGGTACTACTTACCACATAATTATGTCTGTATTTTTCTTATTCTTGAAACTATATCTATAGTATACACTACAATCACACAAAGTTTGACGCTTATTTATTACCGTTTAAAAGATTGAGCAGGAAGTGCAGGAACATAAAACGTTGGAAAGTGATATTTTTTAGAGGTTCTTGCATGGTACAAGAAACTTAGTAAGTAGTCTATTTTAGATCGTTTGTTTCCACCATAACAAGCAGAAAGTTTTTGAGATTTACAAAAGAATCACTACTTACTTTATCTTTCAGGTGCGCCCGCAACGTTCAGCAGTCCATGGGTCCTCTCTACAGCATACAAGTGACGGAAAGCGTCGCACTGCTCGTCATGTGTCTCATCAAATTGGTTGTAAGTATAGAATGAAATATTTGAACTATAATCTATCATTGTGAGTAGGAAATAAATCCTGAAAGAACCATAAAAATTACTTTTAAATAAACATGGGTGCGGGAAGCGCAGGACCGGTCGTTGTGGGGATGCTTGGGGTGGCCTATGTCAAGCAGCGGACTGACCTCTCTTCCCATCCGCAGGAGGCGACCTGGGCGTAGTAGGAGGGCGTCTGCCGACCTCCAGCCACCCTAGGTGTGGGCCTGCGTGCGGCGGACTCGGGGTGGCCCGCCGCCCGACCAGTCAAGGCCCGTGACTGTGGCGCGTAGTGTTCCGCGCGCGCCAGTCAAGAGGAGGGTGCGGCCGTTGTGGTTGCCGCACGGGGAGAAGGGGCTCGCCTGCTAATGGCGAGCCGGGACCTGCCGGGGCTGGTTGGGCGAATACGGGAGTTTTCCCCACGCCCCCGGCCAAGGGTCGGTAGAGGAACACCGTGGTGGTTTTTAGTCGGTAAGAGTCCGACACTGGCTCCGCCTTCCCCGGGTGGAGTGCGTCCATGAGGATTTGTCCCCCACGAAAAAAAAAACAACCAGCAGCGGACGTGTTTCGGCTGAAATGATGATGATGGTATTGATGATAGTGAAACATGGGTCTCTCAATGCCTGCTAAAATAAGTAAATAAATTATTCATTCAGCAAAAACTTAGCCTATAAAGAAAAGAAAGAAAAATAGTTTATTGTCAAAGTTAACGACGTGCAACATTTAAAACACAGTGATAAACACAAGCAGGCAACTTATAGGTGGGGTTACATAGAAAGTAAAACAAAAAAAAACACATAGGTAAAAAATTAAGAAAGGACAGTCGATACAAAATATAAGAAAAGTATAGTTGACCGCATGACAGTGGCAACACTAGTCTGAAAAACCGCCCTTACTGCTTACGAAATAAAGGCGCCGCCAGAGCCATACTGTTACCACTGACGTACGGTTGACCGCACCTAAAATTACATAACAAAATAAAATATCTTCGTTAGTTCTCAAGACAACCGTACCTATACAACGTCTTATTGAAATAACTGAAAACCTCTTTTCAGAAGTTTTCAGTTAGGTATTTCAATAACACTTTGTATAAGCCCAGGTGCCCTACAAACTAGGAGAACCTCTGTATCTCGAAGGACAGTGTTATTTTGTGGGTTGACACAATTTACAAGATAAATGGGTAATAATTTTCATCTGAACATTTTACATTAAGTGGTTAGTGAATGAATCAGAAACGGTGTTTCTGTGTGGGTGGAGGGTGGGGGGAGGGGTGTATATGTAAGTGAATGTGTGTGTCGTGGTGTATAGTCAACATCAACACTTTAATAAGTGCGCAAAATTTTTTTGGTGGTTCGGTATGATGAGTAATATAACACATTTCCATTAATTGTTAAATACTTTTTTTTTTTTTTTATCCGACTTAAAATCAGCAAAATATGGACACAATCTGTTCATAATAACATCAATGAAAGCGCGCGATGGCTGGCTCACGCGGCCGTCCGGGAGGTGGTTGTACCCCCGATGCAAACACAATCTGCTGCCTAATTGCGTAACTCTATCGCGATCGCATTCATTCGGATTTCAATGTTCATTACTCTGTGTGTTTTGACAATCCGTCATATTGACAACTACGTACCACGCAATGAATATTGCTGTAATTTCAAAATGAAAGCTGATGTCAATGTGAATGCATTACACAATTACCCCACTGTTCATAATAACATCAATGAAAGCACGCGATGGCTGGCTCACGCGGCCGTCCGGGACGGGGTTGTACCCCCGATGCAAACCCGCAGCCGCATGAGCCAGCCGTCGCGCGCCTTCATTGATGTTATTACGAACAGATTGTGTCCATATTTTGCTGATTTTAAGTCGGATAAAAATATAAAAAAAGTATTGAACAATTAATGGAAATGTGTTATATTACTCATACTGAACCACCAAAAAAAATTTGCGCACTGATAAAAAAAAATTCTTGTATACATTTACATTATATACATATACATATTATGATTTTATTTCATTATATACATATATTTTTATTTACATTTGTATTGAGTCTAATGAGCAATCCACCACTAAGGTTTGATTGCAATCTTTAATTACGAATTCTAATGCAGACTGGGTTCGAACTCAGACCCTCTTGCATAGAAGGTTAACATTCAACCGCTGGGCTATCACGTAGTAATAGTATTCTTTGCCTATAGGTACTTACCATGTTAATATTTTCAGGTGGCAGAGCGCAATTTCATCTATCTGCTAGCTAACTTTGCATTCATAGTATGTCTTATTATACTTACTGGATCCTACATGATGGCTGCCGGAGACATTACGTATGAGGTACCTTTTCTCTTCATAGATTCATTTTAACCTTCACTATGTGTATAAGGGGCTCGTAGCGATGCAACGACTGCGCGGATTGTACGATCTGCAAGGTTAAGCTGCACTTGCCGCGGTCAGTCTGTGGATGGGTGACCGTTTCGTTACACATCGAGACCCCTCCGTGCCTCGGAGAGCACGTTAAGCTGTCGGTCCCGGTTGTCATACGAATATCTATGGCAGTCGTTACGGGTAGTCAGAAGCCTGAAAGTCTGACAACTGGTCTAACCTCCGAATGTCAGTATTACCCAGTAACTAGGTTGCGGTGGTCTGATGGCAGTCGCTCCGTGTAAAATACTGATGTTCAGCCGCATCTGGCTAGACTGGAAGCCGACCCCAATATAATTGGGAAAAGAAAAGGGATGATATGTGTATGAGGTACCTTTTTCTCTAAGGATTACGTATGAGTTACATTTTTCTCTAATACATAGATTCATTTTAACCTTCACTATGTGTATGGAGCATAAAAGGGCTCGTGGCAGTCGTGGCTAAATAAAAACCTCACGAATCTTATTGCGTGAAACTGCGAGGTTACGCGGAGCTTGTCCCAGTCAGTTCATGGATGGGTCATCGTCGTAAGTACTGTAGACATGGGCTAACTAGCTCTGGTAAAAGATTGGATACATAATATTTGATTTCCTTTCATACTTTATAGGCCAAATAAAAAAATTAAAGGCGTATTTCAAAATCAAGTATTATGTATATCGTTGCCGGGATATGTTTTTTTTTAAAGTGAAGGAGTGATACATATCCGCTTTGGGATATACTTTATATCCGAAGATATAGATGTGTCCGGAGTTACCCATGCCTAACAAATTGTGACTTCTCCTTGCCTCGGAGAGCAGTTCCGTTTGTCGGATTTCTATGGCAGTCATTACGTGTAGAAGCCGGAAAATCTGAGTAACTGTTTTTTTGGGGACTGATGGCCGTCGCTCCTTGTAAAATACAAATCCTTTGCTGTTTCTTTTCCACTCATTGTAAACATAGAATTCCTTAGTAAGATTTATTCTTGACACGTTAAAACGACATGACTTATTTCAAGGGAAATTACTGGGTTCGATTTCCGCGCGGTGTATCAGTTTTTTTTAAATCCTTGAATGTAATTTTTAATTATTCTAAAATCGACGTCAAGGTTCCCCAGAACAAAATTCGCTAGTCCCTGGTCCACACTGACCTATTGAAATTAATAATTTCTGTGTAGGCAGCAGATAACCATTCCCCGTCAGGTGAGCCGCTGTCCTGTTTGAAGACAAAATAAAAGAAATAAGTTAGATAATAATAATATTGAATTGTCATCAGTTTTACATGTAAGCAATTTTTTTCCTAGTTTGGATCACAGAAATTTGCAATAGTTAAATTAAAATATTTTTGGGACATTTTACACAGCACCCAAAACCAAACTAAGCAGAGCTTGTACTATGGGTAATGACAATGGTATGGGTATGGACAATGGATATAATACTTATATACTTTTTTTGTAAATCATTTCAGCCAAAAAACGTCCACTGTTGGACATAGGCCTGCCCCAAAGGGGGAGGTATGGGATATATCATAATCGCCACGCTTGGCTTGGCAGGCGGGTAAGCGATCGCAGTTGGTTGGTTAAATACTCACAGAACGCTGCTGTCCATCCTCATCCAATCCCATCATTTTTGTAAATACTTACATATAATACATAAGAAGTTGTAAAAAACAAACTGAAAACAAAGCAAGATTAAAGATTGAATGCGCGCTGGTTCGGAGTTAGACGAGAATATAAATTAATTTTGTATTTATGTAGCATAGCGACAAGAAAAGGGGAATATAGGAAAATTTAAGGAAGCTCACCTTCGACGCTTGGTACCGGATTCGAAGTCTTGCTGCTTTTAGTAGTTGGGAGGCCTCCCTGGTCGAAGCACTTCACAGAAACACAGCTAGCTGGAGAAACACACTAAAAACATTGGGGAAACTTTCAAGACCAGTCAATTTGAGATGTTCACACAACAAATTAATTGAGTTATTTAACCTGCGCGTATGGCTTTACTTGGCGTCCATTTTTTCTGTACTGATTCTTCATTCTAGCACCCAAAAAGAGGGAAGACGATGCAGCGGGAGCCGTGATAGGCTCGGCCGCGTGGTGAGATGTGTGAAGGAACGAGGTAAAAATAAGAAATTCGCACGAGTGCGCCAAAAGACAGGCAAAGAACTTATTATTGTCACTGGGCTTCCTAAGTGACTCACGTAAAAATTTACCTAGCTAAATCTGCCTACTTATATTCGGTCGATACAAAGATAATAACAAAAATGTGTTCTATCTTATAGGCGTCCATGGTCGGAACTTCAATATTCCACAGCGGCTGGGAGCACTGTGAGGCGCGAGCTGATCTCCGGGTCTTGGCTGTAGTGGCACTACAGATGAGCCAGGTGCCCGTCTACATGACTGCTTTTGGAGTCATCACTTTGTCTCATACTAACTTTATATCGGTGAGAATTGTATTTGTGTTGTAGTTGTTTGAGTTCGGATCTAACAGGGATCACATTCGTAAAAGACCGACTGAGATAAATTAACATCGGTCTAATGTCAGGATGGGCGGGTGCGGAAATGTAACCCATTTAACATCTGGGCCCTGGCTGGTTTCACGCGTACGGTCTATACCACATATTTCTGTGGTCTATACCGACTGTCCGCATGCGTAGAGCAAGCAGTGTGTTGTTCTTCTTCAATAATAGTCTTCTAAATAGCATCATCATCATCATCTCAGTCGAAAAACGTCCACTACTGGACAAAGGCCTCCCCCAAAGGGATATGCCATAATCTGCACGCTTGGCAGGCGGGTTGGCGATCGCAGTTGGTTGTTTAAATACTCAGAGAACGCTGCTGCCCATCCTCTGGTGAATCCCTTAGTCACCTTTTACGACACCCATGAGAAGAAAGAGGGTGGTGCAATTCTTTACGTCCGGCGCCACACGGACGCAAAATAAATAAATAGCAAATAATGTTTATTTTAGTATTATTTCACAGAGCTACGTTTTACATGGTCTTGTCCACAGAAATAGATAGAATGGAAAAGTGGGCAGGGTGCGCGTGCCAACACTCTGCACCATAGTGCAGGGCATTTCAAAGCCTTTCTCAGTATGCCTTATGACTTGTTTCTGTAAATATCGTAACAAAAACCCGCAAAAATGCCTAATTGTGCTGTTTCAAACTGCAGAAACAAAAGCTGTAAAGTAAATTTGATTCAAGTTAATTTTTAAAAATTAATGACGTCAATATGTAAGGCGTAGTTTTTTAGAAAGTTTCCACGCATGAATTGCAAGTAAAATTGTGATTACAACCATTCTACTCGATCTATCTCTGTGGTCTTGTCGTCATCCAAGATAGCAGAAAGGAGCGAATCCCCTCGCCGTTTCCTGTTGCTCACTGTCATCTGTTACTCTGTTACACATTGACAGTGACGTTGATTTGACATTCCCGTACTAATCAAGTGTCCATGCTAATGCAGATATTCGCTGGAGACCTTAGATTATAAACCTCCTGGAGACAGTTACATAAAATGAATGCAAATGTACCTGCGGAGCATGGACGCTCCGCAACGCGCATTGCGCTTTTGTCAGACTTGGCAAGCCCTAAACTTTGCAACCTCTACCGCGTAATCAATGGCGGCGCAAAGGTCGCTCAAGATGCAGGTGTTGGGTTGGGACAACCAATGGTTCAATGGTTCCATTCAATGGTTGTCTGGAAGAGATCGCCGTGGAGCGATAAGACCGCCAGTTGTACACTAGCGCATAAGTAGTTGTTTAAGAAATTGATATAATCTTGTTGTGCAATAAAGAGGATTTGTATTGTACTGTATTGACACAGATTACGAGGACACATAGGAGTGACCGACATAGCTTGTAGGATCAGTAAGCTGAAGTGGCAGTGGGCTGGCCATGTCTGTCGAAGGACCGATGGCCGTTGGAGCAGACGAGTCCTTGAGTGGAGACCGCGTATCGGCAAACGCAGCGTAGGGCGCCCCCCTGCCAGGTAGACCGACGACCTAAAGAACGTGGCTGGGGAGGACTGGATGCGGAAGGCAGAGGACCGAGCGTTGTGGCGCAACTTGGGAGAGGCCTATGTCCAGCATTGGACTGCGATAGGCTGAGTTGATTACGAGGACACTCCCACCACTCACATACTACATCCAGCCTAGTGAGCATCTTCCTGCGGGGTATAACATTCCCTGCCCCCCTAGCCAAGTTAACAATCTACAATCGTCAATGCTGAGAAAATCATCAAAATATATGGGAATGCCATATATCTCAATGAATGAATTTTTCGTTGAGGTATGTCATTCCCATACATTTTGATTGTTTTTGGTTTTCTATTAGCGTTGACGATTGTAGATTGTAACTTGGCTAGGGGGGCTGGTCCACTTGGAAGTCACTCAACTGACATGGAACCCAAGTGGGAAGGTGTAATTATAATTGGGAAGTGAGGGTCTGTGGAAACTATTGTAAAAAGTCAGTGTTTTGGCACCACATTTAATAATTATTTATCTCTTTTCAGGTACTCCGTTCCTCGTATTCCTTCTTCGCTGTCATGTATTAGGACCACAGACCAGTGAGGCTTACTGGTCTGTGATTAGGACCAAAGAACAAGCCACGATTTTAGCTTTGATTTTTTAGGGTTCCGTACCCAAAGGGTGCTAACGGGACCCTATATTGCTCTGGCTACGCTGTCTGTCCGTCCGTCTGTCTGTCACAGGGCTGTATCTTTGTAACGGTAATAGATAACTGGTTGAAAATATGTGTTACTATAGTGTCCATCACGACTAATACAAAAAAGTGTAAAACCAAAGGGTCACCATACAAGAAACCTCGAAAAACATGCTTTTTTATCAACGTTTTTGTTTCTGCTCTATCTTTAAAACGGTAACACATACCAGCGTCAAACTTAGTCTGATTATAGTGAATACTATGTAGTTTAGCAACAAATACTAATAACATGGCAAACGTAGACATATGTGGTGGTACCTACGTAAGAAAGAGATGTAAAAATTCACATTTCGCGTACGATCGTTGATGTCTTTTGATAAGCTCTAGTAAATTAAATCAGTTTCTATGGGGTATCAGGTCGATGGATGGTACGGAACCCTTACTGCGTGAGTCCGACTCACACTTGGCCGGTTTTTATTTAAATGGTATATTTAATTTAATGGTGATATTTATTATAGCTTGTTACTATTAACAACTTAACTTACTTCATTCATTCATTAATTTCAGCCGAAAGACTTCCACTGCTGGACATAGGCCTCCCCCAAGCATCGCCACAACGACCGGTCATGCGCCTAACTTACTTAACTTATCTATATATCTAAGGCCGTTTCCTGATGCTCCTACTGGGTCCTCCTACTAGTAAGAGCACACGGACTAATACAGATTTATTGTGATTATTGTCGCCAAATACATTCTGATAAATATGTAACGTGAAAAAGAGCTACAATTAACAAAAAAAGTCAAGACATTTTGAATTTCACAGGTTTCTGCGAAGCAATCACCTTAATTAAATAGCTTTGAATCCACAAAAGTAGAATAGACTTGTAATATATTAGGATTAATACTAGGCGTAGGCGATTCATTATTGTGTAGACTCTCTGCGTGTTTTCATTATTCATCATTCTTGCAAACATAAATTTGGTGTTATTAAGACAATTTTAATTAAAATAAACACGTTTTATTCAGAATACACATATTTGTTTTATTTAAAAAAATCGTTGAACAATTTATTTTAAAAATTATTGTTGTATAAATGTGCATAGACTATCATAAAGCCCCAGAATAACGTTTTTCATGCATAAGGTCATGATCTGCAAAACAATAAATACTAAAAACTGTGAAACATAAAAAAAACATTTTCTTTCTTGTAATTAATTTTACACCTGTGGGTAACTAGGTATGTACGTTATGCACCGAGATGATGTGTCTGTAACAACAACATAACATAACATAACATCACGCCTGTATTTCCCCGAAGGGGTAGGCAGAGGTGTAATAGCACACCCACATTTCACCAGTTATGTTATAGTCCCATGTAATAGGGGGCGAGCCTATTGCCACTGACCGGGCACAAATCCAGACTCCGGGCTGCTACTGAGAATTTCCTAATGAAAAAACCCAATAACACTTTGTCCGACCCGGAAATCGAACCCAGGACCCCACGCTCAGCAGTCGCGCTTGCAACCACTAGACCAACGAGGCAGTCTACCAGTCTATATGTCTGTATACCACTGTTAAACCCGCGATGGTTTGTGTGGTATACTGGGTGTCAGGGAAACGCTTCTGAAAACGAAGATAGGTGATAGCGCTAGTGATTCCTGATACGAAACCACAAAAAAAATGCGATTCTTTTTTTAGATTTTTTCATTTATTTTTTGCATTATTCATACATAACCAGCTTTGGGCAGTTAAATAAAACTGATTTGCAAAAAAAACCCCATTTATTTACTTAATTTTTTTGCGAACTTTCGCAATGTAATTCAAATAAAATACCAGCTGGCGCTAGGGGTGAACGACATCCGCTCGCTCGACTACGCAGTCCGTGTCGTAGCGAGCGTAAGTAGGTTAGGTACGCGCGACATTGATGCCGAGTTTGTACGCTTTACATTGCGGGTTTGCAAAATACCAAATCAATAAAACAATGAGTATAAGGCTAATGGTTATTGGTATTCGATTGTGTTTAGGTAGTATAATAATAACCTTTCAGTATCGGGAGCGTTTCCCTGACACCCTGTATATTTGTTAACACCATGTAACTTAAATTCACAGATTAAATACTAATTTGATTTAAATAATAAACAACAAAAAAAATAACGTTAAAAAAAAATGTTCTATGAATCACGACCGTTCCTAAAAATAATGACTAAAGACAATATTAAACAATGTCAAGCCTCCCCTAAGCCTCTTATTGCTATCCCTGTCATTATTAATTTACGAAAATCCTTTTATGGGGCCCCATCTGCGACAAAATTATAAATTAAATGGATTTTTAAGATAAAGGTAAGGAAGAATTTTATCGTCTGAAAGTTTGAAACAAAAAGTATTGATTGCAGCAGTCTTTAAAACGGCTTATGTTTAAGCTTAGTGGCGCCCTCATCAGTAAAAAAATAATTACTCGCTCAGTACATATCGAAAATTCATTTTTACCAATTGAAGTAAAGATACTGTAGTTTAATCAGAAACTATTAACTCTATAAATTATAGTCTACGATAAAAGAACCAACTTATGTATAGCGACTGGCGAGTGACATCCATTGCAGGATTGCAGTCCAAGTGTCGTCAAACTAAACTATAACTAATCGTCTATCGTCTAACTAATCTATGCTGTAGCCTGTAACTTAGTTATACTTACCTCATTTACTCAACCGAACTTACCTGTAACCATCTCCTGATGCAATCAATGTAACTCCTTGTAGATTCAATTAAATATACGTACCAGGGTACCAGAGTTCAAACAAACACTTCACACCCACCAGAGAAATTGTATAACTATAGTAATACACCATTTATGTGAAATAAAATTTGTTATTTTTTAGGGTTCCGAAGTCCTACAAGGAACCCTTATAGTTTCGTCATGTCCGTCCGTCTGTCCGTCTGTCCGTCTGTCCGTCTGTCCGTCTGTCCTAATCCTTTACAGCTTAATAACTTCTATAGTTATAAACATAAGTAAATGAAATTTTGTTAAAAAATAGTCTGCATATAGATCTCAATTTTAAAAGAATAAAAAAATTGTTTTTACGTTCTTTAGGGGTGGCGCCCATACATGTGAAATGGGGAAAAAATAATTTTTTTCGCTGCACCCCATCGTGTGGGGTATCATTGAATAGGTCTACTAAAATGAAGGTAATGTTTCATACACCACTTTTTTATCAGGTGTACCATCTGCGAAATATAGCCCGCCAAAGTGGCTTGCAATGTGTCCCCCCCCCTGCCATTTCTAAACTATGCAACGTAGAAACTTATAATCTTCCACATTGATAGACCTTTGTGAAAACTCTCTTTTAAAATTATTTCGAGTATAATGTGATTATAATTTTTTGAGTTATAGACAGAAAACCGAAAAATACTTAAAACGTCCTAGTTCAAAGGTCATTGACCTTAGAGAAAAATTATTATGACAAATAATGCTCCTTTAGCTACTTTCTATTTGAAAAAATCACAAAAAGTAACTTTGACATCAATCAGACTTCTTAAATTTGGCTTCTTGAATTTATCGCTAGATGGCGCTACTAACAACACGCTCTGAGTCGCGAATGCTGCCGATTATTGCAAAAACTAAAATAGCTATGATTAATATTCGATTTGATTCGTTTGTACACCTACTTAAGGAACCCTATAATACTGAGCATGGCCCGACATGCTCTTGGCCGGTTTTTTTCTTTTACTGCGGGCGCGTGCGTGTAGAATAGAATAGAATAAATATATTTGCTTAAAATGTAGGTTACATATACTAACTTAATAAACTTAGCTCCTTCCAAGATGTACATACAGGCTAGTTTGAGGATTCTAAATTCCTTAAAGAGTGGCTTGCAAGATTCCCAAGGTGGTATACCAGCAATGGCTCTAACACATTTTTTTTGAGCTAGAAAAGCTTTAAACATCCAGCGTGGCGCGGGCGAGGAATCTTGAATTGGCGGGGGGCGGTGAGTGGCCGTTCTGTACGTTAGTACTATTAGATATTCTTTGATCGAACCGCAAAGATAATTGCTTTTTAATTTCTACGATGTCATCGTAAATTTTTGCGGTGCGACGCGTGACGTCGCGACGCAGTGATGTGGCTTCGCCCTAATCCAGAAAAATCCGGAAAACGATAAGCTTCAAAGAAAAATGCAAAGAAGGAAGAAACTTTATGCTATAAATCAGCAGTATCGGCACACCTGTGGCTGAGCTTCGGATATCAAAACAAACTGGGAATGTAAGCCGCGAGATTATTTCACACATACAGAGTGTTTTGTTTGTCTACACTTTAGCTAGTTTAGATCAGCGGTTCCAAACTTTTTTTAGTTTCGGAACACTAAAAATAATATAACCATTTTTATTTTATGGATTCCCAACACTAATACAGTTACAGTTTGGCTCTGGCGGCACCTTTATTTCGTAAGCAGTAAGGGCGGTTTTCAGACTCGGGTGTGGCCACTGTCATGCGGTCAACTATACTTTTCTTATATTTTGTATCGACTGTCCTTTCTTAATTTTTTACCTATGTGTCTTTTGTTTTTACTTTCTATGTAACCCCACCTATAAGTTGCCTGCTTGTGTTTATCACTGTGTTTTAAATGTTGCGCGTCGTTAACTGTAATAATAAACTATTTTTCTTTCTTTCTTTAATAAGAAACTCTATTTGTAGAAATTAAATGTTTTTAGCTTGTTAACAGAACCCTGACTTCCGTTCAACGGAACCCAGAGATTCCGCGGATACCACTTTGTGAATCGCTGATCTAGACACACAAAACATACACCTCCTTATTACAAAAGCTAAGATTCTTGTTCAATCCAGGTTAAACGTCAAACTCCATACAAAAAAAGGTGTTTAAGTATGTCTTAAGCATAACCTACTGCTACTACTCTTACTTACTGCTTACTCCGATGGCGCAGCGACCCAAACTGTGTCTTGGCCTCCGAAACGAGAGAACGCCATTTGTCACGATCTTTGGCTGTATCTCGCCAATCACTGGCTCGAATCTCCAGAAGATCGCCTTCCACCGCATCGCTCCAGCGATATCTAGGGCGACCGTCCGGGCGTCGCCCTTTTGGTCGACCCAGATAAATAGGTTCTCTTCGCTTTCGATCTTCTCCCATTCTCTCCACGTGACCAAGCCAACGGAGTCTGTGAGCTTTTGCCTCCCCTCATCATCATCATCATTTCAGCCGAAGGACGTCTGCTGATCCTTACATTTGGTCGATTTATGTGAACACAAATGTAGGGATCAGCTGATTTTTTTCGCGATTTCGGGACTGGTCCCAAAGTAAAAGTTGTTCATAATTATGAGTACTATGACCCCTTAAGAGGTTTTCAGTTGTTTCAATAACTCGATGTATACATTTTGGAGCAAAATCACTCTTGTTTTTATTGCGTAATAATTAATGTACGACAGGTACTATTAATTACTGGGTACCTCTAATACCGTAATAGCTACGTACCAAAGTAAGTGTGGAACCTACATTCTAAAGTAAATACCTTGTTGATCCTAGCACAAAGCGCCTAGAACCGTTTGAAACCAAATCTGCCAGCGTGTGTTTATTCCAAAGACTTTGGTTACTTTGTTCTCTATGGTTTATTCACAGTGGAACATTTACAAAGATCCTAAGCGTAATTTCACCTACGTATAGACCGATCAAATTCTCTTGGAAATACGACTAAAGTCGAGTCGATTGTGTCCTAGTATAGTCATAAATAGGTCTCTAAAATTATCTGTCAATTTGTGTGTGAAACATCCTGTTTTGATAATTCGAACGCCTGCCGAGGCATAATAGCAATTTTCTTTTTAACTAACAAATTGCTCTTGCGTAGGCGAGAGATTTCCATTGTTCATGTTCAATAGTGGCACAGTCGCACAGATAATACAATACTGGTTTAGATAAAGATAATTTATTTGTCAAACATGCGTTTACATACAAATTAAAGCATGCAAGATATAAAATAAATTGAAGCACCTACATGTTTTGCCTATCAAGGCGTACAAATTTAAGTATTTAAAAAAAAAAAATTAAATTAAGTAATGAAATGTCTATAAATGTTTTATTTATGTTTATATGTTTAGATGTGTGTTTTTTCGATAAAAATCCGTTGAAATAGTACATTACTGCTGCGGCCTGCAACAAGAGCATTGATGGCGAAGCCGAGGCACACATAAGAGAGTACATCAATGCCTGGTTGCGGCCAAGACTTGTATAGTACTTTTCTCAAAGAATGCGTGCACGCAGTAATCACTCATTACAGCCGAAAGACGTCCACTACTGGACATAGGCCTCCCCCAATTAAGGGTCACAATGTCATTAAAATTAGGATGTTTTTTTAATTTCAATAGCGTTTTTTTAACTTGTTTTATTATAATGTGTAGTGATAGCGAAAACCTAAGAAATTATTAGTAATCTAATTTTATTGACTATTTATTAAACCAAATTAATAACAACATAACATAACATCACGCCTGTATTTTCCCGAAGGGGTAGGCAGAGGTGTAATAGTAAATCAGCGTTGGCTAGTCAGTACTTGTACGTACTGCTACCTAACATTATGCTGAGCTGGTGGCCCTTTGGCACTCACATATGTTTTATTTTTTATGTTCTTTTTAATTTTTGTTAATTTGATTGTTTGTGCCAATAAACACATTTTCTTTCTTTTCTTTCATTCTTTCTTTCTTACACCCTCGTTTCGCCAGTTATGTTATAGTCCCATGTAATAGGGGGCGAGCCTATTGCCATTGACCGGGCACAAATCCAGACTCCGGGCTGCTACTGAATATTTCCTAATGAAAAAACCCAATAACACTTTGCCCGACGCGGGAATCGAACCCAGGACCCCACGCTCAGCAGTCGTGCTTGCAACCACTAGACCAACGAGGTAGTCAAATAAAGAAAAATAGTAATAATAGAATAATAATATAATAGTCAATCAAATTAATATGAAGAGATATGAAATTCGTTAGTTATTAATGGTCGTATGTCAAACAGCTACAATCGTGAAAACATAACTTTAACTTATTAACTTTATTTTCTCAAAATGTAAGCATTCATAATCCCGTCCTTGGCAAACGTTAGGTGATCGCAATAAGTTGTTGTTAGTTCTCGAGGCGGATCCCAGCTTGCCCTAGCTTATGGACTTGGATAAATCTTCGGACGGCCCGCAGTCCTGGCTTCCGCGGCGATAAGCTACTAAGAAATTACGTCAAGAGGACCGCAGCAGCGTTTTCCTGACTGACCTGTGAACAAGTGTTGCAATGTTTGAAAAAAGTAAAACGTTATCCTCATCCTCCGAGAGTTTTCCCAATTCTATTGGGGTTGGCTTCCAGTCTAGCCAGATGCGGCTGAACATCAGTATTTTACACGGAGCGACTGCTGGGGCTGGGGCCTGAAGGCCCCCGCAACCCAGTTACTGGGTAATACTGACATTCGCAGGTTAGACCAGTTGTCAGACTTTATGGCTTCTGATTACCCGTAACGACTGCCATAGATATTCGTATGACAACCGGGACCGACAGCTTAACGTACTCTCCGAGGCACGGAGGGGTCTCGATGTGTAACGAAACGGTCACCCATCCACAGACTGACTGCGGCAAGTGCAGCTTTGCAGATCGTACAATCCGCGCAGTTTTTGCTTCGCTACGAGCCCCTCGAAAAAAGTAAAACATAACGGCACAAAACATATTATTATTCAGTTTATGAAATGTCTTTAAAATTAGTGCTGATTCGGAGCTTTGACTAATACGTGGGACACTCAGAAAGTTTTGCGAAACTAAAAAAAATTGTTCTATACGTACATATATTTTTATCAAATCTTTTCAAAGTACTTTCCACCAGCCTCTATACAAAGATTCATGCGCCTAAACCAGTTTTCAAAACACTTTTTCCAGTCCGCCGCAGACACCTCGTTTACAGCCTGCTCGAACGCAGCCAGCGCATCTTCCGGCGACGAAAATTGTATCCCTTTGAGCTGATTTTTTATTTTTGGGTATAAAAAGAAGTCACACGGTGCTAGATCAGGGCTGTAAGGAGGGTGACCCAGGAGTTTGACTGGCGTGCTGTCCAGGAAGTCCCTCGTTTTGAGTGCGGTGTGCGCAGGTGCATTGTCGTGGTGGAGCAGTAGCCCGCGGAGCCCTGTGTTTGGTCGCTTGTTGCTTATAACAGAGAAAACTTCTGGCAAACATTTGGTAGTATACCATTCGGCATTAATGCTTCTTTGATCCCGTAAGGGAATTGATACCAAGTGGCCAGTCAAATTAAAAAAGCTAGCGATCAAAATCTTACCCCCGCTTCTAGATCGCTTCACTTTGGTAGGCGTTGGCTCATTTTGAAACACCCAAACAGTCGCCTGGCGCTTGGTTTCTGGGTCGTATTGATAAATCCAGGACTCATCACCTGTAACGATGTCGTAAACACGCCGAGACGAGCCTGCTTCAAATTTGTTAAGCATATCACGGCACCATTCCACCCGGGCCTGCTTCTGAGCATCGGTGAGGTTGTGCGGCACCCAGCGTGATACTATCCTCCTCACGCGAAGATGGCTGTGTAGAATCTCGTGAACGCTTCCCGATCCAATCTTCAATATGTGTTGAATCTCCTGATATGTAATTCGCCTATTGTCTTGGATTTAATTTTTCACTGCTAGCACGTTTTCTTCGGTAACAGCCGTCAAAGGGCGACCGCTTCTTTCGTCATCCCCCAAAGTTGGTCGACCGCGCTTGAATTCGTTATACCAACGATACACGGTTGCCTTGGAAGGGCCTTCATCCATGAATGCCATTTGAAGTCTATCGTACGATTCATCCGGTTTCAGGCGACACTTGAAATCGTATAAAATCATAGCTCTAAAATGTTCCCGGCGCAGATCCATATTTCAGTGAGACACAATACTTTGAATTAACTCGCAAAAAATGTGGAGGGAAATTTTGAAATTGGAACTTACTTATTTTTACTTATAAATAATCATATTTTCGAAAAACATTATAACTGGCCAGTCTCCCATATATAAAAACTTTTTTTCGCAATACTTTCTGAGGGGCCTGGTATAAGATTCGGAGGAGAAAATAGTCGAGCCTTATTACATTATGGCCAAACCTCGAATTATGACTTTTTACATTCAGTCGGAGCTGCAGTTATCCTTATCTAGGGTTGCCATCCGTCTGGGTTTCCCCGGATTTTTCCTAGTTTAGAGGCCCTCCGGGGAGCGTCCGAGCGGGGCTTCATTTGTAGTCCGGGTTTAAAAATTTAAAGTGTAATAAGATTCTGTTTCGTTAGGTATATTTAAAATGATGACAAAAGATGACTACATTTAATTTTAAGGTCTGAAAATAAATAAAAAGGTGATTTATGATGATGATTTTTATTTTTTTTCAACTGTTTTTATTATACTATGTTTAAAAAAAACCTGTTGAAATGTCCGGGTACTGGGCTCTAAAATCCGGGGTTTTCACGCGTCTTGTCCTGGTTGCCAAATTTTAGAGATGACAACACTTATTTGAAGCGGGAAGCTCGCTAAGCGAAAGCGATAGTTTCTTCAAATACCTAATTTTGAAAAGTCTCTTTCCCTACATTTCCTCACAATTTATATCTTTAGATTACACTCCGTATGCGTGAATGCGTTAAAATAAAAAAATGATTTTTATATCCATTTCCAGAGCAGTCGTGGAAGTTATAAAATGAAACAATATGAAACAATCGCAGTCTGTGACGTAACTGGATGTAACTCAGAGGAAGCAGACGTCAAAGTTGGACCGAGTTTATAACATTGAGTTATAGCAATGATATTTAAAAGTATAGATTCAGTAGTATGGTTTGGTTTGGTATTTACATCGATCAAATATGATATTTGTTTTCTTATGAAGCGGGCCAATAGCCCATCCGCAGATTCATCATTATCATTTCAGCCGAAAGACGTCCACTGCTGGACATAGGCATCCCCCAAGCATCGCCATAACGAACGTTCCTGCGTTTTCCGTATCCAGCGGATTCCCGCGACCTTCACCAGGTTGTCGGTCCACCTTGTGGGGAGCCTACCCACGCTGCGCCTTCCAGTACACGGTCGCCACTCCAGAACTTTACTGCCCCATCGGCCATCCGTTCTGCGAGCAATGTGCCCCGCTCACTGCCACTTAAGTTAGGCAATTCTTCGGGCTATGTCGGTTACTTTCGTTCTCCTGCATCCGCAGACTGATAAAGCATAAATAGATTGTATAGGTTGATTCAGCCAGTTTTCAAAAAGCGATTGGGATATTTTCAGCTGGCTCAACTGTAAACATTAATATTATTCAGGTTAATTTTCTGTCGACTCTCACAATCATCTGGGAATCAAAGAAAACATACCATTTATTTGGCTTTGCTGCTGTTTACCCTTTGTGTTTACCTTTCTGGTTTCAACAACAAGAAGCAACTTAGATTTATTCAACAATACTTATACCTATATATTCGTAGAATCCCTGGTGGCTTGGTGGTTGGAGCCTGGTGAGCTGTATTATCTTATCATTATTTCTATTTATTGTATGATAAATATAAAACAATTCTGAAGTCTACTAAAGGCCTAGCACAAACAAACATATCTATATTTTGTTGTCGAATTTTCTGTGCGAAATTCGACGATATCGGTGACACATCGCTCATCGCTGGGACACTAAAAAGATTTTATCTTAAATGATTTAATTGAGATATGAAAGTTATGATTACTACATGGTTCTATGTATATACTTAACTACCAATGAATGCTAGTCCGCAATGACGCTGTTTTTCTTTTTTAGGATTCCGTACTCAAAGGGTGCAAACGGGACCCTATTACTCTCGCTACGCTGTCCGTCCGTCCGTCCGTCTGTCTGTCACAGGGCTGTATCTTTGTAACGGTAATAGATAACAAGTTGAAATTTCCACGAAATATGTGTTACTATGGTGTCTATCACGAAAAATACTAAAAATAAAAAAAATGTAAAACCAAATGGGGTCCCCATACAAGAAACCTCGAAAAACATGCATTTTTTTCAACGTTTTTGTTCCAGTTTTATCTTCAAAACGGTAATACACACCAGCGTCAAACTTGGTCTAATTATAGTGCATTGCATACTATGTAGTTTAGCAACAAATACTAAAAACAGGACAAACATAGGCATATGTGGTGGTACTTACGTAAGAAAGAGATGCAAAAATTCACATTTCGCGTATGTTCTTTGATGTCTTTTGATAAACTCTCGTAAATTAAATCAGTTTCTATGGGGTATCACGTCGATGGCTGGTATGGAACCCTTACTGCGTGAGTCTGACTCACACTTGGCCGGTTTTTTCATTAATAGTTATCAAATTTATACACTAGGCCTCTGTAGACAACGGTCTAAATATGCAATTTTGAGTTTTTTTTACGATTTCTAGAAATAATTTATCAACAAAAACGAAAACATAGAGACATAATATAAAAAGCTGATTTTTATTTTACTGAAAAAAATCATTGCTCTAGGGTTATAAACCAGAAAGAAAACAGTCGAGAGCGTTTGTATGGAGAAAGGACCACACGCATTTTCTCATAAATTCCACGTTGCTGGTCAAAGTCGAAGCAAATAGCTAGTATCGGAATAAACCAATAAAGACAATAGCTAACGAAAAACCTTCCAATAAAAAAGGTTCTCAACATATTGAAGGCATTCTTTCCGCACAGTTAAGACAATGGGTGTAATCAGCAACTTAGTTTAGTGTAACTGCCCCCAATGTACCGCTGAAGTTACTTCGACCCTCTAAATGTGTTCGCTAAGTTAATACCTAGGTGTTTCACGCACTTTTATTTGTTTTAGTAGATCGACTAATGGTTCTCAACTTAGTTGGTTTTGACCAAAAGTCAACTGGATTTTGTTCCCTTATTTTATTTTTTAAACTGTGGAAAGAAAAATTAGCTCACGAGCAGGATTCGTGACACCTGGTTCAGTACACATGGTGATGCTCACGTCGTAGACATTATCTCGAACTCGACATAATGTCGAAACAAGATGGCGAATGTCGATTGAAAACAAATTTTCGTATTCTCAGAATGTCACGTTAGAGATATATCTACGCCTAGCGCTCTAAATACAAAGAGTGGTTCAAAGCAGTTGACATTACCGGCGACATTTTTCGTAGAGATTTAAAATTAGAGATTATCTGGTTTTTTTTTTTACACAGCACCATCTGGTTCCAAACTAAGCAGAGCTTGTACTATGGGTACTAGACAATGGACATAATACTTATATCCTTTTTTTTGGAACTACATACTTTGGAACTTATAATATACATAAGAAACACCCAGACCAACACAAACACTTATGTTCATCACACAAATATTTGTGTCCTGTGGGAATCGAACCCACGACCTCGTGGTCAGCAGTCCGACACTCGAACCACTAGACCACAGACGTCGTCTGTTAGACAATTAGACACATTATATATATATATATATATTTATAATTAATTAGACATTTATATCGCTCTATAACGCGAGAATTAGGGCCCAGAGCTTTAGCCGCTAAGCTACCGTGAACTCTGCTTGTCTGCTCGTGCTCGTTTACAAAGTCCGGTCGGAGTCCTGAAAAATACCTGAAAATCTTGACATGTCCAAATCCCGATGTCTAGTAACTTAGCTGGGTTGGGCTTGGTTCAATTTTACGGTGGGCCTTATTCTGTGATTGCCTTAGCTTTATAAACTTTATAAGGCCAGCTTATCGTACCGACGACGCCGACAAGAACGTATTACGGTACATTTATTTATTTATTTATAATTTATGTACACACAATAACATAAGAAAGGAGACAGCATTAAAATTATTTAGTACAAAGGTACTGCTTATTTCAAAGATAGAAATTTCTTTGAAATAAGCAGTACCCAGCAGAATTTGTACCGTAGAATTAAATATATTTTTAGAAATATCTGTAAAGACGCTTGTCATCTTAGTCTTCCTTCGACCATGAAAGCTGCAAAGCTTTCGAAACGTCAGGAAAACCAATTTAAATAATATACGCGATATAATCCGGGTAAACTTGTTTTATTATAATGTGTAGAATTCGCGAAAACCTAATAAATTATTATTTCCTTATATGTTCACGGCATTAACAATAACAACAATCTGTGATTGCAATAATAAAATAAATTAAGTAGCTATTTATTTGAAAGCGAAGCATAAAACCAACTTTAAGGTTCTGTCTGCAAACTTTGCTAAAAGGTTGAACACCGCTGACGTAGACCTTAGTTGCCAAGTCCATTACAATTTGAAGTTACACAAAGATTTGTATTGTTCTCTTTCCATAAATACTATTCTGAATCCTGGGTTATTGTAGCCTGTTAACTCAATTAATTTATTTGCGGTAATTTTATCACTTTCACTTTTTGAGCAAAAGATATAGATTAGATAGATAGATAGAATATACTTTATTGTACACCATGAAATTAGTAATTAATTTAGTAGTAAACAGGAACAACGTATAAATTACATACACACATACGTACATGGGCGGATCTTCCATATAACCTTTGGATGGACAAAGAAGACGTAAGATCAACATTACTTCTTTATGTAAGGTAGAAATTGTTAGTTAGAGTATTTTTAAGGAATGAATAAGGACTCGTCATAACAAGCAACTTTTAACATTGGAGCAATCCTGAAAATAAATAAAAAATATAAACTATTCTATACATTTTGTCGCGAAACATTGATGGCTTTGGAACAGCTGTTTTTTGAAACAAAGTTCCTTATGGCAGCTTACGGTAGGTGTGATTCGGGATAAAATGTAACGTCACGTAAGATTTTCGTTATGAGCAGGCATATGAGCGCACACCGCGCGCTCTCTCTTTCTTTCTCTTTCTAATGTGTCTGTGTGTGTGTGCGTGAGGAACTTCGTTCCTGACGGGGGTCCTGACCTGGCCCCCGAAGAAGAAAATGAATATGTCGCTAGTCCTATCCTATTTTCTACTTTTCCTACTAATATTATAAACGTGAAAGTTTGTGAGGATGTATGTATGGATGTTTGTTACTCTTTCACGCAAAAACTACTGAATGGATTTTATTGAAATTTGGCTTACAGATAGAACATAACCCGGGTTGACATATAGGCTTTTTTATCCCGGGAAGATGAACAGTTCCCAAGGGACGCGCATGACATTCACGCGGGCGAAGTCGTGAGCATTGGCTAGTTTATAATAAAGAAATGATTTTTATGATATAATTTTTCATTTTGCAATTTGTCCTTTGTAGCTTTTTCACAACTTACTCTATTTTGCCAAACTAATTGAAATCTATTAAATCACGACATACTCTATTTCGCCTAAATACATTTTCTTAAAATTCAAATCTATTAAATACAACGTGTTTTTGAAATAATAACGGGTCATTGTACTCATCAGTATGAACAAATTTTACTATAGGACCAAGCCTGACATCGCGAAAAAAAAATCTGCCAGATCCTTATTATTATTCCTTATTCTTTTGTGTTCACAAAATGTAAGGATAATTAATAATCTAATTAATTAAAATTTAATTAAAAATTAAATTAAATTAAATTAAAAATTAAATTAAATTAATTATTTATTTTTAATTTCATTTTAATTTAGCTAATTTTTTTTTGCGATTTCATGATTGTTTCCATAGCAAAAGTTGTTCATACTGATGAGTAGGACGACCCCGAACAACTAGAACTGCGTTCGCCAACCCGCCTGCCAAGCGTGGCGATTATGGAATATCCCCCCTTTTTGGTGGAGGTCTTTGGGCTGAAATGATTATGACGATGATGAGGACTTATTAGTCGGCTAAGACGATAAAAAATGTCCGCTTTTTTGGGTCAAATCCCCCGGTTACCGACCTCTACCAAAAAGGTCAACCGAACTATTTGCAATGTTGAAAAGCAATTTGCGAAACATAATTCCGTCAAACAACGGTTTTTTGCTAATAACGTCGTTGTTACCAGCACATTTTATCCTGCCTAAGATTAATAGGCGCTGTAATTAATGGTCGAGGGTCAAGGGCGCATTGTGGCTCACAGACATTGACCTTCGGACTTCGGATGGCTTTTAAGCTTGGTAAAGGTTGGTGTTGACTGCAGTGTGTAATATGATGAGCTATTGCCAACAGAAGGATCCGTCTGGGCTGGGCAGCATTTGGCAAACTTCGCCGAGTCTTCTCGTCGCCTATACCGCAAAGTTTGAAGACAAAGGTCTTCAACCAGTGCGTCCTGCCAGTCATGACTTACGGTGCCGAAACGTGGACACTGACAGTTGGGCTAGTCCACAAATTTAAAGTCGCTCAGCGAGCTATGGAGCGAGCTATGCTTGGAGTTTCTTTGAAGGATAAAATCCGCAACGAGATTATCCGGAGAAGAACCGGAGTAACCGACATAGCTTGTAGGATCAGTAAGCTGAAGTGGCAGTGGGCTGGCCATGTCTGTCGAAGGACCGATGGCCGTTGGAGCAGACGAGTCCTTGAGTGGAGACCGCGTATCGGCAAACGCAGCGTAGGGCGCCCCCCTGCCAGGTGGACCGACGACCTAAAGAACGTGGCTGGGGGGGACTGGATGCGGAGGGCAGAGGACCGAGCGTTGTGGCGCAACTTGGGAGAGGCCTATGTCCAGCAGTGGACTGCGATAGGCTGAGTTGATTACCTGAAAATTTATTACAAATAAAATCATGTGTAGACAAGGCATAAAATATCATTAAATGTTTGACGACGTCTGTGGTCTAGTGGTTCGAGTATCGGGTTGCTGATCACGAGGTCGTAGTTTCAATTCCGACAGGACACAAATATTTGTGTGATAAACTTATGTGTTTGTGTTGGTCTGGGTGTTTCTTATGTATTATAAGTAAGTATTAGTAAAAAGTATAAAAGTATCATATCCATTGTCTAGTACCCATAGTACAAGCTCTGCTTAATTTGGGACTAGATGGTGCCGTGTAAAAATGTCCCAAAAATATTTATTTATTATTATTATTTTAAAGAGATTTCGTAGAGCATGAGTAGTACAGTGTACGAGTTTCAGTTACATAGAATAGAATATATTTATTTGCATAAAACATGGTATAAAAAGGTGTTATAAAATTAAATATGTGATCATTCATGTTTTGCTTAAAATTAAAGCATGCAAAATTGTAGACAATATAGTCTTTGATCGAAGAATTCCCTAATAGTATAGAAATTATTTTTATTCAGCCATTTGTACAATTTGTTCTTAAAAAGCCTGCAATTAAGTATTTTTAATGCATGTATGGTGTTAGTAAATATATGTAGGGTAAAAGCGATTACAATTTCAGCATGTATTAAAAATATATATGAGAATATGCTAATAGATGCAGATGATTTTAAAGGGTTTTAGAAGTATTTGATGATTTTAAAGGGTTTTAGAAGTAGCGTTATGCAATTTTTTATTTTGGCATGAAAAATACTTAAGCTTGCCTGAGTTCCACCAACAAGAATTAAAAGAGCGTAAGTAAACGTTTAGCTATGATTATGGTCTTTCTTCACTATTTGAACCGTGGACAGAGAATAAGGTAAACAAGATATTACATTAAAAATAATATGAAAATGAGAAACCGTATATGTCAAAATGTGTGTGTAAGCAGGATAAAGCATACGTTTTTTGTCTCTATTTTTATTGCTTGCCCACTACTTGAGCTACGTGATAGGTGGAAGTATGCCGCAGAGAAGTTTTATTGATAAAAGTGTAAAACCCTTATTTTGTGTTGCTTATGACATTGTACATATTCCGCTGGTGACCGGATCCGTGCATTCTCCATCTACTATTTGAACGTAGCGATACATAATCATCGTTTGGATAAAATAAAATGTTATTTTTTGTCTCGTTACAATTTAGTTAGCCAAGACCCTAACATTGTTGACCGTAGCCCAAAACTCAATAGGTGCTTTATAATACCTATTGTTTACATACTCTTTGATGAATTGAATTGAAAAATTCAAACTGAGAGCCAAAAGAATAATCTACTTTGGAGTCTTCTTATTAATATTCAATTTTCAAAGTGAAATTGTTTCTTTTGTGAAGTGATCAGTAATTGTAATAAGTATTTTTGGAATATTATTTTTATTGTAATAGAAATATTTTAAGACTATTAGATTATGTCAAGATTTTTTTTATCTGATTATCCGATAATTATCAAAGAAATATAAACCAGTTACTTAAAGATAGCGAACCTTAAGTAACTAATATTAATAATTTCTTAGGTTTTCGCGATCACTACACACAGACTACACATTATAATAATATTGTGTATATTATTTAAATAGGTTTTCCTGACGTTTCGAAAGCTTTGTAGCGTACGTGGTCGCAGGAAGACTAAGATGACAAGCGTCTTTACATTTATATTTTTCTTTAAATTTTAATCTACCGTACAATTTTTATTAAGCGTGTGCTACGCGGCGAGCAACCAGCCCACCCACCAAGGTGGCCTTGGTGGGAGGTTGGTCGCTGACAGCCATCGTCAAACATAATTTGGTGACAAACCACTGTCTACATGGTTGGAAACCAGAAAGGTCACCTTGGTGGGGAGGCTGGTTTGTCACCGTGTAGCAGACGCTTTAATCAAAATCGTTTCGATGCACGCAGTAATCACTCACAGTATCATTATGTTTTACAGTGTTGCGTGCTGTTTGGGGCTTGATTATTTTTAGAACTGGGTTCCAAACAGGTGGTAGCTGCCTGGTAATTTGGTGGTGGTAATTTTAATAAAGAAGATGGTTGACAGCTATCACCTGTTTAGAACCCAGTTCTAAAAATAATCAAGTCCCAAACACCACGCCACATTGTGTTATCTTTATGTCGCAGGGATATGAATACAACGGGGATTTGATCAAATCCCTAAAAGGATTGATGAATTCACGGAAAATGTTAAAATGAAAACTCTATGGGGTCATTTCACTAAACAAATTTAGTGATTTGATCGAATCCTTAAACTGTTAAAGATGAAATAAACAGGTTGATTACAATTTTTATCGAAAAAACAGTGCCTAAATTAAGCCTTCGGGATCGTTGGAAGGTTTGATCCTAAGCACAGATAATATAATACTATAGTAATCCTAAGTGTGTTTCTGAGTTTGTTCTGCTAGAAGACTTGCTTTGTCACCCCTTCGCTCCACTCGCACACTCAACCAGCTATATCCCATGTTGATTTGATTAAATCCCAGTTTTTATAATATCCCTACGACATTTACATACAAAAGCATATAATAATTTTATAAGATCTACATCAGTGGTTCTTAACCATTTTGTGGTGAGGGACCATTTGCCCAAACATGCTGTCACGGACCACTAAATTGTTTGCCAGTGAAGTCAAGTTTTAATTTTATTTACTGTATTATCTAAATACATAAAAATAGATGGGTAATATTATTACCTATCTATTAGCTTAGGTGACGTGAGACTAAATATCATATAAGAATGTCATGCCATGTCCAGTAGCGCGAGCGTGATTTTTTTAGGGTATTCCAAAACTAGACACCATTTTGTATGCACTTTACAGGGAGTTGTATGGTTTAAAAGTTAGTTAAAAGGTTAAACAGAACAATTAGTTGTGTTTCTATAGATATCTAAATATTTATTGAACTCGAGCACCGATTCTAATGAACTCGCGCACAGTATCAGTACAATTTTAAATTAATTAGTAGGTACGATGATGATGGATGGCTTCGCGGATCACTAGTAGTATTAGAGCTCCATTGTGAAAGAGCTCGTCCGGGGAAGTACTACCAACGTACCTACTTCTCCGCCAAATAGTGTTGCTTGCATTGCTGTGTTTCGGTCTGAATGGATGCCGGTAAAATTACAATCACATGAGACTTTCCATCTTCATGTCTCAGTTTGGTGAACCGACTTGCGGTACCATTTAGGCAACAGCCTAGGTGGCAGTGGCGTGCATTGCATATAGGCAATTAGGCAATACCTACTGCCTTCCTCATTCAAATTCTTTAGTGGTGTAAGTTATTATCTTTTTTTCACAGTACGATGTTTATTTATCTTAAAATAGATTTATTAATCCTAAATTAATCTTCCTACATCAAAAAATCAATAACTTACACCACAATTAAATTCAAGTGAAGTAGGCCAATGCACGCCACTGCTAGGTGGTATTGCAGTTGTTATGGGCAAAGGTAACCGCTTAACATCAGGTGGGCCTTTAGCTAGTTTCGCTATCCCATACTATAAAAATAAAATAAATAAATCACTTTTGAAGCCTTCGCGGACCACCAATGGTCCGCGGACCACCAATGGTCCGCGGACCACCGGTTAAGAATCACTGATCTACATTCTCGTTGCATGCAAAACACAGAACTATACAGAGTCTAGCCATAACATTTATATTTTATACTGTAGCACTGTGAACATTCTAGCTCTCCGTGGGGTGAAACTAACGTCATTTGTGACCCTATAAAGGTTATATAGTGGTGTCTTAGTAGCGTTTCTTGCAGCACTATTTGTAAGTAATACGCGTACTGTTCTAGGATTTCTTTGAAATTTTTAACCGACGAAAAAAAGGAGGAGGTTCTCAATTCGACGCGTATATATATATATTTTTTATTTTTTATGTATACTATATAATATAATAACTTTTTACAGAGTGGTACGATTATGATGATTCTTTTTTTAATGGATAGGGTATATGTCGAAGTTGGTCCCATTTAAATTTCAAAATCAAAACCCACCCCTAAGGGTAGTAAAACAGGGGATGAGTGTTTGTTCACCCACTGAATTCTTACCTGTTAACCGATTCTGTTGAAACTTGACACACATAAATATAGTTCTAGACACTACAACATTTATATTTTATACTGTAGCACTGTGAACATTCTAGCTCTCCGTGGGGTGAAACTAACGTCATTTGTGACCCTATAAAGGTTATATAGTGGTGTCTTAGTAGCGTTTCTTGCAGCACTATTTGTAAGTAATACGCGTACTGTTCTAGGATTTCTTTGAAATTTTTAACCGACGAAAAAAAGGAGGAGGTTCTCAATTCGACGCGTATATATATATATTTTTTATTTTTTATGTATACTATATAATATAATAACTTTTTACAGAGTGGTACGATTATGATGATTCTTTTTTTAATGGATAGGGTATATGTCGAAGTTGGTCCCATTTAAATTTCAAAATCAAAACCCACCCCTAAGGGTAGTAAAACAGGGGATGAGTGTTTGTTCACCCACTGAATTCTTACCTGTTAACCGATTCTGTTGAAACTTGACACACATAAATATAGTTCTAGACACTACAACATTTATATTTTATACTGTAGCACTGTGAACATTCTAGCTCTCCGTGGGGTGAAACTAACGTCATTTGTGACCCTATAAAGGTTATATAGTGGTGTCTTAGTAGCGTTTCTTGCAGCACTATTTGTAAGTAATACGCGTACTGTTCTAGGATTTCTTTGAAATTTTTAACCGACGAAAAAAAGGAGGAGGTTCTCAATTCGACGCGTATATATATATATTTTTTATTTTTTAGGTATACTATATAATATAATAACTTTTTACAGAGTGGTACGATTATGATGATTCTTTTTTTAATGGATAGGGTATATGTCGAAGTTGGTCCCATTTAAATTTCAAAATCAAAACCCACCCCTAAGGGTAGTAAAACAGGGGATGAGTGTTTGTTCACCCACTGAATTCTTACCTGTTAACCGATTCTGTTGAAACTTGACACACATAAATATAGTTCTAGACACTACGACATAATGGAGACCTGGAGTTTGATATTAACCACAAAAAAATGAAAAATAAAACTTTTTACCAAAAAATTTAACCGACGAAAACAGAAACTGAAAAGCGAAAAATAACTAATTATGAGTCGGCGCCAAACAACCAATCAACGAAGATCATTAAATTACTTTAAATAAATAATAAAAACAACTTCACATCAAATACAACGTGAAATTTTCAACGATAAATAATAACTTTCCAAAAATGCGTTCTCCGCTCGGCCACTTGCAACTTACACGCACTTTGCTTGTTAAAAGTTCGTTTGGCGCCGACTCATAATTAGTTATTTTTCGCTTTTCAGTTTCTGTTTTCGTTGGTTCAATTTTTTGTTAAAAAGTTTTATGTACTTTGTTGAGTATTTTTAAAAGTAATAAATAGTTGAAAAGTTGTAGTGCAATGCGGATTTAAATATTTAGTATAATTTTCAGCTAGAAAGAATTACTTCATTCTTTCTCTTGCTTTTTTAGGGTTCCGTATACAAAGGATCTTATAACTAAGCCTACGCCAACAGTCCGTCCGTCTGTCTGTCTGTCTGTCACAGGGCTGTATCAATCCTGCTCGTGAGCGAATTTTTTTCCACTAATATTTTCACTTTATTGAAATCTAAAGATTGGTGTTCCCATCTGATCACGTAAAGCAGTCCTTCCTCTTTTATTAATCTAGTAACTTAATATTACAAAATACAACTGGAATAAAACATAAAGTTTAAGAAATTTTTGCTATAATATTATCTTTGACTGATCCCACGTAGTGATGTACTAAGCTCTAACCTTAGAGTGATAAGTCACAGAGTGATAGTTTCATTCAGAGTTCCGTTCTTTGAAGCACAAAAACAATCGTGAAATTAATATTCGCCAACGCACTCAAAGGCGCAAGTAAAGTGAACTGAACGTAGCCTTTTAAGGCCATCTTGAATTTCTTCACTCCGCGTGCGACCACTACGATTCTATGCCTAATTACTCCGAGCCCCTAACATTTACATCCACTACCGGCTGGACATAGCTATAAGATCGTCTATCCACTACATTCCACTCAATGAATTCACGTCACACTTACTGTGACGCCATCTATCACGAAGGAGATGCATCACACATGCTACGCTTCAATTTGGAGGAGCAGTCACGTCTCAAATGATGTATATGCGACACTATGACCGAACTGTGACCAAATAATGTGCTTATGCATCAGATTAATTTACGTCATATCAAAACTTCTAATGTTAAGCATGGATCTCGAAGTAGACCGTCAGTATTCAAGCGTGAGGAAAAATTGCTATAATGACCGGACGAACGTGTTAACATTGGTCCAATATAATCCCGCGACACTGGATCCAGTTATTGGGTCAAAGCTAATTTGCCTTAAAAGTTACTACAAGCACTTACTCCGTTGGCTGAGCGACTCAAAATGTGTCTTGGCCTCCGAAAAGAGATAATGCCACTTGCTGCGATCTTAGGCAGTACCTCGCCAATCACTGGCTCAGATCTTCAGAAGATCACCTTCCACCGCATCGCTCCAGTTATATCTGGAGTGACCGACTGGGCGTCCATCGCCCTTTCGGTCAACCCAGATAGGCTCTCCTCGCATCTCAATCTTCTCCCATTCTCTCCACGTGACCAAGCAAACGGAGTATGTGAGCTTTTGCCTCTCCTATCACTTATGGTTGGGCTAAGAGTTCTCCTATCTCGGCGTTCGCCAGGTTCCATCCGGTCTCTGCACAGGGCCCAAAATCTTACGTAAAAAAAATCCTTAAAAGTTACTACAGCAATGTTATAGTATTATACCTCCTTTCGAAAGAACTCGTCCGGGGAAGTACTACCACTGTACCTATCTCTGCCACCAAATAGTAATTCTTGCATTGCTGTGTTCCGGTGCAAAGGGTAAGGGTGCCGGTAAAATTACAATCACATGAGACTTTTCATCTTCATTTCGACATTCAGTTTGGAAAACGCCATTTTAGCAACAGGTGATATTTCAATTTGTATGAGAAAACGTAACAGCCTAGGTGGTATTGCAGTTGTTATGGGTAAAGGTAGCTGCTTACATAAGGTCAGCCTTTAGCTCATTTCACCAGCATCCTTATATAGGTAGGAACGTATGTTAAATCTTTCACACCCCATGAACTTTAGTTCACCTACCTACTACACAAATACAAATGCTCTACACTCGTGTAACCATTCTTCACTGTTAATGAAGGGATCGTCCGCGATACATCTTCATTAGTTCGGAGCTCGTACAAATCGGTGAGTCACAAGCATGAAGAACAGCGTGGTCCAAAGACTCCCAGGCTATCGTAAACAGGGTCCTAATTCACGTAATTTCATGACGCGCCGAACCAGTTGCAGTGACGCTGCAGTTCGTTTCTGACAGCGATCGCCGTGGATAAGAGAATACGAAAAGTATTGTTTTGATCGAAACTTAACTGCAACTACACTGCAAGTGCACTTCTTTAGTTTCGTGAATTGGCCTACAGTTGCTGAAAGAGTGCGAAACTTGCCACAGCTCCTGTGGGTTTTAGCCCTAGTGAAACAAAACATATATAGCTACTTTAGAAGTTTTAAAAACTACATCACGGTTAATGTAACTTGGCCGAAATGTCGAGGTTATTCAAAATGGTATTTTGATTATATATGTGCGGGAAGTCTCGATCGTCATTTCGTCTGTTTAAACTTAACTTAAGATCGAACTAAAATAAAACTGTTGTATTTACCCGAATGTTAGCATAATCTACACATTTGATCAATGGATCGCGGCTTAAAGTTTCTATCCCGTAGAGCCAAAGTAGACTTGCCACATTGGTGCTATATGCGCAGCGATACTGCAGCATCGGCGGTTAATGATTTATGTATTAGCTTTTCGGAAGAAGCTGTCTCATCATTTCAGCCGAAAGACATCCACTACTGGACATAGGCCTCCCCCAATTAAGGGGGGGGATATGCCATAATTCATGTCTGCTGCGTCCGAATGCTTCAATCCGCACACATACAAATTCCAGTCATGGCGATCGATCAAGTCGCTTTTAGGACGCTCGATGCAGCGACTTACTGAACGCTACATTCCGCACACATTTAGATGCTATGCTAGTCGCAGCAACTTAGTGAGGCTTTAGCATCTGCGGAACACGGCTGCAGTCGCTGAAATGCGCGATTTCGATACCGCGATTTAGTCGTCAAAACGCGATGCAGCATAGATGCAAAAACACACAAACAAACAGATGGTAAAACACGCATATTTGATAACGCGATCGAACGCAGTAAGTTGCCAAAACGCGATACAGTATTGACGCAGTCGCAAAATCGCCGATTGGCGATGCTTAAAGTGAAAAATCGTGTGTGTTTTTGCCCTTACAAATACAAATATTTATTTGCTTTTAAATATGGTTACAGTTGGTGTTACAAACATATTTAGTAGGTAGTTCAGCATATTCGCCTCGACTGCCTCGTTGGTCTAGTGGTTGCAAGCGCGACTGCTGAGCGTGGGGTCCTGGGTTCGATTCCCGGGTCGGGCAAAGTGTTATTGGGTTTTTTCATTAGGAAATTCTCAGTAGCAGCCCGGAGTCTGGATCTGTGCCCGGTCAATGGCAATAGGCTCGCCCCCTATTACATGGGACTGTAACATAACTGGCGAAATGTGGGTGTATTATTACACCTCTGCCTACCCCTTCGGGGAAATACAGGCATGATGTTATGTTATGTTGTTCAGCATATTCCAAACCCCGATTCTTTAACCCTTGTACTCCCACGGACGCGATATTATGCAACACATAATAGATTTTTTAATAAGTCTGTAATTGCCGTATCAACAGGTAAAGAGGATGCACTGGCCTTTCATTCATTAAATGTATGATAAGTCTGTAATTGCCGTATCAACAGGTAAAGAGGATGCACTGGCCTTTAATTCATTAAATGTATGATAAGTCTGTAATTGCCGTATCAACAGGTAAAGAGGATGCACTGGCCTTTCATTCATTAAATGTATGATAAGTCTGTAATTGCCGTATCAACAGGTAAAGAGGATGCACTGGCCTTTCATTCATTAAATGTATGATAAGTCTGTAATTGCCGTATCAACAGGTAAAGAGGATGCACTGGCCTTTCATTCATTAAATGTATGATAAGTCTGTAATTGCCGTATCAACAGGTAAAGAGGATGCACTGGCCTTTAATTCATTAAATGTATGATAAGTCTGTAATTGCCGTATCAACAGGTAAAGAGGATGCACTGGCAATTGCACTATTTCAAGTAGTCTATGCGAGCTGGCAGCGTGTTGCAGGAATATTAAACATGTCGTGACACACCCGCACATCCTGAAAAACGATATGATAGATTGCAAAGCTGTTTTGTATGCAATGTATATACCTATACTTATACAAGCCGCTGACTTCCACCATCGTACCACTCGCCATAAATCTAAATTCCATCTTCACCATCTTGATGATTGGTGGTCAACTACAGTACGTTTCACACGCCATTTTTTTCCTCGTACAGCAAAACTGTGGAACCAACTTCCGTCAGCGGTTTTTCCGAACAAATTCGACATGGAAGCCTTCAAGAAAAGAGCATACGTCTTTTTAATAGGTCGGCGACTGCCCTGGTGTTGCGGATGTCCATGGGTGGCGGAGATTGCTTATCATCAGGTGAACCGCATGCTCAATTGCCTGCATAAAAAAAAAAAAATTGGTAACTTTTTAGAAAATTTGTATTCTCTCTTAACATAACATCAACCCATTATCGTCTCACTGCCGGGCACGGCCATCTTCTCAGCATGAGAAGGGTTTACATCACGGGCGTATAAAAGGGGGGGTCCGCCGCCCCCTTAGTCAACGTAAAAATTCTAATATTCACCGAATATTCTTTTAATATTCCGAATATTCTAATAAAATTGTGGCGCAACTTGGGAGAGGCCTATGTTCAGCAGTGGACTTTGATAGGCTGAGTTGAAGTCACGGGTAAAAAATAGTTTGAACATTGTTGGACTCCCCCTATGTGAAAATTATAGCTACGCCTGCGTGGTTAACATTATTTTAGAATTCAACATAATAACATGACGTGTTCTTCCCTGAAAACTTTTCCAGTACTAAAATTTCTGGTGCAATAAATCAGAGAACGATAATCTGTATTCCAATTCAATATTTACTAGTAATATTTCCGATTCGTGAAAGCAAATAAATTATTTGGTAACTCCCTGCTTCGTGTAAATATACCATTGGATAAATGTAATAATAAAATACTGTATTTATTTTCAAGTTGGTGCACCCATAAAGTATTCTTATCTCAATAGTAGAGCGAGTCGCCAGTTGCTAACAGTTTAAATAAAACATTTAAATGGAAAACAGGGAGATTTTAGAAGTTTGTTATGAAATAATTCGTTTTTTTTTGTTGGGAGAAGCTGGTCTCCTTTATTGCGATGGAATGTTAAAAAGCAAGAAATTTGTATGGAGTAAATAATTAATAATAATAATGACGTCATACAGGAAAATCCTAATTTTCTTCTTAAAAGAAAAACGATAGATCGTGGCGACATGAATCATGAAAACAGCTCATTCCGTGGATAAAAGATAAGCCAGTCAGCAGGTTGGTAGCGGGGCTGAATGTGATTATCAATAAAATATCGTCACTCATGGAGACTCTTTTAATGCACCCCATAATTATTCTAATTATTCACACACTCACACATACCTCCACACACTCTCGTACACATCCCTCACATACCCACACAAACACAATTATTCATTACAATTAAAAACGAATTGTAAAATCTTATCATGTTCACATGTTATGTGAACATGATAACATGTTAGTAACATGTTTTGTTACTAAAGGTGGATTTGTCGGACATCTAACATGAATATTTAACATCTTCTGTACCATATCCTTGCGAATAAATATCTTTATCTTTATCATCAAAATTATTACTTACACATTTTATTTTGTAAAATGAGTCAACTCATAAAAAAACACTGTCCTACGAGATACAGGTTCTCCTAGTTAAAATGACATGATAATGGCATGATAGCCATAATTACTTAACGATTAAATAAGTACAATAAGATTTTGATGTAGGTTAGTTTAGGTTAAATTTCTTGTGAATATGGCTCTTAATTGTATGGCTGTAAAAGTTTACAAAGCTCTTGCTGCTGAGATTCGGACTTTAACTGGAGGATCTTTAAAAAAAATATCTTTAGAAATAATAAAAAAACATCCTAATTTTAATAGAGAAGATGGTTGGCAGCTACCACCTATTTAGAACCCAGTTCTATTAATAATCAAGTCCCAAATAGCACGCTACATTGTAAAACAAAATGATACTATGGGTTACTACTGCGTGCATCGAAACTACATTAATTAATAATAAAAAACCAGCCAAGTGCGAGTCGGACTCGCGCAGTAAGGGTTCCGTACCACCCGACCTGATACTCCACATAAACTGATTTAATTTACGAAAGGACATCAACGCACCGTGCACGAAATATGAATTTTTACATCTGTTTCTTACGCAGGTACCACCATATATGTCTATTGCCCTAGTTTTAGTATTTGTTGCTGAACTACATATTATGCAGTATAATCAAACTAAGTTTGACGCTGATATGTATTACCGTTTTGAAGATAGAGCAGGAACAAAAACGTTGAAAAAAATGAGTAATAGGGTCCCGTTTGGCACCCTTTGGCAACGGAACCCTAAAAAGCAGCTGGTTTGGCCAGGAATCAAACCCAATCTTTTTGGGAAAAAAAATATCACCATGTCAATATAAGGTTGAACAAATTGATAAGGTTGCTGTTGTTGCAGCAGTCTTTGTTGTAAAGGAACAAATCATGGAAAAAATGTTACGTGGCAAATCAAAGGAAATGGAATTTTTATAACACGCTCGGCTTTTTAAAAAATCATAAAATGTAGTTTTTGTTTTCTCCAGAACCGAGTTCTCGACTCCATTGACGATTTTTCTCCAAACCTTATAGTTTTGGGTTTGTCCTTCCAGCACTATTTTCAAACCTCAGCCTGTACCAGGCCCCTCAGAAAGTATTGCGAAAAAAAGTTTTTATATATGGGAGACTGGCCAGTTATAATGTTTTTCGAAAATATGATTATTTATAAGTAAAAATAAGTAAGTTCCAATTTCAAAATTTCCCTCCACATTTTTTGCGAGTTAATTCAAAGTATTGTGTCTCACTGAAATATGGATCTGCGCCGGGAACATTTTAGAGCTATGATTTTATACGATTTCAAGTGTCGCCTGAAACCGGATGAATCGTACGATAGACTTCAAATGGCATTCATGGGTGAAGGCCCTTCCAAGGCAACCGTGTATCGTTGGTATAACGAATTCAAGTGCGGTCGTCCAACTTTGGGGGATGACGAAAGAAGCGGTCGCCCTTTGACGGCTGTTACCGAAGAAAACGTGCTAGCAGTGAAAAATTTAATCCAAGACGATAGGCGAATTACATATCAGGAGATTCAACACATATTGAAGATTGGATCGGGAAGCGTTCACGAGATTCTACACAGCCATCTTCGCGTGAGGAGGATAGTATCACGCTGGGTGCCGCACAACCTCACCGATGCTCAGAAGCAGGCCCGGGTGGAATGGTGCCGTGATATGCTTAACAAATTTGAAGCAGGCTCGTCTCGGCGTGTTTACGACATCGTTACAGGTGATGAGTCCTGGATTTATCAATACGACCCAGAAACCAAGCGCCAGTCGACTGTTTGGGTGTTTCAAAATGAGCCAACGCCTACCAAAGTGAAGCGATCTAGAAGCGGGGGTAAGATTTTGATCGCTAGCTTTTTTAATTTGACTGGCCACTTGGTATCAATTCCCTTACGGGATCAAAGAAGCATTAATGCCGAATGGTATACTACCAAATGTTTGCCAGAAGTTTTCTCTGTTATAAGCAACAAGCGACCAAACACAGGGCTCCGCGGGCTACTGCTCCACCACGACAATGCACCTGCGCACACCGCACTCAAAACGAGGGACTTCCTGGACAGCACGCCAGTCAAACTCCTGGGTCACCCTCCTTACAGCCCTGATCTAGCACCGTGTGACTTGTTTTTATTCCCAAAAATAAAAAATTTGCTCAAAGGGATACAATTTTCGTCGCCGGAAGATGCGCTGGCTGCGTTCGAGCAGGCTGTAAACGAGGTGTCTGCGGCGGACTGGAAAAAGTGTTTTGAAAACTGGTTTAGGCGCATGAATCTTTGTATAGAGGCTGGTGGAAAGTACTTTGAAAAGATTTGATAAAAATATATGTACGTATAGAACAATTTTTTTTTAGTTTCGCAAAACTTTCTGAGTGTCCCACGTATATCCTAGGGTGTCAGTTCAAAGTCCGTAGTAAATCTAAGTGCTAATACGGCACGTCTGACTCCCCGATATTGGAGGTAGACACAACTTCGATCGGCTTCCGAGAATTGTAATTGTATTGAAGTCAAACTAGCACAGACTCGTATAATATGTCATAGGATCTTCCTCTGTAGTTTTCACGTCTATTGGGGATTCAAACTTGGTCATCTTTAACTATAGTGCATTTGGAAGGGTAAGTAATTCCTAGTCGACCAAGGTAACTACACAACTTGGGTGGTATGCGGTCACAAACCAGTAAGCCTCAAGATAAAGTTTTGCATAAGAACGCAGTCGTAAAATGTTGGCGGGGTCGGGGGGGCGGACGGCGCGTTATGATTGGTCGGCTCAAAAGTTCGGTGGTAAGATTCCGTATAATTGGTGCCGCTCGCTGAAGGACTGATGTTCTAATTGGCGGTGGGGTGTATGAAATGCAGTGCTACTGCATATGCTTTGTGACCGGGGCTCTAGAGGCTTATATGTATTCGGTTCACCCTTCCGCTTACGACGTTTCAGTACTGTAAATTTTGCCCTCCCTACCCCACATATTCGCGGATGACGTCGTTTGATAGTTGCTTAGGTGTGTTGGTTGATTAACATGCACATTCTGCCCACACTTCCGGCAGAAGGTTAGGTTAAGGTGAAAGCTAACGGGTAACCCGCGAAATTCAAAATTTCTTGCGGTTTTTTGCAAATTTTTGCTCTATTTCGCATTGTATATTAATCAAAATATTATTTGCATTAATATTAACAATATATCTATTGAATAATAATCACAGAAAATATAAGCCTAGTCCTATAAGCTCTACAAGCTCGAAAATCAATAACTTGATCGTAAATTAATATTATCGAGCTTGTACAGCTTATAGAGCTAGGTTAATATTTTTTATGAGTATTATTCAGTAGATATATTATTGTAATAATAATAATAATGTCCTCCCGGCCGAATTTCGGTCACGGCGGCCAATCTCAATGGAGACTAGCCATCTGCGCGAGACATATTATAGTGCACAAGTGTGTGCGCAAACACAGGTGCACTCTCTGTTTCCTCACTCTCATAATCCGATGGGACGGCAATTCGACACGACCGGAGAGAAATCAGGCGCAGGACCGACGGCTTTACGTGCTCTCCGAGGCACGAAGGGGTCTCGATGTGTAACGAAACGGTCACCCATCCACAGACTGACCGCGGCTAGTGCAGCTTAACCTTGCAGATCGTACAATCCACACGCTTGCTACTTAGCCACGAGCCCCTTCATTTCATTATTATTCTTTTTTTATTATTATTACTGTGGTGAATCATATTTCAACCAATATGCAACGCGAAATAGAGCTACAATTTGCAAAAAACGCAAGAAATTTCGAATTTCGCGGGCTACCCTGTAAAATTTACCTTAAGTATGAATAAGGTTACGTTATTCTAACTTTACCTTATGCGGTTTTGTCCCTAACGGGATTCTCCGCCACCCGGCCGGTTAATCAGTTAGGGTACCTGTTTTGGGTACCGATCTGCGAGAGGCCATTTGATAACAATCGAATCATCGATGTTGATTGTTATGAATCCACGAGACTCCATAAAATAACGACTTTACTGTAAAAAAGTATGATCATCAACTCAGCCTGTCGCAATCCACTGCTGGACATAGGCCTCTCCCAAACTGCACCACACTACTTAGTCCTCCGCCTTCCGCATCCAGTACCTACCCCCAGCTACCTTCTTCAGGTCATTGGTCCACCTGGTTGGGGACTTGTCTGCTCCAACGATGAGTAAAATCAACCGGGTAATAATAATGTAACGTAACCATTATAAGCGGAACTGGCTTAGTAGTAAGTTGCATACAAAACAGACTCTGCTTATAATGGCTTTTTCACCACTAATATGCGCTTGACTGTACAACATTTTCATAATTCGTCCATCAAAACTGTATACACTAAGGCCAGCTCCACACGTTGGCTCGAACGTTAGGACGAGCGTTGGCCCGTAATTATGCCTGGCGTCCACACGTTGGATATAATGTTAGTTTAGTTCGGTCAGAGCCAATGTAAAGACGTCTGAAAAATATGTTGCAATGGCCACTTTAAGATTATTGAGTGCTTGAGCTGAACTGTCAATTAAAATAACACAATAGTTCAATGAATGACAATGGACATCGTCTTTGAATTTTTTTTGACAAACAAGTTAATATTCATATTAATATATATTAATTTATCTGTGTGTGCATAAAATAAATAAATAAATTAATAATACATACACACACACATACTGCCCATGGGGGCAGTATGTGCTATTTTTCACGTCTTCCTTGTCCATCCAAAGGTTGTCTGGAAGATATCGCTATTAGCGATAAGATGTACCTCATGTACCCTTATTTTACATGTTAGCCCTAAGATTAATAATGTTAATAGTGTACAAAAAAGAATATTCTATCGAGGTTCTGAAGGCGGCGGGATCGACAAATGTAAAAAAATGTTTCAGGAAACATAATATATCTCATATTGCTCAATCTTCTCAAGTTTCTATAAATGACTCAGTACGGTCATACTCCATGCAAGTGAATATCGAAGATATAACAGTTGGCTATGATTATGTGAAAAAGGCATCAGCAAATGCTAATGGTACTCTAATAATTGATGTTCGAGAACCTGATGAGGTCAAGGAGCATGGCAAGATTCCAAACAGTGTCAACATCCCATTGGGCAGTGTGTCACCTGTGCTGGGAACAATGTCTGACAAAGAATTCCAAGAGGCCTACAAAAGGCCTAAGCCTGCTGAAGATACAGAGATAATATTCTATTGCATGATCGGCAAAAGATCTGGCATGGCTCAACAAAATGCTGTCAATTTAGGATTCAAAAATTCGAAGAACTATCTTGGCAGTTGGACGGACTGGGCGAACAAAACTCTATGAAAAGAATGTACCTAATATACAAAGTCGGAAATGATTCATTTGTTCTTGACATTTCGCCTTTACTAGATGTTTTGGTATTGTAAAATTTTAATTAATGATGTATCTTATGTATCTATCTATAATATCCTTATTATTTGTTATTAAACATAAAGATAAAAAAAAAACTACTAAATACTTTTAATGCTGTCTCCTTTCATTATGTTATTGTGTGTACATAAATTTTAAATAAATAAATAAAGATTTTTTTATGTAACTATTGCGTCATGCGACGGCCAACTGCCAACGCTCGGCTCAGCGTTCGGTCCAATGCCATTTTCCCGATCCACACGTTGGCGAACAGCGTGTGGAGCCGGGGTAACGCTTGCAAATCGAGCCACAAACAACATAACCCAAACACAATATTGATTCAGAGTGATCCAGTGTGGAGCCCATTTGCGTCGGCAAACAACTGTTCGGTATTAGACTATCATGTTACAGAAACAACAGCCTGTAACTTACTTACAGGGTGCGTGAAACAAGCGCGGTTAGTTGACTGATAAATAAACGTTATTGATTAAAAGTTTGACTTGTGTATCTTTACCAATAAAAAAATGAAAAAAAAAAAACAAAAAAAAAAAACTGACAAATAAATGAATTGAATAACAAAACGTAGTCATGATAAAACTTTAAAAAAAAAATTGGTAATCCAACCAACCAGCTACCCGATTTCACACGATAACCAGTTGTCGACGGATTAGAAAGAAGAATCTTCTTTAGAATTAGAATTAGGAAGAAAGAAAGAAACACTTTTATTTGGCACAGGACAGTGACAGCACAACAATAACATTAACAAAAATACAAAATTTAGTTAAAAGGCCAAAGAATAAGCGTTGCCATTCAACGTGGCAACGCTGCCAGTCTTCTGCTGCCGAATTGCGTAACTCACTCGCAATCGCAATCATCTGGATGTCAATGTTCATTGCTCTGTGTGTTTTGACAATCCTTGTTATCGGCAAGTTAGCAACTACGTACCACGCAATGAATATTGCTTTAATTTCAAAATGAAAACTTATGTCAAAGTGAATACACAATTGCCCCACTGGGCACTTTTCCAGACGACAGCGGTGTGGAGGAATACTTTGACGCCTCAGCGCGCCTTTTTATATAATTTTATTTTGTACTTGTATTTTATATTTGTGTTGTATATATTGTACTTTTGTAGATAGATTAATTAAGTCGGTAGTTATTATTTATTGGATGTTAAATCTGGAAATAAACTAAACAGAGTTATAAGTAAAACATGAAGTTGCTGCGGGCATGCCCATGCCAAAAGGGTCACCCACTCAGCATGTGCTGGCGTGGAACATCCAGCGCTGATTTTCAGTTGGCGATTCGGTTTGTTATCACTTTTTCTCTCACTGCGTGAATCATCAAATAAAACGAGATAACAAACCGAACTGGTCAACAACTGGTTATCTTGTGGTTCTGAATCGGAGAGCTGGTTGGATTGCCAAAGTGGGGGTGATTACTGTGCTGTGCCAGACACAAGCCGGTATTGAAGTCAAAACTGGTTAAAATATACTTAACTCTGGACTATAATAAATTACATATATTTCACAATTTCCAATACGAATTCCGACATAACCGTGCCATATTTCTAGAGCAATTGATAAATAATGTGCTTAGTCATGTAAAAATACTTGAAAAATTCTACTATTATTTAATACCCAAATTTTCACGTAGAAACATAGCGAGGGTTTGAGAATAAATCCCGAACGACTCTGATAATAAGTCATCGGCGGCATTGTTATACATTACGATATCATAACAATTATACAATTGATGAATTCCTGAATGATATTTTATAATTTATTTATTTACAAATTGTTTGACATTTATTGGGTATGACATTATATATAATTTTTTTTTGACATCAAATTGTGATTATTCGCTAAACTTAGTATGTAAAATTGGGATTAAATTTGATTTGATTTTATTTTATTTACTTTTAATTATTTATTTTTAAAACTTGACATTGATTATGATTTTGTTAAATTTGAATAATTATAATGCATGAGTGTAAGCCAACTGGCAGATTTTGTGGACTATAAAATATGTATATGTAGGTACCTAGCTACATTAGAATTAAGATCTTCTGTACCAAAATCACACCAATAAAGATTTTATTCTATTCTATTCTAACACATCCTATGTATAAACCTATCAGCTGAATTTAGCGAAAATCATAAACATCCCACGATGAACCGATTCCTGTGAAGTGTATATTAATTATATAAAGGAAACCTGGTCCTGTGTATGCGTGTATTGACGCCTGCGTTCCTATGTGGAGGAAATTATATGAAAACACACGGATTTGTGATTAGATGCTTATCGGCTCAGTTACGTGTGAAGGTCGATGGGAATTTTGGTTGTTTAAACAATAATAAGTGTTATATTAATTTCCGGTGCTGTAACAATTAATTATAATAATGAGACAGATTCATCACAGTATACGCAGGTTTCATATTTCGCCACACGCATAAACATTTAGCTGCTTTCTTATGAACCCAATGTGATGGACATTCAGAGACTTGGAGTCAGTGGCTTCCTTTCTGGTGTTTCTCTTACAATACCACCATACATACTGAGACTAAATACTCACCTTATGAGATGGTCTTTGGGATAACTTGTAATTTACCTAGTAGTTTAGATAATTATATTGTAGAACCTCTATATAATCCAGATAACTACGCATTAGAACTTAAGTATAGGTTACAATTAGCAAGTAAAGAAGTCAGGAAAAATTTAGTTTTGTCAAAAATGAAAAGAAAATGTTATTATGATCAAATGATGAACCCAGTTAAGTATGAAAAAGGAGATCTAATTTTAGTAAAAAAGGAAAATTTGATGGACCATTTCATGTAATAAGTGAATGCGAACCCAATGTAACAATTCAAATAAATAATAAAATTGAGACAGTCCATAAAAACAGAACAAAACCTTATGTAACCTAGTATAGCGTAGTATTGTTTATATCACAATGTTTTGTTGTAACCATATCCTTTAGGTAAGCAGGTCTATAAATAAAACAGACTATGTTTTTGTAATGACTTTGTTATTGACTTTGCCAAGATGTTATAAAACATTAATGTAAGCCATAAATATTATGTGTTTGTTTGAAATTTATGTATTTACAAAAAAAAACAAAACGTTTTTTTTTTTTTTTAATTAACCCCCTAGGTGTGGTAGTAGTAGTATAGATAAGTATATATTAAGTTAGCATATAAGACAATGGATGACAGAGTCAGTGAATAAATGCCCCTTGACCCGAACGCATGTGTGTCGTTATTTCTATTCCGCTCCCGACACATCTCAATAATCAACTCGGCCTATCGCAGTCCACTGTTGGACATAGGCCTCTCCTAAGTTACGCCACAACACTCGGTCCTTTGCCTTCCGCATCTAGTCCCCCCGCCACCTTCTTCAGGTCAACGGTCCACCTGGCGGGGGGGGGGGGGGGGGCACCCTGCGCAGCGTTATTCGATTCGCAGTCTCGACTCAAGGACTCGTCTGCTCCAGCGGCTATCGGTCCTTCGACAGACATGACCAGCACACTGCCACTTCAGCTTACTGATCCTATAAGCTATGTCGGTTGGTCGGTCGGTATGTGGTCGGTATGTTTTTATAAACGACTGAATAAAAAGTAAATCAGCACAAGTTGTGAATTGATATAATAGTAAGACCTGTCTGTATGTGCAGCTATTGGAAAAGGTAATCGTTACTACTCTAACAGTTCAACTACTGGGTACGAGCCTCTTCTCAGAACGAGAAGGTTTCAGGAGTCCACAACCATGCTCGCCCAGTGCAGGTTGGCGGACTATATACATACACCATCATGATCTTTTTTTTTTCTTTCGTGTGATTCAAAGTCGCTCAGCGAGCTATGGAGCGAGCTGAGCTTGGAGTTTCTTTGAATGATAAAATCCATAACGAGAGTATCCGGAGAAGAATCGGAGTGACGGCATAGCTTGTAGGATCAGTAAGCTAAAGTGGCAGTGGGCTGGCCATGTCTGTCGAAGGACCGATGGGCGCTGGAGCAGACGACTCCTTGAATGGAGACCCCAAGTCGACAAACGTAGTATAGAGCGCCCCCCAGGCAGGTGGACCGACGACTTAATGAAAGTAGCTGGGGGGACTGGATACGGAAGGCAGAGGACCGAGTATTGTGGCACAATTTGGGAGAGGCCTATGTCCAGCAGTGGACTGCGATAGGCTGAGTTGATGATCGTGATCTTTATGGAGCACTTTCAGCTCAGTTGTGCAGGTTTCCTCACGATGTTTTCCTTCAACGTTATAGCAAGTGATAATCAAATTCTGTTCCGCACATGAATTTTTAAAGTCAAGAAGTGCGGGCCGGTTTCGAACTCAGACCCTCCTGCATGTAAGGCAAGCGTTCAATCGTTAGGTCATCATTACTATCAGGCTAATTGCTGGTAAGCCTTATATGCCTACAGCTTTTCTAGTTAAAACACAGGTACTCGTGAACTCTCAAAAACATTGCAATGTAAAACAACTTTGAAGCGAACAAAGTTCAAATAAACATCGAAACAAAAACAATGTCGGTTTGGTATCAGAGGGGTGGTAGACGACAGGTAACAAGCGCTGTGAATATGAAGGCGCGGGTAGACGGTTGACAGCGGTGGAGCCATAGAAATAGATAGAATAGTTGTAATCACAATTTTACTTACTATGCAGGCAACTTTCCGAACAAACTATGCATTACATTTTGACGTCATTATTGAAAAAAAAAAAAAAAAAAATTACTTTTCGTTTTGTTTCTGCAGTTAGAAATAGCACAATAAGGCATTTTTGCGGATTTTTGTTACAGTATTTATAGAAACAAGTCATAAGGCGTGCTGAGAAAGGCTTTGAAATATCCTGCACTATGGTGCATGGTGCTGCCACGCGCGCCCTGCCCACATGGCCATTCTATCTATTTCTGTGGGTGGACCGGATAATTTTACCTTATGGAATCCTTTGCAACAACGCACACGTAAGAACAAAATAACCACCCGGTGAACACCGGCGAGTTTATACTTAAAGCGACCGTGTAAAGCGCCGTCTTTGCAGCGCCAAACCGTGCGTTATTACCGTGTGACTGATTTCTAACCTTTTTACGATATTAAATGCCAATTTCTTAGATAACTAGCAATGGTTAAATATATGCTTGCATTTCGCGATCATATTTATAGCAAATGGGTATTATCTTTGGATTTCATTTGACATCTAGGATTCTGTTTAAAAAATCCAAGGCAGGTTGATGATTGTAGACCGTAGAGCCATTGATAGGCAGCTGCTAGTCGTGGCAGCTGTACAGTTGTCTTACAGTTTGTTTACAGAAATAACTGTACAACTGAAAATTCAAGTTGTGGAAAGATAAATTCGCTCTCGAGCAGGATATGAATCTGCGACTTCTGGTTCAGTACACCTTTCGGTTTGACCGCTAAACTAATACCGTCAACTCTGCTCATGGTATCGAATTTAATTTCCACTTTGAAACCGTCTTTAGGTGACGTCAGCAACATCTTATTGAGAAACAGTGCGTTCCTTAACCGACTAACGGCCGAAATTAATATCCAATCTATCCACGATTTGCCCTACTAGGGATAGGAATTTGACATAAGCTCCATACAAAATATGTCAAATTTCCATCTCCAGTAGCGTAAATCGTGGATAGATTGGATATTAATTTTGGCCGTTAATTAACCTTGCAGTTAAAATAATAACTTATAGATGTGCCTACCCTTACTAATAATTCTATTTTTTTAAAGCTTTCGCCCTAATGCTTCAAAATATCTCGTCTACCCAGCACTAATACGCTGTCAGTTTTTAATACAACCGCGTCACGGCTGACGAGCGTGTCGACGTGATAATGAGTCGCCATGTTTGCGTAGAGAGCGAGATCGGAGCGTGAAGCAAAGACCACCGCGGTAGAGCGTGATCTGAACACACGCTTTGTGTTGGCTGGCGTGTATTAGTAGCGGTAGTGACCGAGAATATCGGATGAGAATGGGGATTTGCGTGGTCCGTGGAACGTAGTCTTAATTTTTAATATGTGGATGGGCTATATTTAGGGATAGTAAAGAAAGGAAGAATGGAGAAAACATTTATTTGATACAACTGACAATGAGATACTAGTTAAAAAGTACATAGGTCTGATGCCAGTCGCTCTGTTTGAAGTGCTGATGTTCATCCACATCCGTAGACTGGAAACCGACCCCAACATATTTGTGAAAAGGCTCGGAAAAAGAATATATATTTGCCATGATAGAGGGCATAGTAAACACAATCTGAAGATTTCAACCACCTACCCATTTTGGTTAAAAAACACACAGCCCTGTGATAGACAGACGAATCGACACGGCGCGACGGGAGGACAGACGGTGTATAGTATTGGGATCCCGTTGACACCCTAAAAATTAAAATGGAATGGGGCCAAAAACACAAAAGAAGACGATAATTCTATGATATACTATAGTATACCTTATTCATGGAAAAATATTTATCTTTACCTAGCTCAAATGGACAAGCTCTATGTATGTACATATCTACGGTTTACTGCTCTATAAAAATTACATACCTACAAATGCATAAGGCTGTGGTAACATTGGGGGCAGAAAGCGATTGGAGGAGTTACATAAACTTGTGTTAAGATTTAATTAATTAATAATACATGTAAGTATATTGTAAACCTATTTAAACTGTAGCCGTCCTATTTTATTTTGTTTTTACCTGAAGATTGTATTTAAAATGCAAATAAGCCGAAAAACTGTTTGTCTGTTTTCTGGAGTATTGACAAGTTAGATTATAACTTGATTATAATTATTGGCTTTATTAGAAAATACCTGCTTGTTTCATATGGTTTCGATACTGATACGATACTGTAATCAGTTTCTATTTTTTTATGACAACAGTATTGTATCAACCTACTTTTATTTCTAAATGAATTAAACTTATAAACATTTAATTCTATTACAAAACTAGTTTACCTAATGGAAATTTTAATCAGAATTAAAATGAATAATTTGTTCTTTGTCTATCTTTTACGGGATTATTAGCAGCCCGAAAAAGCCGAAAAAAACATTCGTTGAGACATGTCATTCCCATACATTTTGATTGTTTTCTATAGCGTTGACGATTGTTGATTGTCAACTTGGCTAGGGGGGCAGGTCAACTGTCGTCTATTGCCGTGACTTACGTTAAAGTCTAGACGAATTTCCCATAGTCAGTCCATTACTGTCCCACTGCTGGGCACAGACTTGTTCTTAGTGAGAGAAGGGTAGTCAACCACGGCAGATTGGTGTGGTAAACTACACACACCATCGAAAACTACTTGGAGCTCCTTCAGTGTACTAGTTCCATGGCAATATATTCCTTCACTGATAAATCAAATAATTCCAATTGATAAAAACAAATACTGAATAAATCCTACTTTAATCCAGGGAATATGTCGAGGCGTCGCCGCTACAGGTGACACAGGAGGCGGTGCAGGGGCCCCAGGGGCCGGGGGCCATGGGCCCGACCAGACCGGCCGCTTGCACACCCCTCCATCTTTTACACTCAGCTCATTGACGTGTTGGACTACGGGCATCTCTTAGTTTCTAATTGCACGTATTGTAATGCATTAAAAGCCTATATTTATACAGTCCACTTTTCATATAGTATTGATACTACTGAAATTAAAAAACATCCTAATTTTAATATCAATCAATCAATCATATCATTTATTCGCCACAAGATATCGTGTACAAAGATATTACAATTAATTACAAGTCAGTCATATCTTGCCTTTTTGAATAGAGAAGATGGTTGACAGCTACCACCTGTTTGAAACTCAGTTCTAAAAAATAATCAAGTCCCAAACAGCACGCAACACTGTAAAAGATAATGACATTGTGAGTAATTACTGCGTGCATCGAAACGATTTTAATTAATAAAAAATTGTACGGTAGATCTGTAAAGACCCTTGTCATCTTAGTCTTCCTGCGACCACGAACGCTGCAAAGCTTTCGAAAGGTCAGGAAAACCAATTTAAATAGTATACGCGATGTAATCCGGTTAAAAATCTTTTATAAAAATTTTTTTTTTTTATTTATTAACTTACATACAGCTACCATTACAGGAATTCCCCAAATCGATAGTGCAGCCACTGATCTGATAACTAGGTATTACTTAACCACATGTTTCCAAACAATTACACATATACTAAAAAAAAAAAACAAAAATTAAATTAAGATCACAAATAACATAATATATACAATATCACTCTTGTGAATTCGCTCAGCGAATACGTGAACAAATCGACTTTCTCGCTGACTAAATTAAGTGTGTGCATTGTTCGCGTGAGGGGGGTGTTGTCCAACAATTTAGTTCTACCGCGCGGTACCGCGAACAAGCTTGGTCGTCGTCGCCGTTCCACGTACCTATCGGGCACACACAAGCCCATACACTGCAGCACACCCGGATTCAGTGGCGTGCATTGGCCTACTTCACTTGAATTTAATTTTGGTGTAAGTTATTGATTTTTTCATCTAGGAAGATTTATTTAGCATTAATAGGTTTATTAAAAGATAAGGAATCATCGTACTTTGAAAAAAATATAATAACATACACCACTGTTGAGTTTGAATGAGGGAGGCACTGGGTATTGCCTAATTGCCTATATGCAATGCACGCCACTGCCCGGATTACTTATGCTACCACGTAACACTTTAAGCATATAAGATGCCAGAGCTAGATCCCTCCTTGTTTCCAACTTGTTGTATCCCACCATGCCTATAACAAACAAGGTTGGATACATCAAGGGATAGAAGGGATATACACCATAATGTCTGAGGTGTATGTATCTCGTGTATTTATTTTGTATGCGCTTCAACATGAGACTATATTTAATCTCATGTGGAGCCCATATTGCAGCATTACACTCCAACTGACTCCTTATTAGAGCGTCATACAATGCCGCAATGGCTTTAATGTTTGTGAAGGTCACTGCTCTGCGAAGCACAAACCCCAGCCGTTTGTATGCTTTTTTACAAACATTGATTATGTGCTCACGGAATAACAATTGAGCATCCATTCGAACGCCAAGATCTCGCACTGACTCTTCCCTTTTCATAGGTACGTTGTCTACTTTGTAGCTAAAGTGGAGTGGTAGCCTTGCCCGACTGAATGTTAGAATTAAACATTTTGCAACATTGAACTGCAGCTTGTTAACTCGACTCCACTCAACTACTCGATCTATATCTCGCTGAAGGCGCTGACAATCATCCCCGTTTCTAATAGTGAGGAGCAACTTGAGGTCGTCTGCAAAAAGCAAACACCTGGCATCCTTAATTACTTCCGGCAGGTCATTGATCATAATTATAAATTCTAACGGCCCCAAATTGCTACCTTGACTCACTCCCGACCTAGTGAAATAAGGCTCCGACCGGTATCCACAGTACTCCACATACTGCTGCCTGTCCCTCATATAGCTCACAAAAAATTGGAGCAGTTTAGGTGTACAACCGACTCTCGCCAACTTTGACAATAAGATATCGTTATCCACTAAATCGAACGCCTTCTTAATATGGCCTTCTTATATTATATGTAAGTCCCAGTGAGGCCTAAACAAATACAGTTATCACTTTTCACAAGCGGGTCTCGCGCTAACATTCAGACCTAACCCTTACCCCGCCCGTGCCATTGTCAAAGCAAAGCAAACACTGCAACATTGATTGTGAATGTGCAGCGCTCTGCCACATCATGTTATGCTCTGCTTTCATTCTTTTTCCCTCAAATATCTGTACATTCTCTACGTTTGTAGTTTTATTTAGGGCAATGGTGGTTGAGGGGTTGGGAACTAGATATCATGTGTCATAAGTGTCATAACAGTGTGTGGTATAACTTTTCATTACATTTCATTTATTTATTTTGTAAAAATGTGGTAAATACAGGTATCTTATTTCATTTTTTTTTAAATAATTATATAACAATGATGTACAGAGTATGTATGTACAGATACCGCAGTGTCTCAAGACGTAAGTCTTTGACCAGTGTGTGTTGCCAGTAATTACTTACGGTACTGAAACGTGGTCGCTCACAATGGGCCTGATAAGAAGGCTCAAAGTCACTCAAAGGGCAATAGAGAGGGCTATGCTCGGAGTGTCCCTGCGTGATCGAATCAGAAATGATGAGATTCGCAGGAGAACGAAAGTAACCGACATAGCCCGAAGAATTGCCAAACTTAAGTGGCAGTGGGCGGGGCACATTACTCGCAGAACGGATGGCCGATGGGGCAGTAAAGTTCTGGAGTGGCGACCGCGTACTGGAAGGCGCAGCGTGGGTAGGCCCCCCACAAGTTGGACCGACGACCTGGTGAAGGTCGCGGGAATCCGCTGGATGCGGAAGGCACAGGACCGGTCGTTGTGGCGATGCATGGGGGAGGCTTATGTCCAGCAGTGGACGTCTTTCGGCTGAAATGATGAATAATGATGAAATGATGAATAATGATGAAATGATGTACAGAGCTAAAATCATATTCAGAGACTTCAATATTAAATTATCAATTTATATAATATATCATAAAAGAATAACATTATGAATGCAATGCAATGAATAAATGATTTTGATTTTTAACACATTTATATTTTAAAATTTAGGTATTCGTCGACGGAGTAGAAACATTTTTCACATAAAAATCTAAAAAGTTGTTTTTTGAATTTAGTGAGCGATAAATTCAGCATACTTTGAGGTAAGTGATTAAAAATTTGCACCGACGACATTGCATAACGGTTTTGGCTACACAGTTCAGACTTTATGAGAGATATAGTAAGGGATATCGAGTGTGGATGGAAGAATTGGAGGGGATGAACTCGGCGAACGAGTCACAATCAAATCGCGGACGTCTAAAAAAATGCCAGTCTCTAAACCGACGAGCATGCATGACGGGGTAATGAACGTAGGTGAAGCGAAAGTGGTGTGTCAGGATCGTAGCAGGTGGAAATCCATAGTCTCTGCATATCCCAATGGGAAACAGGCGTGATAATATGTATGTATGTATGTATAAGTGTCATAACTCTTGAACTCATAAGTATACCTGTCTATGTGCCCAAGTTGCACTGTAGCTCCGTTTTACTCGGGGCGTGGGTGACGCCTTTATAATTACCTGGAAATTATATATACAATCAGGAGTTTCCATTGTCATCTCTTCCTGTTGCCACAATCCAATTTTATGAATGATTATTTTCAATTTAGCCCAGTCTTTGTCATCTTCTAGATGCTGCTTTAGGATGCTTTGGCTTAGATTTATGTCAGTTCTTTACTACATCATGTTCTTCAGCCGGTATAACATAATTAGGTATCTGAAACAAACAAAAATTGGAACCGTGCAACTAGAACCTGATGTTGTTTCAAAAGTGCATGTAATTAGGTTTATTTGAAACAAAAAACATTTGAATATTTGAAAAAAATAAAACCAAAATAAATACTCAAACACAACCAGCACCAATTCTACGTAAAATTAATACCTAAACTAGTTTTAAAAACTAATATTTTAACCAGAACAAAATTCAATATCCATATTTCAGATTTTGGTACAAAGTAGCAATGTCAAAGAGACGTGTCAACACCTAGAAGATATTAATATGTGTTTATTTCAAACACAGATACTTTGCCCGGGATGAGAACAAGTGAATTTGCATTTTTACCAGTCCTCTAGATTTTAGGGTTCACTAAGAATTAAAACGAGAAAAGTTAAAAAGAAGTTTAAACAAATAATAATTTGCGATTGGGCTAGTGGTCGCAAGCGCGACTGCTAAGTGTGGGGTCCTGGGCTCGATTCCCGGGCCGGGAAAAGTGTTATTGGGATTTTTCTGTCCAGAAAAGTTCTCAGTAGCAGTCTGGAGTCAGGAAGTTGGTGGTGCTACACCTCCTTGTCTCGGAGAGCACGTAAAGCCGTCGGTCCCGCGCCTGTAGGCCAATTCACGTAAAGAAAACAAGTGCAAATGCAGAGAAATTGCAGAAAGTTTTGATTAAAACAACGCTTTTCGTACTCTCTGATCTTCGGCGGTCGCTGTCAGATACGAACTGTATAGTCACTGCAACTTGATCGGCGCGTCATGAAATTACGTGAATTTCTCCCTCCGGTCGTATCGGATTGCCGTCCCATCGCATTATGAGAGTAAGGGAATAGAGAGTATGTTTGCGCACAGAATTGTACACTATAATATGTCCCGCGCAGATGGCTAGTCTCCGTTGAGATTGACTGCCGTGACCGAAATTCGGCCGGGAGGACCACAACATGGGAAAGACCTATGACCAACAGGGATTCGGATGAGCGTTTGACTGATTATTAGCATCTGAACTAGTCTACAATTAAAAATAGGCTGATTAAAATTTGTTGACTTCTTAGGATTTCATCAAAAGTGAATTATGAGGATCACTTTCACTCGTAAACCATAAAAAAATTCGGCCAGGAGGGACATTATTATTAATACTTTGCGATTTGGTTGTAATACTATGAGTGATAATAAAAAACAAAGTAAATCTATCAATTTAGGAAGATATTGAAGGTCAGGAAGAGTAAACTCTTTTTTTTTAGCACAAGGTTTGAAGAGCTGTCATTTGAAAAATTGAGTAAAAAAAAATCCTTTGCCTATGTTTTTAAGGATGATGGAAATGTAATTTAATTGATGTTTTTAAAACATACATCACATGAAAAGATTGAAAAAACCTCTTTTTAACACGCTTTTATTTATTTTTCCGACGCCCATGTTTACCTCGTTGAAAAATGAGATTAATAAATTGAATGAACTTGAACATAAAAGCAAATATCCGAACGAAAAACATTTCAGACACGTGCGTGGGTTTTGTCATTCATTCATTCATTTATTCGGTTGTTCATTCATTCATTGACAACTTCTTAACCTGTATGTCTATGCGTAGGCGTTGTAAAAAGGCAATTTCCAGAATACATTTATGTCAGTTTTTTTTGAGATTACGAGAGTATTAATTAAACATCGAGGTTATTTTAGAAAAAAAATTACCTTGAAAAAAGCGTCATTTTCGTTGAATAAAAGGTTGAAAAATATTCGGGATATGGGCTCTACAGAAAAAAAACTTTTTAAACTTTGAAATGTAACAAAATGCACAATGGTGTTGATTTTCTTGTTCACAAACTAAACTAAGTTTAAACTATCGCTCTCTTTTACTAATAGTAGATACATGAAAGGGATGGCAAAAATGTTTGTGCTGTTAAATAGTTGTAGTTAAAATTTCCATAACCATTTCCATCTCGGAACGTGCCTAGGCACTAAAAATACGAAGAACGGAACGAACATGTAAACTAATTAGTCAGTTCTAAAATTGTTGCCATCCCTTTCTTGCATTTACTATTAGTAAAAGAGAGCGATAGTTTAAAACAAGTTTAGTTTGAGAATTTTGTGAACAAGAGAATTAATACCATTATAGCTTTTGTAAAAGTTAAACGTTGACATTCGGTTTTATTCTCTAATTAAAATATTTCAAAACTGTGCGGGACCCATAACCGAAATTCCAAAAGCTAAAATTACTTTTTATGCACATAAAGTCTGTATGAAATTTCCGCTAGGAACTACTATTGTTGAGCTTCCTGGGTACACGGAAGAGACAAAAATGTACTTTCGTTGCACGTATAGTGAAAATATTAAACGCTTTTATTTGCCCTGGAGATATGAAAATATGAGAGCTGGCAACGTGTTGGGTGGGACCATAGACACATGATATCTAATAATACTAACTAACGTACAGAACGGCCACGTCGGCCACTCACCGTTCTCCGCCAATTCAAGATTCCTCGCCCGGACCCCGCACCCGCCTACAGTTTGCCGGTAATTGGACTGCAAGATTGCTATGGATGTCACTCGCCAGTCGCTATACAAGCACGCCTCTGAATAGCACTAGGAACCCAGTCGGTATTACGAGCGGCAAGCATCCCTAACTTACACGAGTGTGTGCGTTCGTATAAGACGTAATCTTGTCTATGTAGGTGGTGCTAGCATTTATATTGTATTGATTGTCCGAGGTGTGCCATAGAGGAAAATAATAAGAATATCTTTTCTTGCGTGCTTTTCTTCCGTGGGTGGGACTAAAGAAATAGATTTAAGGTGAATGATACAGGGTACGCCGCGAAATTCAAAATTTTTGGCTTTTTTTGCAAATTGTAGCTTTATTTCGCGTTGTATATCGGTCAAAATATGATTGGCGGAAATAATAACAATATATATATCTACTGAATAATTTTCATAAAAAATATTAAGCTAGCTCTATTAGCTGTACTAGCTCGATAATATGAATTTACGTTCAAATTATCGATTTTCGAGCTAATACAGCTTATAGAGCTAGGTTTTTTTTTATGAGTATTATTCCTTAGATATATTATTACTATTTCTGCCAATCATATTTTGACCGACATACAACGCGAAATAAAGCTACAATTTAACGACGTTACAATTTTGACGACGTCTGTGGTCTAGTGGTTCGAGTGTCGGACTGCTGATCCCGAGGTCGTGGGTTCGATTCCCACAGGACACAAATATTTGTGTGATGAACATAAGTGTTTGTGTTGGTCTGGGTGTTTCTTATGTATTACAAGTATGTATTTACAAAAAAAAAATAAGTATTATATCCATTGTCTAGTACCCATAGCACAAGCTTTGCTTAGTTTGGGACAAGATGGTGCTTTGTAAAAAATGTCCCAAAAATATTTATTTATTTATTATTATTTTCTACTTTTATTTAAAGTACTCTATGACAATGTATTGTGTTAGGGGACACCCGGTAGAAAAATAAAACATTACCCTCCCTCTGGGGCAGTCGGGTATAACGGGTTTATTATTGCTGATTCTTTAGATTCAGCTTTTCAAGAATATTCCCATCTTGATTCTTAATCAAACAGAAAAAAATAACAACAAAAATATCATTCAAAATATCTTCGTTATTTGAATAGCTTGCTTTTCCTTCGGAGAGGTCATTAAATATCGTCGACTCAAATAATAGGCATTCACAGTAAATATTTCGGATAGACTATTAACGTTTGGACAATTAGAATTATATTTTCGTATTGGAATAATATTTGCTAGGGCCCGTTGCTCATTTTGTTTGAGATAAAATTGTAATTTTAATTTGTTTGGCACAAATATTTTGTTAAAAATAATTGAAGAGAAATTGCTATAGAATTTTTGTAATACAGATTTTGCGATGAAAGTGTAGAGAAATGCTAATTGAATAAGTTCGTTCATAGTTATTTGTTAAAAGTCGCGTTCTCATATGTTTGAAAGATGAAAGATGCAATTTTGTTTTTTTTTAATTGAATTGAATTGAATTTTGCGTTGTGTCGTTTCCTATTTGTTTTTAATTTCAAGTTTATTGCAACAAAGTACAAACAGACGGACACTTTAAGTATCATTGACTAACTTTCATACTAAAACAAAGTTTAACCGGATTATATTGTGAGTTATGTTACTGCGTGCATCGAAACCATTTTAATTAATAAAAAAATGAACGGCAGTTTTTTTTTTTTTTTTTTGATATATCTGTAAAGACGCTTGTCATCTTACGGCCAAAATTAATATCCAATCTATCCACAATTTACCCTACTAGAGATAGAAATTTGACATATTTCGTATGGAGCTTATGTCAAATTCCCATCTCTAGTAGGGCAAATCGTGGATAGATTGGATATTAATTATTTTATTATTTTAACGCATTTTATGCATGCGAAGCGAATTCTAAAGATTTAAATTGTGGAAAGAAAAAATCGCTCACGAGCAGGATTCGAACCTGCGACTCCTGGCTCAGTACGCCAGTGCTTTAGCCACTAAGCTACCGTGAACACTGCTCGTGGTATCGAAATTATCCTCCACTATACGTCTTTGGGTGACGTCAGCGATATCTTATTAAGAAACATTGTTCATTGTTTTACATTGTTGTTGTTTTGTTGATACCACGAGCAGTGTTCACGGTAGCTTAGTGGCTAAAGCACTGGCGTACTGAGCCAGGAGTCGCAGGTTAAAATCCTGCTCGTGAGCGATTTTTTCTTTCCACAATTTAAATCTTTGGATATTAATTTTGGCCGTTAGTCTACCTGTAACCACGAAATGCTGCAAAGCTTTTGAAACGTCAGGAAAACCAATTTAAATAATATACGCGATATAATCCGGTTAAACTTTGTTTTATTATAAAGTGTAGTGATCGCGAAAACCTAAGAAATTATTAACTTTCATACTTTTGCATTTATAATATTAGTAGTATTAAATAAGATCTTGAATAGTTTCCAAAAAGCAAACAATCTTTTTATTTCATTGTTTTTTTTACTAATGTGAATACAATGTAGGAAACAGCAGATATATTTTTACGCGATTTTAGGTTTGGTCCAATCATCATCATCATCATCATTTCAGCCGAAAGACGTCCACTGCTGGACATAGGACTCCCCCAATTAAGGGACATACCATAATCGCCACGCTTGGCAGGCGGGTTGGCGATCGCAGTTGGTTGGTTAAATACTCAGAGAACGCTGCTGCCCATCCTCTGGTGAATCCCTTAGTCGCCTTTTACGACACTCATGAGAAGAGATAAGGGTGGTGCAATTCTTTATATCCCACACCACACGGAACTTCATCAATTCAGCCTATCGCAGTCCACTGCTGGACATAGGCCTCTCCCAAGTTGCGCCACAACACATGGTCCTCTGCCTTCCGCATCCAGTCCCCCAAGCCACGTTCTTTAGGTCGTCGGTCCACCTGGCAGGGGAGCGCACTACGCTGCGTTTGCCGATTCGCGGTCTCCACTCAAGGACTCGTCTGCTCCAGCGGCCATCGGTCCTTCGACAGACATGGCCAGCCCACTGCCACTTCAGCTTACTGATCCTACAAGCTATGTCGGAACACACGGACATGGTACTTGATTTGGTCCAATAGTAAAAGTTATTCAAATTGTCAAGTGCAATCATTCCTTAAAAGATTGCTACTGAATTGAAAATCATTCTGTATAATACACACTTCTAAATAAGTCTTCAAGTATTTGTAAATCGATGAACACATTATAATTTAGCCGCCGGACAATCAATCTTGTTGAATGGGCAAGCATTCGGGCAAACATTTGGACAGCTTTCATTCCATTCCTTGCATTTGTGGGGAATGTAATTATACCGCACAAGCCAGGGGACTCTCGGAATCACAATTGGATTGGATTGAATGAGTGAATGAAGATGTTTGGGGAGTTTTTGATGAATAACTCAATTAGATTGTAATGAGCCTTGAAACATTTTTGAACGGTCTTTTATTAAGATTTTCTTTTGGTCTCTGGTATTAACGACATCAATTGCAATTTTGATTAATTTAGTTTATAGTTATAAAAAAGTGTAATTAGTATTTTTTTTAAGTCTTATTTGACTAAAGAGTCAATGTTTCCCGCGTAGTACTACATAGTATAGCATTTCGTCGTTGTTATTGCAAAACGTCTAAAAGTATTAAAATATAATACTAAATATTAAAATAAATAAAAATCGTTTATTGCAGCCACAGCACACAATCACATACAATTGTATTTAACAAAAAATTAATAGTGATAAAAAATTATAGTGATTTAATTTAAATAATTTAATGCAATTCAATAGTCAAAAAAATTTTAAACATTTAAAATATAAAAAAATTACGTAATCAGTTCAATTAACATCAATTAATAATTATTGCGATTGAATCAAAATATACATAATTCATCATCCTCCTGCCCTTATCCCAATTTATTTGGGGTCGGCGCAGCATGTTTTTTTCTTCCATACATCTCTATCAGCCGTCATCTCTGTGTTTACTTTCTTTCTATTCATATCATCTTTCACACAATCCATCCATATTTTCTGCGGTCTCCCTCTTTTCTTATAGCTATCAACATTCATACTTAAAACTTTCCTCGTAACATGCTCCCCATTCCTCCTCATCACATGTCCATACCATGATAGTCTGTTGCTACTTATCTTCTCTGTCACTGGCGCTACTTTCAGACTCCCTCTTACATATTCATTCCTTATCCTATCCATTCTCGTTACACCACACATTCCTCTTAACATTCTTATCTCAGCTGCATGCACTTGCCTTTCATTAATTCCTTTAGTAGCCCAACATTCCGATCCATACTGGACAGCAGGTCTTATCATGGTCTTATAGATTTTCCCCTTCAGTTTAAGAGGAATTCGGGAGTCACATGTAGTTCCCGTGACCTGCCGCAAAATATACATAATTAATAGCTGGAATATTGACAGCCATATACAAAGAAAAGGTAAGCTTCATATATGGCTCTCAATATCAGTGCCGATTCTTTTGTTCACAAATTAAACTTATCTCAAACTATCGCTCTCTTTTACTAATAATAAATGCAAAAACGGGATACAACAATTTTAGTTCTGTCAAATTAGTTTACGTGTTCTTCTTCGTATTTTTAGTCGACACGTTCCGAGATCACGACTAAATTTGCATGGAAATTTAATTTCCGACTAATTTGATAGCACTAAAATTGTTGCCATTCTTTTCTTGTACCTACTATGTATTAGTATAATTTTTTTTTACAAAAAATTGAACCGACGAAAACAGAAACTTAAAAGCGATTTTTCGCTTGAAAGCTAGAAAATGAAGCTTTTAGTCTTTTCCTAACTAAACTAATGTAAATAACTAATTATGAGTCGGCGCCAAACAAATAAGCAAAGTGCATGCAAGTTGCAAGTGGTCGAGCGGTGAACGCATTTTTGGAAAGTTATTGTTTAACGCCGAAAATTTCAAATTGTATTTGATGTTATGTTGTTTTTAATATTTATTTAAAGTTATTTAATGATCTTCGTTGATTGTTTGTTTGGCGCAGACTCATTATTAGTTATTTACATTAGTTTAGTTAGGAAAAGACTAAAAGCTTCATTTTATTTTCCGCTTTTCAGTTTCTGTTTTCGTAGGTTACATTTTTTGTTAAAAAGTTTCATTTTAATTTTTTTCAAGGCTAAAATCTAACTCCAGGTCTCCATTATGTTGTAGTGTCTAGAACTACATTTATGTGTGCCACGATTCAACAGATTCGATTAACAGTTAAGAATTCAGTGGGTGAACAAGCACTCATCCCCTGTTTTCCTACCCTTAGGGGTAGATTTTGATTTTAAACCACCAACTTCGAGATATACACTATCCATTAAAAAAAGAATCATCAAAATCGGACTACTCTGTAAAAAGTTATGCGTGGTCACACATAAAAAAAAAAGATACGCGAAGAATTGAAAACCTCCTCCTTTTTTTTCGTCGGTTAAAAAAAGAATGATTGTTTGTTTTTTTATGACATACAGATCTGCTCATGACCCCAAAAAAAAAGTAATTAAAATAAGTTTGAGGGCACTAAAATTGTTGCCATCATTTTCTTGTATCTACTTACTAGCTTTTACCCGCGGTTCCGCTCGCGTTAAATTCTGCTAACCCACGTCAGTCCAGTCCAGTCCATTCCAGTCCAGTCCACTGTCCCACTGTCCCGCTGTCCCGCTGCCCCACTGCCCCGCTGCCCCGCTGCCCCACTGCCCCACTGCCCCGATACCCCACGGCCCCGCTGCCCCACTGCCCCGCTGCCCCACAGCCCCGCTGCCCAGCTGCCCCACTACCCCGCTGCCCCACTGCCCCGCTGCCCCACTGCCCCGCTGCCCAGATGCCCCGCTGTCCCGCTGCCCCGCTACCCCACTGCCCCGCTGCCCCACTACCCCACTGCCCCACTGCCCCGCTGCCCCGCCTCCACTCAACCCCACTGCCCAGCTGCCCTGCTGCCCCGCTACCCCACTGCCCCACTATCCCCTGCCCCACAGCCCCCCACTGCCCCGATAACCCCACTGCCCCACTGCCCCGCTGCCCCACTATCCCACTGCCCCACTATCCCACTGCCCCACAGCCTGCCCCGCTTCCCCACTGCCCCGCAGCCCCACTGTCCCGCTGCCCCACTGCCCCGCTGCCCCGGTAACCCAGTGCCCCGCTGCCCCGCTGCCCCAATGCCCCGCTGCCCCACTGCCCCGCTACCCCACTGCCCCGCTGCCCCACTATCCCGCTGCCCCGCTACCCCACGGCCCCACAGCCCCGCTGCCCAACTATCCTACTGCCCCACAGCCTGCCCCGCTTCCCCACTGCCCCGCTGCCCCACTGCCCTGCTGCCCCACTATACCACTGCCCCACTGCCGCGCTGCTCCGGTAACCCACTGCCCCGCTTCCCCACAGCCCCGCTGCCCCACTGCCCCGCTACCCAACTGCCGCAATGCCCTGCTGCCCCACTATCTCACTGCCCCACTGCCTGCCCCGCTGCCCCACTCCCCTACTGCCCCGCTGCCCCGCTACCACACTGCCCCGCTGCCCCACTGCCCAGCTGCCCCGCTGCCCGCTGCCCCGTTACACCACTGCCCCACTACCCCGCTGCCCCGCTACCCCACTGCCCCGCTGCCCCACTGCCCAGCTGACCCGCTGCTCGCTGCCCCGTTACACCACTGCCCCACTACCCCGCTGCCCCACTATCCCACTGCCCCGCTGCCCCGGTACCCCACTGCCCCGCTGCCCCGCTGGCACGCTGCCCCACTGCCACGCTGCCCCGCTTCCCCGCCCCGCTGCACCGCTGCCCCACTCCCGCTGCCTCGCTGCCTCGCTGCCCCACATCCCCACTGCCCCAATGCACCGTTACCTCGATACCCCACTGCCCCACAGGCCCACTGCCCCGCTGTCCCACTGCCCCACTGCCCCACTTCCCCACTGTCCCACCGTCCCAACGTCCCACTGCCACTGTCCTACTGTCCCACTATCCCACTGTCCCACTATATCACTATCGTCCCGTCCCATGTCCTATGTCCCATCCTATGTCCAGTCCCATGTGCCGTCCCACTGTACTGTCCCATGTCCCGTCCCATGTTCCGTCCCCTGTCCCGTCCACTGTCCCGTCCCCAGTCCCGTCCCCTGTCCCGTCCCCAGTCCCATCCCCAGTCCCATCCCCTGACCACTCCAATCCACTCCGCTCCGTCGTACATAGAAGCTTCGATCTGTCGGGTGAGTACGCAACCCACGAATTAATTTTTTTCTTTTTTTCTTTCTCAAAACCCATACCAGTTTTTAAGTCAGATCATCAGCTTTCAAACAAAAAAAAAAAACATCAAAATCGGTCCAGTAGTTTTAGCGTGATGCTGGAACAAACAAACAAATAAACAAACAGACGTTTACAATTTTATAATAGTTAAGATGACATTAAACGGGATCGGCAGCTTAGCGTGTTTCACTCCTGTCTGAAACACAATTTTGTATATCGTAGTTAAGATGTTGCTGTTGTTGTTGCTGCTGACTGCTTCGCTGGTCTAGTATGTTGTAGTTAAGTTGTGTGGCAATAAGCCAGTAAAATTCAACAGTTGCTCAGTTTACTGTTATGTAAGTACCACCTGAAAGTTCCCTGTAATCTGAAAAAGAAGCGAGTACGAAACTTGCACCGAATGAAAGTTAACGATGTCGTAATAGCATCGTCTGCCAGAACTTCGCGTCGGACTGAACTTTGTGAAGTGAGCAATCAACGCGGTGACGCGCTCAGAAAGAGTTCGGTCATCTTTGTGTGTTGAAAATGTTATTTGCCTTTTAAAGATTATAGACATAGACATAGATAGACACATGGTATAATAAGATGTTTTACCAGGTATTCTCTTCCCGCGATGACAGCGCGATGCCTCCAAGCTACGTCACGATCAGTGTTGGCATTGATTGATATCTTCAATATATTTAAAGAGATTGTTGTTCATAATGAATTACTTAATACAAAATAAATTCCTAACTAGCCTAACTATTTGTTATCTCGTGCTATTCATATAATTAGTTATTAAAGGAAACTGTATAAAATTACTAGTTCAAAAGTGATTCTTTATAGAAGCAAGTAAATTAAAAAATGTATTTTCCTCGGGTAATTTATTTACACAAATTGGCAGCACATCAAACTGACAAGTGTCACGATAACAGCCCGCTATTGGCTCCACAGCCGATGACGTAGTACGGAGGCAATCACGTGACCTAGCTGTCACGGGAAGAGAGTACCTGGTGAAACATCTTATTATAAACATCTTATTATACCATGGATAGACATATATAGATAAACCTACTAGTCTATGCCCACAGACTCGCGTATAATTCAGTTTTATCACAGTTTAGATATCATCGCGCATGCCTCAAGAATCGTTTATCTTTCCAGGATAAAAAGTACTTTATATGTTAGTCCGGGTTATTGTCTATATGTGTACCAAATTTCATCCAAATCTCATCCGCTGTTTTAGCGTGATTGAAGTACATATAAACAAAATGAAAATCTTAATTTGGTGTTATGTTAGTATTGTGTGTATATTCGTTGCTTATGTTTTCCTCTAATGTTAGGACATTGCCATTCATCCCGTAGTCTGGCTGTTCTGGTCCACAGATTAACAGATATTTATTTTTGACTATAAAAAAAGCATTTAATATCAGACAAATTAGTTCATAGGCACGGTTGTTAGTTTAATTCTTATTCTTTATTGTACACACATATATACATTTATATTACAGTAGGCATGTTTATGTACATCGGCGAGCTTAACTGAGAAATGAGTTTTCGAACAGCAAACTTTAATAAATTAATATTTAGTAGTTAGTTTTAAAAAAAATAAAATAATTATAATACACACCGTTCGTACAGTAGGCTCACTTTACTCCGACGTCCGCACAGTAGGCTCACTTTACTCCGACGTCCGCACAGTAGGCTCACTTTACTCCAAACACATGGAGTTCAGTAAACTTACTGAGAAGTACGGTATCGTTTCTACCTTGTATCATGCTCAGGACACTTTTCAGGCTCCATCGCACGCGGCGCAACACTGACGCCACCTTTTTACGTCCAATGGCGTAGAAGTCATCTACGCTGGCGTCCGCAAACATGCCGAATGCACTGCAATATCGAGGGAGCCTAAACAGAGCCTAATGCCTATACATTATTATAATGGATGCGCAAGGCATTGTAGGCTTTTTGCGTAATGTTCGCCCGCAGGCCACCAGTGTCTAACGTCTGACAAAATGCCTTGAACAGCGTTATGCTACCTATGTCATCACCACCTGTCACCTTTTGAAACGTCCGTCTTCCACAGCTAAAATACATTAATGTCGAGGCCTGAAATAAAGCAATTGACGGCCGAGTAATATTAGAAGGACAAGGCGAAGCCGAGTACTTCCGAAGTGATTTCAAAGGATCGAGGCACCAGCCGACTCCTTTTTAACTAAACGAGGCCGTTAATTGCTATTTTGGCCGAGACTTGTATAGTACTTTCCTCTCATTTGCGAATAAACATTACATAAATTAATTCAACAGTATCTAATTTTAATTCGCGCTAATTTTCCCGCGCGCGGTCCTTGTTCTATTTTTAAACTTGATAATAATAAATGCGGATTCAGCCTTTTCACAGATCTATTACCTAAGCCTTCTAATTAATAAATATTGTGCCCATAGAATTATTCGTGCCCCTAAAAACACCTAATTTATGTAAGTGTGTACCTACTTAAAAAACTGTCTGTCACAGGGCTATATCTTTTGAACGGTAATAGGTAACTGGTTCAAATTTTCTCAGAAATTGTTTGCCATGAGGTGTATCACGACAAATACTAAAAACAAAAAAAAGTCTAAAACCAAAGGGGGTCCCCATACAAGAAACCTCAAAAAACGCATTTTTTTCAACGTTTTTGTTCCCGCTCTATCTTCAAAACGGTAATATATACCAGCGTCAAACTTGGTCAGATTATAGTGATTATTATGTAGAATAGCAACAAATACTAAAAATAAGACAAAAATAGACATTTGTGGTGGTACCTGCGTAAGAAAGACATGCAAAAATTCATATTTCGCACACTGTGCTTTGATGTCTTTTGATAAACTCTCGTAAATTAAATCATTTTTTATGGGGTATCAGGTCGTTGAGAGGTACGGAACCCTTACTGCGCGAGTCCGACTCTTACTTGGCCGGTTTTTTAAATAATGAAACAATTTACGAGCAAGTGGGAGAAAATGAAATTAAGCCTAGTAAAAGTTCAAATGAAAGAGATATCGTTCCGTAAACTATAAAGGGTATAATCAACGTATAAGGTCAAAGTTTACCAAAGTTGGGAGCAAACATCTGTGAATATCGCAGCATCAGTTCAAGTTAGTGTGACTCACAACTTTGTGTGTTATGTTGAGAGGAGTTCATGCTCTTTTGTGTTACGTAGTTAGTTGTCTTGACAGATTTGAGAACTACTTCCTATAGGAAGTAAAGTAGTAGTTGTTGGCCATACGAGGCCAGTGATACAGTTAGGATTATGGGAGGTTATCAAAAATTAAATAATAACCTCACTCACAGACCTCACAGAGTCGTGGGTAGGTAGAAGACCCGTCACAGTTATTTTCCTTCACTTTCTAAGGCGGATGCGCAGGTACTATCCTGGTTCAGCCACCGTAGTGGTGAAGACCGAGATGGTGATAACCCAAGGTGGTGATGGGCAGTGGGGTGGTGATGAGCAGCTGGAACTCTTCGACAGGATGGCACCGGCCGGTACTAGGTGGGCAGTACGGGCCAAAGGTGTTTCTGCACCCGTTACGTCCCCAATTGGGGTAAAAACACTACACAGACTTTAATACAATGACTATTGTCAGTCAATAAAGACTGGTGGAAATAAAAAGATTAAAACACGTTTAATACGTTTTATTCTATACGGAGTCTTTGCTTACATCGCCTAATATCAGTGCACTCACACCTTTTCTTACTAGTTTGCACAGCCCACACATACACACACCCCCCTACGCATACACACCTCCACTCCTCACAAAATATCACAAATAATACACAAACCCACTCAAGAGTATGCTGAGAATACCTAAAAATTGTTCACTTGTGTTGCTTTAAATCATATTCTATATATTTCATGTCCAAAAACTGTCTCTTAAGATACAGGTTACCCTAGTTTAGGAGGCAGGGTTAGTAAAATTTTGTACAGATTTTGCAACATACAAGAACTGTAACCCAACGGTATTCTACTTTTTTTGCATCGCTCTAATATTTCTTGTAACTTCTGTAATTTTTTGATGAATAAACTATTTTTTTATTTTTTTTTATTTAATTAATATTGGATAACTCACGATTGTTGTCACTCAAAGTGAACTACTTGTACGTGTCTTGTGTTTATGTGTGTGTGTGATGTGTGTTTATTAGTTATAACTATTATAAAATTGCAACTCATTTAATTAAGAACAGACTCGGACAACTGGCTACAAACCACGAAGTGCTGCGAACAATCATAGTGAAGCCAAAAATACTATGCTCCTTCGTGTACAACCAGCGTTCACGCACACACCATGCGCCTGAAGGATATTTGCTTACTGGACGATGACATGTGTACTGAGACGGGTAAGCACGGTTTCATTTGCATGTGTGTGCGTGAGCGCTGGTTGTACACGAAGGAGCATAGCTTTATTTGGCTTCACTAGATTATTCGCAGCACTTCGTCTATATGTGCTACGAATGAATGGAAACTCGTTGGCAAAGAGACTCAAACCAATAAACTGCGAATTTTTAGCACTGTGTCAAATAGACATTTATTTTTATTTTTTATTTATCCCAATGGAGCGCAGTATACTTGGTGTTAACTTAACAGACCGTGTTCGAAACACAATACTGCGCTCCAAAACGCAAATTGTTGACGTGGGTCAGAAGGTCGCCCAACTGAAGTGGGACTGGGCAGGACACGTTTGCCGTATGCCAAATGAGCTGTGGGCCGTATAGCACAGGACTGGAGCCCTGAGACAGCGAAGCGGGGTCGCGGCAGACCACGCAGGAGATGGAGAGACGAGCTCGATGTCTTTCTTGATGACAGCTGGCAGGAGGCGGCACAGAACCGCGATAGATGGAAGGAATTGAGGGAGGCCTTTGCCCAGCAGTGGGACAGTACAGGCTAACAAAAAAAAAAAAAAAAAAAATTATCCCAATCACCACTACCATTACAGGACACTCCCAATGCGGTAGTGTGGTCTTTAAATTATGCCAAACATAACACGTACAATGTAATTTGTGTGAATTCATTCAGAGAGCAGGAAAATAAATCTATTCTCTCAGCTACATCATTAAGTGTAGACAAGGCGCGCGTCATAGGCGCTTTGCCGAGCAAGTTAGTTCGTTCGCGCGGTATTGCGATTAATTGCGGCATTATTAAATATAAGCAATATTGTTGATCGTCTATATAATACCTATTGTGGAAAATATCGTTGGTTATACATTTACTAACCCTACAGCTTATAATGAAGCGAATCATATGACATAGATAGGACTTCGCGAAAAAAAAATCTGCTGTTCCCTAAACTTCTTTTGTGTTAACATAAATCGACAAAAAGTAGGGAAGAGCTAATTTTTATCGTGATTTCAGGGTTGTTTCCATAGTAAAAGTTGTTATCAAGTTGTCATATTAATAATTATTTCTTGGGTAATTCAAAAATTGTGTTATAGACTTATAGTATAATACTATAATGTAATGTAATGTCCGTGTGGTGCCGGACATAAACAATTGCACCACCCTGATCTCTTCTCATGGGTGTCGTAAAAGGCGAATAAGGGATTTACCAGAGGATGGGCAGCAGCGTTCTCTAAGTATTTGTATTTTTTTTTATTTTTTTTCTTATTTATGTTACAAAAAAAAAAGTATATACGTATTATATCCATTGTCTAGTACCCATACCACAAGCTCTGCTTAGTTTGGGACTAGATGTTGCTGTGTAAAAATGTCCCAAAGATATTTATTTATTTATTTATTTAGCCAACCAACTGCGATTACCTACTCGCCTGCCAAGCGTGGCGATTATGGCATATCCCCCCCTTAATTGGGGGAGGCCTATTTCCAGCAGACGTCTTTCGGCTGAAATGATGATGATGATAATGTGTGTACATAGCAGTTTATTTTCCCGAACAAGTAAAAATTAAATAAAAATGATTACCCATTCATCATTTCTTCCACGCTTGTTCGCAGACTACAAACAGTCACAGTTTCACCTGAAAACCTTAGATCCCGACGTTACGTCACCCAATCCAATTTATTTCTCAAACTTTACTTGAAACGAGTAAGTATAACACGACGTTGACTCGACGGTTCGCCAGCTGGTGGAGATCAACTTCGCCGAGTGGCTTCCAGAGATACATTCTCTGGAAAATACTGGACACCTGAGAAAATACTGTCTGTGATTACACTACTCTTGAAACGTATTTTTAGTTAGAAGGTAAGTTACGTTATTGGTTTTTGTCTCTTTCTGTTTTTTCTTCGTTGTTTAGGCTACAGTAATTGTCTGTTGTCTTTATCTCGTACGTAGGCACGCCACTGCATAGTGACTATGACATAGTATTTTTAACCGACGAAAAAAAGGAGAAGGTTCTCAATTCGACGCGTATAATTTTTATTTTTTTATTTTTTATGTATGACCACGCCTAACTTTTTACAGAATGGTCCGATTTTGATGATTCTTTTTTTAATGGATAGGGTATATCTCGAAGTTGGTCCCATTTATTAATTATTTATAATTTCAAAATCAAAATCCACCCCTAAGCGTACGAAAACAGGGGATGAGTGCTTTTTCACCCACTGAATTCTTACCTGTTAACCGATTCTGTTGAACCTGCCAAGGTTATGTAGTTCTAGACACTTCAACATAATGGAGACCTGGAGTTAGAGTATAGCCACAAAAAATAATTAAATAAAACTTTTTAACAAAAAATTGAACCGACGAAAACAGAAGCTGAAAAGAGATAAATAACTAATTATGAGTCGGCGCCAAACAAACAATCTACGAAGATCATTAAATTACTTTAAATAAATAATAAAAACAACGTAACATCAAGTACAACGTGAAATTTTCAACGATAAACAATAACTTCCCAAAAATGCGTTCTCCGCTTGGCCACTTGCAACTTGCACGCACTTTGCTTGTTTTTTTTTGTTTGGCGCCGACTCATAATTACATAGATCGGACTAACTTACCAAGTGACGTCCGATCCTCGATTATGTAAAGCAGTCTCGTTTCCATATGTACTAGTAGTAGGCACTAATTTGCTTACGATGCACACTTTTTAAAGATGAAAAATTGGATTACAATTTTATAATCTGAAATGAAACCGAACGCAACCTGACGCGCTCTGTGGAGCTGTCACCCAGAACTGTCATTTACTTCAAAGTCACACAGGTAGACACAACTTTCATAAGGGATATTGAATCTAGGATACACTGGGTCGGGTCGGGAATTGGATGGAAACGAGACTGCTTTACATAATCGAGGATCGGACGTCACTTGGTAAGTTAGTCCGATCTATGTAATTATGTGAAGCAGTCTCGTTTCCATATGTACTAGTAGATGTTTAAAGAAGAAAGTTGTGTAGTATTAGTTTAGATTAGATACCTAATCTAAACTAACCAATCACGCAATTGGTATCAAAAAGGAAATCAGAATAATCACATACAACATGATACGATGGTAACAATATCGGTCTTATTTTCTATACTTAGTTACTTGGGTAATAAAAGTAGATGTAGCTATCTTTATATAAAGCAAAATCATAAGTTCACAAGTCAAGTAAAGTCCTTGTGTATGTGTGTTTAATAACAATTACCATAAACACAATAAACAATTAAAGGAAAAGTAGATTTGTTGAGGCATGCAGGTCTGTAGAGATGTATGGCTATGATTCGTACAGATATCTTTTATTTTAACTATCTCTGTCTGTATTAAAACTATGAAATCTTGCTATTCAAATTGATCGAAGATTCAAAAGAATAGAATAAGATCATGAGATTAGGTAGGTACACATATGTATAGACAATGTGGATTTTTATTATTGATTTACTTATCATTACATTATTATTATATAACATTATTTGCCTCAAATAGGTGCTTATATTATGTAGGTATAAGGATTTTTATATTGATTGAGTAAAACAAAAGTCAAGAAGTCCATTTCCTTCTTAGTTTCTATAAGAATTCTGACTGCAAAAATATCACAGTTAAATTAAGTATTCGTTTTTACTGTAAAACACCTTTAACTGAGGAGTATCATTATTTGACCCAATTGTGTAAACAAAATAATTGGTTTAAATAATTCATCCAATAAATAATTTCCTACTCTATCTCATTCAACTGAGCCACTTGTTAATTAAAATCTTCAAAGGAAGATTTATTTTACCGATTTAGATTTTTTATACACAATTATTCTGCACATCCCTAATGAGCAGTCACTTTTACAACCTAGTAACAGTAGGTGCCTAGTGGTGTCAACTATTTAGTATATCATAATGGTGTACCTACTACAATGAAGATTTTTATTTTTATTTTGTGTTATAATCTTATAATGTAGGTATTGCGTTAACCGCATTCTACAGTTTATACTAAGGATTATAATTAGAGAGCATAACGAAAGCAAACAATTTTGCTGCTCCCTATTATGTATAATATAATAATTTTGAGCGATGAAAATGTAACTTAATATGTAAAGTTGAGGTCGCATTGATGGAAATCTATCCAAAAAACATCATCAATATTATTAAGGATTGATCCTCTAACTAAAATATCTTTAGTAAATAATTAAATATTGATTCAGATCGGCCATTTTTAAAGATAAAATTAAATATTACTGGTCCTATTATTATTATTATAGGTACACACTGACTCCGATTATGGATCTGAGCAGGCATCATTTTTATAACAGCACCTTAGTTCTGTTTGATAAGTAAGCTAGCATGCGACCATTGCTGCTTAAGTAAAGGTCTTGTACAAGGGAAGTTGAGTCCTGCTGGGGGATAAAACCAATTTGTGGAGTCAAAACTAGTTCTATCAAACTTATTCATGTACTATCCTGTATTCAAAAACCATGGTACCATCCATGGTTTAGCGGTCACCAAAATACCCCAACAATGCCCCCCCCCCCCCCCACCTTTTTTGATCCTACTTAGAAGGCCAAATGGAGGAAAGAATGTCTCATCCTATTTTAAAGGGGAGGCACCTATGTATTTCAGGATATCAAAACATATGATCTACCTATTACCTACAATGTATTACTTATCATTAGGAACTTAGAACAGCTATATACAGAAACCATGTCCATGCGCACAATTTGATGCATGGGCAGGCACAAATGGCTCCATTCCGTACAGCTTAAGCACGCCCATGTGCGTGTCGGTGAACATTTGACGTGCTGCTTGCGAGCACTTATCGATTGTTTTTGTGCTTCAACTTTGAGCGGAAATTTGGATGAAACTATCACTCTGTGTCTTATTACTCTAAGTTTAGGAATCATTTTATCAGCTTTTCCAAATTTGTCATAAATTTCGCATAACACCTCCAGCGAATTATTTAGCATGGGTAGGTAGGTAGTTTAATTTAACAGTACCATCTGTAAATTTTCTGTATAGTACAACAACATTTTGTGTAATAGTTGTGTTTTTTCCCGTGATTCAGGAACCTTCCATAAATGAAGCAACACTATGTAGGTACTGGTAAACGTTGAACTAAAACAAACAACTAAGGATTATTGCATTTCCACGCGATTCAGGAACCCTCCGTGATTGAAGCAACACCATCTAGTGATAACCGCTGAACTAAAACAACCAACAAATTGACTCGATTGGTGAAAAAACCACCAAGCTGTGTTCATTGGTTCTTCTTTTATGTGAAATGTGAAAGACTGGATTCTCTACTGCCTGTTATCAAGAGAATCTCACATTATAATTTGTTAGGTATCTACTAAAGTTGGATGCAAAAATAATAATAATTAAATCCAGTAATACAATCATTAGGTAGTTGAATAGCTTTTCATGTATTTCTAGATTCATGAAACTGATATTTTATCTTTTCTTAGATCTTTAAGACACTATAAGGTATCCTTAGCTTTCAGTGGTGTAGTACACAATATCTTTCAGTATAAAATGCACAATAAGTAGGTATGGATACCTGCATTTACTTGATGTCCTTTATGATTCCATCCACTTTAGATGGACGGAAACACTAGATAATGAACTAGTGTTCCACGGGTCAACATGTTTCTAAGTTTAGAACAGGAATATATTATTAATATCCCATCATATTTAGGATTAGTAATAATACAATACCTACTAATTGGGAAGATATTCTAATCATCCGGTTTGTACCTGTAACATAGGTGGCCCGTAGCGGCCAATTGGATTTGTTTGTAATATTTCTTCCATTTAAATAAAGGATGTTATGAAGGCTGCAGCTGACATTTTATGAAAGCTCGAGGACCCATAAAGCAGTCTTTTCCGCCCCTCCTATTAACATCCTGTTCAAGGAACATGGGGAACATGCACATGTTATGGCCATGGCTAACCTCTCGTGAAAGCTCAAGGATGCATGGAATCTATTCTCTCCATTGGCTGACCTCCCGTGAAAGCTCTCGGAGTAATGGGAACATGTATGTATCATCGCCACGGCTAACCTCTCGTGATAGCTCAAGGGCGCATAGTGAATCTCTATTCTCTCCTTTGGCTGACCTCTCGTGGAAGCTCTTGGAGTATAGGGAAAATGTATGTATCATGGCCACGGCTAACCTCTCGTGATAGCTCAAGGGCGCATAGTGAATCTCTATTCTCTCCTTTGGCTGACCTCTCGTGGAAGCTCTTGGAGTAAAGGGAAAATGTATGTATCATGGCCACGGCTAACCTCTCGTGATAGCTCAAGGGCGCATAGTGAATCTCTATTCACTCCTTTGGCTGTCCCCTTACACATATCACTACGAGTATGTGATTATGTATAATATTTACACCTAATAAGTACACTTAAACACTATTATGTTAGTATTTAGAAAATAACGTGCATGCGCATCGCGCACAAAAAAGTACAATGACAGTTCTGGGTGACAGCTCCACAGAGCGCGTCAGGTTGCGTTCGGTTTCATTTCAGATTATAAAATTGTAATCCAATTTTTCATCTTTAAAAAGTGTGCATCGTAAGCAAATTAGTGCCTACTACTAGTACATATGGAAACGAGACTGCTTCACATAATTAGTTATTTTTCGCTTTTCAGCTTCTGTTTTCGTCGGTTCAATTTTTTGTTAAAAAGTTTTATTGTACGTAAATAATCTTAAGTTAACATAACGTTTCCATCTAAAACCATTAAAATTAAACAAATTAAAATTAATAAAATTAACATCTCCTACAAATTAAATTGTGCTAGGTACACACTAACTCATTGTGTTGGTTGCTCGAGTATTCCTTATGAAACTTTATTTCGTTAGGAAAGACTTTAAGGAACCTTAAATCATACAGACGGGCTTTATTTAATTTAAAAGCCTTGCTTTATGATGAGAGCTGTTGTTTTCGGTGGTGGTGTGAGTTAGAGGAGGGAGCGGTAGCGATTTTGTGTTCAGTCTTGTTGATAATTTTTTGTGTGTTGTGTTTTGTATGCAATGGCATAGGTGCGGAAAGAGCGCGTTTTGAGGAGAATAGAATAGGACTTTTGTTCGCACGAACAGTTGTTTTACAAGGTCTTATAATATTACAGTGTCGATAGAATCATGTTCCACCTTATAAAAAGGCAGGCATATATTTTATTACAGCATTTTTTTAAATTAATTTACATAATCATATCCAGACGTAGACCAGTAGGTCGCCCCAGATATCGCTGGGGAGATGCTGTGGAGACTGATCTACGTGAGCTTCAAGCTACCAACTGGCGAGATATCGCGCAAGATCGAGGAAAGTGGAGAGTTCTCGTTTCGGAGGCCATGACTCACTCGCTGAGCCAGAGGAGTAAGTAAGTAAGTAAGTATAATCATGTCAACTCAAACATAATTTTAATAAATGCATTTTATAAATTAAACCAATTTTATTTTATGATCATGATAAACAACATGATCTGTGTTCGTGCCATATTTAAGGAGGTGACTCTAATCAATAAGAAAATCAATACCAATTTTTTTTTTGTTTTCATACCTATTTGTAAACAAACAAATTCCTCCCGTGTGAATTTTTTAAGGGGTGGCATTGGGAAAAATAGGGATTTTAGAATCAAAATATTTTCATTTGTGGATACGACGTTGATCTAATTTTTTATATTTAAGATTTTTCATTATATTTACTAGATTTTGGTGTAGGGAAAACACGATTTAATTAAATTTGCTGGATAGGTTTATTTTCCAAAGTAAGGTCTGTTTTTGCACTATTTCACATTGCATTTACAAATTCCAATATTTTTGCTATTGTTTTTTGTGAATAAGATATATCTTGTACATATCTAAATTCTGGTGTAACAGATTTTTATTTAAATGTTTATTCGCTGAGATATTTGCAAAAATGTAAAAAAACATCAAAAAAGCGCGATTCCGCTCTGTTCTCACGCGCGCAATTTACCGTATGTTAGAAAGGGACGGTTGCAAATTCAATGCAGCACCTTAAGTATGTTTGGGTTGTTTGAAGCACTTGGATGTAATATTTTATTATATTTTTTTGTGCAAAAGTTCAAAAATGTTTTTTATTAAGTAATTAACACTACTCTTACTATATAAAGTAACGATGGCCTTTTAGATTTTGAGATTTTGAGTTTAAATTATTCTTTCATTTGTATTCGTCGAGTCGTTGACGAGATTTGTATGAAAATATTTTATTTTGGCGAGATTCTAGGAGTCAGTCATGGAATGAAATAAGATACGTGTACAACAAAATAATCTAAAAAAAAAAAAAAAACCCGCCGAATACATAACCTCCTCCTTTTTTTGAAGTTGCTTAAAAATGCAGAAAAAGTCAATTGCATTTAGGTATTTTGTTGATTAGTAAAATAAAGGATTTTCGAGCGTTAAGTTATTATGAAATAAACGATATTTTGTGAGCGTATAATTTCAGAATTGACTTCATAAAACGTTTACCGACGACGTCTGTGGTCTACTGGTTAAGCGCAAATCACACACAACGCGGGTGCGGGACGGATGCGGGTCGGTTCGGGCCCGCGGCGTTAAATGGATGACATCACACACAGCGCGGGTACGTATCGGGTCCGCGTCGGGTGGAGCGCGGAAGCTGCGCGTGTCTCCCGCTACTACAAACAGAACAAGGGCCGCGCGTGTCGGGAGCCGCGCGCGGACCCCGCGCTCCACCCGACGCGGGACTGACCTACGCCGGATGCGCACCCGCGCTGTATTGTATGTGGTTTGCGCTTTAGAGTGTCAGACTGCCGATCACGAGGTCGTGGGTTCGATTCCCACAGGAAACAAATATTTATGCGATGATCATATAAACGTTTGTGTTGGTCTGAGTATTTCTTATGTATGTAATATAAATATGTATTTACAAAAAAAAAATAAGTATAAGTATTATATCCATTGTTTAATACCCATAATACAAGCTCTGATTAGTTTGGGACTAAGTTGGTGTTGTGCAAAAATGTAAGATTGGAATCCGCTTATAAATTGTACCAAAGTTAATTAAATTATTTAATTTTTTATTTTGTCACCAAGCTACAATTACGAGACGGTTTGGAGAATTAAAAAAGTGGTTGCAACCGCTCTCGTAGTTACCAAGTTGTTGCGTTGTTAGCCTGTTTTTTCTTCGTAAGTAATTAAATAGCAATAGCAATAGTAATAGCAGTGATAGCCTAGTGGTTGAACGCTTGCCTTCCATGCAGGAGGGTGCGAGTTTGATCCCGGCCCACACCTCTGACTTTTCAGATTCATGTGCGGATCAGAATTTGATTATCACTAGCTTTAACGGTGAAGGAAAACATCGTGAGGAAACCTGCTCACCAGAGAGTGCTCCATACAGTTCTCGATGGTGTGTGTAGTCCACCAACCCGCACTAGGGCAGCGTGGTGGACTAAGGCCTTAACCTTCTCATACTGAGAAGAGGCTTGTGCCCAGCAGTGGGACAGTAATGGGCTGATTATGTAATGTTATGTAAGAAATTAAATACAGAACTTAGGGACTAAATACACTTATCAGCATCAGTTCGCGTTTCTGTTTGAAAAAATGGGCATTTCACAATATAAAAAATGAGTAGTTACGATCTACGAATATCTGGTATACCGATTTTAATATTCCTTCATCATCATTTCAGCCGAAAGACGTCCACTGCTGGACATAGGCCTCCCCAAAGCATCGCCGAAACGCCATCCGCATCTAGCGGATTTCCGTGACCTTCACCAGGTCGTCGGTCCACCTTGTGGGGGGCCTACCCACGCTGCGCCTTCCAGTACGCGGTCGCCACTCTAGAACTTTACGGCCCCATCGGCCATCCGTTCTGCGAGTGTAATATCCTTACTTCTTTTTAATTGGTGCCAAATTGGTGAGTGTTAATTAGATGAATTAAAACTAGAAATAAACTTGTGTGTATTTTTTACAAGCTTTTTTAAAATTTCATATGTAAATTGTTTTAAAAAAAAAAAAATCAGTAGCAGCCCGGAGTCTGGATTTGTACCAGGTTAATGGCAATAGGCTCGCCCTTCATTGCATGGGACTTATAACATAACCGGCAAAATGTGGGTGCCTTGCATGTCGCCTCTGCTTATCCCTTCGTGGAATACAGGCGTGATGACAGCTTTAAGATGACTGGGACGCAGTAGTCGGCGAAATAAAAAAACTCGCGTTTTTTGCAAATCGCAATATGTTTTTTTTTATCCAATGGGCTTGCGTTTGACGGCCACCTCACCTGATGTTAAGCGATGGTGCGGTCGACGATGGTACACGCTTGCCCAGCAAAAACCTATTCACTCGAGTCTTGAAGACCACCAGATTATACTTATCGGGAAACATGGACTTCTACTCTTTAGCGGTATGCATGATAGAGCTATTAGCAAATCGGTTCGTGCGTAAAGGTGCAATCTGTACCATATAACGGTGGTGCATCGCCATGCGTCTGGTTGTCCGATGATGAAAAGGGCTTGGGGGAATTAGATCGTGAAATTCCAACGCACAGTCACCGAAATGCATCCGATAAAAGACCGACAGACTAGCATCTTTGCGCCGATGCTCGAGACTTTGTAAATTGGCATCGTGGCGACAATAATCACAATATTAAAACATCTACTGAAAACACGGAAAACAGAAAATATTAACTTTGTAAGCTATATTTGCTAGAGGATATTTATTTACTACCAAATTGATTATCGAGCAAATAAAGCTCAATATTATCACACTTTAACCTTCCTCATTGCGAGAAGAGGCCTGTGTCCAGCAGTGGGACAGTAATGGGCTGATTAAGTAAGATATTGGAATATTTTGAATAATTTTTAATATTTTTCTCTCTTTCTTTCGCTCAAACCTGGCGTCGAATCTATTACAGATTGTAGTAGTAGTTGGCAGCACGTACCACGTTATCTGTGATTGGAACACGCTGAGCTCCTCATGAATGTGTAACGAGACGCTACCACGAGAGAAGTGTAACTTTAAGAAGGAAAACACAAGAAAAAATGTTTAAAGATTGGAGAACGTAAGACAAACGTCTTGGAAATCTCCTTGAAGTTTTTTTCCGGTTTATCTTAATAGGATTGGAAGAAAAATGGATGAATTATGTGAAAGATGATATGGATAAAAAGAAAGTGAACACGGAGATGACGGCTGATAGAGATGTATGGAAGAAAAAGACATGCTGCGCCGACACCAAATAGATTGGGATTATTAACTTTTTGAAACAACGACTTAATTCATAATGTTAAGTATACGCTCTATTTTCTTTTGTAGGACACAATGCTGCTGCGCCCATCCTTTTTAGGGTTCCGAAGTCCTACAAGGAACCTGTTCGGGCGCCGTCGGCTATCATCGAGCGGCGGCTCGGCTGGTGACGTCACGGCGACCAGACAGCGGCGCGGGGGGCGCATTCTTGTGCGCGGGCGTGGAAACCAACTCGACTTCGCTACCGATCGTGACGGACGACACGCGCGCGCACTCAGAGCCAATCCATTAATTGTACTTATCGTAAATTATTATAACAGTTTTACAGTCCGCTGCATTTTATTCATAGGCCTTTAGTTTGTCCTAATCCTTTACAGCTTAATAACTTCTACAGTTATAAACGTAAGTAAATGAAATTTTGTTAAAAAATAGGCTGCATATAGATCTCAATTTTAAAAGAATAAAAAAATAGTTTTTACGTTCTGTAGGGGTGGCGCCCATACATGTGAAATGGGGAAAAAAACATTTTTTTCGCTGCACCCCCTTGTGTGGGGTATCATTGAATAGGTCTACTAAAATGAAGGTAATGTTTCATACATCACTTTTTTATCAGGTGTACCATCTGCGAAATATAGCCCGCCAAAGTGGCTTGCAATGTGTCCCCCCCCCTGCCATTTCTAAACTATGCAACGTAGAAACTTATAATCTTCCACATTGATAGAACTTTGTGAAAACTCTCTTTTAAAATTATTTCGAGTATAATGTGATTATAATTTTTTGAGTTATAGACAGAAAACTGAAAAATACTTAAAACGTCCTAGTTCAAAGGTCATTGACCTTAGAGAAAAATGATCATAGCAAATAATGCTCCATTAGCTACTTTATATTTGAAAAAATCACAAAAAGTAACTTTGTGTTATGTTGACGACACACTTCTTAAATTTGGCGCCATCTAGCGGCGTCGTACAACACTCTCTGGGTCGCCAATGCTGCCGTCAAGTGCCGTGTATTACATTAGGCACTGTATAGCGCCATCTAGCGGCTACTGACATCACTCTCTGAGTCGCCAATGCTGCCGTCTATTGCAAAAACTAGAATAGCCGTGATTAATATTCGATTTGATTTGTTTGTAACACCTACTTAAGGAACCCTATAATACTGAGCATGGCCCGACATGCTCTTGGCCGGTTTCTTAAAAATCCCTAACGTACGCGTCATTCTAGCGAACTCAAACGAACGTGAAACAGTGCGAATCAGCTCGAAAATATTACACATTCGCAGTCGTTTGAAAGTTGGATCGCTTAATATTCGCACCGCATCGCGCCGTATCACACCACATCGCGCCATATCGCGCCGTATCGCATCGCATCTTGCCGCATCGCACCTTATCGTACTGCAACGCGCCGTATTTATATTTATATTTATATTATTGAGGACCTCCAACAAAAGATATACACAAAAAATCACAAGTGACAGATACAGGATTCTATCTAGTGTACTCCTTCACTTACAGGAGGCCACAGCATGCACAAATATAATGACTGAGCAAACTTAAAATTAAGGTGAAAGTATCTTACTCAACTAAAAACAAAACAATATGTAGGTAATATATATATATATCTTCCCGTTTTTAATCGAGTCAGGCACTTTTTACATTATGTATATTATTTTTATATATATATATAACAACAGTTAATATCTTTTAATTTGCAGTTCTTTTGTATTGCTCTGCATCGCACCGTATCGCGCCACATCGCACCGTATTGCGCTAAATCACCTTGTTTCCCATCGTGCTGTATCGCACCGTATCGCACCGCATTGTGCCGCAACGCACCGTATCGCTCTGCATCACACCGCATCGCGCCGAATTACGACCGACTGACGTTGCAACACAAATATTGCTGAGTAGGGATCTCACGTCGACCATACAGCCCAATACACGCCTAATCCTATCCTGCTTCCTACTTATATTATAAACGTGAAAGTTTGTGAGTATGTATGGATGTACGTTTGTCACACTTCACTTACACTCTTTCACGCAAAAACTACTGTATGGATTTTAATGAAATTTGACATACAGATACAACATAACACGGATTAACAAGTTGAATTATTTCAATCTTATTTATTTTTTAAATGTATTAATGATTTTTGTGTTGTATTGTTTATTAGTACTTGAATTTATGTCTAGAGCTGCATCGAATTTTCTATATTTAATTGACATGTTAATTGTATTGTTGTGTGTTTTATTGACGTAATTATCTGGAATCTCAATTCATTTGGCATTTTATTGTTATTGACGTTTAATTAAATAAGAAATCGTGTATTTTTGATTATGTACCTACTGTATTTTACTGACTGCTTTTTTTGACTGCTGAGCGTGGGGTCCTGGGTTCGATTCTCGGGTCGGGCAAAGTGTTATTGGGTTTTTTAATTTGGAAATTCTCAGTAGCAGCCTGGAGTATGGATTTGTGCCCGGTTAATGGCAATAGGCTCGCCCCCTATTACATGGGACCATAACATAACTGGCGAAATGTGGGTGTACTATACACCTCTGCCTGCCCCTTCGGGGAAATACAGGCGTGATGTTATGTTATGTTGTTGTTTGTTTGTATTTTATGATGTGTAGTAATATTGTATCTAATGTTTTACGTTATTATTATAATTATTTGTTATCGTGTACCTGCTAAAATATTCAGCACAATTGAAATAGTGAATAAATAAATGAAATAAATGAAATAACATATAGGCAACTTTTTATCCCGGGATGATAAACAGTGCCCGAGGGATGCGCGATAAACGACATCCACGCGGGCAAAGCCGCGAGCACAGGCTAGTGTTGAATATAATACATAGAGTAAATTATTTTAACTAGCTGAAGCGGGGTATCGCAGTCCGATTAGCGATACCAAGATGGCTATTAGCTAATCACTAACGCGGAAGTTTTGACGGCTAACATAAGTGGTTGAAACTGATTTGAAGTTTTCAAGTGGCGAATAGTGGCTACCTACATCAGTGAAATTTAACTGAAGTGTTGACAGACATCGGTCGCCTGTTATGAGGCGTCTATGGGGTGGGGTGTATGGTCAATGGGACCCCATTATCACAACTACGGCCTCGGATGAATAAAAAAGGCGGATGGAATCTCGCTAAACAATAAGTGAAGCATTCATAGTATGAAGCTCGCTTAAAAGTAAGGAAGCTCGCTTAAAAGTACGGGCCCGGCACGCACACATTCTATTTATTTATTTATTCATGAACAATTAACATTGTATTTGAATGTCACATAAAAAACATGATAGAGAAATATAAAGAAATAAAAATATAAATATATATAATAAATAGAAATATAAATATATATGAAGGGGTACTACAGCGTCACTGAATATGTAAATGACAAATTATGATATGAAATTCAGACATTGTATAATTAACATTTTTCGGTACTGAACTTGGACATAGTAATGTGATATTGTATAATTGACATTTTTTTCTTCTAATTTTGACTTTTATAATGTATGTGTAAATTTGCATGCCGTAAGGTTGAATATGGTGATACTAAATGTAATTTTTATTTTTAACATCAAATGTAATTTTACCCATATTTCGCAAATAAATTGATTTGATTGATTGATTGATTGATAATGTCAAATGATTCACATCCATAGTATGCCAAAAAGCCGCGATTACGCAAAAAATCTATAAGTAAAATAACAGTATAAAAATGCTTTTGAAATTATAGTGGGCTTAGGAAAAAATGAAGTGCTTCAGTCTTTGTTTAGCGAAATTCCGTCAGCCTTTTTTATTCGTCCAAGGCTACGGCATGCAATGGCCAAACGATTTCAGCAAACTACGTACGTTATTTTTGACGATGACTGTAAAATACGAAGATATTAATTACACCAAAACCTAATTTTAACAAAGTAAATTATTCGCCAACTAAGCCCATAATAATTAACCTCGTGAAAAGAGAATTTACGAAAAAAGTTTTCTAGCGTAACGTAAAAATCCAATTACTTTGTAAAACGTTCAATATACGCGGTTTCTTGAGAATTTTCGAAAGCCATACGATACGAGATGTTTTTTACTTCATTAGCTAGTTAACTTGTTTTTAAAGAAACATTTTTAATGCTAAAGATTTAAATTGTGGAAAGAAAAAATCGCTCACGAGCAGGATTCGAACCTGCGACTCCTGGCTCAGTACGCCAGTGCTTTAGCCACTAAGCTACCGTGTTAGTGTTCACGGTAGCTTAGTGGCTAAAGCACTGGCGTACTGAGCCAGGAGTCGCAGGTTCGAATCCTGCTCGTGGCCAATTTTTTCTTTCCACAATTTAAATCTTTAGATTTCGCTTCGCATGCGTAAATGCGTTAAAAATAATAAAATAATTTTTAATGCTATTTTTACACTTAGGGAGAAAAGGATGTTTGTTGACACTTTTGATATGGTAATATAGTTGTCTTTACTTTCTTACTAGAAATACATGTCATATACCTATACCACAGACAGTAAAAAATATAGACGAAGTGCTGCGAACAATCATAGTGAAACCAAAAAAAAAACTGTGGTCCTTCGTGCGCGCTCAACAAATACCTGAGCTCACGCACACACCATGCACCTGAAGTATATTTGTTTTCGCGATGCTTACTGGACGATGCCGCGACATGTGTACTGAGAGGGGTGAGCAAGAGTTTTTACGCTCCACTCGGACCTCACAACTCCATCCAGCCGCAATGAGTACGGAGTTGTGGAAGGAAAAGCTCCCACCACCACCTGATTTTGTAGTACCGCAAGAACACCTGCCCCCAGGTCAAGATCTCCCGTGGCCAGTCTGGAAATCCCTCAACCGGCTCCGGACTCAAGTCAGTCGCTGCAGAGAAAATTTGTGCAAATGGGGAATTCGAGACTCCTCAAAAACTGAATGCGATTGTGGAGCCCCCATTCAGTACATGGCCCATTTGCTTACTTGTCCCTTGTGCCCTGTCAACTGTACAAGATCCGACCTAAATGAAGCCACGAGCACCGCCATAGAAGTGGCTAAATATTATATAAAAAAAGTGTGAACCATTGACACGCAAGAATAATAATAATAATGTATTCATTTATTCCTCTCACAATGGATTATATACACATTTATTATAGGTACAAGACTACATAGTTCACATTGTGAGAGCTGGTGCCTGTTGTGGGTTCGTAAAAAACGGTGTTACAGGTCACCAGGCCCCACTGGCTGCATACAATCTTGGCTCCTAGTCACAGACCAGTAAGCTTCAAGACTCCGCATAAACAAAGTTTTGCTTTCGAACGCAGTCGTAAAACGTTGGTGGGGTCAGGGGGGCGGACGGCGCGTTATGATTAGCCGGCTCAAAAGTTCGGTGGTATGATTCCTTATGATTGGTGCCACTCGCTGACTGAGTGACGTTCCGATTGGCGGAGGGGCGTATGATATGCAGTGGTAGAGCATATGCGTTGTGACCGGGGGTTTCCAGCTAATCGGCGTCTAGAGGCTTACTGGTCTGTGCTCCTAGTACATCAAGTTGAAATAAACAAATTTACTAATGCGCTAAGATGACGCTGAGCAAAAGATGAAGACAATTTTTTTTTTAAAGAAAAGATAAAGAAGATAGCAAATTGTGTCAAAAACGTCTTAAGAAGAAGGGGTGAGCACGGTTTTCACGTATGTCTACCTTCTAGTAAATTACTCTAGTTGAATGGTTTGGATTGGAACCCGAGCCCCTTCGATCGAGTCTTCGCTTAAGACGGCTATTGTCATTTTGAATTTACTTGAGAGGATCGCACAAAGAGGTCTTTGTAGCCTTAGTGGAATGTAGTGAATGTATCTATTTTATGTAGTAGGTAGTGGCATCCTATCTTATGCGTGTACATAATTTATAGTTTAACTGTGGGTTTGCACCAAAAAACATTTAACATGTAATGTATCGATACTTGTCATATGAAACTAATGTCACAACTTGTTTTGTTGATTGTTACGTTCGCACTGCAGAAAACTGGGTAAATTCTTTGACAGATTTCAAGATTTGTTGTTGGCTGTGTTTGCACTGACTAAAACATATACATTGACATGTTTGTCTATAGATTTGTCACGGCTGACGTTCGCACTGATGCTTAACCATATCTCGCAACTTGTATAAATCTCGTTTTTTGTGTTTTCCAATTAGCTCGGTAAACATGTATGACCGAAAGCAGATTCTTTGAAGTGTATCAAACTTTGACAATGATTTCCATGTTTGTGAAATACGAAAATCAGTAAATATGAACATTATCATCACAAAAATTATCTCGCCTTTTTCCCATTGGGGTAGGCAGAGACTATGAAATTCCAATCCTGACACACCTCTTTCACATCATCTACGTTCATTAACCTAGTCATGCATGCTCGTCGGTTTAGAGTAATCTACCCTGGTCTTTTTAGAAAATGTCACGGCATGGTTACGGCATCTGTGGTTCATCAATATCATCATCATTTCAGCCGAAAGACGTCCACTGCTGGACATAGGCCTCATATGTTGGGGGGATATGCCTTGATCGCCACGCTTAGCAGGCGGATTGGCGACCACAATAGGTTGGTTAAATACTCAGAGAACGCTGCTGCCCATCCTCTGGTGAATCCCTTAGTCGCCTTTTACGACACCCATGAGAAGATATAGGGTGGTGCATCTGTGGTTACGGTACAATATTTCATCATCATAATCATTTCAGCCGAAAGACATAGGCCTCCCCCAAGCATCGCCACAACGACACGTCCTGCGCTTCCCGCATTCAGCGAATTCCCGCGACCTTCATCAGGTCGTCGGTCGTAGTCGTACAACATTAACACCAGTATTATCTGGAAATATCAAAACAAATCTATCGATGAGTTGCAAGATTTGTATCGAGACATTTTTTTTTTTTTTTACAATCTAGCCATGAGGTTAATGAGTAATTTAATTATAACCTAAGTTGCTATGTAATAATGTTCTAAGAATGCGTCCAATAACTCGAGACATTTTGATTCGAAATTTATTGTGAAACATGTCAATAAACTATGAAATGTCAAACAAGTTTCGTTTCAACAAGTTGTGTGATAATGCGAACGCGATTCGATACATTGACAGAAATTTGACTTTTCAACATGTTTTCATGTGAATGTTTCGTCAGTGCAAACTCACAGTTAGAAACACCAAGACTATTTAGTTTTTAAAAAAAATGTTTGTCACAACACTGCAAGCCTTTGCCCTGCAGTGGGACGCTACAAGCTAATAATAAAACATTTTGTGTGGTTCTAAGTACGTACTATACATGACTGTCGAGGCCTAAAATAAAGTAATTGACGGCCGAGTCATATTGGAAGGATGAGGCGAAGTACTTCCGAAGTGATTTTAAAAGGACGAGGCCGTAAACTGCTATTTTAGCCGAGACTTGTCTAGTACTTTTCTTTTATTTGCGAAGAAACAATTAATACACAAATTAATTCAATAGTATCTTCTTTTCATTCGCGCCAATTTGCACGCGCGCCGTTTTTGTTCTATGATCAAACTTTTGATATTAATAATAAATGAATATCGTGTACCTAAAACACCTAATTATTGCAGTTATGTACTTAAAAACATCACAAGCATAATAAAATAAAATAAAACTGTCCACTGCCTCGTTGGTCTAGTGGTCGCAAGCGCGACTGCTGAGCGTGGGGTCCTGGGTTCGATTCCCGGGTCGGGCAAAGTGTTATTGGGTTTTTCTAGTACGAAATTCTCAGTAGCAGCCTGGAGTCTGGATATGTGCCCGGTTAGTGGCAATAGGCTCGCCCCCTATTACATGGGACTTACAACATAACTGGCGAAATATGGGTGTACTATACACCTCTGCCTACCCCTTCGGGGAAATACAGGCGTGACGTTATGTTATGTTAAAACTGTCCAGCAATTTCTATTATTATCATGTTGGAAATTGCAGGCATGTTATTTCGTTCCGTACAGAAAAGAGCCGATTGATGTATACTTAAAAAAAAGCTTTTTCCGAGCAAGTCAGAGATTTTTTATTTTTTTTGGCTGGACGATATTTTCACAGAATTGGGGGCGAGCTTATTGTAAGGCAGTTGCGGTTTCAATGTTTTATGTTTTACGAGTGAAAGTGATCCTCATAATTCACTTTTGATGAAATCCTAAGAAGTCAATAAATTTTAATAAGCCTATTTTTAATCGTAGATTAGTTCAGATTCAGACGCTGATAATCAGTCAAACGCTCATCCAAACCGCTGTTGGTCATAGGTATTTCCCATGTTGTGCTACATACCACAACACTGATACTTATCCATGCTGATTTCCGGGTTGGCCCCATAGTAAAATTTGTTCATAATAATGAGTACAATTACCCATTTTCGGAAAATAAGCGATTCAAATTTCAGCATGTATAACGCGTTATTGAAATAACTGAAAACCTCTTAACAGGTTAATAACTTCTTAGGTTTTCGCGATCACTACACATTATAATAAAACAAAGTTTAACCGGATTAAATCGCGTATATTATTTAAATTGGTTTCCCTGCCGTTTCGAAAGCTTTGCAGCATTTCGTGGTCGCAGGTAGACTAAGATGACAAGCGTCTTTACAAATATTTCTAAAAAATTATTTTAATCTACCGTACAATATTATTAATTAAAATCGTTTCGATGCACGCAGTAATCACTCACAATATCATTATCTTTTACAGTGTTGCGTGCTGTTTGGGACTTGATTATTTTTAGGACTGGGTTCCAAACAGGTGGTAGCTGCCAACCATCTTCTCTATTAAAATTAGGATGTTTTTTAATTTCAATAGCCTCACGGAGCATTCTAGGTACATATCGGTTTTCCTTCGCCAGAACTTGTGGTTTATCAAATATCAATGTTTATCTTAACAGGTTATTCATTTGAGTAATGAACCCTAAAAACCTGGAATTGTTGGTGATGCATGTGATAGTAACACATGCTAGATTAACACGAAAAAACAATGTAGGTACGTAAGAATACCAATGATTGTCAACATTAATTAGCAAGTCCATTACCATAATCACAACGCCCCATCTCCTTGAAACTTCTTGAAAGACAAGCAATTATTAAGTTTCAATATGTCGATGTCCCCAATAATTTGGAGGAGTTGACTCAAAACTGTCAGCCGTCGTCATAGTACGCATGACATAATCAAGATGGATGCTGCAATCCTTCCTGCTTGTTCTCAGAAAAGATCAATAACGAGCTAAGCTGATGCTTAAGATCAGGCCACGAAATAAGCGGAGTATAGCGATAACATAACATAACATCACGCCTGTATTTCCCCGAAGAGGTAGGCAGAGGTGTATAGTATACCCACATTTCGCCAGTTATGTTATAGTCCCATGTAATAGGGGGCGAGCCTATTGCCATTGGCCGGGCACAAATCCAGACTCCGGGCTGCTACTGAGAATTTCCCAATGAAAAACCCCAATAAAACTTTGCCCGACCCGGGAATCAAACTCAGGACCCCACGCTCAGCAGTCGCGCTTGCAACCACTAGACCATCGAGGCAGTCGGAATAGCGATAGGTTTTACAAACTGAGTTTGGTATCATCATCATCATCATCATTTATTATCATTTATTTTTATTTATTAGGGTAAGGTGTACACCGCACCATTTTTTTTTTATTCTAGATTTTTCATGCTTTTTCTAAAAGGTTTTATAGTGAAGATGTAAGCGCGTCTTTTTATATAATTTTATTTTGTACTTGTATTTTATATTCGTGTTGTAAATATTGTACATTTTTAGTAGAATTATGTTTCCATAACTATTTTTTTGACCGTGAAGATGTTTTCTTATCTGTATGGGCATTTATAAATGAACCTAACGTTATGTTATTTAATGTTTGTAACGCCCTTTTTCGACTTAGAAAAAATAAAATTCGTTTTAGTATTCAAAAGGGGAGGCCTTCCAGAACTTTAAATCCCATTTACCTAAGCCGTAGGGTTTTTCAGCCGTAAGACGTCCACTGCTGGACATAGACATTCCTCAAGCATCGCCACAACGACCGATATTGGAGTTTGGTTTACAATATACCTACAATTTAAAAAAAAAAACATTTTTTTATCTGTTTTATGATTAAAACAATGCAATATATGTATACTGAGAGCTAACGACTAAAAAGCCAAGATAGCTTTATCGTTTAATTCGGTAAAAATATAGTCATTAATTTTTATTGCAAACTGTTCCGCTATATTCCCAATACACCAAAAAAAGTGTAGTAAATTGTAGTGGATGTCTTTCGGCTGAAATGATGATGATGATGATGATGAACTACCAAAAAATACATTTATAACAACGCGGTGAAAGTCCGGGTTTCGCCTTGACACTTAAAAAACCTCTCCCAGGAATAGCAGCCCTAGGTAAAGGTCATTGCCCTTGATTTCCAATCTGTGGGTTTACGCAAATGATGGCCAGTCGCAGTCGGTAACAAGGGTTCCAAAGGGTACCAAACGGGACCTTATTACTCTCGCTAAAATAAAATAAAAGGGGGTATCTCCGTACAAGACACCTCGAAAAACATGCATTGTTTTCAACGTTTTTGTTCCTGCTCTTTCTTCAAAACGGAAAATAAATATAACAAAAAAAAAAAATATACCAGCGTCAAACTTGCTCTGATTATAGTGCATACTGTGTACTTTAGCAACAAATACTAAAAAAACCCTCCTTTTGGGCTCCGCCGCAGTCGGGTAATAAGGCAAACATAGATATATGTGGTGGTACCTGCGTAAGAAAGAGATGCAATAATTCATATTTCACACACGTACGGTGCGTCACGTCTTTTGATGAACTCTCGTAAATTAAATCAGTTTCTATGGAGTATCAGGTCGATGGGTGGTACGAACCCTTACGGTATGAGTCCGACTCGCACCACCACCATCTAACATTCTAATAGGCGTGAATTGCTATTTATCTTTTCTGTTTAACTAATGATACTCTAATTTAAGACTTAAAGAAAAAATAAAATAGCAGCAAAAACTACGATTCCGCCGATTCTACACCCCCACACCTACATTATGTGCGTAAATACAAAATTTCTTCACGAGCTCAAAGAATGGATGCTTCGCCATAAATCTGTGCAGCTACCCCGCTTCAGCGAAGCTATGATGGACGGACGCCTTTTGTTAAAACACCCTTTTACATCTTAATATATTTTCTTGGAGTGACAGTGAGGTACGTCCTCCAGAGACTGCAGGGAGGTAAAATGTATGAGTGATTGACGCGGATTGTCTGTTACAAGGAGGGTAGTGTCTTATATTCCCTTGTGCGAGTCGAAGATTTTTATACATATATTCATAAGTTTGCTATTATGTTTTCACAAAATAATAATTCGAACAAACTAAGCCGTCATTAATTTTCAAAAATTAACACTAATCAAATGTACTTTACAGCTTTTGTTTCTGTAGTTAGATACATCACAATAGGATCTTTTGCGGGTTTTTGTCAACATACAACAAGTCATAAGGCGTACTGAAAAAGGCTTTGAAATGCCCTGCACTATGGTGCAGATTCTTGGCACGCGCGCCCTGCCCACTTTTCCATTCTATTTATTTCTGTGATTGTAACAGTATTTTCTAACAGGAATTCAAAATTGCCAAATCCAAGAATTTAATCCTATAGTACTATTGTCACTCACCTCTTTTTCTTCTTGATCGCTGCCTCACTGCTGAGGATCGTGACTCCGTTTAAACTTTGTCAAGCGTCTGCCTCCATTTGTTTCGATCAGCCGCTTGGTGGAGTGTGGCGCTGACGGGCATCTCCAGTAGGTCGGATATCTGATCCGTCCAACGCTTGGGGCTCCGGCCTCTAGGTCTTTTCCTTCTACTTTCCTTGTCACTATCAGCTGTTCCTGGTTATCGGTACTTTTCCTGGAAATGTGTCCAAAATATCGCACTATGCGCTGCAGGCAGGTTGAAGGCAGATGTTGAACGCGCTCAATTTTTAATTCTTTTAGAATTGAGACATTTGTGCGGTGGGCTGTCCATGGTATTCATACCAAGCAACGCCAGCACAAAAGCGTCGATTCTTTGTCTCTCAGCTGCCTTCAATGTCCACGTCTCTGCTCCATAAAGAAATATGAAGAAGACAAGTGTGCGGAGTTACAATCGGAGAGACAAGTTTTATTTTAGTCCGATTAGTAATGTTCCTATATATTTTATTTCTTTTTTTCAGCGATAAGACCGCCCATGTACCCATAATTTATACGTTGTTCCTGTTTACTACTATTTTCATGGTGTACAATAAAGTATATTCTATCTATTTATCTATCTCATCATCCACATCCTCCGAGCCTTTTTCCCAATTATATTGGGGTCGGCTTCCAGTCTAGCCAGATGCGGCTGAACATTCTTATTCTTATTCTTTATTGTATACCAGAAAAAAAAAATACAGTAAAACTTATAAATAGAAATTACAACATCAGTATTTTACACGGAGCGACTGCCATCAGACCCCGCAACCCAGTTACTGGGTAATACTGACATTCGGAGGTTAGAACTTAGTTACTTTCGGGCTTTCGACTCCCGTAACGACTGCCATAGATATTCGTATGTCAACCGGGACCAACATCTTAACGTGCTCTCCGAGGCACGGAGGGGTCTCGATGTGTAACGAAACGGGCACCCATTCACAGACTGACCGCGGCAAGTGCAGCTTAACCTTGCAGATCGTACAATCCGCGCAGTCGTCTATCTATCTATCTATCTTTCCATATTTTGCTCAATGAGTCATTGCTGTTTTAGCCACGCCAATGCGCCTTCCTATTTCTGGCTCGCAGCTACCTTTGTTGGTGATTACAGAGCTCACCTATAATATAAGAAAATGCCTGATATTATGCACAACAAAATAAAACCAGTAGAATTAGAATTCATATAAAAGTCATATAAAGGTAGGAGCACAAAGGTCACTCAGATTGGCGAGGAGGGAAGTTGTAAAAACATAAATTATGATTCGATAGGAACACGGTCATAAAAAAGTTAGTTACATAAAAACTTCGCAGCAGGTAGGCTAATTTCATTTCGTATGATTTCACAACTCATGTAATATTTATGAGATTTTCTTAGAGGCTCCTTTTACGTCTCAAAAATTGTGTGGAAGTGGGTCAGTAGCAGAAATGTTTTGAATTATTGTTATCGGCACGCAGCCCGTAAATTTTTGGTCTCTTGCGTCGGATCACGGATCGCGGTGACATGTTTTTTTCTCTATAGAAGATAAAGATTTTCTTTTTCTTCTGCTTTTTGTGTAGTTAATCTCAGCTCGTGGCGTTTAAAATAGTAAAAGCAGTACATATCTGTATGCGATCGCGGGTTGATTGCGGGCACTTGCGGGCAGTTGCGGGTATCGGTCTAGGTACCGTGCGTCGCGTCTCTGGGGGGTGATTCTCGCGTCAAACTCAATATAATGTCGAAACAAGATGGCGAATTATCTTGATTGAAAATTAATTTTCGTGTTCTAAGAACGTCACGTTAAAGATATGACGTCTAGCGCTCTAAATAAAAAGAGTGTTTCATAGCATTTAACATTACCGGCGACATTTTTCGTAGAGATTTAAAATTAGAGATTATCTCGAATTAGAAATTTATATTACTCTTTTTTTTACTGCCTCGTTGGTCTAGTGGTCGCAAGCGCGACTGCTGAGCGTGGGGTCCTAGGTTCGATTCCTGGGTCAGGCAAAGTGTTATTAGGTTTTTTCATTAGGAAATTCTCAGTAGCAGCCCGGAATCTGGATTTGTGCCCGGTCAATGGCAATAGGCTCGCCCCCTATTTAATGGGACTTATAACATAACTGGCGAAACGTGGGTGTACTATACACCTCAGCCTACCCCTTTGGGAAAATACAGGCGTGATGTTATGTCATGTAATCATGTTAGAAATTTATCTCTATAACGCGAGAATTGGGGCCTTAGACCCGTCTTGTACCGTGCTTCAACTAAGCTATGTCGACATAAAGTTTTTCCAGTTCAATTAATTGAACGATACACTCGCAGTGGTGCAACCACTATACCTACACGGAAAATATATTAGTCTATGGCCTATAGATTGATTTGGAGTCCCTGTGATTTTTGTGTTTTTGTACACAAACGGTACTGGTAATTAAAATATATTAGTCTATGGCCTGTAGATTGATTCGGAGTCCTTGTGATTTTTGTGTTTGTGTACACAAACGGTACTAGTAATTAAAATCCTAGTGTTGGTGAAGGTTTTGTGTAAAAAAACCGGCAAAGTGCGAGTCGGACTCACGCACTTAAGGGTTCCGTACCACTACACATTTTTGTGAAATAGCTGACTTATCACTATTTCATAATTCTCCTGCCCTTATCTCAATTTATTTAGGGTCGTCGCATCATGTCTTTTTCTTCCATACATCTCTATCAGCCGTCATCTCCGTGTTCACTTTCTTTTTATCCATATCATCTTTCACACAATCGTTCCATCTTTTCTTTGGTCTACCTCTTTTCTAATAGCCATCCACATTCATACAAAAAACTTTATTCGTAACATGTTCCTCATTTCTCCGCATCACATGTCCATACCATGACAATCTACTACTTTTCAATTTTTCCGTCACTAGAGCTACATTCAAACTCCCTCTCACATACTCATTTCTTATCATATCCATTCTCGTTGCACCACACATTCCTCATCTCAGCTGCATGTAATTGCCTCTGCATTGCATGTAATTGTTATCACTTTTTGTTGTTTGATTATAGAGTATGCAATACAATCAAAGCTTGTTCTTCTATCGTGTCGACATGAGCTATATATTTTTTCATTTTTTTTATTTATCACAACTTACATCTATCATTACAGGCTAGCCCAATGCGATAGAGAAGGCAAACACAAAATACAAAAATATGAAACAAAAATACAAACAATTACTTACACCTAACAATCAAATCCTAACATTATACACAAACTATAGACTATACAAAGAAAAAACTACTACTACTATGAAAAATTTACATGTAACTTAAAATATATAACAGCCCCCCTAGCCAAGATGACAATCTACACAATCTACAATCGTCAACGCTAATAGAAAACGATCAAAATGTATGGGAATGACATATCTCAACGAAAAAATCATTATTATTATGATACTTTATTGTACACACAAATACACATTAATATTACAATAGGAAAGCTTATGTACATCGGCGAGCTTAACTCAAAAATGAGTTTTCTTACAGCAAACCTTAGAGCGATAGAGAGATGTTGATATATTATTAGAGGCATTCATTCATGGCTAGGGGGGCAGAACTTTTGCGAGTTCACTCAAATTACATGTAAATATGTCCAGTCGCTCATGCAGTTCATTCATTCGTCGGACAGCTCGGGTGAGAGGTGTCATGGACAATAAGTTGGTCCTAGCAACTGGCACGGCCAGCAGTGGCGGGCGTCGCCTTCTCCACACATAGCGGACCGGCACACACAGACTTAAGCGACTCAACACTCCCGGGTTATGCTCCTTACCACGCATTAGTTTAACTAAATACGCGGTAAGTGCAAACTCCCTTCGCACTCGCAGCTGATTGTACCCGACCATACCAAACACAAATAGCGTAGGGTACATCAGCAGGTAAAATGGATACACCCCATACAGATTTTTGTATAGGTGCCGCGTGAACTTGTTCTGGACATGCTCCAACATTATTGAGTACTTAGCCTCATGCGGAGCCCATATGACAGCATTATGTTCCAGATGACTCCTGACTAGTGAGTCATACAGTACTCTGACTGCTGTAATGTTGGTGAAGTCACGCGTCTGTCTCAGTACGAAGCCCAAATTCCTAAACGCCTTTTTGCATATCGCCTTGATATGCTCACGGAACGTCAGATCCCACATCTGTAATACCCGTTGGATTGGCTCTGTATCCACTTTGTAGTCGTAGAGTAGACGTGCACGCGCGCGGGTGAAACTCATCACTGAGCATTTGGACACATTGAAGCACAGGTTATTCGTCTGACTCCACTGTACTATTCTCCTAATGTCATCCTGTAAGCGTGCGCAATCCGAACCATCTTTCACCTCGAGCAGCAACTAAAGGTCATCTGCAAATAATAAACATGAGCCATGTCTAACGACTTCCGGTAAATCGTTTATTATTATGATGAATTGGAGAAGCCCCAAATTGTTGCCCTGACTTACGCCAGACCTGGTGTAGTATGGTTCCGATTCGCACCCATTATAATCAACATACTGCCGGCGACCTCGCATATAGCTGGCGAAAATTCTTAGAAGATGTGGTGTGCAGCCCACCTACCCTTTTTTTTTTTTTTTTTTTTTTTTTGTTTTCGGGTGGAAATCCTCATGGATACCCTCCGTCTGGGGACGGCGGAGGGGTATGTCGGACTCTTACCGACTAAAACCACACGGTGGCCATCCTCTGCACAAAATAGAGGAGCTCCGGGAACTCCATTGGACCGCGCCGGTGCTCCTCTAGTGCTACGCCTTTGGCGCGTCCCGGGAAAACAATATTGTTTTCCCCACAGCAGCTCGCGACCACCACGTACTGCTGTCCTCCCCAGGGTCGCTTAACAGACACCTCGAGTCCCCCAACTCTTAGCGTCCACGATCCCGAAGGTCCCCTGCCAGATGTAGCGGCAGGGTTGCGGCCCATAGCCCTATCTGGGCCTTGCGCCAGGGCGGTTGCCTCCCCGGCGCCTCCTTCTCCGAGCGGGATCGGCCCTCTCCCGATCTCGCTCTGCGGCCTCCTTCTGAAGCATAACGGTCTCGCAGAAGGAAGCCATGGCCCTCCAAGCCGTCGGATCTGCCAGCATAGCCGACACTACTGCTGACAGAGAAAGATCCTGCCCGATCCGGCTGACCAGGTCCCGCCGTTCGGAGCCCCACGCAGGGCACTCCTCCAGCGTGTGCTGTGCGGTGTCCTGGTCACACCCACAATGGTGGCAATTTGCCGTGGCTTCGCGTCCGATCCTATTCAGGTACTCACCGAAGCAACCGTGCCCGGTGAATACCTGAGTAAGCCGGTAGGTGACGCGCTCGCTCCTCTCCAGCCAGGCCTCAAAGCACGGCAGGACAGCTTCAACCACTCGCTTGTGCGCATACTGCGGCTCTTCCAGCCGCTCGCGCCACATCTCGAGCGCGTGTCGTCGCTCCTGCCGCCTCAGCACTTCAAACGCCCTCGCAGGCGCGCTCCCACCGTTTTGGCGGATGACACGAATCCGGTCGTAGACCCTCGCATCCATATCCGCCAAGATGTCCAACGGCGGGAAGCGTGCCAGGACAGTTGCCGCCTCAAAGGATACCGTTCGGTATCCTCGTGCGATCCGTATGGCCACTTTGCGCTGCAGGCTGTTGAATTTTGCCCTTGAGCGCTGGACGCCTGACAGTCGGTGCGAACATACAGGCGCCCCATAAAGGGCCACGGACCGCACGACTCCCGCGTAGAGGCGGCGAACTTCCTCCCGAGGTCCCCCAAGATTGGGCAGCAGTCTGTGCAGTGCACCAGCTACCCTCTCGATCCGGGGGACCAGGCGATTGAAATGCTCCCCAAAGGCCCAGCGACTATCCAGGAAGAGGCCAAGGTACTTCATACATCGGCCCACCTGGACTTGCGCATCACCAACGCGAACCGTCGAGCTGGGTGGTTCTCTACCCCGTCGCAGGTTGTGGAACCATAGCGCCTCGGTTTTATGGGGCGCTATTTGCAGCCCTAGCTCGCGGATTTTGGCCACAACTTTTGCCACCCCGAGTTCAGCAAGCCGGATGGTCCCATCAAAGGTATCCCCACCGGCCAACACCAAAGTGTCGTCAGCGTAACAAACGACACTGACGCCAGCGGGGAGTTCGACACGCAGGACCGCGTCATATGCAAGGTTCCACAAGAGCGGGCCGAGTACCGATCCTTGTGGAACCCCACAACTAATCCCTCTGCGATGAACGCAACCGTCCCTGCCCACATAGCGAACGTGCCTGTCGCGAAGATAGGCCCCAACAATACCTTGCAGGTAGGAGGGCACACAATGGTGTACAAGTGCCTCCCTAATAGCTCCCCAGGGCAAGGAGTTGAAGGCGTTGACGATGTCAAGACTTATCGCCAACGCCACTCCCCCCCGGGGTACTGCCTGCTCTGACAGCGAGCGGACACGTAAGATCGCGTCCACTGTTGATCGCCGCTGCCGGAAGCCATACTGACTTTCGGCAAGGTCGGGACCGACCCGCGACAGGTGCTCAACGAGGCGTTCGGCAACTATTCTCTCGAATAGCTTGGATGCCTCATCGAGCAGGCATATGGGACGGTATGCAGAGGGCGAATCCGCAGCCCTGCCTTCCTTCTTTATTAGGACCAATCCAGCCTCCTTCCAGCCGGAGGGGAACACGCTGTGACGGAGACAGCTTGTGAATAGCCGCCTCAGCCTGTCCCCCAGAGCAGCCATAGTCAGCACCCAGACCCGACCCGGAATACCGTCAGGTCCAGGTGCCGTGTTACGGGCCCTCAGGCGACTAACGGCCCGGTCCAGTTCCCCTTCTGTCACCTCCAAGTCCTCAGACCAATCTAACGATGCCATTAGGGGCACTGAAGGGCCGTCCCGGACTACTGGGAATAATGTATGGACAACTCTGCCCAATAAGTCCGGTTCCAGAGTTTCCGTAAGTGGGGGGACCCACGGACGTAGCTTGCCCATGACTACCTTGTATGGTTTCCCCCACGGATCCCTGTTTAGGCCCTCCAGGAGCTCGCTCCAGGACCGAACCCTGGCGTTCTCGATCGCTATTTGGAACGCCTTCGTAGCCGCCCGATATGCCGCATAATTGATGGCTATTTCTTCGGCTGTAGCTCGACGTCGTCGTCGGGTTCGTGTGTACCGGCGTCGAGACCTCAAGCATGCCGCGCGAAGTTGCGCAAGTTCATCCGACCACCAGTACACCGACCGAAACCCACCCCGCCTGGCTCGGGGCATTGAGGCATCACAAATTGCCGTCATCGCCTCACGGAACCAGGCTGCCTCCACCTCCGGATCGGGCAAGATCCCTCCAGAGTCTGAACTCTCCGTCCACGCCGCGACGTAGGCAGCTGCAACCAGTAGATCTTGGTCTAGCAGTTTGAGGGACCAACGCCGCGGCAAAATGTTATGATCTGGGCGGCTGGAGCGGTCTGGAGGACGGAAGGTCACCTCGAGAACGATGTGGCGGTGGTCAGATAGAGTGACCACTTCCTCCGCAACTCTCCATCCAGACACCATGCGGGAAGCAAGAGGAGTCGCCCACGACAAGTCGACGATCGACTCCCCCTGCCACCGGACGCATGTGGCCACGGACCCTTGATTGAGAAGGTGAAGGTCCAATCCAGCCGCCCAATCTTGCAACGTCTCTCCCCTGGGCCCGTCCCGACGGTTTCCCCACACTCTTGAGTGAGCGTTAAAGTCACCCAGGACGAGCACTGGACGAGGTAAGCAAGTGTTACGGACGCAGCGTGCCACCCCGTCCAAGTATGCCTCGTAGTCGGCAAGGCAGATGTTGGGAGAGACGTAACAACCCACTACAGCCAGAGAACCCCACTCCACAGCGATAAATCCCTGCCCTCTTTCGAGTAAAGTACAGGAAGGGCCACCCTCCGTCCCACCCCAGTAGATGGCCACGGAGCCAACAGTGTCACCGAACCAACGAGGATGATCCGGGACGTTATAAGGTTCCGCCACCGCCGCTAAAGCCCACCTACCCTAGCTTTCTTTGTAAGATATCATTGTGTGATACAAATGCTTTTTTAAAATCAAAGTAAGCAGCGTCGACCTGCACACCAGCATCTACCGCTGGCACCACGTACGACATGAAGTTGAGAAGATTAGTGGCGGTGCTGCGGCCCGGCCTGAACCCGTGATGCGCATCCGATAATTGTGCACGTATCTGCTCTTGGAAGTAGCGCTGGATAGCGGACTCGAACACTTTTGCCCGCGTCGATAGCACCGCCACTGGTCTATACCCACTAACGTCCGTTCCCGCTTTACCTTTGGGTACCGGTATTACTCTTGTGATCTTCCATTGAGCCGGGAACGTGGCTGATTGAAGACAGATGTTAAATATATACTGTAGAGGCTCCGCCAGTACTCTACAGTGCTCAGAAAAGAAATGCCGGTATTCCATCAGGGCCTGCTGAACGCTTCAGCTTGAGGCGTGCGAGCGCGTCTCTTACCTTACGTCTCTGATACTCAATGCATTAAGATTCACCCGCGCACTGTTCACCGCGCAACCCGCCGCCGCCGCTTGCCGGTCAAGCTGTGGCGGTTTACTGCTGTATACAGACTCGAAAAATCAGCAAATTGCGCCGCACAATCGTGGTCCATTAGATCCTGACCGTCCGCTATAATAGGCTGCCTATTACGTGCACTTTGTTTTAATTTTACATATTGCCAGAATGATTTAGGATCTTTTGCAAACTGTGATTGAATTTTATGTTGATGTTGTTCATACGCAGTCTGGATAGATTTTTTAATACGTGCTCTATACTCAGAAAAAATATTGTAATCACATTGAAGCTTCGATTGTTTATATATCTTATGAAGTCTAGCTTTAAATTTTATTTCTTTTATTATGTCCTTCGTGTACCATTCAGGGTAGATATAATGCGATTTTGCAAGACTATTTTTCCTAGGAACACATTTATCTAATATATTGTTAAGCCTATTATAAAATAAAATATTATAATGATAATAGCTCATGCCGTGGGGAAAAGATTAGCCAGTCAGCAGGTTGGTAGCGGGGCTGACTGCCCAGGGTGCGCCGAACGATCAGTTAAATATCGTCACTCGTGGAAGCTTGTAAAAATAAAACTAAATAAAACTTTTTAACAAAAAATTGAACCGACGAAAACCGAAACTGAAAAGCGAAAAATAAAATGAAGCTTTTAGTCTTAATTAGTATTTTCTAGCTAATTATGAGTTGGCACCAAAATTAATAACCTATCTATCCACAATTTGCCCTAGCGATAGGAATTTGACATAAGCTTCATACAACTTATGTCAAATTACTATCTCTGGTGGGGCAAATCATGGGTAGATAGGATATGAATTTTAGCGCGGATAGAACGTGCGTGCACAGACATGTGTCTGTGATTGAGGCAGTAGTGATGCCGCGCGCTAATGGAGGGGGAAGTTAACGGTGACGCTTTTATCCCGGTGACCAAGCGCGCAACGATGCTATAGAAGCTTTGCTTCAAAAAGTGATAGTTAATTAAATTAATAAACTAAATGAACATTATAAACAACTAGATTAAACACGATCTCTCCATAAAACATAAAAAGCTAACACAAGAGAAAACCATGGACGAATAAAAAAAGGCAGACGTAATCTCACTAAACAATAAGTGAAGCACCCATGATAAGACTACGGCTCGCTAAAAAGTACGGGCTGCCACGCACACAGTCACACCCATAGCACAAAATACCTAATAGTACTAACGTACACCACTCACCGCCCCCTACCAATTCAAGATTCCTCACTCACGCCCCGCACGCGCCCGCAGTTTGACGGCACTTTAACTGCAATCGTGCAATGGATGTCAATCGCCAGTCGCTATACAAGCACGCCATCTCTGAGAACTACTGAGTAGTGCTTGGAACCCAGTCGGGACTACGAGCGGCTAGCATCCCTATGTTCCCTAACCTATATGTGTGTGTGCGCGTTCGTATACAGACGTAATCTTGTGTATGTAGATTATAGGTGATGCTACATTCATATTGTATTGAGTGTCCAAGGTGAGGTGTTCCCATAGTAAGAAGAAGTAAATCTCCTGTGACGGAAGTCATTGTTGTAGTGTCACAAATAAAATAACAATATAAATATCTGTTGTGTTAAAATGCTGTCGAAATTATAGTGGGGTTAGGAAAAAATTCAGTGCTTCAATATTTTCTTAGCGAGATTCCGTCCGCCTTTTTTATTCGTCCGAGAAGAAAACAAAAACATTTTCTACCTCAATCGATTCTCCCAATTAAATGTAAGCGATACTTCTGGCCACAACGGACCTCTTCAAATTAAGGACGAAACCTTTGTGGACCAATTAAATACAATAATAATTCCAAGTTTCGAGTTTCACGACAATTTTGTTTATAAATTGGTTTCTCTGAAATGGCGTGCGTGACTGGTTGGAATAATGGTTCTTAGTATGGTCGCTTTGTAACTATAAGATTTACAATAATTATTGTTATTGTTTGGTAGGATAGATACGTCGACCACACAGCCGTGAAAGTTTGTGAGGATGTATGGATGTGTGGATGTTTGGATGTTTGTTACTCTTTCACGCAAAAACTACTTTATGGATTTAAATGAAATTTGGCAAACAGATAGAACATAACCCGGAATAACATAGAGGCTACTTTTTATCTTATCTTAATCTTCTTATATCATACCCGTATTTCCCCGAAGGGGTAGGCAGAGGTGTATAGCACACCCACATTTCACCAGTTATGTTATAGTCCCATGTTATAGGGGGCGAGCCTATTGTCACTAACCGGGCACAAATCCAGACTCCGGGCTGCTACTAAGAATTTCCTAATGAAAAAACCCAATAGCACTTTGCCTGATCCGGGAATCGAACCCAAGATCCCAAGCTCAGCAATCACTACCACTAGACCAACGAGGCAATCTTAATCTTCTTATCTTAACTATTATAAAATTGTACATGTGTGATTGTTTGTTTGTTCGAGCATCACGCTAAAAAAACTCGACCGATTTTATTAAACTTCTTGTGTTTGAAAAATGATGATTAGACTTAAAAACTGGTATGGGTTTTAGGAAAGAAAGAAAGATAAAAAATGATAAAAAGTCGTGGGGTGCGTCGTCAACTCGTCACCCGACAGATACGAAGCTTCTACGCATTTGCACGAGCGGATAGTAATATACGATAATGTAATGGACTGGACTGGACTGGACTGGTTGGACTGAACTGGATTGGGCCTTCTTCTTACTGACTTTGCGCAGTCATCCTGCCTTAACTCTCAATAAAAATATGACAATATCAAAAGAAAGCAATTCACCTTATCCGTCTTGGGATTCGACCCAAGACCATGCTTACGTCCACTAAACAACTAACTCAGTTAATTGAGAGAACTATCCTTTAGCGTTTAGCCGCAGAGCGTACGTGCCGGTCTGAACCTCAGTTAATGAAACTGAGCCGCAATAGTTTAAGCTTTAGTTAACTAATACAGGTCAGTGGCTGAGCTAATACACTCAACTCACTCAGTTGCTTACTGTACGAGTATTACGTACACAGTACTTCATTCTATGTTTAGTTGGGATTTTAGAATCTAAAATAAGTTAAACAACCAAGCAATCCCGATTTGCTACATAGTGGATACGTGTAGACTCTGGCAATGGCAAGGCATAAGAAACACCCTCTCTGTAGGGATCCGAAAAGCTGATTAAAAGTCGTATGTCAAAAGTATTGCTAATGCATACAGTACGATACTACTGCTCATACCGTGCAAATAGAGCCTCACGTTTCAAAAGTGCCTGTAATTAAGTTTATTATAAATTTGAAATAAAAAACACAAGAATTGGAACTAAAAAAAAAAAATTTTGATCACCAATTTGTCTGCCATGCACTTTGGTTATTGCAAGTCAAGTCATTCATAGTCATTGGAATTAAGACCCTGTGACTAAGATCCCTATGAATAAGACTCCTATGACTAAGATATGACTAAGAGACAATTGTGACTAACACCTCTGTGACTAAGGCGCTTGTGACTAAGGCGCTTGTGACTAAGGTGCTTGTGATTAAGACCCCTGGACGAAGGCCTATGCGACTAAGAAACCCTCAACACTAAGACCCCTGTAGTAAGACCTCTGCGACTAAAACCTCCGTGACCAAGAACCTGTGACTACTATCCCTCTGTGACTAAGATTGTGATTGTGACTAAGAGTCTTATGAGAAAGATCCCTGTGATTAAAGCTCCTGTGACAAAGACCTCTGTGACGAGGACTCCTGTGACTAAGATTTCTGTGATGATTATAATTGAGAGGACCGTATTTAGCAGTACTGCTGATGGGAGTGAGACATAAACATAATTACAATCACATGAGACTTTTCATCTTCATGTCTCAGTTTGGCGAACCGACTTGCGGTACTATTTAGGCAACAGCTTAGGTGGTATTGCAGTTGTTATGGGCAGAGGTAACCGCTTAACATCAGGTGGTCATTTTTAACAAAAAAAAAAAAAAAAACTACTAACAAACATTTTGGCAAATGAAATAAACTTCACATCGTTCATTTATAAAAATATGGACGAATACACGTCTAGGTTATACAAGTATTATAACTGTAGCTTTAGTCCCAGTTTGTTGGGTCTGCGGGCGGACTGCATAGAATACAAATCAAATGCATTTGTCATGTCTTCGTATGCAATAACTCTGTGCACGTCGCTCTTTGGGGAATAAATGTTGATATAGCACTGGTTCGAGTGTTTTAGAACAATTATTGAGATAGTTCTGTTTATTATAAAACAGGTTTAATCGGGTTATAATGCGTATATTATTTAAATAATTAATATGTTTTATTATAATGTGTGGTGATCGCGAAATTTAAGAAGTTATTATGTAGTTCTGTTTGTTTGGGAATTTTCAAGGTGGTTTTGCACTTTCGTCTGGAGTTTTTGTGTGTTCTTAGGGTCGTATTACAGAAGCTTCCTCAAGTACAGTTTAAACTCCAATCACTTGATCACTACTTAAGGATAGAATCGTTACTTGAGTATCGGTCTTATTCCAGAACGGTAATTATAAACTTTAATTCAACAACAAAACACACGAATTTGACCTGAAATATAATAGAAATCTCTACTCGAGCGTAGTCTGGACCACGCTTGAGTGATTACAGATCAAATATCTGCCCAAATACCGAAACAGGTGACAATATAAAACGAAACTAAACTCAGCTGATCTGTGATCAACAAATCTCTGCTTGAGGGACGTTCTAAAATCAAAGCTCAACTTGAAACTAGTTTTAAACAGAGATCAACGCTTGAGTATCCTTCTGGAATACGGGCCTAAGTCTTGGATAAACGTAACTCTTCACCAAAGTAAATTACCTACATAATTAAAAAATATACCTACTATTGTACCCATACGAAAATTATCGTATCGTATTAAATACAATGTAACAGAGAGGCCAAGTCTATTCCATTTATTTGGCCCAATCCAAAACTCATGCTTCTGCTTAGAACATCAACCTTCAAAACCTGACCAAACCTAGAAATCCTACCCAGGATATTTATTTTAATTTTTTTACACTTGACGGGCTTGCGTTTGATCGCCACCTCACCTAATGTTAAGCGATGGTGCGGTCGACAATGGTACACGCTTGCCCAGCAAAGGTGAGAGGATGGCAGTGAAATATTTTGACCCATCCTCTCAAGTGGCTACACCGGGCACCGTACCAGAACACAACTTGGTCATTTGGCAGCACGTCGGCCGTGGCTTACCACCAGTATGTCACCTGATTTGCACCACCCAGGGATCACGTGATTCAGAAAAGGGGTACTCTCCTACGGACGTGAGTGACTCGATCCCCAATAGGACTAGGACCCAGGACCTTATAGGCGGCAGCACTAAGCGAATAAGGCATCACTAGACAGTGAAAATGAAACGATACGGGCTATAGTGTAAACCGATCCTTATTCCTAACACTACCTCAGAACTCAGAACTATTTTGCTCACGTTTGTAACAATTACAGTTGCAGTTTGTAGCACCTAAACTCAACCACTAAAACTGATAATTTTCTAGAAGTTTGTACAACATTCTGCGAGCACAGAATATCGAAAATAAACTCAATAATATTATTGCATCAAACTTGTGAAACCAGAGATTGGTACTTGTGAAAAAAAATAGAGTGATAGAACGTTTTACTACAAATGAAGGCGAGATTTATAGAGTCACCCTTTTTACCCGACTTCAAAAAAGGAGGATGTTCTCAATACTATTTTTATTATGTATGTGAATCACACAAAATTCTGCTAACGATTGATCTTTTTCAAAAGAAAGGTCATAACTAAAATTAGGCCACCAGGGATTAGCAGCAAGCTTCTGTTTGCAAAGCTAATAAAAACAATACCAGTATTATTTGAGCTGCAGTAGGATATATTTAGGTAGCCCTAACATTTTTCAGGAGACAGTAGTACATTATGAACCTCAGTAATCTGATTTTAGATATATTTTCCTTACAAGATTGTGATACTATAATCTAAATTAAATAACTTATCTTGATCAAAAATGCATTTTTTTGTTCCTGCTATATCATAAAAGCGGTAATAGATAAAATCGTAAAAATTATTTTAATTGTAGTGCATACTCTATAGTTAAACAACAAATAATAAAATTTATGTAAACACAGAATTGTGTGGTATAGTACGGAACTCTTGATTTCGAGTCAGACCGGGCGACTTGGCCGGTTTTAAGTATACTGTTGAAAGCTGTCTTGTTTTGTTGGCTTATTTATGTCGTTACCATCTGAAGTCCTTGCCCATAAAGTATAGGATATTGGCCGTAAACTGAGCTTTCTATCCCAAGATATCAATGTTAACCGGTTATGTTATGCATAACATGTAATGGTGTGCAGCCATGAAAAAGAATTAGATATTTCTTGAACGCTGATCTTAGAATATGAAATATCTCGGGAACTTTTTCGAAGTGGAGTGAAGAGTAATGACGAAGAATGAATATTTTTTGAAACCCTTACAAAAAGTACCAGAAATAGGTAGTGCATACTTTAGGGGCTCCCTTCAGCTCAAACCATCGCTTAACATCAGGTGAGGTGGCGGTCAAACGCAAGCCCGTTAAGAATTAAAAAAAAAAAAGCACCCCATTTAGGTGGCTTTTTTACTGATGGGGGCACCACTGAGCTATAGGGAGCCCCATTATAAGGGGAAACCGTAAGGAATCATGTTAAATGTACCCTCCGCCACTAGCGAGGAGAAAGGTGCTTAAATTGCGTGCAAATCTAGAATTTTAAACTGTATCAAGAAACTGAGGTGCTCACTGTTAGGCAATTATATATTTTGTCAACCATTCTTCGACAACATTCGGATAAAACAACCTTTAATGAAAAAAAAACCACAACAAGAAGGCATTATGCTATTTGTAACACATATAAAGTTAATACAAGTTTTGCCCAAAAGTTTTATGGTTTTCAAGGGGCTAGATTATATAATAAAATCAATAAAGACATCAACATCTACAAAACAAATAAAGCAGAATGTAAAGGTAAAGTCACTTCATGGTTGCGAATCTTAGATTATAATAAAACAGAAGAACTCCTTCATATCTTGTCCTAATTCATGCATTCATACAAAGTACTATTATTGTACACTAAAATAATATAAGTATTATATTATGAACTATAATATTATTAATATTAAACTATTGTAATATTATTTTCTAGTATCACAATCACACTCTACACATACACACGCACCCTTCCCACACATACGTACCCCCCACATACACACACACCCCCACATACACACAGCATTTCCCCCATATGTACACACATACACAATACATACATAAAACTAACAAAACTATTATTGTTAAAAATGCAAAATAGTATTCTGGTTTAATTAATATTAACTTAATCCAGTACAAATAAGAATTAACCTATTATGATTGTTATCCATGCCGCTAGGAGGGGGACCTGGTGTCCTAAAATACAAGCTCTGGCTTAGTTTAGGCACCAGTCTCCCACAAATAATTGTTTGTTATATTATTGTGATAACACTAAATTGTTGCTTGTTATTTGTGGAAGAAAATAAAAAAATCTTATCTTATCTAAAAAAAAAAAAAAAAAAAAAAGAATAAAACAGTTGCCCTTCATCAGATCTTAAGGAATCTTTTAGCTATCTTTTCTATTTTTTCTCTTAACTATCATCATCAGGTTATGTGTCAGAATTGTTGTTTCTTTTTACACTACCAAACAGATTCCCAGCTCTTGAAATAATTGTAATTGAAGCCTTTAAAGCTGGAGTGAATCGGCACCTAATAGGTTTGCTCGCTCCATCGCCGACCACATTTTGTCAAAGCTGTCTAGATTACGGTCAAGAGCAAATCTACAACGTGTATAAGAAATGCGTGGTCATATTTTAAGAGCTCATTCAGGGCATAGCATAGAACAACTTTTACTATGGGACCAACCCTGAAATCGCGAAAAAATTATCAGCTGTTCCCTAGTAAATTACTTACTCAATTTGGAACTGTGCAACTAGAGCCTGACGTTTCAAAAGTGCCTGTAATTAGGTTTATTTGAAATAAAAAACACTAGACGACGGAGTCGCTCGACAAAATGTAAGGATCAGCTTTTTTTTTTTTCCGCGATTTCAGTGTTGATTCCATAGTAAAAGTTGTTTGATAGCATCCCCTGAATAAGCTCTTCAAATATGACCACGCATTTCTGATACATGTTGTATATCATATAAAAAAAAAAGTGAACATGACTGTATTTCTTTTAAATTTTTTCGTGCTCCCGCGTATTTCGTGGCCCACAATGTCATCTCAGCACGGATAGTTACCAGAGCGTTGACTGTCTGCTCCGGATGTTAAGTGTACATAGTATAAACAAGTGGCTATAGACAACTATAGTCCCAAGTTAGACGTGTCACCTATAAAACGTGTAAAAACCAGCTAAGTGCGAATTGGATTCACGTACTTACTCGGTTCCGCACCACCACAGATGTCTGTGTTTGTCTTATTTTTATTATTTATAATTACATTATAAAGTACCTAGGACAAACTGTCCAGCTAGGTAAGTCCAACTTCGAGAAAGAGGTCAATCGTCGAATCCGACTCGGTTGGGCAGCGTTCGGGAAGCTACGCAATATCTTCTCGTCCAAAATACCGCAGTGTCTCAAGACGAAAGTCTTTGACCAGTGTGTGTTGCCAGTAATTACTTACGGTACTCAAACGTGGTCGCTCACAATGGGCCTGATAAGAAGGCTCAAAGTCACTCAAAGGGCAATGGAGAGGGCTATGCTCCGAGTGTCCCTGCGTGATCGAATCAGAAATGAGAAGATTCGCAGGAGAACGAAAGTAACCGACATAGCCCGAAGAATCGCCAAACTTAAGTGGCAGTGGGCGGGGCACATTGCTCGCAGAACGGATGGCCGATGGGGCAGTAAAGTTCTGGAGTGGCGACCGCGTACTGGAAGGCGCAGCGTGGGTAGGCCCCGCACAAGGTGGACCGACGACCTGGTGAAGGTCGGGGGAATCCGCTGGATGCGGAAGGCACAGGACCGGTCGTTGTGGCGATGCTTGGGGGAGGCCTATGTCCAGCAGTGGACGTCTTTCGGCTGAAATGATGATGACGATGAAATTATAAAGTATGCCCTACAATCACACCAAGTTTGACGATTGTAAACAGCGTGGATATGACAATACGTCAGTAAATGAAAACACGGTTATTACTAGGCTATAAACATATAATAATATATAGGCATTTTAAACACATTAAAAAGTTGTTTACCGAAAAAAACAAAATTTTTGAACAAAATAAACGTTAAAATATCGATACATAGTTAAAATAAGTAACACCATTTGTAATCATCTATAATAATTGAAAAAGAGATTTTAAAATCATATGGATTCGCACAAGTCTTTGACCTAACGATCTTTGCCAGAAAAATGGTCTTGCATTCAAAATTGATGAAATTTAAATAATTTCAAAGTTTAGCCACAAACTATTAACTTCTTCTTCTATCGTGTCGACATGAGCTACATAATGATAACAGCTCATGCCGTGGGGAAAAGATTAGCCAGTCAGCAGGTTGATAGCGAGGCTGACTGCCCAGGGTGCGCCGGACGATCAATTGAATATCGTCACTCGTGGAGGCTCTTTTAACTGGATTTGATTGATTTTTGAGTGATACTCAGTACGTGGTTTTATTTTATGTCCTATTGTCATATACACTTTGTATATTACCATTTTTAAGACACAACAGATTTTTTTTTAAATAATGCGCTTTTTTAGGTTTCTTGTATCCACCCCTTGCGTTTAAACTTTGATACATTATGTCGTTATTGTTGATCGAAGAATTTAGTACATGTCATGATAGTAGCCATAGTAATACGTATTTTATGAAAAATTCAACTGACTACCTATTAGGTAAGGTTAAAAATGTCTGTGTCTGAACTTGTTAAATTCAAGTAAGTGAGTTCTTTACTTAATAAATCTACAAAAAAAAAAACCTGTGTGGTCGGGGACCCACCCCTCAGGAACTAAGTTATCCTTAAAATTCATATTTTGTTGACCGGTTCATTATAATGCAACTATAATACAAGCATAGTTGGCAGGAAACATCTTGCGTTGGTCTGAGATACCACAATCACAGAATATCTAATAGTACTAAAGTACAGAACGGCCACTCACCTCCCCCCGCCAATTTAAGAATCCTCGCCCACGCCCCGCACGCACCCAAAGTCTAACGAAAATTGGACTGCAATATTGCAATGGATGTCAATCGCCTGTCGCTATACAAGCACGCCATATCTGAGAACTACTGAGAAGCGCTTGGAACCCAGTCGGCATTACGAGTGGCGAGCATCCCTAACCTACACATGTGTGTGCGTTCGTATACATACTTAATCTTGTGTATGTAGGTGGTGCTAGCATTTATATTGTATTGAGTGTTCTCTGAGTATTTAACCAACCAACTGCGATCGCCAACCCGCCTGCCAAGCGTGGCGATTATGGCATATCCCCCCCTTAATTGGGGGAGGCCTATGTCCAGTAGTGGACGTCTTTCGGCTGAAATGATGAGTGTCCGAGGTGTGCCTCAAGGCTCAGGTTCAGTCCCGGTAAAACATGTCTTTTGGTATGTTTAACTTAATAGTTATCTTAACAACTCTATGTCAATGTACTTTATGGGTATTACGCAAATCTTAGCGTGAATCACACCTCTTCGTTCCAAAAATAATGGAACAGAAAATCGCAACTATTCACATGATTTTCTAAAGGCCAAAATTAATATTCTATCTATCCACGATTTACCCTACTAGAGATAGAAATTTGTATGGAGCTTATGTCAAATTCCTATCTCTAGTGGGGCAAATCGTGGATAGATTGGATATTAATTTTGGCCGTAAGACTACCAACATCCATCACTCTTAAAAGTCCAACCATAAAGACAAATAAAAATCTGAGCAAACTGCATTATTGTGGCTAAACTCATTTAGTCCTTCAACAAAGTCGGCTAAAGCTGGATTCTACGTGATATATGAAAGGCCTGTGACTCGGATTTGCAATACAGCTTCAGGACGATGCAAAAAAAAAAAAACTATTTTAGCATTTGGGAATTTTCTTGCATGCCTGGGCTTTAAAGATAGGTGTTGATGTTGCAATAGTAGATTGTCACAAGCGAGCAAAATAATCGTCCCGACGAAGTACGCGCTTGGTAAGTTTCTGGAAATCTAAACCGAGAAAAACCTTTCGTTATCCTACTAGTATTTAAAGCGAAAGTATGGACGTTTGTTTGTTTGTCATTCAATCACGCTGAAACCGCTGAACGAATTTGGTTGAAAGGACATTGCTAAAGATCCTTAGTGACTCCGCCTTAAGGCGTTACAAATTAAAGTTGATGCTCACCATATACAACTCAATGAAGCCAATGTATTGCAATACATTCATAAACACGGACAGTACTAAATATAATTATAGATTTTTAAAATATTTACTATTTTGAAACATATAATCACAGATATCTGTGCTATTTTGATGTCATGTTTAGCTTTTTTTGTTATGTCAAACAACCTACATTGTCATCAAGTTGTCAGTCGATGCCAATTTTTTGGAATTTCTTGAGTGAAAAGGAGTCTATAATATTGAATCATAGACTATAGAGTATCGAAATAAAAATATGGATGATACACAGATATTATAGATGATACAATTTTATCCTGTTACTTCATTAATGTATTGATACTCCTTAAAATATAAAAAATGGTTCTTGTACTGTCCGCATTAAATACAATATATATTATGAAACGAAAAAATTTCGCATGTACTTTTCGTATATTGTTCATCTTTGTAACAGTTTAAGGCTATTTTTATCAATGTCCTTTAGCACACAGGTAAATCATAACCTTGATTACAATATAGGCTATTTTTTATCCCGAAAAGATAAATAGTTCTCCAGGGATACGCGATAACCGACATTCACGCGGGCGAGGTCGCGGGCATAGGCTAGTAATATTAGAATCGTGAAAGTTTGTGAGGATGTATGGATGTGTGGATGTTTGTTACTCTTTATAGCAAAAACTACTATATGGATTTTAATGAAATTTGGCATACAGATAAAACATAACAAAAAAAAATCAAAAAAATACCCGTAAGAACTCAGTTCTCACTGTTCTCAGATATGCGTGATAACATCTGTTAGTGATAAACCCAATTATACAAGGGTGCAGCTGCGGGCAAAGGTTCATCATCATCATTTCAGCCGAAAGACGTCCACTGCTGGACATAGGCCTCCCCCAAGCATCGCCACAACGACCGGTCCTGTGCCTTCCGCATCCAGCGGATTCCCGCGACCTTCACCAGGTCGTCGGTCCACCTTGTGGGGGGCCTACCCACGCTGCGCCTTCCAGTACGCGGTCGCCACTCCAGAACTTTACTGCCCCATCGGCCATCCGTTCTGCGAGCAATATGCCCCGCCCACTGCCACTTAAGTTTGGCAATTCTTCGGGCTATGTCGGTTACTTTCGTTCTCCTGCGAATCTACCGTAAGTAATTACTGGCAACACACACTGGTCAAAGACTTTCGTCATGAGACACTGCGGTATTTTGGACGAGAAGATATTGCGTAGCTTCGCGAACGCTGCCCAACCGAGAGACAAAGGCAAAGGGCAAAGGTTACGTAAAAGAATTTTAGTACATCCATTTCTGCAAACATAATGGGTATTTTATTAGAAACTACAGTGCCATTTTTCCTCTTGCTGCCAATAAAATTCATCACGCATGACTGTGAACCGGGTGTATCCTGCTTCCTACTATCCTACTCTACTAATATTATAAACGTGAAAGTTTGTGAGAATGTATGGATGTTTGTTACTCTTCCACGCAAAAACTATTGTATGGAATTTAATGTTTAGCATACATTCGCATGGATGCGGAAGGCAGAGGACCGAGCGTTGTGACGCAACTTGGGAGAGGCCTATGTCCAGCAGTGGACTGCGATAGGCTGAGTTGATTGATTCATTGATACATTCGCTACGCAATCGACCTACATCTATAATAAATTAAATTTTAAACTAAACATCTATCCATCTATTTAACTTTATGAAAGTGCACCACATACTGCCCCCATCTATTTTTCACGACTTCCTTGTCCATCCAAAGTTTGTCTGGAAGATATCGCTATTAGCGATAAGACCGCCAATCTACCCTTATTTTACATGTTAGTCCTAAGTTTAATAATGTTATTGGTGTACAATAAAGAATATTCTATCTATCTATCTATCCCATGCTTCTCCACGACTGTAAAAAAATCATAACAGAGTGGCTGAAATCACTCACGTATGAAGAAATTGAACTTATCTTAGTCAGAATCAGCTAGGTATTAAATGGAAACATAAAAATTTATGTAGTTATATGCTTACACTTGTATAGGTACCAAGCACGCACGCACACGCATGCAAATACGTAACACCTTCACATTTGCTACATAAACACATCAAACATACTTACATACAAACATACCGACACACAGAGCTATCCATTAATAATTTTAATTGTACATAAAGAAAGTTATTTAAAGTCTCATGATTATTAAATTAGTAAGGGAAGTTGCGAGACAACCCTAACACAAGTATTCTTATACATTACTGGGGCTGCCTTAATTTCTGTATTGTATAAAAATGGATGAGAGACAATATAAACCTATTTTATTATTTTAACCATTTTTAAGCTATTGCATAGCTTCTATCGCGGGCCTTGAGCGTGGCCACCGAATCCAGAAATTCCGTAACGAAAATAACCTAACACCCCCCGCTCCGACCGGCACAGCGGTGATACTTTTTAGTTTTGCCATCTATCGATGAATAGCAGAACTTTTAATGACTTTTTGAAATATCACGCTTGTCTCTTTAGTTCTGCAAATCGCCTCTAGGTGGCATTGGTTGTATCGGCGTTACTGCGCTTAAGCTATTGCATAGCTTCTATCGCGGGCCTTGAGCGTGGAGACCGAATCCAGAAATTCCGTAACGAAAATAACCTAACACCCCCCGCTCCGACCGGCACAGCGGTGATACTTTTTAGTTTTGCCATCTATCGATGAATAGCAGAACTTTTAATGACTTTTTGAAATATCACGCTTGTCTCTTTAGTTCTGCAAATCGCCTATAGGTGGCATTGGTTGTATCGGCGTTACTGCGCATGCGTAATCCCCCTCTTCGCCCCGCAATCTGGTGACTCAAGCCTGCTTAGAGTTTCGGCGTTAGGGCACCTCCTCTTTGTATTTACATAAAAAATGCTATGCAATAGCTTTACCGCGGTAGTCTCCGAGTGCCACACGTCTTTTTTTTATACATATAGAACATAACCCGGATAAACAAATGGGCTAAATTTTATCCCGGGAAGATGAACAGTTCCCGAGGGATGCGCGATAAACGACATCCATGCGGGCGAAGCCGCAGGCATAGGCTAGTATATTATGTTTGCTTAGAATCCTTTGTAGCACAAACGTAGCTAGTCATTGCGTCTCCTCTAATAACGGTGCGTTATTAAAAACTGTCAAACGTAGATGTAGTGGTACTGAAAGTGGCAATAATAAGGATCTATTATCGAATTTATTTGTTCTAATTCAAATAATTTATTCTGCAAATTAGTTGTTAGAAATCATTTTTAAAAACTAGACGTATCGGCTATAATGATTACATGCAATTTTTTTTATTGTATAGGATGGCGAAACGAGCTAAAGGCCCACCTGATGTTAAGCGGTTACCTTTGCCCATAACAACTACAATACCACCTAGGATGTTGCATAAATGGTACCACAAGTCGGTTAGCCAAACTGAGACATGAAGATGGAAGGTTTCATGTGATTGTAATTTCACCGGCACCCGTACCCTTCAGACCGAAACACAGCAATGCAAGCATCACTATTTGGCGGAGAAGTAGGTACGGTGGTACTTCCCCGGACGAGCTCGTTCATAAAGGAGCTCTACTACTACTAAAACTATTGCTATGTGGCAAACATGTCCGAACTTGATTTTTTTCATGTTATCTTGCATGCACATTTTTATTTCTTGTATGTATACACATGCTTGAGCAAATAAATTTATCTTATCTTATCTTATCGGTGGATGGTATTAGAGAGGTTAAAAAAAAAAAAATTGACTCTACTGAGACACATACAAAAGAAAGAATAGGTATACATGAACAAGAAATAGATACCTATAGTGAAGAACTAACAAAGCGAGGAAAAAGTCATTGACAGTCATGCGCCATGTGTGTCTCAGAATTGTGACAAATGGGTGTCCAGCTCAGTAACCACATATCAATGGTAAACAAACTATTTTATGAGGAACTGTACACGACAGGTTCTGCTTATTTGGGGGGTCAATTCGCATAATCGATGTATCGTGACTTTTATCGTATCGTGTCGTCGGTTTCTCTATCGTTCATACGAAGCCACGAACGAGAATTCTCGACCGTAACCCATTAATATACGATTTCTTAAAATTCAAGATAATTACCTAGTTATTTTTTATGGTACACCTACCGCATATCTTGTTGTGGCAATGAATCATTTTTCTTTCTTTCTATTCTTAGTTGTAAATGACAGCACAGACAAACAATTATATTACTATTTTCACACCTCGGACACTCAATACAATATAAATGCTAGAACCACCTACATACACAAGATTACGTATGTATACGAACGCACACACACGTGTAGGTTAGGGATGCTCGCCGCTCGTATGCCCACTGAGTTCCAAGCGCTCCTCAGTAGTTCTCAGAGATGGCGTGCTTGTACAGCGACAGGCGATTGACATCCATTGCAATATTGCAGTCCAATTTCCGTCAGACTGTGGGTGCGTGCGGGGCGCGGGTGAGGAATCTTAAATTGGCGGGGGGCGGTGAGTGGCCGTTCTGTCCCTTAGTACTATTAGATATTCTGTGCTATTGTTCTATTATATTTTGGAAATAAATTGAAATTAAATTGAAAAAAATAACATTCATAGTTTCTCATTTATAATATTAGTAGTAGTAAGATTATCCCATTTATAATATTAGAAATATTTGTTTCCTTTCCAGCAATTAAATAGATCAACGTAGTCAATGTTAAGCCATTTTTCAAGCCATTCTCTAAAAGCATTCTTTGTTTTGCGAGAACTTTAAATCTTTACTATTGAGGTTATATTTAATGTTCGCTCATTCACAAGTTGCCATTGTATGTAAAACTTGATTAAAAATTCCACAGTTTTGCTTTTAGAAATTATGTTAGTTCAGTTTTAGTGAAAATTTCGAGTCTTTATAGCTTTTGAAAGAAAAGAAAAAAATAAAGATAAATAAATAAATAAATATAAAAGATATAAATATCTTTGGGACATTTTTACACAGCACAATCTAGTCCCAAACTAAAAATAAAAAAAATAAAAAAATAAAATCCATCAATACATCATATTTTTTTTTTCAGTTTTATCATTCTCTTATTTTAGAAGTTACAGGGGGGGACACACATTTTATTATTATTTATTTATTTATTTATATATGCTTTATTGTACACCATAAAAAACATTACATTGAATACCACCAACATTTTACCACTTTGGAAGTGTTTCTCGGGCAAACTATTCAGTTTAGAAAAAAATTATAATAGTAACCTCAATATCATTTTTAAAGACCTATCCATAGATACCCCACAAGTATGGGTTTGATGAAAAAAAAACAATTTGAGTTTCAGTTCTAAGTATGGGGAACCCCCAAAATTTATGTAATTTTTTAATATTTTTGTGTGAAAATCTTAATGCGTTTCACAGAATACTAGATGTATCCTACCAAGTTTCAACCGTGTAGTTTTTATAGTTTCGGAAAAAAGTGGCTGTGACATACGGACGAACAGACAGACAGACTGACGGACATGACGAATCCATAAGGGTTAAACCAACTAACCCTAAAAAGAAAGAAAAATGGTAACTGATAACTTTTACTGTGTAAGTGTTGTTACAACACTAATTTTAAATGCGAAAGCTTGTGAGTGTGTGTCAATGTGTATTACTTTTTACGCTTAACGTATTTGTATGAAATTTCGCACATAGATAGACCACAACTCGCATTAACATATAGGCTATTTTTTATCCCGAGAAGATAAACATTTAACGATTTAAATTGTGGAAAGCAAAAATCGCTCACGAGCAGGATTCGAACCTGCGACTCCTGGCTCAGTACGCCAGTGCTTTAGCCACTAAGCTACCGTGAACACTGCTCGTGGTATCGAAATTAACCTCTACTTTTGGTACGTCTTTGGGTGACGTTTCAAACATTTCCCGAAGGATACGACATTAACGCGGGTGATGTCGCGGCCTCTAGTTCTTAAATTTTCTTTATTTTAAACTTTTAGTGACATATATTATATCCCAAGTAACACAAATCCGTTTAAAGGTAAAAGTAAAAGCCAATATACAACCCCAAGTCTTACAAAAGATATTTAATAGCATCCGCAAAGTATTAATGCTGTATACAAGATGTTGATCTGTATTCGTGCCATATAGTCTTGTCTGTCTGTTCGGTACAAATTTTGCAATCAATTTCAAACTATCTTCCCGATGAGCTAGAGAATTGAAACTCAAAAAATAGCTTAGAACGGGTTGACAATGTAATATGAACTCGCTTTCGTTTAAAAAACGGGGTATAAAATAGATTTTCATCAAATTATTATTTTAGTCATTTTATTTTGACTTTTTTTCGATGTCCTGTGCTAAATTAAAATATTTTATTTTACTTTTGATTGAGAAACACGGTCTGTTTAACAATAAGATGTAGCTGACGTCACCGAAAGACGTAAGTGGAATTTAAATTTGATACCACGAGCAGTTTTCACGGTAGCTTAGCGGCTTTAGCTCTGCTGCCAAATTGCGTAACTCACTCGCGATCGCATTCATCTGGATTTCAATGTTCATTGCTCCGTGTGTTTTGACAATCCGTCAAATTGACAACTACGTACCATGCAATGAATATTGCTGTAATTTCAAAATGAAAGCTGATGTCAATGTGAATGCATTACACAATTACCCCACTGGGGTGTACTGAACTAGAATCCTGCTCGTAAACTTTTTTTTCCACAATTTATATCCTTAATATGTTCCCTTTTTTTCTGGAATCCAATAACACAAAACCAAATTATATGATCATTTTTATTTTAATTCATCAGAAGTGTGAAGTATCAAAATAACCTTAGTTATAAACCGGCCTAAGACCTGCAAACACGAAAGGTGACACAAAAGCTCGTTCTAAATTCCAACGATTAGGACATATAAAGGATAATGTGTATTTACTTGGAATAAAGAAACATTGATAGGGTTAGGGATTAACTGAAGTTCTTCGTGGTCACTAGGAGGTTATATTCTATTACTTGGGAGCGTTCAGTTATGACGCTCTCGGTGTGAAAGTCACCCGTGCGAATGTTGCTTGATCATTCACAGTTTTTCACAGAGTTGTGAACGACTTCGGGCTTCTTTATGATACTGACACCCAGAACAATGAAGTACTGACAGCTGTGACAATTGAAACCTCAAAATATCGGTTATTTTGTACTATTATTTGTCAATATGACAGTAGTGCGATTTTTACCCTACTATTTCATGGGGTGACTGGTGCGAACGCTAGACGACGCTCGCTCATATTACTGAAAGGTATGGTGTGATCGCACATACAATCGCTCAGAGTAATTGAACGACCAAAGTACGCTCCATGCGTCTTTCACCGTCATTGTCCGACATAACTAAACGCACCCCTTGTCATATTGGTTGAGAATGCTACAGATAAATTAATCCAAATTGTGTTCTGAAGAATTCTTGGTAGAATGTATTATAAGAGCCTTTTAAGTGGCGTAAAGTAGACACAATAAGAAATCTATTCTTTAAGCTCCCGCGAGTCTCACGGGCGATTAGTGAATTAATAGTGTAATGTTGCCTTAGCTAGAGTAGCTGGAGTAATCTAATTGCTTTGTACACTTGATAAACTACTCCGAGAAAAGCGCGTTTAAGATTTGTCTCTCGTGAATAAAGCGCGGTGTGCGTCGCAATTTCGGCTGGGTTGGATTACTTATCCATCTTTATTTAATCCAGAAAACTAAGTACGTAATTTATTTTGATTGTGTATTTTAATGAGTTGCATGTTTTTTTTCTCTTAAAGGTAGGTAAACAGTTTTTGTTCTCATTGTAATAATATTTTTATTATGTGTGTATGTATTGCCAGCATTCCCGTAAAATATCATGTTATTCCTTTGGTAAAATGGTTGTACATACATACATATACATATTATCACGCCTGTTTCCCATTGGGGTAGGCAGAGACTATGAATTTCCATCTGCTACGATCCTGACACACCTCTTTCGCTACATCTACGTCCATTAACCTCGTCATGCATGCTCGTCGGTTTAGAGAACTCTTAACCTGGCATTTTTTTTACAATGGTTATGTTCTTACTAATAACGACAAAAAAGCCTATAACAAGTTTAAAAAAATTCTCGCTTTGAAATTAAATAATTCCTTTGTTACAATTACGCAAAACACAAAACTTACTTGGGTACTGTGTACTTTAAAAAAAACTAATCTTGTTTGTCCCTTAATGCGTTCCTATATCATTCATCCGATTGCGATGAAACTTTGGTGAGTTGTAGTGGGCGGGCTCATTACTGATATTGAACTATATTTACGGGACATTTCGCACACAATGATTTTGACAGAAGTAAGTATTGTTTGTTTTGTAGTTGCATTGGCCGAAACGTCGAGGTTAGTCAAAATGTTTGTTTTGTTTTGATTTTATTGTTCACGAAAAGTCCCGTAAATATAGTTCAATATGAGTGAAATTCGCAAAAGTTTAAAAACTTCTAATGCATACTGTGGGCCTAGTACGAGTTTTACACTTACGAATACTTTCATCGTTTTCGTCGACTTTCATTCATAAATCAGTAGTGCCCCTGGCGGATACGAGGAGGAACTACAGATTTATTAATGAAAGTCGACGAATACTTTGAAAGTATTCGTAAGTGTCAAACTCGTACTAGGCCCACTGATATCACTTTAAAACTACTGTTTCATATATTTTACAAAATTATCTTAGCAATTATTTATATATATCACACATCTTGTAGTGTGTGTTGTTCTTTATTTTCAGAGTTAAATAAAGTGGGAGCAAAAAGTGCGTTTAGAGACGCAGCTGCGTAAAACATTTTTTGCTTATTACATCTTTTTGGCGATACATCAGTATCAGCATTTATGATATCATTAGAGTTGGTCGTTACTTTGAAATATGCAAAGATAATATTGTACCTTATAAGTTAATTTAGTTTAATATACTTAACTGGTTGTTGAACCTGTGGGTGGATGAATAAGCATGTTTTTTATTATGTTCTTGAGCTTTTTATTATTTTTCATGATAACAGGTGAAAAATAGGTAGATGTGTTTATAAAAAAAACTGTAAACTGTTTTTCTTTAAAATCAGAATACAGCTGGGGTTATTCTTTGTTGATAAAGAATAGACTTTACTTCTGAAGAAGATCTAGAACATCTGCCAAAGTTTATTCTACCACGCCCCCTTACTACTTATAATGAAAATGCTGCGCTTCCCCCTTTCCCATTATCGCAAAATCATAGTTTTTACAATTATCTTGTGTTAGTCTTTTAACGCATCGCCTGCGCCCCTCTTAACATGTCATCACGCCCCCTGTGGGCCGTGCCCGCTACTTTAGGAACAATTTTCTTTGGTATACCTATGTACAATCAGAAATCTTTCCGGTGAACCACGACTAAGGCTAAAATCGCTTCTGAGGATTTCCTAAAGGAAAAAACCCAATAACACTTTGCCCGACCCAGGAATGGAACCCAGGAACGCTTAGCGTTTGCACTTGTGACCACGAGGCAGTCAACAATTATACGATATCGTAAAAAATACAGACATGAAAATATAACATAACTGCCTCGTTGGTCTAGTGGTTGGAAGCGCGACTGCTGAGCGTGGGGTCCTGGGTTCGATTCCCGGGTCGGGCAAAGTGTTATTGGGTGAAATTCTCAGTAGCAGCCCGGAGTCTGGATTTGTGCCCAGTCAATGGCAATAGGCTCGCCCCCTATTACATGGGACTATAACATAACTGGCGAAATGTGGGTGTACTATTATTAAACCTCTGCCTACCCCTTCGGGGAAATACAGGCGTGATGTTATGTTATGAAAACATAGTAGGTACGTTAAAAACGAACGTACAATTTTAAGGTTCAAAATTATCACAAAATTAAATTAATAACACTCTCTTAGCACTTTGTACATCAGTTAAAAGTCAAAAGACACATTTTGTAACCAACATCACGTATTTGTTTCTTAGCGTTCGTCCAAAAAGTCCTGACTTCTTATTAAAAGTACTCTCAGTGTCAATTCACTTCGCTCAGCGGCAGTCATTACGCTAAGTGTATTGCTCTTACTCATGTCGCTTTAGGAGATATTTCGACAAGATGCAAGCGAGCAAAGATTCCGTTTAGCGTGTTTTTATTTGTATGAGAATGCTTGTTTTATTAAAGTAGTTTCTACAATTTTTGTCGGAGCAGGGGTACTTCGAAGGGGTATTAAAGTACCCGTAATTATAGATAAATAGCTCTTCAAATAGTTAATTATAAATGTCAAGGCAAGCGTATCATGTGTCTAAATTTTGGGTCATATTTGGGATCAAACATTAGTAGCATTTTTTTATATATTTGTTACTGATGATGTTGTTTGTTTTGATGTGAAACATTTATTGGTGTGCCATGGGGGTAAGAACAACTTTTTTTGCCATGACAGCAAACGGCATATCTATTATGCCGTCATACCCCTCTTCGGCGATGTTTCACATCTGCTGGCCGTTACGAGACGGCCACATTTTTTTAAAAGTTTATTTTTAAAATTTTAACTCTTGCTTAAATCCATTCTGCAGATATATCATCCAGGTCGTAGATGACAAAGTAGGTCCCCAGTTCTTAGCGACATGAAACGGAAGCCAATTCCTTTTGGCACAGTCCTCAGAAACTTTCAGAACAGGTCATAATTCGATACTAAGTTATAGCTATTTTAAATTTATATCGGCAGAATTGGACAGGTTCCATGTCAACCTAACTTATTTTGGGTCTTATCTAACTTAGTTACTAGTTAAGTTAGTAACTAAACTTAGTTAGGAATTTTCCATCTTTATGTCTCAGTTTGGTGAACCGACTCGCAATACCATTTAGGCGGCATACAGCCTAGGTGGTATTGCAGTTGTTATGTGCAAAGGAAACCGCTTAATATCAAGACCTTAATTCACGTAATTTCATGAGGCGCCGATCAAGTTGCAGTGACGCAGCAGTTCGTATCTGACAGCGACTACCGAAGATAAGAGAATACGAAAAGCTTTGTTTTGATCAAAACTGAATTGGCCTACAGGTTGGTCTTTAGTTAGTTTAACCGTCCTATTATAATGTGTCCCTCTGCCCAAAGGAAAAGGGTTGATGAAAAAAAAAAAAAAGCAATCTTCTTCTTCGTGTCAATGATTCGAGTTTAACTATATTATTGTAGACCAAAATATAGCCACGTCAACAGCACTATCAGTAGCCTCGCATAGGTCTTTGATTGTGCAGGTGGAATTGCACAGTGAGCAGGTTAAGAGGTGAGGCATCGTATGTGGATTGAGTTCACAGTCACATTGTGATTCGTCTGTGTATCCCAATCTAACTTAATTTGACCTGCAGCGGCCTATCTGGCTTTGGAGTCAATTCAAGGATTTCCAGATGAACCACGGTAGTTGGTGGCCTGCTGGGAGCTCTTCTGCAGGCTGAATGTAGTCAGCAGGAGGAGGGTGTTTTTGTAGCCACAATTCCTCTCGTGCCTTATTAGGGCTGCTGCCTGTTAATAGTTTTATTACCTTAAGAAAACTTTTGCGACCCTTTAGTCTACATCTCGCCTTCATGATGCCATAGAGAGGACGATAGCAATAAAGAATTGAATTGATTTGAAAGTTAGACTAAATTATGATTTTTTTTCAAATTTGTGAATCAAAGTATTAATTAGTAACAATTAGCTTATGTTTTTTTTAAATTATATCACGTAGCTACACTATGTGAGTACGTTTAAGCAAAATTTGAGCTCGATTTATGAAACGGTTTGACCATGGTGACTAGAAATGTGATAAGAGGTCGCAAAATTCTTGAAAAATCATAAGAACAAATATAATTTCTAAACGGTATAGAAATTCCCCACACAAATGCTGCAGACAGCTAGGCATGTCTTCTAATAAAGTTTTTTCCTTAGACCACAAGCAGAGGGACACCCCTAATTTTTTTTGTATAAAAAAAACAAAGGAAATTACACAATTGAAAGTTCAATTTCACCTTTAACTTCTTGGACGAATAAAGAATGGCTGACGGAATCTCGCTAAGAAAAGATTGAAGCACTTCGTTTTAAACCGACTATAATTTCGACAGAATTTTAACACACCAGGTATTTACAGGTCAGCAGGTTGGTAACGACGGGGCTGACTGCCCAGGGTGCGCCGAACGATTAAATATCGTCACTCGTGAAGGCTCTTTAATGTGGAGGTATTTTTTTCTTTTATTTGATGTAGGTAGTTATATAAAAACCAACTGCGATCGCCAACCCGCCTGCCAAGCATGGAGATTATGGCATATCCCCCCCTTAATTGGGGGAGGCCTATGTCCAGTAGTGGACGTCTTTCGGCTGTAATGATGATGAGGTAGTTATCTTATGATTAAATAAAAAGCAATAATGCTCTCCTATAAAGAAATAAGTTCCAGAAATGGTGTAAACTGGTAGTCTTTTGTCACCAATGACCCAGTTAGGTAGAGCACTGCGAAAGTTTTAGCAGAACAATTAAGTTTGGCGCTAATTGGAGTACTTCTGATAATGTTCGCCTCCAGTATTCAGAGTTTGCTCTCTACCAGGGCAAACAGATAAAATACTGCTGATATAATATAGAACGTGGATCAGAAACGTGTGGTCATATTTGAAGAGCTTATTCAGGGGATGCTGGACGATTACTGGGAGCCCTGGCATTGCTTGGATTCGAAAATAACGCACTTTTATCGAATATACAAAATTTTTTTCACGGACACAGTACGCACGGCTACACATCAAGCTGTACATTTCCAGTATAAGCTGATCTCGCATCGTACGGAAAGCCTATACAATGCCAGCAATAAATAATATACAAGGTCAGCATAAACTGGAAATGTACAGCTTGATGTGTAGCCGTGTGTACAAGTAAACGTAGTGGTTATATTCTCTTTGTGTACCAGCAGTTATTCAACCAGATAAAGAATGGCGGGTGCAGACTACGATAAAACAGAGTTAGATTTGTAACAGCGACATCTAGTAACAAGCGTTAAAAGCACTAAGAAAGCTTGAAAGCTATCGATAACCTATATGCATGTACGACAATGTTCTGTGTTTGAAGTTATGCTACCTACTTAGTTCAATAAAAAATACAAAAGAGGGCAATATTTGTCCAGATGCTATCGAACAACTTTTACTATAAGACCAAACCAGAACTCGGGAATAAAACAGCTGTTCCCTTTAAAGTCATCTTAAAAATTCCAGCTATTTTAAAGTGAGGTAAAGTCAATGAACATGGGGTCATACAGTGGCGGATTTACACATTTGTCGCCAAAATCAATTCAGCCTATCGCAGTCCACTGCTGGACATAGGCCTCTCCCATGTTGCGCCACAACACTCGGTCCTCTGCCTTCCGCATCCAGTCCCCCCCAGCCACGTTCTTCAGGTCGTCGGTCCACCTGGCAGGGGGGCGCCCTACGCTGCGTTTGCCGATTCGCGGTCTCCACTCAAGGACTCGTCTGCTCCAACGGCCATCGGTCCTTCGACAGACATGGCCAGCCCACTGCCACTTCAGCTTACTGATCCTACAAGCTATGTCGGTCACTCCGGTTCTTCTCCGGATAATCTCGTAACGGATTTTATCCTTCAAAGAGACTCCAAGCATAGCTCGTTCCATAGCTTGCTGAGCGACTTTGATTTGCCGCCAGTAGGCATTCAAATTGTGCCGCTACTACCGACCTCTACAATTGTCAGTTCCTGGATTATTTTTACAATCCAACGATTTAGTTAAGATTGCACAAGAAATAATAGTTTTTGGGTATGGGTTTTTGGATATTTCTGAGCTAATAAAAGCTTAATCATGGGTCAGAGTATCGCCTTAGGGTTATCTAAGTGGTGAAACATATTACCTGGTTAGGTACATGTGTTTTTGTTTGTGTGGACCTAATAACATTTAGGTATATAAATATGAATCTTTTTAATTTCTGTAAGATATAAAACAAATTTAGCCCCAAATTTGCACCCCCTAAAATCTGCCGCCCTAGGCTCTAGCCTACTCAGCCTGCTGGTAAATCCGCCACTGGTATCATAGTCAGTATTCGCACTATTTCGACTAAAATAAATGACATTGAGGTCAAGGTCAAAGTCAAAGGTCTGATAATAAACGTTCCAAGATCACGACTAAACTTGTATGGAAATTTTAATTCCGACTAATTTGACAGCTCAAAATTTGTTGCCATCCCTTTCTTGTAATATGTATCTACTATTAGTAAAAGAGAGTAATAGTTTAAAATAAACACCATTAGCAGTCTTAAACAACACTAACGACCACAGAAAAGATGTCCTATTATGATAAGAAACTACCTATCCAGACAGTCAAAACAATCAACTAAGAAGGCCTACAATTTCAGTCTGAAAATCCGCAACAGTTGTGTCCACCGTAAAATTTTAATATCCAACCTTAACTCGCTGACAGCCAATATTGAGTTCCAAATCGAAATTTTACATCGGGCCTTATCTTCCATAATACAAGGCAATTTAAGTAATATCTTCTGGGGATAATCTCACAATCTGCAGGGTTAAGAAGATAACCCTCTCTATTTGTCGATGCAGGCTGAGAAAGATTAGCTGGGAGATTAGCATAACGTTGGGAAGTTAGGGAGACAAGATTTTTAGTTTTTGTGCTGTATGATATTTAATGTTTTATTGAATGATGTTTGGTATTTGGTGCTCAGCTCTCTACGTCGGCGTTGTCAGGTTGACGTGTTCACAGGAGAAGTTAGGGTTTGACGAAATGATTAATTTATTTAAAATTGTAATGGAAAACGTGTATTTTGGATGAGTACAGAGTTGCGAATAATCGAATTCTTAAAATAAAAAATGTCTAACGGAATGAATGAAGTTACGAATTTTTTGAACGATGAATGTTTGAACGGAGCAGTCTCGGATTCATTCGCACGTTGTATGGAATACGTTTTTCTGCGTATAGATGGCGCCAACAAATGAAAAGTTTACAACGTAGAAATTGATCAAAGTTTGCGATAAACAAGAAGCACGTTGTTTTTCTCAAATGAAATGAACTAGGCTGCCATTCAAAAATAGGCCTTTTTTTTTGGTGATCTTCTTCTTCTTCTATCGTGTCGACATGAGCTATACAATGATAATAGCTCATGCCGTGGGAAAAAAATTTGCCAGTCAGCAGGTTGGTAGCGGGGCCGACTGCCCAGGGTGCGCCGGACGATCAATTAAATATCGTCACTCGTGGAGGCTTTTTTTCTTTTATTTGATGTAGTTATCTTATGATAATTAAAAGCAATAATGCTCTCCTATAAAGAAATAAGTTCTTTGTGGAGTGGAGGCTCTTTTAATGCACCCCAAAATGTTTGGTGATCGATTCTGCTCTACGTGTAAAATTAAGAACTCGAGTTGTTTTAGCTAGTCCATATAAGCCTAGAACCACAATAGTAGCACGCGGACTGAAGCCATTTCAAATTGGCTTTAAAATGCTACGTTCGTACATTATTCGTGCGCTTGTGTGCGAGTCGGCGAACATTTTACGTGTCGCTTATACATTCATAGATTTTTAGCTTCAACTTTGAGTGGAACTTAGAATGAAATTATCACTCTGAGTCCAATTAGCACATATTACCTTTGGCTTATATAAACTGAAATTTTATTTATTTATTCATCATCATCATCCTCCGAGCCTTTTCCCAATTATATTGGGGTCGGCTGCCAGTCTAGCCAGATGCGGCTGAACATCAGTATTTTACACGGAGCGACTGCCATCAGACCCCCGCAACCTAGTAACTGGGTGAAATTTTATTTATTTATTTAATTTTTCTCATCATCACAAATATCACAATACAGTACAGAGTCAAATATCCACATAGATTAGAGACTGGTGTCTGATTTAGGTAAAACCTGTACCACAGGTTAATCCAAGAAACAGAAATAATCACAGAAATAATCCAAGTTGCCACACATTTTTGCGAAATCGACTACTTTCAAAAGTATAAGAAAAACCGGCCATGTGTGAGTCGGACTCACGCAGTAAGGGTTCCGTAAGGACGGTATTTTTTGTGAATAGTCGTGATGGACACCATAGTAAACACATATTCTGTGAAAATTTCAACTTTTTTCAATAGCCCTGTGACAGACAGACGGACGGACGGATAACGTAGCGAGAGTAATAGGGTCCCGTTAGCACCCATTGGGTACGGAACCCTAAAAATGATAAAATCCTGCTTATTGATTCTAAACATCATCATCATCATTTCAGTCGAAAGACGTCCACTGCTGGACGCTGGACACAGGCCTCCCTCAAGCATCGCCTTTCAAAACATAAACATGTAAAAAAATCGAAACATCTTCTCCAAGCTAAGACGAGGCAGACAAAACGTCAAATGGAGAAGATGAACATAAAAATAAAACAGATACTCAGTCGGTATTCCCCTTGTATTTTTTCTTGACAAATAAAATACTTAGTTATATATTCAAGGAAGATATCTCAAAGGGAGGGCCCTTTAATCATCGGGAGTGTAACTTTTGATTTATAGGTATGAAAGATAATGGAGAAGGTGAACATTGAACGGGATGTGGGAAAGATTGACTCAGATTTGATCCATCCTGGGAAGACCGCTACACCTAGCCAGAGTATTGCTAGGAACAACAAGAAGAGAGTAGATATTTTTGGAGTTAACAAACTTACCTGTAAGTGACGTTTGATTAACATATTATCAAACGAAGTGATTCGCCTCAGACATAAAACCATGTTAAATATTATTGCCATCCAGTAAATAATAGGTAGCAAGCGTGTGGATTGTACGATCTGCAAGGTTAATCTGCACTAGCCGCGGTCAGTCTGTGGATGGGTGACCGTTTCGTTACACATCGAGACTCCTTCGTGCCTCGGAGAGCACGTAAACTTGTCGGTTCTGCGCCTGATCTCTCTCCGGTCGTGTCGAATTGCCGTCCCATCGGATTATGAGAGTGTGGGAATAGAGAGTGCACCTGTGTTTGCGCACACACTTGTGCACACTGAGGTAATATGTACTACATATTACCTCAATGCTTGTGCACTATAATATGTCTCGAGCAAATGGCTAGTCTCCATTGAGATTGGCCGCCGTGACCGAAATTCGGCTGGGAGGATATTATTAATAGGAAGCACTATTAACAAATATTTAAGTAAATTTTTTCGTTAAACATAAAAAAGTAATCAATACAAAAAGAAAGGATAATTTAATTATACACAAAATAACAAGACAACATACAAAAACAATACAAGGATAAGGCATTGAAGTCCGCCTTCTATAATAGTTTATGCATTAGTCATCATTGTATGTTTTCAACAAAATGATGTACATTTCCGAATACCACGCGTGCCAAGCCGCGGGCAAAAGCTAGTAAGTAAATAAACATTTTTTTTTTTTGTAAGAAAACGTGAATGTAGAACAAAGAAGAAGTTTGGCCTTGGTGAGAAATTCATACGCTTAATTATATAAAAGTACTACATTGTGTATACTGAACTCGGTACGTCTCATAGAAAGATTACGGTACCATTTCATGCATTGGTTTACTGTCTTTTCCTCCAAATAGCAATCGAATTGGAATCTCGAAAAGGCGAAAATATTTACCTAATTTGCTTTATAAATTATTTATCTGTGTCATTTGGTAATGCAAGTATTTTCTTTGCCACAATTTAATTTATGTGATTGAGAAATTAAAGGCTTGTTCGGTTTGCGTTTTGCTTTGACACCATAATCGGAGCAATCAGAAGAGAAAATCTACGAAGTCTTCTTGAGGTTTAATTCAAATTCATTTATTTCAATCAAACATTGGATCATAGGAAAAGTAGGTAGATACATGAAAATGTTAAAAATGAAATAAAATAGAATAGGAAGGTACCTAAAAAATGAGACCTGTTTATTTTATTTTATTGTTAATCGTGTGTGTATTGCACTCAATTGCACTGTAAGGTTTGTTTGGTTTTGCGTTTTCTTTGACACCATAATCAGAGCAATCAAAAGAGAAAATCTACGTAGACCTGCGAAGTTTTACGAAAGAAGGTATCTACCTGAAATAGGCAGGATTTATTGTCCTTAAAATGGAAATAGGAAGGTACTTACCCAAAATAGGAGACCTTGTTACTTGTTAGTAGTGTACTGAACTTTAAGGACCTGGTAACTCAAATAGAGTGGAGATTCACGGCAGCGAAATATCTGCTTTGCCGTGCTTGGAAACACATTTTTGTTTCCAGGTTGCGTTTCGTTTCAAGAAGATCTTATTATTGTTATATTCGAAAATCAAGCCATTCAATTCTTTAAATGATTTCGACTTAAATTATTGAGAAGCAGTGATAGCCTAGCGGTCGAACGCTTGCCTTCTGTGCAGGAAGATCTGAGTTCGAACCCAGACCGCACTTCTGACTTTAAGAACTCATGTGCGGATCACAATTTGATTTTAGTTTGCTTAGGGTGAAGGAAAACGTCGTGAGGAAACCTGCACACCTGATAGTGATCCATACAGTTCTCGATGGTGTGTGTAGTCCGCCAACCCACACTAGGGTAGCGTGGTGGTCTAAGGCCTTAACCTTCTCATTTAGAGAAGAGATCCGTGCCCAGTAGTGGGAAAATGTGGGACAGTAATGGGTTGACTATATAAGCCATGAAAATTAGCCATAAAAAAATAATTAAGTGTTAAACTAGAAAGAAAGAAAGAAAAAATATTTATTGCCACAACAACACATGAATTGACACCTACCAGTGTACATAAAAAATACTAATCCCCAGTTTCCGAAAGGCTGGTCAACGCAAAAATTTACTAATCGGCTGTCAAGTCTCAGGTCAAGCGTTGTGATTGGTTGTTAACATTTTTGCCGGCCAATCACAGGAACTGACATGAGATTGGACAACAGATAAAATCGATCAGCTTTCCAGAAAATGAGGATATGTATCTTAAATTTTAGAAATTCTTGTAGTGATAGTTGTAATATCATAAGAAAAGTAACTTTGCATGTCGTAGCTGCTAACTAATCTATGATGTGAATTTTAAGATGGGTTTGCTTTTATACAAAATTAAATTATCTGGTGTTCATACTACTAATGCAGGCTTCTAAAAACACCACCCAGCTCCAATGCAATATCTCCTCTTAACCGCAGACCCCACATATTATCAACTTTAACCCTCCATTGCGTTGCAACTTTATTCCGTCATCGTTCACTATACGACATTTTAAAAAGAATTTGTTGCGGATATTCTCTCTATATTTTTTAGTTTCTCTGTGGAGAGCCGTTTTATTTTATTTTGCAGGAAGAAAATACTTCTAAAGCTGCGAACACACAGTGAGCGTGACGTTACTGAAGCGTATTGTCGGCCTGCCTCGTCGTGTTGTACTGAACTGTATTAGATATGCATACAGCGGCGTACTGCCGGGTGTTTTGACGGTGTGACCAATCCACTGACACCTCGCCGCGGTGAAAACACAACGCCGGGTGGGGCGCGACCGATACGCTGGCGTTGTATTATATGGGAATTTATATTAGTGGTCCCACAGGCTGCGGATCGACTTCTTCTGGCACCGTCATTCTGCCACCGCCACCATCCAGTCTCGCGCGCGATCCGCCCGCAATGTGACATGCACGCCCCGTCGATGTTCGGTCGACGATCCACCTCCGTTACGTCCGTTGTATGTTTGGAGCTTTAGTGAAGTTTTAAAACGTCGTCTTGTTGAGAATGTCGGCCTCGGTCTTTGGAATGAAGCGACTAATTTGGAATTAAATTTTACGTTTGCTGTAATAGGTTTGTTGAATGTATGGAGTGTTATGTAGGGGTTGGTTTAATTTGAGGATGTTATGTTTTTGATGTGAAACATCTATTGGCGCGCCTTAGGGGTAAGACCGATTTGTATGCTGTGACGGAAAATGGAATGACGTTCTCTTATGCCGCTATGCCCTGTTCAGTGACGGCCACATAGTTTTTAACCGACTTCATAAAAGGTTATGTATTCGTCGAGTTTAAAAAATCTAAGTCTAAAAATCTAAGTACGATTCGGGCCTTAGTCCAGCATGCTGGCCTAGTACGGGTTGGTGGATAACATACACCATCAAGAACTGTATGGAGTACTCTCAGGTGTGCAGGTTTCCTCGCGATGTTTTCCTAAAGCAAGTGATAATAAAATAAAATTGATCCGCACATGGATTCGAAAACTCAGCTATAACAACTTTTATCAGTATATCTTGTGCAACTTTTGAAAGAGTAAGTTAAGTTACTTTTATTTTCTCACATTGGTTTTGGTCAGCGTATATCGAGTTTTTCAACAACTTTTATTTTTATAAATGTTAGATTATTCATATCAAGAAAGCGTTAAGTTTATCTTAATACTCGCCATAGAGCACGTTCCAGCAATTCAAACCACTTAACTACCAACTTAATCTTAATAAAAACCCTCTTCAATTTTCCAACCAATATTCAATTTCCATTAATACAAAAAACGATTATCCCTTATGTCTATTGTTTACTCTAAGATTACGTATATTTTTTGTACCAAATATATCCATCCTTTTCTTTCACGCATATAATTATAGTACGTCAAAAAGGGATACGTAGAAGCTGCTTGGAACCGCTTTAAACTGAATTTTCCGGTACAAAGACGCCATCCGGTTTGTACAGTAGGTCATTAACGGACAGAATTTGTAAGAGAAATGTTCCTTGGTTTAGGGATAACAGAATAGTCTCGAAAAGCATAAAATTTGTGGCGAACGTGGCCATGAATCACTCTGCGTTGTCCGATAAACTGAACTGCGGTTGTGTATTAGTGATGTGGGTAAATGTAATCGAAAAAAAATGTAATCGACTAAAACTGTAATTTGATTAAAGTTTTTTTTGTCTTTTTTCTACGAGCCTTTTCCCAATTATGCTGGGGTCGGCTTCCGGTCTAATCAGCTTACTAATTCAGAACGAAGAAGAACAAATACAAATTTCACATGCACAAACATCCAGACACGAAACAACTGTCTGTGGATCGCACAAATATTTGTACCATGCGGGAATAGAACCCGCGACCCTTAGCGCAGAAGCCAATCGCTCAACCACTGCGCCAATCGTGTCTAATTTTAAGTCAGGATTTATAATACCTTTTTAAAATCTTCGTTTTACTAGTCGTATATCCAGTTTAGTCGATTATACTCACAAATTCCCCTTCAAATACAAAGTACAACACTACTGCACATAAGAATAAAATTTGGGAATAAAAAAGGGAATTTGTGTCGCAGCGTTTGGCGCCGCTGGCGATTGCTTGTCTGATATCAACACGACAAACTGGAGAATAATGTTGAGGAATATTTTGAGAATACAAGAACTATGGTTTATACTGTAGATACTATTTACCCAATAGATGACGCATCTTTTGATTTTAGAGAATAATTAATATTTTTAGTTAGAAAAGAAAAGTTGCTTGATGGAAACAAGGCAAGGCAAGGCAAGGCTTTTAAAAAAAAACATTATTTGAATGGATATCATGTAATAAGTCTGTAAAAAAAGAAAGAAAGAAAATAGTAAATTGCTGTCGAGGCCTGAAATGAAGCAATTTATGGCCGAGTAAAATTTGACTTCCGAAGTGATTTTAAAAGGACGAGGTGCCAGCCGAGTTGCTATTTCGGCCGAGACTTGTATAGTACTTTTCCCTCATTTGCGAGGAAACGATACACAAATTCAACAGTATCTAATTTTCATTCGCGCCAATTAGTCCGCACGCGGTTCTTGTTATATTTTCAAAATTTTGAAACCAAAATGCGCATTCAGCCTTTATAATGATAAATGTTTTATACCTAAAAGCACCTAATTTATGTAAGTATGTACCTAAAAACCTCGAATAATAATAATAACACAAAAAATAAAAAAATAAAAACGCATAATTTAAAAAATTAAAACTGTCCAACAATTTATATTATTGTCGTGTTGGATATTACTGCCTCGTTGGTCTAGTGGTTGCAAGCGCGACTGCTGAGCGTGGGGTCCTGGGTTCGATTCCCGGGTCGGGCAAAGTGTTATTTGGTGAAATTCTCAGTAGCAGCCCGGAGTCTGGATTTGTGCCCGGTCAATGGCAATAGGCTCGCCCCCTATTACATGGGACTATAACATAACTGGCGAAATGTGGGTGTACTATACACCTCTGCCTACCCCTTCGGGGAAATACAGGCGTGATGTTATGTTATGTTATGTGTTATTTTGGATATTATCAGCTTGTTATTTCGCTGCGTACGGAAAAAAGCCGATTGGTGTATTCTTTTTAAAAAATAATGAACCAATTTCCGAGGAAGTGGGAGAAAAAAACATTTATTTGACATAACTGAGACCATAAAGTTACTATTTTACGTCAGTATATAAATGTCTTTGACTGAGACACATACAAAGGGAAGAATATACATGAACAAGAAATGAAAGAAAGAAAGAAAAATGATTTATTGCCACAACAAGACGACATGCGGTAGGTGCACATAAAAAATAACTTCATTAGGTATTTTTAGGAATTACAGTAATACATAGTTGTATTATCATAACAAAAGTAACTTTGAATATCGTAGCTGTGGCAAAGAGGAAATAGATTTATAGACGAAGTAGTAATACATGAGTAACAAAGCGAGGAAAAAATGGTTAAGTACAGCAGTCATTGACGGTTATACGCCATGTGTGTCTCAAAGATGTGACAAATGGGTGTAGCATGTTGCCAGGTTATTAAACCTGAACATATGCTGACCTCTACGCTTCAATAATAAATAGTTAATGCTTTATGATATATAACTTAACAAAACTATCATTATCAGAAACATACCGAGCTTAACATAGGCGTCGAACCAATTATCTACACTTCTAAACTAATATTATAAAGAGGAAAGATTTGTATTTTTGTGTGTATGTTTGTAATGAATAAACTCGAAAATTACAGTGCCGATTTAAAAAAAATAACACCTTTAGAAAGCTACATTCACCCTGAGTAACATAGGCTATATTTTCATGTCCACACGTGCGAAGCCGGGACGGGCCGATAGTATTTAATAAAAGTACAGATATGTTACTGCACTCGTAATCTAAAGGACGTTTTTCTATTAATCCGTGTCAAGTAAAGCACCGAGCGTGACCGATGACAAATAATAACTCAAATGCCGTCGTGTGTGTACATAAAATGTTCCAATTACGCGAAAGTAACTTGAAATAACTAACTTACTTACTTTAAACTAGTTTATGTGTATTGTGTTGCCGCTGCGTACGGAACATTTTTTTCGTTTGTTTTGTTTGGGTATGACATATCTATACTTTTAAATATCATTGCGTCGAACGCATAATATGTGAAATACCAAAATTTTATTCCATCATAATCATCACCATTTTAGCCGAAAGATTTCCGCTGCTGGACATAGGCCTCCCTCAAAGTGCATATGTCATTATCGCCAGCAACCACCATAAATTTAATTTGTTTCATACAAATCCATCAATTTTGCTCAAGGCCGAAAACAGTCAAAACATCCCTTTTAAAAACAAAAAACCTATTTGTACATACAATTAATTACCCAACAAAATCAAAACTCGGTTCATAAATTCAAAAATTTTGGCGCCCACAACACAAATCATGACAATTAAAACTGCTTTAACAGTTATTACAAAACGTCCCCAAAACGGTTTCGTTTTAACTCGAAAAAGCCGCTGACCGAAAATATATGGGATGAATAATGTGACAAGGAGACCTCAATCTGCGGGATAGTCCGAAATTTTCCGAATGTTCCGATTTTAGATGATTTGTCAGTTCCCCTATTCCCCCCTACCCGGGTCGAGGGAACACAGGAATATATTGAAAATTTCCGCTTCGGGATAATATATCGGCTCTCGATGCCACTTTTGTCTTTTATGGGGTGAAGACAATTCTGAGTTAGGGGATTTTGATTTACAGGACTTTCATTGCGATTTATCGTGGTATATGCTGTGGGTTTATGTTATGTACTTACGGCCAAAATTAATATCCAATCTATCCACGATTTGCCGTCAGTATATACAAAGTCTTTGGATTTGCCCTACTAGAGATAGGAATTTGACATAAGCTCCATACAAAATATTCTCAGTTAAAGGAGGGAAGGCGCACACCTGGTGGTCAGTTTCTGCGTTACAGGGATGTCCTTAAACGCCATCTAACTGCGTGTGACATACCTTCGGAGGGTTGGGAACGGCTCGCGCAACAGAGAGGTCAATGGCGCAACTCCGTGAACAAGGCTGTTGAGGCTTTTGAAGAACGCCGTTTGCAAGACCTCGACGAAAAACGCCTTAGTAAAAAGAACCGACCAAAGCCTTCCTATAGGAAGGCTTTGGTCTTATAATTCTAATTTGGTCTTATACTTATAATTCTTCAGGTCAGTTGCACTGTGCGCCTTGCAACAGGACCTTTAAAACCAAATTTGGTTTCGCTAGCCACCTCCGCTCTCATGTCCGGAGCTAACAAGGTTCGCCGTTGACGGACACGTCAAGGAGGACATCATCATCATCATTATCATCATCACAAAATATGTCAAATTTCTATCTCTAGTAGGGTAAATCGTGGATAGATAGGATATTAATTTTGGCCTTTAGAGAACACGGTGCAATATCGTAGAATCAAATAAATGTACTGTTGCCTTCACAGAAACTGATAGAGAAAGAATTATAAATATATTTACTTGCGATTCATGCGTGGCAACTTTTTTCAGGTTCTTTGTCCATCTGCCTGGAAGACTGCTGCGATTGCTTATTCGCAGTCTCCACTCAAGGGCTCTTCTGCTCCAATGGCGATTGGTCCTTTAACATATATGGCTAAACACATTATATCCTTAAAAACCAAAAAAGCTAGACCCTATACACATAAAGCCGAACATAGTAGAACACTGTCGAGTGTTGAACAAACTTTGCTAATAATTTAGTTCGTCTGTTTAGTTTACAACACTTTTCGTTCGCAGTTTTAATTGAAAATGGTTGCTAATGGGCTTTCTACTGACTCACTCACGTGAAGGCCCCTCTTTTTCATTGGCCAGTGCCCAGGGCCCCGCGATCCATAGGGCCACTTAGTTCCTGCTGCAAAATCTTAATTTTGCTTACACAACCCAACCAATAGGGTTGTGCTTTAAAATAGCAAAACACTGTCTCTCAAGATACAGGTTTTTTACTTAGTTTGAGAGACAGCTGACAATGATGACTGTTTCTAAATTGTCTTATAATTAGTTATTAAGATTTCTTATGTAAGTTGTATGGCTGTGCTTTTAATAAATTATTTATTATTTATTTATTTATTATACCTACTCCTTTTATGACGACGTCATACGACGACGACGACGACGAAAACACAAGCAGGAGTCTGACGTTCGACATCCCCTTTACAGTCACCAAATGCCTCCAGGCCGTCTCAAGAGTCGCAAAAGCATTTTGCGCAGCACACGAGCTATTAAAGACCACCCAGCTGCCGCCAGATGCAAATTGTGGACTGAAAAGCACCCTCCACCTCCTGGTTTTATTACTCCACAGGAGAAGTTACCACCAGGACACGATCTACAGTGGCCAGTGTGGAAGTCACTCAATCGCCTTCGCACCCAGGTTGGTCGTTGTAGACTTAATATGTGTGAATGGGGGTTTCGGGACCCTAGCCTTGCACACTGTGACTACGGTGACCCAGAGCAATCCATGTTGCACTTGCTAACGTGTCCCTTGTGCCCGAACACCTGCACAAGTGATGATCTATTCGCCGCCACTGAAAACGCCATTGAAGTGGCCACTTTTTATTCCAACCATATTTGAACCATTGACACGATAAGAAGAAGATGACGACGTCTGTGGTCTAGTGGTTCGAGTGTCGGACTGCTGATCACGAGGTTGTGGGTTTGATTCCCACTGGGCACAAATATTTGTGTGATGAAAATAAGTGTTTGTGTTGGTCTGGGTGTTTCTTATGTATTATAAGTATGTATTTACAAAAAAAAAGTATATAAGTATCATATCTATTGTTTAGTACCCATAGAACAAGCTCTGCTTAGTTTGGGACTACATGGTGCTGTGTAAAAATGTCCTAAACTATTTATTTATTTATTTTGCAAGTTTTTTTTCATGGACAAGGAATGATGGACGCGAAGACTGCTGGAGTGGTGACCACGACAGCACACTAGACCGCAGGGAAGGCCACCACAGAGTACTTTTATACAGGGTGTCAGGGAAACGCTTCCGAAAACGAAGATAGGTGCTAGTGCTGGTGATAAATGATACGAAACCACGAAAAAAAATGCGATTTTTTTTCAGGTATTTTTTTTTTCGCATTTTTCGTTATGTATGTTTTATTTAACTGCCCAAAGCTGGTGTATGAAAAATGCAAAAAAATACTAAAAAAAGAATCGCTTTTTTTTTCGTGGTTTCGTATCAGTAATCACCAGCACCTATCTTCGTTTTCGGAAGCGTCCCCTTACACCCAGTATACCCAAACGTTGGGTGGACGACATCCGATGACACACAGGCCTATTGGATGGCTCAAGACCGCCAGTAGTGGAGGAATTTGGAGGAGGCCTAACCTACACCCAAAAATGAGTATTGTCAGGCTGCAATGATAATGACGATGATTTCTTTTGCCTGTTGTTGATAAAAAAAATCAGCGTGTACCAGGCCCCTCAGAAAGTATTGCGAAAAAAAGTTTTTATATATGGGAGACTGGCCAGTTATAATGTTTTTCGAAAATATGATTATTTATAAGTAAAAATAAGTAAGTTCCAATTTCAAAATTTCCCTCCACATTTTTTGCGAGTTAATTCAAAGTATTGTGTCTCACTGAAATATGGATCTGCGCCGGGAAAATTTTAGAGCTATGATTTTATACGATTTCAAGTGTCGCCTGAAACCGGATGAATCGTACGATAGACTTCAAATGGCATTCATGGATGAAGGCCCTTCCAAGGCAACCGTGTATCGTTGGTATAACGAATTCAAGCGCGGTCGACCAACTTTGGGGGATGACGAAAGAAGCGGTCGCCCTTTGACGGCTGTTACCGAAGAAAACGTGCTAGCAGTGAAAAATTTAATCCAAGACAATAGGCGAATTACATATCAGGAGATTCAACACATATTGAAGATTGGATCGGGAAGCGTTCACGAGATTCTACACAGCCATCTTCGCGTGAGGAGGATAGTATCACGCTGGGTGCCGCACAACCTCACCGATGCTCAGAAGCAGGCCCGGGTGGAATGGTGCCGTGATATGCTTAACAAATTTGAAGCAGGCTCGTCTCGGCGTGTTTACGACATCGTTACAGGTGATGAGTCCTGGATTTATCAATACGACCCAGAAACCAAGCGCCAGTCGACTGTTTGGGTGTTTCAAAATGAGCCAACGCCTACCAAAGTGAAGCGATCTAGAAGCGGGGGTAAGATTTTGATCGCTAGCTTTTTTAATTTGACTGGCCACTTGGTATCAATTCCCTTACGGGATCAAAGAAGCATTAATGCCGAATGGTATACTACCAAATGTTTGCCAGAAGCTTTCTCTGTTATAAGCAACAAGCGACCAAACACAGGGCTCCGCGGGCTACTGCTCCACCACGACAATGCACCTGCGCACACCGCACTCAAAACGAGGGACTTCCTGGACAGCACGCCAGTCAAACTCCTGGGTCACCCTCCTTACAGCCCTGATCTAGCACCGTGTGACTTCTTTTTATTCCCAAAAATAAAAAATCTGCTCAAAGGGATACAATTTTCGTCGCCGGAAGATGCGCTGGCTGCGTTCGAGCAGGCTGTAAACGAGGTGTCTGCGGCGGACTGGAAAAAGTGTTTTGAAAACTGGTTTAGGCGCATGAATCTTTGTATAGAGGCTGGTGGAAAGTACTTTGAAAAGATTTGATAAAAATATATGTACGTATAGAACAATTTTTTTTAGTTTCGCAAAACTTTCTGAGTGTCCCACGTATTGTCTTCTACTTCTACTACTATTATAAAATTGTTAAATGTCAGTTGTCTGTTTGTTTGTTTGTTCCAGCATCACGATAAAACTACTGGACCGATTTTGTTGAAACTGTTTGTAACTAAAAACTTACGATTTGACTTAAAAACTGGTATGTATTTTACCTCGCTACGATGACGGGAACCGGTGATTTTTAATTATATTTTTCTACAACATTTTGCATACAATAAGGCGCTCATATCCAACTGTCATTCGCACGCATGCGCTCTAGCGCGCGCCTCCATAGACAAAATAAAGAAATTGCATTAAAAACTTTTTGGTCGGGCCGAATTGTACTGTGTAGAAAAAAAAAATCCTGTCGTATTTAGTGGCACAGTGGCACCATCTTGGAAATGCACTCTTTTGAGCCAACCGAAAATCAGAATCTTTCGACTTACAGACAAGGACCGGAAGCTACCTCTAAATTACGATTTCTCTAATTTTTTGTATGAAAAGCAATAAAATTATGTTAGAATTACCTAAACGTTGTTATAATGTATCCATCGTAATCTTAACTATTATAAAATTGTAAATGTCTGTTTGTTTGTTTGTTTGTTCCAGCATCACGCTAAAATTACTGGACCGATTTTGATGAAACTTTTTTTGTTTGAAAGCTGATGATCTGACTTATAACTGGTATGGGTTTTGAGAAAGAAAGAAAACAATTAATTCGTGGGGTGCGTCAGACAGAATCGAAGCTTCTACGCATTTATTTGCACGAGCGAGCGGGTAGTAATGTACGATGATGGATGGATGGATGGCTGGATGGCTGGATGAGTGAGTGAGTGAGTGTGTGAGTGGGCCAGTGGGCGAGCGGGCGAGCGGACGAGCGGGCGAACGGGCGAGCGGGCGAGCGGGCGAGCGGGCGATTGGGTGAGTGGGCGAGTGGGCGAGAGGTAGGCGCGAGGTAGGCGAGTGGGCCAATGGGCGAGTGGGTGCGTGAGAGAGTGGGCGTGCGAGTGGTGGGCGATTGGGCGATCAGGCGAGTGGGCGACTGGGCGAGTGGGTGAGTGGGCGAGTGAGAGAGTGGGTGAGTGGGTGGGAGGTGGGCGCGAGGTGGGTAAGTTGGCAAGTGGGTGTCAGGCCAGTGGGCGAGTGGGCCAGTGGGCGAGTGGGCGAGAGAGTTGACCTGTGGGCGAGAGGGCGAGAGGTGGGTGCGAAGTGGGTAAGTGTGAGAGTGGAAGTGTGGGCGAGTGGGAGAGTGGGCGAGTGGGCGAGAGGTGGGCGAGTGTTCGAGTGGGTGAGTGGGCGAGTGGGCAAGTGGGTGACAGGCCAATGGGCGAGTGGGCGAGAGAGTGGGCGAGTGGGTGAGTGAGTGGACTGAGACTGGGACTGGGACTGGGACTAAGACTGGGACTGGGACTGGAGTGGACTGGATCGGACTGGATCGGACTGGATCGGGCTGTATCGGACTGGATCGGACTGAATCGGACTGGATCGGGCTGGATCGGACTGGATCGGACTTAATCGGACTGGACAGGACTTTGCCCGTGGCTTCACTCCGTGGTTCTTCAATTCATCCTACAGGAATCGTTTTCTTTTTTCATAAAATGCATACCTGTTTACAAGTCTAAACACAAAAAAAAACAAAATAGGCCCCGTAGTTTTTGCGTGCTGCTTGAATAAACAAACAAACAGACATTTACATTTTTGTAATAGTTACCGAAAAACATCTTATTATTAACAGGATCCATCACGGGGGGATACCAGTCTCTAACGCGAGCGGAGCCGCGGGTAAAAGCTTGTAATATATATAATTGTTCAGTACATGTGTTTGTCACCTAACTCCTACTAAACGGCTGGATTGATTTGGATAAAATTTTGTGTGTATATTTCAATGAGTTCCTGGATGGTTTGAAAACACAATAGGACCCAGTAGGTGGCGCTGCTGTCGGTATTCAGTGGTGTCGGTGTCACTGATCTCCCACAGACCATTAAGCCTCTAGACGCCGATTAGCCGGACACCCCCGGTCACAACGCATATGCAGTAGCACTGCATATGTTACGCCCCGCGGCAAATCATGACGTCAGTCCGTCAGCGAGCGGCACCAATCATACGATATCGCACCACCGAACTTTTGAGCCGACCAATCATAACGCACCGTCTGCCCCCCGGTCCCCGCCAACATTTTACGACTGTGTTCTCATGCAAAACTTTGTCTAAGCGGCGTCTTGAGGCTTACTGGTCTGTGTCTGCTCCTAAACGGCGGGGATATTTTTTGTGTACGTACGGGTGCAAGGTTTTAATGTGGCGCTGCTTTTCCGGGCAGGAAGACTCTCCCGGGTCTCTGCCGGGTCCGCTAGTAAAATATATATTCCTAATTGGAATAACTTTAAAAACAATGCTAAATCAAAATAATTCCAGCAATAAAACCCACTGCCTAACTCGCCAACAAATTATTTAAAAACTCCATTACTTTATACTCTGAACGTTTATCTCGTAACGACCCTAATATATTTTCTAAAATATCAAAACCACGCATTACGTTAATAGACCTTCGAAAAAGTCGCAAAAACTGCAGTGAAATGGCAAAAAGTTGCAAAAATTAAAATTTGGTGGCATTTTATTTAAATTAGTTTCAAGTAGGGCAAGATCGCATTATAAGTAGATATTAAAGTGCGTTTCATATATTTTTAAGATCGCTTGGAGTTTTTTTATGATCGTGTAATGTTAGTATGCAGTAAAGTCGTTTTTAAGACTATTTGAAAAAAACTTGAAAGTTATAAAATGCTTACTAGTGGATGACGTTTAGAAGAGAGAGCGGGTGGTCTTTTCTCCATACAAACGCTCTCGACTGTTTTCTTTCTGGTTTATAACACTATAGCAATGATTTTTTAAAGTGAAATAAATATCAACTTTTTTTATGTTCTTATTTTTTCGTTTTTGTTGATAATTTATTTCTAAAACCCCCAATAATTATTAAAATTGCCTATTTTGAACGCTGTCTACATACGCTTAGTGTATAAATTTGACAACTTTTAATGAAAAAAAAGCGGCACAGTACATATTCTTATTTATTTATTATATTCTTTATTGTACATACACCAAACGAAAACCAATACAGTATCAGTGTCTTATTATTCAGTTTATGAAATATCTTTTAAATTGGTTCAGTTTTGGAGGAGAAAATAGTCGAGAGCCAAACCTCGAATTACGACTTTTTATACTAAGGCTATTCAGTCGGAGCTGCAGTTGTCCTTATCGCACTTATTTGAGGCCGAGCGCTCGCAAAGCGACAGCAATAGTTTCTTCAAATAACAAACAGGCAGGAACAATTCCAACTCAGCAATTTTACTCGTACAGCACCAATAATTGCGCCCAAATTGGTCCAGGTACAACAACTTTATTGCAATAATAAAACTTTTTAACAAAAAATCGAACCGACGAAAACAGAAACTGAAAAGCGAAAAATAACGCGCCAAACGAACTTTTAACAAGCAAAGTGCGTGTAAGTTGCAAGTGGCCGAGCGGAGAACGCATTTATGGAAAATTATTGTTTATCGTTGAAAATTTCACGTTGTATTTGATGTGACGTTGTTTTTATTATTTATTTAAAGTAATTTAATGATCTTCGTCGATTGGTTGTTTGGCGCCGACTCATAATTAGTTATTTTTCGCTTTTCATAAAAAAAAAAAAAAAAACTATATATATATATATATACGCGTCGAATTGAAAACCTCCTCCTTTTTTTCGTCGGTTAAAAAAATGTGAACAGCGCTGCCCACGAGGCAGCACTGGCAGGGTCGCCATGTAATGTGGGGCGTATAATAACCGATTAAAAACGTGTTACTCCTTTCAGTTACTGTGTAATGTGTCAACTTACCTACTAAGCATACATACAGGATAAATTTTTAATGAGTGCGGATAATTTGCATATCGGTTCAGTAGCTGTACCATATCGCAAAAAAAAAAAAAAAAACAAATAAATTTAATAAAAAAAAAAAAAAAAAAAATATAAAAAAAAAAAAAAAAAAAAAATATTTTTATTTTGTTTTAAAATTAACTTTAAAACAAAATAAAAATATGGCTTTGTATGGCGTACGCTACAAAATATTCTGAGTGTCCCATACAAAGTCGACATTTTATTATGTTTTAAAGTGAATTTTAGTAATGTGTTTGCGATAAGGCATAGATATTGAACCGCTATGCTAATTATCCGCACTCATTATTTTTTTTTCCTGTATATAGGGAGGACACACTTATTGTAGTGTGTGTCACACCTTCGAATTTTCAAAATTCCATCTGCTCGTATTTCTTCAGCCTAATAAGTAGCGAGTCAGCAAGATAAGTAGCGAGGCTGACTATTTAGGGTGACACTCGTCGAGTATAAATACATCGTACAGTGATCGCGATAACAGTATTACACTTTTGCATAAACCCTTCACGGTTTTCAATACAATACAATACAATACAATAATGATATATCGATGTCTTTCTCGATGATAGGTGGCAGGAGGCGGCACAGAACCGCGATAGATGGAAGGAATTGAGGGAGGCCTTTGCCCAGCAGTGGGACAGTACCTACAGGCTAACAAAAAAATTACAATAATAAAAAAATAATACAATATTCTCTTACATTTTACAGCTACACAAAATTTAACATTCCCAGCTACTTTTCTGCTAGTCCCATTGAAACCCGGCCTCTTATGGAAGTAAGGAACATGATCCCACTATTTATATTTTCCAAAGGACCGTGTTGATATATGGTATCTATTTCTCAGAACACTACTGTAGGCAGTAACAACAAATAGATGAAGGCAGAAGTACCACTCTAAATAATGCGAGAACAGACGTTACACAGTAAATTTTACATAAAAGTGTGTTTAAATGAACAACAATAGCTTCAATATTTTTGTTCGAAAAAAAAAAAGGATTGCTGTTTAAATAAACGAAGTAGGTATAAGTCTATCGCGTTCTTCCTACTAATATTATTATTCATGCGAAAGTATGGATATTTGTTTGACGTTAGTTTGTTCCTTCAATCACGCTGAAACGGCTCAACAGATTTGGATGAAATTTGGCACAGAGATAGACCAGGCCCTGGATTAACACATACATTTTTTAATGATATACCACGGGAGCAAAGACGTGGGCGACTGGTCGTCAGTTAGTGGCAAAATATTTCAGAAACTCGAGCATACAAGAAACCTCAAAAAACATGCATTTTTTTTAACGTTTTTGTTTTTGCTCTATCTTCAAAACCGTAATACATACCAGCGTCAAACTTGGTCAGATTATAGTGCATACCATGTAGTTTAGCAACAAATACTAAAAATAAGACAAACATAGACATATGTGGTGGTACCTGCGTAAGAAAGACATGGAAAAAATCATATTTCACGCACTGTGCGTTGGTCTTTTGATAAACTCTCGTAAATTAAATCAGTTTTAATGGGGTATCAGGTCGTTGAGCGGTACGGAACCCTTACTGCGCGAGTCCGACTAGCACTTGGCCGGTTTTTTTTTAAATTTAATTCAATTCATTTATTTCAGATAAATCACAAGAAATTTATAAATCATCCATAGGTAAATTAGTTTCTTAACAATAATATAATATGTCATGCAATTATAATAATATTATAATAAGCAATAAAATAAAAATTAAAAAATATAATATTTCATTCATGACTGCCTCGTTGGTCTAGTGGTCGCAAGCGCGACTGCTGAGCGTGGGGTCTTGGGTTCGATTCCCGGGTCAGGCAAAGTGTTATTGGGTTTTTTCAGTAGGAAATTCTCAGTAGCAGCCCGGAGTCTGGATATGTGCCCGGTTAATGGCAATAGGCTCGCCCCCTATTACATGGGACTTACAACATAACTGGCGATATGTGGGTGTACTGTTACACCTCTGCCTACCCCTTCGGGGAAATACAGGCGTGATGTTATGTCGTCGCCTCAGTGCTTGAATGTCCAATCGACCATTAAACAAATTTTACCGGAAAGGTTTTTTTTAGTTTATTATTGATTTAAGAGAAATATTTTAAATACTTTGATGATTACATGATTTAAGAATAATGTATAGCATATATTACATTATTCTTAAATCTTCAATGTTTAAAAAATATTTCTCTTAAATCAATAATAAACTAAAATAACGTCTCCGGTAAAATTTGTTCAATGGTTGATTGGACATTCCAGCACTGAGGCGAAGATGTATGTTATGTGTTTGTGTCATTCAACAAAAAAAATATTTGAGAGACTTTATTGAGAAGAGTTAATATTGTTATTTGAAGTCAGATATTTTCATTGTATAAAATTAACCTTCTGAAACTATCTTGTTTTGTAAGAGTAGGAAGTAACCATCAATCACATGAGCAATATAAATGTTGCGCTTTATCGTTTGTAGTTCATATTTGAAGATGCGGCAAACAACATTAATAGCTAAACAACACAAATAATTTTATTGTTCTTGGTATTCAAAAGATACAGCCCTGTGACAAACAGACGAACAGACGGACGGACAGACAGCATAGCGACAGTAATAGGGTCTCGTTTAGCACCCTTTGGGTACGGTACCCTAAAAAACCAAGTCTATTCATCAAGCTCTACAGATGAATAGTTTCAAGCCCAGGCCATGAATCGTTGTCTAGACAATATCTTCGTCAAGATCACATATTTTATGACCGGCTTCATCGATTCAACGGTCAATAAACGCATTATGTGCGCCCATAAATCTACAGTTATTATGGTAGGTTTATGGCAAAATAGTAAAAAAAAGTTTTCTTGTAATCTTGATAGAACAATGTAAGGTTATTATCGTGTAAGTAAAAGTTGTACGATAATGAATTCTAAAATGGCAACGTTTCAGAAATTAAGCCACACAGTGATCCACCTCTAACCATGTGCCATGTACTCGCCAGCCGTTCACAAACGGATGTAAAGAACTGGTGAAGGTGGAGGCCCTTAAAGCCATATATATGTAAATGTTGCATATACTTAGTCCTCAAACGAAGAACACTGTGTAGGGAAGGATATACGAAAGAAGTTTTAGAAAACACTGATAACCCAGCAAAAAGTGGTGATAGCCCAATAAAAAGCTGTAATAGCCCAATAAAAGTAGTGATAGCTCAGTAAAAAGCCGTGATAGCCCAGTAAAAATCTGTGATAGCCCAGTAAAAAGCCGTGATTGCTAAGTAAAAAGTGATGATAGTTTAGTAAAAAGCATTGATAGCAAAGTAAAATGTAGTGATAGCCTAGTAAAAAGCAGAGATAGCCCAGTAAACAGCTGTAATAGCCCAGTAAAAATCAGTGGTAGCCCAGTAAAAATCAGTGATAGCCCAGTAAAAAACCGTGATTGCTAAGTAAAAAGTGATGATAGCCTAGTAAAAAGCATTGATAGCAAAGTAAAAAGTAGTGATAGCCTAGTAAAAAGCAGAGATAGCCCAGTAAACAGCTGTAATAGCCCAGTAAAAATCAGTGATAGCCCAGTAAAAAGCCGTGATTGCTAAGTAAAAAGTGATGATAGCTTAGTAAAAAGCATTTATAGCAAAGTAAAAAGTAGTGATAACCTAGTAAAAAGCGACGATATCTTAGTAATAAGCCGTGATAACCTAGTAAAAATCATTGATAGCCAAGTAAAGAGCATTGATAGAAAAGTAAAAAGCAGTGATAGCCTAGTAAAAAGCGGTGATAGCCTAGTAAAAGGTAGTGATAGACTAGTGGTATAACGCATGCCTTTCATGCATTATGGTCCAAGTTCGAATCCAGCCCACCCTCTGACTTATTGAATTTATGGGCGGATCAGAATTTGTTTATCACTTGCTTCAACGGTGAAGGACAACATCGTGAGGAAACCTGCACACTTTAGAATGGTCTATACATTTTTCGATGGTTGTAGTCTGCCAACCCGTACTAGACCAGACCAGCGTGATGGTAGTCCACAAGGATGGCCTAGTAGTAGATAGGTCTTACCATTCTCATTCTGAGACGTGGGCCGTGACCAGCAGTTGGCTGATTATGTTTTATGGTATACAGAAGAAGACAGCCAATCACGCACAAAATCGTTTTCCAAATAGCATAAATAAATTCCTCATTGATTTGCACAACATAAATAAACATTTTCGTCATTCGTACGACCTTCTGCAATAACTTATCGATATATACTGCTGCCGTCAAACATAAAACATGAAATCTAGCCGTTGGGAGAGCAGGCGCCGGCGTCGGTTACAAATTGAATGTAACCAATCCTTGGTTTACGAGCGGCTTTACTCTCTCGTGTATTTTAAAAGAGAAAACTATGTTTTATGACTGTTTACTTTTGGATGGTTTGGTGCGAAAAAATATGGCTAAACACAATACTATACTTATAATTTCTTAGGTTTTCGCGATCACTACACATTATAATAAAACAAGTTTAACCGGATTATAAAAAAACGTCACGTCAGGAAAACCAATTTAAATAATATACGCGATATAATAAAACAAGTTTAACCGGGTTAAACTTGTTTTATTATAATGTGTAGTTATCGCGAAAACCTAAGAAATTATTATGCGCGATAAAGGCTAGGCTCCCAAAATGAGGTGACTTTTTGAAAACATATGCTGAGTCGAACACATGCTTGATGAATGTAAAATTTAGATTCATGTTTTTTTTAAACCTTTGTCCATCGTTTGGCTAGACAGTTACATAATTAGTTGATTTTTGTTCGATACTTTTATTTTTTGAAAATCATGCGTTTTTAGAGATTTTTCGAATATTTATCGTTTATTATTTAACTTAGCTATATAAAATATATGCAAATAGTAAGATAATAAAGTTTATTAAATACTAGCTAGAGGAAATTTGTATAGATTGTTTAGTATTCTTGTAATAAAAAGAAAACTGTTTTGAGATTTACGACATTTACTTCCGTGGTAAAACACGCGAGAGTGATTTTCTTGAAAATGAGTTCTATTGCTACTTGCATAAAATTGACGAGAGCGGCCCGCAGTTGCGGTGTGTAAGGGGAGTGCGAGGGTGGGAATTACGTTTTGGGAGCGTCCAATAAAATACAACACGTAATACGTTACAATACTATATTAGTGTCACATCCTAAGTTGGCGAAAGAGTATAATGGTAAAAAAAGTAAAGTAAAGTAAGTAAAGAGTATAATGGTAAGTAAAGTTAATGATAAAAAATAGTATAAACCACCAACACCACCTGGGACTGTTTCCACTTATTAAAAAGAAAAAAAAATTTGCCACATCTAACTGTCAGTTTGCACTGACGAAACATTCACATAAAAACATGTTGAAAATTCAGTTTTCTGTCAATGTATCGAATCGCGTTCGCATTATCACACAACTTGTTGAAACGAAACTTGTTTGATATTTCATAGTCTATTGACATGTTTCACAATAAATTTCGATACACTTCAATGTATCTGCTTTCGGCCATACATGTTTACCGACCTCATTGAAAAACACAAAAAACGAGATTTATACAAGTTGTGAGACATGATTAAGCATCAGTGTGAACGTCAGTTGTGACAAATCTATAGACAAACATGTCAATGCATAAGTTTTTATTCATTGCAAACACAGCCAACAACAAATCTTGAGATCTGTCAAAGAATTAACCCAGTTTTCTGCAGTGCGAACGTAACAATCAACAAAACAAGATGTGATATTAGTTTCATATGACAAGTTTCGAGACATTACATGTTAAATGTTTTTTGGTGCAAACCCACAGTAACATAGACACTGTTACAAAATAAATCAAATATCATACACTGTACACAAAATCGACTTTAGTTAGTAGGCAGAAGGAAGAAAACAGAGAGACTTTTTTTTACATTAAACGTCTGTCAAATGTCTGTTAAAGAGATTACTGACCAGTGTGTGTGTGTGTCTCAGAGTTGTGACAAATGGGTGTCCAGCTCAGCATAATGCCAGGTTTTTAAACCTGATGCTGATGTTCTGTTGAATCCCTGTTGATCTGTTATTGATGTCTAATATTATTGTAGTTAATTGATTACCTACTGTAGATTTTCATACCCATACAATTCATTATCCAAAGAACCTACTCGATGACTGTATTTTTACGCCTCGAACTGTGATTTTGCTTTTAATGTCACTTTTAATTCGATATTAGTCAAATAGAAAAGACATAAATATATGGTGCGCATTTTCGTCGGATTAAAGTTTTCAAGAGTTATTGGGTTTTTTCTTCAGGAAATTCTCAGTAGCAGCCCGGAGTCTTTATTTGTGCCCGGTCAATGGCAATAGGCTCGCCCCCTATTACATGGGACTATAACATAACTGGCGAAATGTGGGTGTACTCACCTCTGCCTACCCCTTCGGAGAAATACAGGCGTGAAGTTATGTTATGTGTTAAAGTTTGACCTTGTAAATTTTGACCGCGTACTGGAAGGCGCAGCGTGGGTAGGCCCTCCACAAGGTGGACCGACGACCTGGTGAAGGTCGCGGAAATCCGCTGGGTGCGGAAAGCGCAGGACCGGTCGTTGTGGCGATGCTTGGGGGAGGCCTATGTCCAGCAGTTGACGTCTTTCGGCTGAAATGATGATGATGAAAGTTTGACCTTGTTAGTGGCACGGTGGGGACGTTATTCAATAATAAAAATGTATTTCTGAAACATTCTGTGGTGATTGAACTTACATGAATCAGTATCATACCATTTTATAGAACAATACATCGAATATTTAATGATTACCGATAGCTCATTAACGACACCACCGCAGATTACTACAAATACCGCACGTTCGCGCGGTAATTATTCGACAGAAATGTGATCGCGCGGTATCGTGGTAAATTGTGTTATTAAACTGAAACTCGGCTCGTTTATATTTCCTAACTGGCAACACTAGAATAGGGAGTAATATGCGTGTTTATTATGTGGTGATTTTCGCTCAAACATAACAATGTTGTGTTAAATTTTAGTTGGGAAATTGTTAATTGCTTTTGCATGATGACATTCCGAAAATAGCGCAAAAATAATAATTTTGTGTTATGGCGGATGTACACGAGATCACTAAAGGTGCAGACACACAGCAGGCGGGACAGAACGGAGGCGGAGCGTCGACCGAACGTGGACGGCGCGTGCATGTCACACTGCGGGCGGATCGCGCGCGGTACTGGACGGACGGCAGCGGAATGACAGCGCCAGAAGAAAATTTTCCGCAATCTATATTACTACTACTACATATTCTCATATAATACAACGCCAGCGTATCAGTCGGGCGCCGTCCGGCGTTGTTTTCCTTCCGGCGGAGCGGCGGTGAATCGGTCACGCCGTCAAAACGCCCGGCAGGACGGCGTCGGCGCCGCGGCGTTGTGTGCACTATCTAATACAGTCCAGTACATTATATCTATTTACAACACAACGAGGCGCGCCGGCGATACACTTCAACAGTATATACAAAGGTACTCTTTGCGCTTCAGTTCCGTTCCGCCTGCTGTGTGTCTGCAACTTAAGTGATGCGTCATTGGTTATGTATGACGTAATGATACATAATTGTCTATACGAGTATGTACACGTAAAAAAAAAACAATTCAAGCAGTTAAATATCAGTGCCATGTAACAAATCTTGGTAGCAAATAGTATTTTAATTCTCTATTATTACGTTATTCGGAGACGTACAAATACATTAAACGGCGTGCGTGAGCAGTTTCGCAAAAAAAAAAATCTGTTTAATATTTTTTCATTTTATTTTTGTTTAAATATATATAAAGATTTAAATTGTGGAAAGAAAAAAAATCGCTCACGAGCAGGATTCGAAACTGTGAATAGTGCTCTTTTAGCCACTAAGCTACCGTGAACACCACAATTTAAATCGTTAGATTTCGCTTCGCATGCGTAAATGCGTTAAAATAATAAAATTATATTATGTATTTAACATAATTATAACTAACAGTTACATTTTATTTGTAAATGGGATCCATTTCGATGGTATAAACTCGCCCAGATAGAATTTTCAAACGCATTCAACCACTGCAAAAAAGCTCACTTTTATTTTATAATTCACACCTGTTCATGCATCTCTTTCCTACATACGAAAAACGACAAAGACAGAAAGGCTTCATCCAATAAATCCTAGTTATATTGAAAAGCTGAACGGTATATTTTGCTCGCTGTGGAAATTAAAACGTCAAAACCATTAACATACTTCACGGGTGCTAAATTGTTTAACTTTTCCCATTAAATGCTGGAGTTGTGCGCTATACCTATAGCTTATTACTTAGCGCTGGCCGCACATGGGAACTCTGTACTTTAAAACTTTAATATGATGGTGGATTAAACAGAGAATTGAGATTTAGGTCGAAAGAGATGTGGAATTCCAAGCAGTTGAATATGTATATCAAATTTTCCCATTGAATTTTTTATACTTCTTTATTTTAATCGCTTCTCGTACAATTCTGGGATAGTAATGACTTCTTCTTCTTCTTCGTGTCGACATGAGCTACATAATGATAATAGCTCATGTCGTGGGGAAAATATTAACCAGTCAGCAGGTTGACTGCGCAGGTGCGCCGGACGATCAATTAAATATCACTAATAACACTGATCGACAGTTACGTTATGCGGGTAGGTCAAGAAAACACCCGCTGCTCAAGACGATGACACCCGCAAACTCAAGTCTGCTCGTGACCACGGCCAATGTAACTAAAAAGTTTAATTCCCAAAAGTTTAAAAACTTCGATCTCATTGTAGGAATAAGTCTAGGCAAAACAGGGTGTAAGAAAGCTATGCTGGGAGAAAGAATGGACCACCCACTTGATGGGTTCGTCTTTATGAAGAAAGAAATATAACTTTTTATAATATAATTAAATACAGAATGCTTGGGACCGAGTGTCATGGAGTTCGAAAAGGTCTTTAGCGAAATGTCCAGATTTGGTTTGTAAACGGATTATATAGCTTAAATAAACAGCTCATCAAGTCCTCACCATCCCATGGTGATGAACTCATTTGGATCACGAAGTAACATAAACAAAAAAAAAAAATTGAGACTATACAAGAAGAAATCCGAAACTTCTAGTAAGTTTCAATTCCGCGTCACTTTTCACTGACGAAAGTGTCAAAGACGTCACAACGTAAAGTGCGCACTAACCCTTTGAGACTGTGCCGAAATCTCACGGGAAGTGACGTCACGCCTCTGAAGCATTGTTGCTGATTTGACCCAAATTTTAGAGCTTTATTGTGCGTAAAGCCACAATAAAGAATGGAGGGAAAAGGCTGACTCGAACAATGCACAGTACAGACGAAAACAGATAAGTGAATGTAAAAATCCCGCGGTAGGAGCCCTCAATAATAAATATTGGAATTAGATTATTAGACAGTAAAGGAGATTGAACGAAATGGGCTTGCAATTTCAGGTAGATAAATAGGTATAAGACTACATAATTCACTTTGTAACACTTTCACTTTGTTGTTTCTTTTTGACCTGGTGCCTGTTCAAAAACCAAATCAAACTATATCAAAGGCAACTAACTACTTCCGAAACTGTTTCACAAATTATTTTGTTATTTTTGAAGTCGTTTTTTACTTTTTTAAAGTATATTTTATTTAAGGTTTGTTATGTGTAGACCTACGGCTGTTTCTCTTTTTCGTGGTAAACTTGAGCAGGTTCAATGTGTTGGATTTATGGAGCAAAGGTAAGGCTCACACGTTTTGGAGGAGTTAAAGTTTGATTGCTCAAAATTAAACGCTCGGAGTTACTTCTTGATGGAGAATGGGACCAGGTAAGTTTTAATTTCCTGTACAGGTTGGTAAGAAGTTAAGCAAATGTTTACTGAAGCATATTATTATACCATGGGCTATGAATATGCACCCTGTGGGATAATTGTGTTAAGCACTTACAATGTCAATAGCTTTAATTTTAATATTACAGCAATATTCATTGCGTGGTACATACCTAGTTGCTGATTGATTTTATTGGTATGGATTGTCAAAATATACGGAACAATAAACTGAAAGCGATCGCGTGAGTTACACAATTCGGCAGTTGATCTCTGGTTTTGGAAAGGTTTACCTTAATCACACTAATATTATAAATGTGACAGTTTGTGAGTATATTTGTTTGTTACTTCAAACGCTGTAACAGCTTTTGAATGAAATTTGGCACACATACGTCCGTGTGGTGCCGGACTTAAAGAATAGCACCACCCTTATTTCTTCTCATGGGTGTCGTAAAAGGCGACTAAGGGATTCACCAGAGGATGGGCAGCAGCGTTCTCTGAGTATTTAACCAACCAACTGCGATCGCCAACCCGCCTGCCAAGCGTGGCCCTTAATTGGGGGAGGCCTATGTCCAGTAGTGGACGTCTTTCGGCTGTAATGATGACATACATACATACATATTATCACGCCTGTTTCCCATTGGGGTAGGCAGAGACTATGGATTTCCACCTGCTACGATCCTGACACACCTCTTACGCTTCATCTACGTCCATTAACCTCGTCATGCATGCTCGTCGGTTTAGAGAACTCTTAACCTGGCATTTTTTGAGAACATCCGCGATTTGATCGCGATACGTTCGCCGAGGTCGTCCCCTTCCAACTCTTTTATCCACACTCGCTTCGTATACATGTTTCGTCAATCTCCTCTCGTCCATCCTCTCTATATATATAGAGATAACTAATCAAATCGATATAAACGAGATTTGAAAGATGATAATCAGATTTTCAAGGAACAAAGGTGTACTGTGTTTCCTTCGGGGAAATATGTGATGTTATGTTATGTTGTTGTGTTGTTAAATGTGTACAAAAACCGCAAGTTATAAAATTTTCCCCAAATATCAACCTCATTATTCACATGGTATTTACTGACTGAAAATTTATTAACAAGTCAAAATATCTCTCTTCTCTCGTCTACCACACTACAAAATTAATAAACAATTTTCTCCCAATAAACCAAGCACCTAAACTACAAAATGTTCACACCCTAAATTCATGTGAAATATTCTAAATTCCAGCGCTGCGACAATCTCAATACGTTCCGATTGTAAAGCATATTTCAGAGGCAAGCGCACGCTCCACAGTCTGTTATTTTGCCTTAGTTGCGGCCATGTCCATTTTATGTTTTTATTCGATAGCTATAGTAACGTTAAAGGTTTGGCAGAAATACCTATAGTGTTTTTTTGTATAATTATAAAGTTATTAAGGTTTCATTGAAAAGTGAGAAAAACAAAATTAATTTTTATTTTCGAAAATTGTTGTAATACATATTTAGTTAGTCCTTTAAATAAAGTAACAGCATAATATATATTTAGATAAAAAAATGGGGCATCGTACCTTTGATATATTAGGAGATTTTTTACTTTTACCGATTAACACAAAACATTTTTTTTTCATGTTTTCTTATCACGGTCGCATCTTATTTTCATTTAAATATATGCGTAATGTTATTGTCAATAATACACTAAAATATGACATGCGTCAATAGCAGGAATACGAAGATAGAGAGTTTCTAAATATTTTTGAAATTTCTATGGAAATAGGGTTGTCGCAATTGAATAAATAAAAAAATAAAATAAAAGTGCCAGATATTTCCCAAGATTTAACTAAAAAAAAAAAAAAAAAAACATAACATAACATCACGCCTGTATTTCCCCGAAGGGGTAGGCAGAGGTGTGTAGTGTGTTAGTATTTAACTAACTTTGAGTAAACTCTTTCTCGTGTCTTTCTGTGTCTCTTTCTGGGTTTCTGTTGTCTGAAAACAATTACTATAATGTTCTCAATGCTCTAAGACTACAACGATACGTGACGCTAACCTAGCAGTCATCATCGGAGTTTGTCAAAACTTCTTGTGATGATAATACGAGTATATTATCATCAGAAGCGTCTGTTACCAATTCAGTATTAGGAATATCAGCAAAACTTTGCGGTAATGGATCATGGGTAATAATACACGCACACCGTAATTGTGAGCTGGTATTTGTGATGACATTAAAGACTTTTCCGTCAATTATGGTGAGGTATAATTTTGGATCTCCGACAACGACATATCCAGCAAAAATTTCCGAATAAATTAGTGAAAGATTTTCAATTTCTTCTTCTACCCAGTTCCTTTCTTCCAGAATCAGATCTTTTGATTCTGATCTGTATTGTATTTTTATTGGTTGGCAAAATCTAAAAGATTGTGGATTTGGGTTTGACCATAAGACAAAACCATCAAGACTTTTTATGCGCAACGGAATGTAGGTAGTAGCAAAGAGGCAGTGTTCGTCATCAATTTTATCAGAAAACGTTTGCTTATATGTTGACTGTCCTGTGCTACCATCAAAACCCCATGAACCCTCAAAAACGCAGTGAAGTGTATCTAACTGTTTTTGATTGCAATATTCCGAAACCCTTTGGTCGCAAGAGTCAATGATTCGTCGAAACGTGTGCATAAGTAAATCATTTAAAGGTACATTGGCTTCTCGTTCTGATATTTCAATTTCAACATCAAGATAACAATGTTTTTTAGCTTTTTGTATCTTATAATAGGGAGGGTAAATATTAAATCATCGAGATTTGGCACCTTGTTGCATGTAGATATAGTCCTCCACTGATAGTTTTATATCAATCATTAAACAAAGAGCTTCATCAGGAGAATAGGGTTTGGGTTCCGATTTTGACTTTATGGTTCCTGCGATTTTTTTAGGCCGAGTTGGACTTTTCAAGCATTCCTTTATTATAAACTCAAACTCCTGAGTAGAACTTTTATTTAGTTTTTCGCCGGTTTCGTCTGTTACTATTCTCGACATAACTTTAATTAGTTTTGAATGAGGTTCTCCGTCAAGCGATTCCTAAAGATCTTTACGTGCACGGCGCTTTTGGCGATCACTTAAATTTTCATAAAATGTAGATGTGGAACTGGATGAAGCATCAAAATTAGTTTCAGGTTTCGGATCTATTGAAGGTTAGTCAAAGCTACTAGTTCCCGAAGTCGAAGGATTACTTTGTAATAAATGTGTATTTGATGTGAAACTGGAATGAGCGCCAAAAGAAGTTTCAGGTATCGGGTCTTCCAAGTTCTTGGGGTCTTAAAGTTTTTTGTAAGGCATAGCTACTACTTCTCGAAGTTGAAGGATTATTTTGTAATAAAAAATGTGCCTCATCCAATTCTATAATATTTTGTTGTGGTAAAGGACTTTCCTCGATATTCACTTTTGGTATTTCAATATCAAAAATAGTGGAAAGCCAGTGTTTGTTTTTATTACAAAATCGTTTGAAATTCCGTTTACTACTGCAATATAAAGTTCCACATTTACTTAAAAAATTTGAAAGATTGTAATTAAATTCATTGTTTTGGCTATCGATATTGTTCGGAATTCCATTTGGATATAAAGCGTTTAACACGATTAGGCATCGTTCCTCTGAATCGAGATCCAAAGGTCTTTTATGAACCCCGTGCAAATGTGCCTTATCTACCAAAATTTTATAAATTCCCAATTTCGTGAGTGATTTCTTCAGATCCGTGTTCGTGCTTTCGTTGTTAGTCGTTGGAGTTGCCACTCGCTGACCAGCATGAGGGTTGGCGCCCTCATGCCCCCCTTGCATTAAGTCCTCTGGTCGGGGCCCAGAAGGACATCCCCCAGCAGGACGGGTCAGTACCTGCTGAGGCAAAGCAGTGCCATGGGTCTTTGACGGCTCCATGACACCTCACCCCCGCTTCTCCAGATATTATGTATGGAAATTGGGTTTTGACATTCTATCTAACGAGGGCGGACCCCTTCCCAATTCCACATAATATCCTTCATCGAAGATTCATTTTGATGTAAGTGCATGCACTTACAAAACAAAAAAGAATAATAAACAAGATTTGTTACATGATTTGTTAGTTACAGGTGAATCTAATAAAATCGTGTTTGTTAAGACATGATTAGACCAAGGATAATGCTTCAGAAATAGTAATAGGAAATTATAATAATTGAAGAAGCAAATTTATTCCGAGCGAAATTGGTCGTTTGTTAAAGGCGCCTACATTAGTTGACAACCCTAAATTAAAACTTTAAAAATGAATATCTCCGAGTTCCTGTGTTCGTTGCTTCTTATTTTTTTTGTGGTTATACTTAGTAGTGTACTAAACAGTTACACACAAAAATAAAATGCGACCATGTTAAGAATGACCATAAATAAAATTATTATGAAATCATGGAAAAAATAAAATTGACGCCTAGGAGAACGCATTTTTTTATGATAAAATAGATGTAATGATGCATTAAGTTAATGGCTAGCGTGCCATGAAACATTTATTGTAAAATGTTCATTATGAAAGCCTAAAACACGTTTCTATGGTTTCTATGGATTTTTCTCGATTTTCGAAATATTTTGAAAACTATGACACTTAAAACCACGGGGGTTTTAATAGAAGTTTTGTTTGGTTATTATCTTTCTAAAAGCCTCAAAAAATAAGGATGGCCGCAACTAAGGCAAAATAACAGACTGTGCGCTCGTACAAAGTCACCTTACCTCGGAAAGGGGTGAATTTCCTTAGGAAGCTGTGCGGGCGGAAATTAAGACGTCTGCGCAAGGTTACATGCAGGTTTCGTAGATGTTCCTTTTATAAATTTGAAGATTAATGATTGGGTAGTGACAGTGTCAATAAAGGAATAAAGGGCTCGTAGGCTAGTGAGGCTTTTTATATAAAGTATACAGGATGTTTTTGAATGCATTAGCAACCCTTTAAGGGATAATTGTACTCATCAATTTAGACAACTTTTACTAAGGAACCAATACCAAAATCGTGAAAAAAAACATCCTTTCCGTAGAATATGTTTCGTGTACTTGACCAAAATGTATGGCAATTTCAGAGTTAGTTTTAGAGTTAGGAGAGCCAAATAGTGATGCTTGCATTTCTGTGTTTCGGTTTGAAGGGTACGGGTGCCGGTGAAATTACAATCACTTGAGACTTTCCATCTTCATGTCTCAGTTTGGCGAACCGACTTGCAGTATCATTTAGGCAATAGCCTAGGTGGTATTGCAGTTGTTATGGGCAAAGGTAACCGCTTAACATCAGGTGGGCCTTTAGCTCGTTTCGCCATCCTATACTATACAGGTTGGCGCCGACTCATAATTAGTTATTTAAATTAGTTTAGTTAGGAAAATTGTAATTAAGACTAAAAGCTTCATTTTATTTTTCGCTTTTCAGTTTCTGTTTTCGTCGGTTAATTTTTTTGTTAAAAAGTTTTTTTTGTGGCTAAAATCTAACTCCAGGTCTCCATTATGTTGTAGTGTCTAGAACTACATTTATATGTGCCAAGTTTCAACAGAATCGGTTAACAGGTAAGAATTCAGTGGGTGAACAAGCACTCATGCCCTGTTTTCCTACCCCTAGGGGTGGATTTTGATTTTCAAATTTAAATGAGACCAACTTCGACAATGATCAAAGTCGGACCACTCTGTAAAAAGTTATGAGTGGTCATAAAAAAAAAAAAATCGCGTCGAATTGAGAACCTTCTCCTTTTTTTCGTCGATTTAGAAGAAAAAAAAAACAAATTAAATCTCATTAATACGCCATCCAAAGCAGAAGAAAATATCTACACATCAGACATATTGGCACCAGAGCCACTTAAGCAAATCCCAAGGCATCTTGGCAACTACCTACGATCCTCATTCATGATCATTTCTGTTTCGTTAACAATATTGTGGAATAAAATCGTACCGACGATGGCGACGCTTCCGAATCGTTCGGTTAGACCGCTCAAAACAAACTTGGACACGTTTTATGGATTTTATAATCGGTCAATGCTGGAACTACTCCAAGCGGGGCATGGTCGAGGCGGTTGTGGTGGAAAGTAGAAGATTTAGCGGTTTCGGGAAATAAATGTTATAATATATAGGAGGACATTAACTACTCTATTCTCTTTACTTATCTCTCCCAATTCTCCTTCTTACTTAACTTCTCATTTTCAGTATCTATGTACAAGTCATACTAAATATCTCCGCTCCACTAATAATCGTCTTCTCCAATGTCCTTCTCACCGCTCTGACTTCGTTCAATCTACATTCTTCGTGCAATCTATCCTATTATGGAATGCGCTTCCTTATGAAATCAGGATGGCTAACAGTCGGCTCGCCTTTAAAATTAAGTTAAGGAAATATTTCCGTGAAAACAATTTAGCAGATTCAGCTCGACTTTGAATTATCTTGATGTTATATATTTATAGTTATATATGTAGGTATGTATAATATGTATATTTTATTATATGTATAATTTACTTAGGTATTTATCAATTTTATTATATGTAATTATAAGTCCGTAGTACGAAACATATTTTACTACTTTACTGGTGCATCTACCTTATTCTTTGTCTCTGCATTACCCTAAGGTTGTCTGGTAGAGAACGCCTATGGCGTTAAGACCGCCTTTGTACCCTGTTGTGCATAAAGAATTAAATAAATAAATAAATATATCGGACACTAAATCATGGCAAATCCCATACATTAATTTCACAAAAAAAAATCTAGTTTTTATATAATTCAGAATGGCATTTTTTATCATTGGTGCCTACGCTATTTATTATAATATTTATTAAACCCCGCAATAGAAATAGAACATTTCTATTGTTATTTATCATTGAGCTAATTTTTGAACGTGACTATATTGACAGCTGGCCATACGGCGCGTTCAAAAATGAGCTCAATTTCAAATTATTTAGGTAAATACTGTACTTTAATTGGAAATATTATATTTTATTCCGGGTTTCTACAAATATTTTAAAAACCTAAAGTTATTCAGACCAAGGATAAAACTATTCCAACTTTTCCAAGAATCTTCTTTATTTTTGTGTACAAATCCTGCCCTGATTCTTTTCACTATTGTAACAACTACAACGCCCGGACATTCGAAACTGACGACAACGGTATGGAACGAAAAACTAAGTTTAGTTATTAATTGTACGTAATACTTGATTTTTAAATACGGTTTTCATATTTTTTCATTTGATAGACAGCCTGTAAAGTATGAAGAGAAATCAATTATTATGCTACTATGTCACTTAATCATTCCGCGGATTTATCAAATTATCTTTCTCCACTACATTATATCCGTCCTCACTCCTGTGGATTTATTTAGAAGCCACCTCTGATATAGTATGCAACGTAAAGTTACTTCAGTCCCGGATATATTAAGTGGATGGATATGGATATGCTAATCGGATACATATCTTTACTTGGAATGATATATTACTTATCCAATCTTTTACCGGAGCTAGTTAGCTCATCTCTAGTCTGTAGAGATAAGAGTGTAATGTGTTATTAAAATAACTCAAAACTTGAAACTAGTTTGTTCAGAATCGATTGTAGGATGGTTTACACTTCTTTTTAATATAGGTTAATTTGTACAAACAAATCAATATTGTATCATGCCGAGTCAAAATGTTTCATATGACACAACGCTGAGCGCGAATCCAGTGCAGCGATGCCTACGTAATACGAACCAAAGACATTTCTATACTTACGTCAGTATAATACCTTTATGATACGAACACGTCATATTATAATTGTTTGGGAAAAGCCGCGTTGGTGCGGGGCGGGGCGGGGCGAGCGGGTCGCGTCTATTAGAATAAGTATGATAACAAAAATTACAAATATCGTCTACAATACTTTATGAAAATCAATAATTATTTGCCATATCAAATTAATACACTTGAAACTAGTTGGGATGTCTGAGGTTTCCAACTTTTTAGTTATAAATAAATACATAAATATTTTTGGGACATTTTTACACAGCACCATCTAGTCCCAAACTAAGCAGAGCTTGTACTATGGGTACTAGACAATGGATATAATACTTAAATGCTTTATTTTTTGTAAATACATACTTAATACATAAGAAACACCCAGACCAACACAAACACTTATGTTCATCATATAAATATTTGTGTCCTGTGGTAATCGAACCCACGACCTCGTGAACAGCAGTCCGACACTGGAACCACTAGACCACAGACGTCAATAGCTATATAAATAACATGTTGTATTAATTAATATTATTATTTAATATTATTTGTTCGTAGCCTTTACTTCGTCGAACTCCTCCTAGATTGCTGTGTAAAATGTCCCAAAATATTTATTTTGTTTATTCTATTACAATAAAAAACGATTAGTACAACTCAATCACATAATTTCCGTCTTTATTTCATGACTTCTACCATCCTCGTTCTGACCGAATTCTGTTGCCAAGTGGCTGCAAACTTTACCAGGGTTTTACGGAGACCGTTTTATTTTGTTTTCCGTATTTTGATGTGATTTGAATTTAATTTCTCGTTTTTCATATAAAGTTGTTTAAGCATCTTATCATATCGAATAATTTGAAATGGAAAATAGTATTGGAAATGGAATTTCTACTTCCACTGTAAGATGGTTTCCCAGTCAGGTTTCTTTATAAGGCAGGTGTTATTCTGTCATAGCAAGTTCAAGTTTTTGTTTTGTGTATATTATCATGGACGCACTCCATCCGGGGAAAGCGGAGCCAGCGTCAGACTCTTACTGAATAAAACCACCACGGTATTCCTCTAATTACCTTTGACCGAGGGCGTGGGAAACACTCATCTCGGTCCCGGCTTGCTACTAGTAGGTGAGCCCTTTCTCCACGTGCGGCCTTAACATCGCCTACTCCTTCCTCCTGAGTGGCACGCGCGGATCTTGTAACCTTTTCAGACACAATTAAATTTCATTAAGGGGAATGTAGCAGCCAAATGGCGCCCCCATCAGTAAAAAAATATTTCTCACTGAATACTTAATTTATCGAAAATTCGTTTTTAACAATTGAAGTACAGGGGGCCTACTCGCGTTTGACGAACGACAAACGAAATACGAACTTTCGTTCCGACTGATACCTACACAATAAAGATAGGCACATAAAAAAGGCACAATAAAGATAGACTATTGTTCATTGTCGTATGAAATTGATCAGAGAACAGAAAAACAAACGTCAAAACACGATCATCGCATGCGATATGGGAACGATGGTTGACCGGAGTAGCAAATTGTGCGATGAACGATACGATTGATCGAATATCGTCGAACGCGAGTAGACCCTCAGGTACTGTAGTTTAATCAGAAACTATTAACTCTGTTAATTATAGTTCGCTGTAGTTGTAGTTAGAAAAACTGCCAAAAGTGACCGTTTTTCGCACTTTTACTATCTTCAACTACAGCGAACTATAATTTACAGAGTTAATAGTTTATGATGTATACAGCGAGTAAAATTTGTTTTACTGATGGGGGCGTCACTTGGCTGCTACATTTCCCTTAAGTGCCGCGTGGATTTTTAGGCAGACAAGAGGATGAAAACGATCCGACAGTTCGATTAATCGAACGAAGAGGAATGATAAAAGAGTCTCTACGAGTGAGTATACTCAAATGAGCTCCACTCCAGGGGCATCCCACAACAGTCACTCTGCTACCTACGGACTGGATAATCTTTTTTAGCATATTAGGCTATATTTCATCAATCATCAACTCAGCCTATCGCAGTCCACTGCTGGACATAGGCCTCTCCCAAGTTGCGCCACAACACTCGGTCCCCTGCCTTCCGCATCCAGTCCCCCCCAGCCACGTTTTTCAGGTCGTCGGTCCACCTGGCGGGGGGGCGCCCTACGCTGCGTTTGCCGATTCGCGGTCTCCACTCAAGGACTCGTCTGCTCCAGCGGCCATCGGTCCTTCGACAGACATGGCCAGCCCACTGCCACTTCAGCTTACTGATCTTACAAAAATATATACGATATAAATATATTATATCCTATCCATTATATATATATATTATATTATTATATTATATTATTATATTATATCCTATATTTATACGATATAAATTGTTGAAAAAAAATTGCTCTCGTGTAGGATGTGAACCTGTGACTCCTGGTTCAATACAACAGTATATAGCGACATCTATCCGGTGACATGAGAAATATCCTACATCGCGCAAGCAGAGTTTACACGTAAGTTAGAATATATACAAGAGCCCAACTTCAACCGTTGGGCAGTAGCCCGCCAGGCGCAGACCCACCCTGGTCGGTTTGAACCATGCTCGTAGTATCGAATTCAATTTCCACTTTGTATCCGTCCACGGGTGACTACATCTTATTGAGAAGTAGACCGCGGTTCTTAACCAACTCCATTAAAACAAAATAAGTTTAATCGGATTACATCGCGTATATTATTTATACTCCATTAACTTGGCAGTTAATTCAAAGTCGACACAAAATTATTTGCAGATTTCTTGAAATTATGAAATAAAAACTTTTTAACAAAAAATAAAACCGACTTCAAAAACCTTAACTAAAAAGTAAAAAATAATCCTTGTATGTATTTCAAAATCTTAACATAAACCAACATTTTGAAGGCGGCGCGTGATTGACCTTTTGTGTAATGTAAATATAATGTACAATCGAGCGCATTTCTACAGTCAATAACCTCCTCCTTTTTTTGAAGTCGGTTAAAAAAACCCGCCGAATACATAACCTCCTCCTTTTTTTGAAGTCGGTTAAACATACGACATACTATAGTCGCTTCTAAATCTATTCATGCCTTAATCATAAAATCTTCTAAAGATATCTCAGTATTTTTGTTGTCCGAAATGGAAATTAGAGTCGTAATGGATTCTTTTAGTCCTATTCGGTTAACGTTAATGTGTATTTGATTCTCTTTGAAGTGATTTTGATTTGTTTTCTTAACTTTTCTACTTGTTGCTTTATCGCTTGTTAAAGAAAGAAAGAAAGAAAGAAAGAAAGAAAGAAAGAATCATTTATTTGCGTAGAATACAGGTGGTACCAGATATAAAAATTGGTGGTTTAGGAACAGTGCTATATTCTGCTTGTATTAAGCATGCAAAAATCCAGTATAGATGAAACCAATTGAACTATTTTATTATTATTGTAAGTTATTATTATTGTGCCCATTATTACACAGTATTATTAGAGTTCATAATTAAATTTACATTATTATTTTATTATTATACATTATTAGTCAGAAATAAAAAGGTTTGGACAGTTAGTTTTAATACAGACGTATTTATCGTAACTTATACCCGCGGCATTATATCATAGCGTATGATGGCGTTTTTGACATTTTCCAAGAGCGTTGTGACACATGAACATGCTGCGCCGACCCCAAATAAATTGGGATAAGGGCAGGAGGATGGTGATGATGTTGTGACACATTTCAAATTATTAGCGATTGGGACCAGTGGGGTAATTGTGTAATGCATTCACATTGACATCAGCTTTCATTTTGAAATTACAGCAATATTCATTGCGTGGTACGTAGTTGTCAATATGACGGATTGTCAAAACACACAGAGCAATGAACATTGAAATCCGAATGAATGCGATCGCGAGTGAGTTACGCAATTAGGCAGCAGGTTTATTACTTTGACCAACTCCAACTAGCTGTTATGAATAATATCTACATAAAGTAAATAATTTATCAAATTATTCAATAAACGTAACGTCTAGCCATTTTGTTTAATTGCTATTTAATCAAATTTTTTGTGACATACATTGTAGGATCCAGTACCCTATGTAAGTATGTAAGGGAACTCTAGAAATAACTGTACTAGGACTGTAGGTAACACTAGTATAATAATAATTAATCTAAAAGTAATAACAAGTAGCTCGCGACGCGTACAGTACTGATGTGTATCGAACGGTGTTCAATATAGTGAATCATCATTTCTGCGCCGGCGTCGCTCGCGACCAGTCGGCCGCGCCTCTCCTTCCTCATGCACCTCATACCCCTCCGTCGTCCAGGCCAATTAGTCACCAACATACATAAAAAACAGTAGGAATAAATAAAACTTGAATTTGAATAATAGATTCTAAATTGGAAAAATTATATTGCTGCAGCAGTGCATCACTATTGACATAAAGTACGGCAATTGTTCCTTCATACGTAGCTGTCAATATTTACGGATCTTCTTGAGCAAGCAAACGTCAAAAATGCCATCATAGCGTGCCGCACCTATAACTAGGTATATAAATTCATAATCATTAATATAAACGGTTTCACTCACGTTATTCCATCGGGTGACATAACATGAGTGAAACCGTTTATATTAATAATTATAACTAGGCATGTGCTAGAGAAGAGCGTGTGTGCGTTCGGGAAGCTACGCAATATCTTCTCGTCCAAAATACCGCAGAGTCTCAAGACGAAAGTCTTTGACCAGTGTGTGTTGCCAGTAATTACTTACGGTACTGAAACGTGGTCGTTCACAATGGGCCTGATAAGAAGGCTCAAAGACACTCAAAGGGCAATGGAGAGGGCTATGCTCGGAGTGTCCCTGCGTGATCGAATCAGAAATGAGGAGATTCGCAGGGGAACGAAAGTTACCAACATAGCCCGAATATTTGCCAAACTTAAGTGGCAGTGGGCGGGGCACATTGCTCGCAGAACTGATGGCCGATGGGGCAGTAAAGTTCTGGAGTGGCGACTGCGTACTGGAAGGCGCAGCGTGGGTAGGCCCCCACAAGGTGGACCGACGACCTGGTGAAGGTCGCGGGAATCCGCTGGATGCGGAAGGCACAGGACCGGTCGTTGTGGCGATGCTTGGGGGAGGCCTATGTCCAGCAGTGGACGTCTTTCGGCTGAAATGATGATGATGATGTGCTAGAGAAACTAGCTGGGGGGGACTGGATGCGGAAGGCAGAGGACCGAGCGTTGTGGCGCAACTTGGGAGAGGCCTATGTCCAGCAGTGGACTGCGATAGGCTGAGTTGATTGATGTGCTAGAGAAGAAAAAGAAGAGAGAAAAATAATTTATGTCAGAAAATACAACAAAACACACCATTACCAAAAATAAACAAAAGCAAAAACAATTACGTCAGGAATAACATGAAAAATATTAAAACATAAGGAATTTAAAAAATCTTGAAGACGAAGGTCTTCAACCAGTGCCTCCAGTCTGTCATGACTTACGGCGCCGAGACGTGGACACTGACAGTTGGGCTAAACCACAAATTCAAAGTCGCTCAGCGAGCTATGGAGCGAGCTATACCTGAAGTTTCTATGAAGGATAAGATCCGTAACGAGATTTTCCGGAGAAGACTCGGAGTGACCGACATAGCTTGTAGGATCAGTAAGCTGAATTGGCAGTGGGCTGGCCATGTCTGTCGAAGGACCGATGGCCGCTGTAGCAGACGAGTCCTTGAGTGGAGACCGCGAATCGGTAATGTTTTAATACCTCAGTGGTTGCAACCTGTGTTTAGGGTTCCGTAGTCCTACAAGTAACCCTTATAGTTTCGTCATGTCCGTCCGTCTGTCCATCTGTCCGAATCCTTTACAGCTTAATAACTTCTACAGTTATAAACATAAGTAAATGAAATTTTGTTAAAAATGGTTTAGATATAGACCTCAATTTTAAAAGAATAAAAAAATCTTGATAACGTATTTTCTTTTTTTCACTGCACCCCCTCGTGTGGGGTATAATTGAATAGGTCTACTAAAATGAAGGTAATGTTTCATACATAACTTTTTTATCAGGTGTACCATCTGCGAAATAATAAATAAATAAATATCTTCGGGACATTTTTACACAGCACCATCTAGTCCCAAACTAAGCAGAGCTTGTGGTATGGATACTAGACAATGGATATAATACTTATATACTTTTTTTGTTTGTAAATACATACTTATAATAATAAGAAACACCCAGACCAACACAAAAAAGCAATGTGCAATGTGTCCACCCCCTGCCATTTCTAAACTATGCAACGTAGAAACTTATAGTCTTCCACAATAATAGACCTTTATAAAAACTATCTTTTAAAATTATTTCGAGTGTAATGTGATTATAAATATTTGAGTTATAGTGAGAAAACTGAAAAATACTTAAGACGTCCTAGTTCATAGGTCATTGACCTTAGAGAAAAATGATCTTAGCAAATAATGCTCCTGTCGTTACTTTCTATTTAAAATAATCACAAAAATAAACTTTGTGTTATGTTGACATGACATACTTCTTAAATTTGGCGCCATCTAGCGGCTACTAACAACACTCTCTGAGTCGCCAATGCTGCCGTCTATTGCAAAATTAAAATAGACATGATTAATATTCGATTTGATTTGTTTGGAACCCTATAATACTGAGCATGGCCCGTTATGCTCTTGGCCGGTTTTTTCTATAATCTGTCATTATGATTTGATTAATGATGATTACGCATTATCGGCCTCAGTGTACTGCTTTAGGCTGATGATGATGGTGAGAGATAGCAGTGGCTATACATATACTTCTCCAATTGAATTCCCAATAACGCTTAAATCAAAAAAAGCTCTAGTAATTTTCATGATGTTGATAAACTCCATTAACATTTTCATTTCAGCCGAAAGACGTCCACTGCTGGACAAATGCCTCCCCCAAGCATCGTCACAACGACCGGACCTGCACCTTCCGCATCTAGCGGATACCCGCGACCTACACCAGGTCTTCGGTCAACCTTGTGGCGGGCCTACCCACGCTGCGCCTTCCAATATGTGGTCACTACTCCAAAACTTTACGGCTCCATCGGCCATCCGTTTTGCGAGCAATGTGCCCCGCCCACTGCCATTTATGTTTGGCAATTCTTCGGGCTATGTCGGTTACCTGCGTATCTTTTCATTTCTGATTCCATCGCGCAGGGACACTCCGAGAATAGCCCTCTCCATTGCCCTTTGAGTGACTTTGAGCCTTCTTATCAGGCCCATTGTGAACGACCACGTTTCAGTGCCGTAAGTAATTACAGAGAAACTTCATAGCATCACCGATACCATTAATCAACAGTCTATATAATTAATACTCTTTTAAACTAAAGTATGACGCTAGGATACTCGGTACATAATATACTCCATATTGCTTGAAATTGATTAATTACTTCGTCGCTCGTTCCGGAGTGGACACCCACTATATAGTGGTTCCAATGGAGTTTATTTATCCTTCGCGAATTCCTTTAGTTATCTTCATTGATGAGCTAATTACTCTAGTTCATTATTGCACATTATTTCTTGGATATTCCGTAAAACAAAATTACTACGTATATAAAGAATCTCCTTCTTCTTCTTCTATCGTGTTGATATGAGCTACATAATGATAATAGCTCATCAATCAACTCAGCCTATCGCAGTCCACTGCTGGACATAGGCCTCTCCCAAGTTGCGCCACAACGCTCGGTCCTCTGCCTTCCGCATCCAGTTCCCCCCAACCACGTTCTTTAGGTCGTCGGTCCACCTGGCAGGGGGGCGCCCTACGCTGCGATAATAGATGATGATGATAATAGCTCATGCCGTGGGCAAAAGATTAGTCAGTCAGCAGGTTGGTAGCGGGGCTGACTGCCCAGGGTGCGCCGGACGATCAACTAAATATCGTCACTCGTGGAGGCTCTTTTAATGCACCCCAAGAATCTCCTTATCTCTTCTTATAGTAGTAGAAATCTAAATTATATGATTTCTATGGATTTCCCAGAGGATGGGCAGCAGCGTTCTCTGAGTATTTAACCAACCAACTGAGATCGCTAACCCGCCTGCCAAGCGTGGCCATTATGACATATCGCCCCCTTAATGGGAGCAGCCTCGTCCAGCAGTGGACGTATTTCGGCTGATGATGATAAAGAAAAACTTTGTATGTTTTGAGTCACTGTGCTGTGAGCATAAAATAATTCTTAAGCATTCCTCATTCTGTTACTTCATTCGGAGCATAAAACAGTGGGGAGGAGTTCTTTCCTCGTCCTCTAAAATTACATTCAGTATATAAATACGGGGTTTTCACTCCTGGGCGACGGGTGACTGTATAAGTCAAACAAATGTTTAAACCATTCGTTTATTTATTTATTTAACAGCTGCCTACTGTACTTACACTGTACTTGCCCATCACGTACAGTAGACCAAGTTATAATTTAGGTACATACATATATAATTCTTATAAGTCTAATCACTTAAAAAATTATGACAAAAGCTGACAAATTGGTTTATTTTGGTGTTAAAAATATCAACTTATTATATTGTTTTTTTTTTATTGATTTGTCTTATTTAATTACGTAAATATGCAAGTTAAAGTTTCTGTTTATGCAGGTGACTGCATACTGGCTCTGCAAAAAAAAACTTTTCAGTTTTCAACTTTCCAAGTTGTCAAGAGTTCAGAAGTGTGATGCGGGCGGTTCGTGGTTCGGGTGAAGTTTGAGAAAGGTATTCTTTTTTTATTAGACATTTTTAATTTTTTCGCCTCTGTTTCTAGTTGGATATTTAAGCATATATTTTGATGAATTCTTTTTTTCTTAGTTTAAAAATATTTATTGAAATACATAGAAACTCATTCAATGTATAGTGTAATTCATTGAATGTGTTTCTATATATTTTAGACACTAACATAAGTATGGGTAGCTGCGCCTAAGCTAGGCAAAAACCTGTATTTCAGGTCACAGTCCTCTTTCCTAATTAATGAGCATTAAATTACAATAAGTGGGGCTATTTTAACATTCAAATGATTTGTGTATGTGTAGGGTGTGTGTGTTTGTGGTGTGTGTTGTGAGGAATGTGAGAGTGTGTGTTTGTTGAGTAGATATCTCCATTTACATGATTTTACGTCACGCGTGTGTTAAAATTCAAGTTAAGATGATGAATATTTAATAATAATTGAATAAAAGAAAAGTCTTGGTAGTCACAAGTAAGCAAAAAACGGAATATTTTGTTTTTGCATTCTTTTTTACTAAATAAACAAAAGTTGAGTACCAAACAGCACGCAACACTGTAAAAGATTATGATATTGTGAGTGATTACTGCGTGCATCGAAACGATTTTAATTAATAATATTGTACGGTAGAATAAATATTTTTTTTAGAAATATCTGTAAAGACGCTTGTCATCTTAGTCTACCTGCGACCACGAAATGCTGCAAAGCTTTCGAAACGTCAGGAAAACCAATTTAAATAATATACGCGATTTAATCCGGTTAAACTTTGTTTTATTATATTGAATATAAATAAATAAATAAATATTTTTGGGACATTAATAATTAAATAAATTAATTAATTATAATTAATTAGGTATATTATTTATAATTATTAATAATATACCTACTCGTTCAAAAACTGGTACATTTTATTTTTACGATCATGGCAACATTTAGCTCGCCCTACGTCGATGACGTCACCCAAAATCGAGGCCAAATCTCAAGACGTTTTGTATCACGTGATCAACACATAAAAAATCTAAATTTCAAACAGAAAAATAATTAAAAATAATATATGAATAAGCTTTCCTATTGTAATATTAATGTGTATTTGTGTGTACAATAAAGTATAATAATAATAATAATAAAAATAAAATATTTAGAATATATTTAAATTAACAAAACTTAGTAAAAGTTTATCTTCAACTTATAATCTACGTTGTGTACAATTTTCATAATTTTTGGCAATACCTGTCAAACACCCTATTATTCATTAAGCCTAAATATATATAGTATATTTTATTATATGTTTAATGTACATAGGTATTTATCTATTTTTATTATATGTAATTATAAGTCCGTAGTACGAAACATATTTTACTACTTTACCTTATTCTTTGTCTCTGCATTACCCTAAGGTTGTCTGGTAGAGAACGCCTATGGCGTTAAGACCGCCTTTGTACCCTGTTGTGCATAAAGAATTTAATAAATAAATAAATAAATGTATATCGTGCACTGAATATCACCTGGTGTAAAAGGCCTTTTAGATGGTAGCACCATAGTCTTGCAAGCGACACGATATAAAAACCTGGGGGTCTACTCCCGTTTGACGATATTCGATTAATCGTACGAATCATCGCACAATTTGCTACTCTGGTCAACCATCGTTCCCATATCGCATGCGATGATCGTGTTTTGACGTTTGTTTCTCTGATCTCCGATCAATTGTATGCGACTATAAACCTTAGTTTATATTTATTGTGCCTTTTTTATGTGCGGTTCTTTATTGTGTAGGTATCAGTCGGAACGAAAGTTCGTACTTCGTTTGTCGTTCGTAAAACGCGAGTAGACCGTCTGGGCATTGTCCGTTTAAAATAGGTTACCTACTTACATTAAAAGAAAACTCAAGCCATCTCACAGAATAGTTCTTAAACTATGATTGGGCCCATCAAGCGATGCAATCCAATATGAAAGCACCATTGTGAAAGATTCTAAAACATTTTTCATTATTAAATGGAACTTCTTTATTATTTAACCCTTCAGTTAGACTTCTTGGACGGATTGGAAAATATGCCTGAGGCCTTTTTAATTTTGTGAAAACTAATCTTGGGATATACCCAGTATTATAAAGGTATAACTAGGTAGGTAGGTACTGAAAGGATTAAAATTAAAAAGATTTGAAACCAATCGATTTTTACGTCAGGTTTTGGTAGAACGAAACGTTGTATTGGATTGTCGTTTTGGATTTTATAAGAGTATTTTAAACTAAAGATATAAAAACACATGCCAGGCATTGGCTTCTTTAGATTTCGCTTTGCATGCGTTAATGCGTTAAAAATAATAAAATTATTCAAAGTTCAAAGTATTATTTGCAAAAAATACGTTGGTTACAAGATCTTATTCAATTATGAAAAACATAATAATGCTCTCTATTTTGCTAACATACATTAAAATGCAAAATTAAGAAAATCATTTACATTATAAAAGCAGTTATTTAGTAGCCATATTTTTAATTTTTTGCTCATTAGCTGTATGGGGCCTTCTTTAAATCTATTTGGCTTTATTGGCTTTTATATATTTTTTTTTATCATCCTGTTTTATTTGTTTCCCTCTCTTCGACTGAGTATCTAAAGTTACGTTAGCGAAACAATCATACAAATTGATTCATTCGTTTTTGAGAAAATTGCGGACATACATGCATACACACATACTACATACGGGTTAAATATAGAATCACCTTTTTTGAAATAGGTACAAACCGCGCGGGTCTTCACATTGCGGCAGAATGTAGATGGAGTCCTTTCGCCTGCATATTCATTTGTAAACGCGCGACAATTTGTTCGCCAAATGCACACACATCCCTCAGTTAAATTCTGTGTCATATCTGTTGTTTGAGCATAGGTTTACGTTTGCCGTGCATTCACTAATGTGAACGCACCCTAATGTTAGAACATTACCATTCTAGATAAAATCGAATTGAAATATCACGTACCTAATAGGGGTTTGTTTCCACGGATCCCGTGATCAGACTGAATTAGCCATGGATCCCAGAGCGTTTTTTCCACTGATACCGTGATCCATTTCCCTCAAAGAAACAAATTAATATTTTACCCGCTGATCACGGTATCCGTGGCTACAAGAAAGAAAATAAAATAATTTTCGAAACTGATCACGGTGTACAAAGTAATTTTTTGTTTTGTGTTATTTCCCAAAAGGAAAGAAGTTATAATTAAAACAGTGATGTATAATTACGAAGTAATATATCTATGGATGATTGTAATTTTCAGTCAAAGAGAATAGATCTGAACAAAACATTACTACAATAAAGTCTGGCCACCAATTAAGATAAATAATGATAAAATACAAAACTCCTGTACTAACTTATGCATAAGTACTCATAAAACACTGAAAGTGAGATCTTTCCATAATAATAATAATAGTCAAAGAAAACAATTGTTCCATTGTTGCCAAAATTATATTACATTTTCGGAAAACAGGATGAGGCTGTCACATAAAAACAGGGACAATTGCCGAAAGCATTTGTTAAGATAATAAATACTTACATAATGTCAGCCAATATAATAATCGCTTTGCAACAACAGGAATAGGTATATTTCTTTTAGATAAAACTCTGGAAAAATGCCAGGTGAAAGTGAGGAGGTTAATTAATATAAATGAAATGAAAAAGGCGTGTCAGGATCACAGAGGGAGGAAATATATAGTCTCTGTCTATCCCAATCTTCTTCTATCGTGTCGACATGAGCTACATAATGAACATGGCTCATGCCGAGGGAAAAATATTTAGCCAGTCAGCAGATTGGTAGCGGGGCTGATTACCCAGGTATCGTAATAGGAAACGGTAAGTCCATATCCGTCATATTCGCAAAATGACATATTGGGATGACATATTCTCAAATTGTTTTATTCTGAAAAAGTCACATAGCAAAACGTCACATTAGCGAAACGCCATTTTAGCATAATATCAAATTCTCGGTATGTCTAGTAAGTCACTATGTGATTTTATAAATCTGTTACTGTTATTAAAGTAAATCGCACATTACGCAATATGATTTTTTGAGAATGTGGTATTTTGCTAGGATGGAATTTTGCGAACGTGACGTTTTGTGAGCGTGACATTTTAAGAAAAAAAAAAACATTTTGCAAATGTGTAATTTTGCGTCAATATGTCATTTTGTGAATGTGGCGTTGTGCGCCAAATCCGTCTGTATACCACCAAAATTGATTAATCTTCAAGCTACATATATTTTATACAGGCTGATACACTAAATTACACACGGCTTCACGTGCCAAGTTAAATGCCAGAACGCTAAGCCGCTAAATCAATCCCTGTAAACGTGTTCTATGAGCGTATGAGCGAGAGATTAGCTAGCTATATCTATTTGTGTCTATAATTATCTTGAGCTACTATAGTATTATATTATCTGTGGCGTAGGGTAATTATTAGGGATGGACCAAAATTCGGTAAACATTCGGCTTAACCAAAGTTCGGCAGTTTTACCGAAGTTCGGTTCATCACCGTCATTATCATTTCAGCCAAGAGACATCCACTGCTCGACATTGGCCTCTCACAAACGCGAGGGATATACCATAATCGCCACGCCTGGCAGGCGGGTTGGTGATCGCTGTTGGTTGAATAAATACTCGGAGAACGCTGCTGCCCATCATCTGGTGAACCCCTTAGTCTCTTTTTACGACAGTCAAGAAAAGAGACGGGGTGGTGTTATTCTTTGATTCCGGCACCACACGGACACACCTCGGTATTCGGTATGATTTCATACTAAACATTCAGCCGAAGTTCGGCTTCGGTGTAAAGAACATTCAGCCCATCTCTAGTAATTATTGATTCGGTCCTATTTCGGTAATCATCTTTCGGTTTGTAGCATAAACTTACTATACTGACGTAGTATAATATGGTTTCTAGACTGGAGTAATTAGTCTCTAAGCGAAAATTTCATTCAAAGTTCCAATCATAGTTGGATCACAAAAAATATCGCAAAATGTTCGCCGACACGCATTAAACGCACGAATAATGTATGTACTATTGGCAAACATTTTTCCGCCAATCAGGCTCCACCAATAAGGGTCCTTAAAACAACTCTTTTTGTAAAACCATTTGTTTTTATTAGTGTATGATACCTTCACGGACAAGGAACAATAGTCTAGGAACAATACACATACATACATACATATTATCACGCCTGTTTCCCACTGGGGTAGGCAGAGACTATAGATTTCCACCTGCTACGATCCTGACACACCTCTTTCGCTTCATCTACGTCCATTAACCTCGTCATGCATGCTCGTCGGTTTAGAGAACTCTTAACCGGCATTTTTTGAGAACATCCGCGATTTGATCGCGATACGTTCGCCGAAGTCATCCCCTTCCAATTCTTCCATCCACACTCGCTTCGTATACTTGTTCGTCAATCTCCTCTCGTCCATCCTCTCTATATGTCCAAACCATCTTAACATACCTTTCTCAATCTTTGTCACTACATCTTCTTTCACTCCACAACGCTCCCATATCACGTTATTCCTTACTTTATCTCTCACAGTTACACCACACATACTTCTGAAAGCTCTCATTTCTACTGCATTTATACTGATTTCATGTTTCTTCTGCCATATCCAACTTTCATTACCATACATAAGTGTAGGCACTAAAACTCTCCCATGAACAGCGAGCCGTGCCTTTTCCGACACTTTGCGGCTGTTCATGAAGGTGTGAAACAAATAATAACCTAGTCTTATTTACGTTTATACTACACCTTCACCTTCAATAAAGATTTCCAAGTGGCTTTCTTCTTTATCGTATGACTGCACCGAAAATATTCTAGTTCATTAGTCATGATAAAATTAAAGGACACAATAATAGTTATTTGTTATACAAGAGTGCAAAGTTGCTTTTTAACCGCGTGCTTAATTTTGATGACCGAGCAAGGGTAGGATTCTAAAATTAGAATCCTGAGCGTCAGCGAAGGAATCAAAAGAGCACAAGGTGAAAAATCTTTGCACTCGAGTGAACACGTAACTTTTCATCCCGCCTCAGCGAGCAAATGACTAAATGCAAAAAAATTACATTTACAATTACAAGATACTTTTATTTAACACTAGCTTTTACCCGCGGCTCCGCTCGCGTTAAATTCTGCTAACCCACGTCAGTCCAGTCCAGTCCAGTCCATTCCAGTCCAGACCACTGTCCCACTGTCCCGCTGCCCCGCTACCCCACTGCCCCGCTGCCCCACTATCCCACTGCCCCACTGCCCCACTTCCCCCAGCCCCGCTGCCCCGCTTCCCCACTGCCCCACTGCCCCGCTGCCCAGCTGCCCCACTGCCCCGCTACCCCACTGCCCCACCACCCCGCTACCCCACTGCCCCACTGCCCTGCTGCCCAACTATCCCACTGCCCCACAGCCTGCCCCGCTGCCCCCCACTGACCCGCTGCCCCGCTACCCCACTGCCCCACTGCCCCGCTGCCCCAATATCCCACTGCCACGCTACCCCACTGCCTCACTGTCTCACAGCCTGCCCCGCTGCCCCACAGCCCCGCTTCCCCGCTGCCACTCTGTCCGGCTGCCCCGCTGCCCCACTGCCCCGCTGCCCCGCTTCCCCACTATACCACTGCCCCACTGCCCCGGTAACCCACTGCTCCGCTGCCCCACAGTCCCGCTGCCCCGCTAACCCACTGCCCCACTATCCCACTGCCTGCCCCGCTGCCTCACTCCCCTACTACCCCGCTACCCCACTGCCCCGCTGCATCACTGCCCCGCTGCTCAGCTGCCCCACTGCCCCGCTACCCCAATGACCCGCTGCCCCTCTATCCCACTTCCTCACTGCCCCGCTGCCCCGGTACCCCACTGCCCCGCTGCCCCACTGCCTCGCTGCCCCGATGCCCCGCCCCCACTGCTGCCCCGCTACCCCACTGCCCCGCTGACCCACTATCCTACTGCCCCGCTGACCCACTATCCCACTGCCCCACAGCACCGCTGCCCCGCTGCTCCGCTGGCACGCTGCCCCGCTGCCCCATTGCCTCGCTGCCCCGCTGCCCCGCCCCCGCTGCCCCACTGACCCACTACCCCGCTTCCCCACTATCCCAATGCCCCACTGCCCCGCTGCCCCGGTACTCCACGGCCCCGCTGCCCCGCTGGCACGCGGCCACGCTGCCCCTCTGCATCACTGCCTCGCTGCCCCGCTGCCCCACTGTCCCACTGCCTCGCAGTCCCGCTGCCCCACAACCCCACTGCCCCGCTACCCCATTGCCCCACTATCCCACTGGCCCACTGCCCCGCTGCCCCACTGCCCCACTGTCCCACCGTCCCACCGTCCCGCTGCCACTGTCCTACTTTCCCACTGTCCCACGGCCCACTGTCCCACTGTCTCACTATATCACTAAATCACTATCGTCCCGTCCCATGTCCCATGTCCTGTCCCATGTCCCATCCTATGTCCTGTCCCATGTCCCATCCTATGTCCAGTCCCATGTGCCGTCCCACTGTCCTGTCCCATGTCCCGTCTCATGTCCCGTCCCATTTCCCGTCCCCTGTCCCGTCCACTGTCCCGTCCCCAGTCCCGTCCCCTGTCCCGTCCCCAGTCCCATCCCCAGTCCCATCCCCTGTCCCGTCCACTGTCCCGTCCCCAGTCCCGTCCCCTGTCCCGTCCCCAGTCCCATCCCCAGTCCCATCCCCTGTCCACTCCACTCCACTCCATCGTACATTACTATGCTCGTGCAAATGCATAGAAGCTTCGATCTGTCGGGTGAGTACGCATCCCACGATTTTTTTTTTTCTTTTTTTCTTTCTTTCTTTCTTTCTTTCTCAAAACCCATACCAGTTTTTAAGTCAGATCATCAGCTTTCAAACAAAAAAAAATCATCAAAATCGGTCCAGTAGTTTTAGCGTGATGCTGGAACAAACAAACAAACAAACAAACAGACAATTTTATAATAGTTAAGATTAAGAAGATAAGATAATATACTTGAAGAAGAAGGTAATTAAAAATTGTAGACTGAAAATAGTATTTTTTTAGTTACACCAAGATAACTTTATGCTTATTCGTATATTAAGATGGATACAATATAACAATGTTTAGGTACTTCTAAATTTTATTGATCTAAAAATTAGAGAAATCGCAATTTAGAGGTAGCTTCCGGCCCTTGTCTGTCAGTCGAAAGATTCTTATTTTCAGTTGGCTCAAAAGACTGCATTTCCAAGATGGCACCACCCACATACGACAGGATTATTTTTTTCTACTCTATAAAATTCGGCCCGACCAAAAAGTTTTTAATGCAATTTCTTTAGCAGCCGTATTTTCTCTATGGAGGCGCGCGCCAGAGCGCATGCGTGCGAATGACAGCTGGATATGAGCGCCTTATTCACCTTGATGTATGCAAAATGTTGTAGAAAAATATAATTAAAAATCACCGGTTCCCGTCATCGTAGCGAGGTAAAATACATACCAGTTTTTAAGTCAAATCATAAGTTTTTAGTCACAAACCCTTTCAACAAAATCGGTCTAGTAGTTTTATAGTGATGCTGGAACAAACAAACAAACAAACAAACAGACAACTGACATTTAACAATTTTATAATAGTAGTAGATTAACTTTTAAGGTATATAAGTATTATATCCATTGTCTAGTACCCATAGTACATACATAGCTCTGCTTAGTTTGGGACTAGATGGTGCTGTGTAAAAATGTCCCAAAAAGATTGATTTATTTCATTTTAGGTATTAACTACTACATTATGATAGGTAAGTATTACAGAATAATCTTTGAATTATAACAAATAAAATAACACTTAGGTATAATTAGGAAAAATTTAAAGTAACGTTGCTAGTGTAATATTTTTGTTAGGTACTGTAATGTTGGTGTTAGTGATAGTGACTTGTGTACTGTTTTTCGGTAAACTATCTGTCATAAGTATGACATTAAGTAATAGTGTATCTATTAAGTAATAGTTGTAGCGATTCATCGGATTCCCTTGGCGTAACGTTTTCTGAGAGAGTTATGGTTCCTTTAGCTAGTCGCCACGTGTTAAACATATCGTACTGTTTCAAATACTTCTCGCGTGATTGTTGAGGGAGAAAGCTCATTTGCGCATTATCAACAGTTTCAGTCAATTCTGTTGGCGTCAAATAAACTTCCTCGTCGCTAGAACCACTCATTTTAGGTTTTTCACTTGTTTTCAAGTTTCTTGTTTTTAACCTAAGGTTTTAACAATATGACGTGAAAAGAAAGTGGCGCGCGCAAAGCAAATTAAAAAAAAAGTACACCAAGAAGGTTCCGAGTTTGAGTTTTTAACAAAATAAAAAAGGTTGTATGATAAATTTGGCACCATGGAGGGAGAAGTTAATAGGTTTAATGATGTTTTGAATTCACAAACTTAGCGCACACGATGTTCTAAATTCAATTTACTTTATCCTCTAGTGGATAAAAACGGTTATTGCACTCAGATATCGAAGAGCTCTTTCCGAGATGGGGGGATGAAAAATTATTTATATAAAAACACAGGATTATTGTTCATATTATTATTATTATACTATATAATTTATTATTGGACATCTACACTCTTACACATTACACACATTTATGTACACTACATAATTATACAACGTCATGTTCTGTATTCGTGCCATATTTAAGGAGGTGACTATACCACTGATATTGAACACGAATCAATAAAAAAAATCAATACCAAAAAAAACCTTTTTTTAAATACCTATTTGTAAACAAACAAATTCCCTCCGTGTGTCGCGTGCGACACAAAAACGATGGGTGAGAAACCACCAAAACAATTTGCAGGATTTTCCACCCTTTGACATTGCCACCGATGACTTATTTTCAGAGTCGTTCGGGATTTATTCTCAAACCCTCGCTATGTTTCTGAGTGACTGGATATTAAATAATCGTAGAATTTTTCAAGTATTGTCAGATGACTAAGCACATTATTTATCGTTTACTCTAGAAATATGGCGCGGTTACAGACCAACAACTTGTATACACTACACACACAACACACGGTCAACAAATCGGAATCATGACCCACAATAAGCTTAATATCCTACAGACATTTAATACAATTAGGTTGAATTTAGCTTAAACAGATAATTTACCTGGCAACAGACTTGTTATCAATTTTATTAGCAAGTGACAGTGACAGTTTACCAAATATAAATATTCAAAATGTCCTAAGTGCAGCATAGAAGAAAACCTTACTGTTTTGATGATTTCAAACGAATTATCAGCTGAGTGGGTCATGATTCCGATTTGTTGACTGTACATAATACATAATACATTTTAGTCATGAGTTTTGTTAATGTTAGCATGAATAAATATTTTTTAATAGTAATCTTAATGTCTCTACATGTTTGTAATTAATTAATTAGGTAGGTACCTACTTGAACTATGTCGACCAAGTACACAATGTTATTTCAACCTGCTAAACTTATGTATCTGGCACCCACAGGACAGGCGTGTGGGGCCACTGGATAATTTCTTATTTTGTAATGATGTTTCTTGGCAAATGAATTTATTATTATTTATTATCTACAGTTAAGCCTTTGTTAGTTTTTACAGGCAGCTATATTGAATTCAATTGGTTCGAAGAAATAAAACAAAGATATCTCAGCATTAATTTTGGAATCTCTGCACATTGCATTATCCCCTGCCTTTGGCGACAATTGTTTGAATCGTTATACATTCATGAGGGCTCTTTGACAATTCTTGTTTTTTACCAATCAGCCGTTTTCAAATATTCAACACAAATATTCTTGCGTTAACCGCACTTGATTGCAAGTGAATATTATTTAGCTGAGAATTTTGAATACCAACGTTTTGGTTTTGTCTTCTTTAACTTTAGTCTACCGTTGGATTTCCAGAATAGTCACTGGCTGTACATTCAGGGACTGAAGAATTTTTACAAGGATGAGCAGGAGAAATTACATTAGCGCTCATAGCAATACACCTGCTTCTGTTACTAGCACAAACCAATAAACCACAAGACGCGACTTTAACAAAGTTTTGCATTAGAACGCAGTCGTAACATGTTGGCGGGGACTGCGGGTGGACGGCGCATTATGATTGGTCGGCCTAAAAGTTCGGTGGTATGATTCCGTATAATTGGTGCCGCTCGCTGACGGATTGACGTCCTGATTGGTGGCGGAACGTATGATATGCAGTGTTACTGCATATGCGTTGTGACCGGGGGTGTCCGGCTAATCGGCGTCTAGAGGCTTCCTAGTCTGTGGTAATCAGTATCCTTATCGCGACGTGGCGAAGTCACGTTACAACGATGTGACGTCGTTTTTTACGCAGTAGCTTAGAGAGTGGCATATTTGCGCTACCGGTCATGAGTTTGATTCCTATTACACGGAGTAACAATGGCCTAGAGAAACTTTTTTTAATTTTTATTTAACTTAAACACAAAAATAATTACAAAAACATCACAAAAACCTTACACAGGTTTGTCTGGATGTTGAGACACTATTAAAAGGAGAGATAAATTTTGAATTTGTCTTCTTAATTCTTGCGGTTTTTTTTCAGCCAAAGCAGAATTGCTACTTTTAGCATCGGCAATCAACGATTTTGTAGCTTTTTGGAATCTCGATGCCGCGTCAGAATGCTGCAATCCGCACACGTACAAACACCAGTCGCGGCGATCAAGTCACTTTTAGAACACTTTTTGTAGTGACTGAACGGTAAAATGTAACGCAGTTAGTCATTAAAACGCAATGTAGAATCGATGCAGTCACTAAAACCCGCGATTTCGATACCGCAATCGAACGCAGCAAGTCGCCAAAACGCGATACAGTATCGCAAGCGATCAGTCAAAAAGTTTGCTAAAAGTATCGTGTGTGTTTTTTGTCCCTTATAAGAAAACCAATAGGGCAATGATGTTGAGATCTCAGTTAATCGGTAGGTACTAAAGAGTAAATTGACCGTCTTTCTCACCAATACAGCCAGTACAATAAAAACAATCAGTAGGCATGTCAATGACAGTAAAGTTACAATAACAGAATAATCAACTAGAGGAGTGAAAGGGTCGCATTGTTGAATGTCAAGTTGTTATTGATAGGGTTAGTTCAGGTTTTGTTGTGTCAATACAATTGGTGTCAGTTCCTTGAATAAACAAAGGAGGTTTATTTCAATAACAAAACACCCTTAGAATTACAAAACAAATCCTGTTTATATTCAAATCCGTAGGGAATTTTAAATCTTCAGGTCTTCTTTTGTTGGCTACTACAACTTCGACTTTTGTTTTGGGACCTAGCTTAATAGCCTCTATACTGGCAAAGTCACGTATTCCGGCTGCGATGACGTAGTACGAAAATGGCGGCTTCCGGGATCGGCCGGAATATGGCTGTTTACAATTTATTTGCCCATATATTGTGATTCGCGCCATTTGAAGGCATTTTTAAATTCATCATCATCATCATCATTTCAGCCGAAAGACGTCCACTGCTGGACATAGGCCTCCCCCAAGCATCGCCACAACGACCGGTCCTGTGCCTTCCGCATCCAGCGGATTCCCGCGACCTTCGCCAGGTCGTCGGTCCACCTTGTGGGGGGCCTACCCACGCTGCGCCTTCCAGTACGCGGTCGCCACTCCAGAACTTTACTGCCCCATCGGCCATCCGATCTGCGAGCAATGTGCCCCGCCCACTGCCACTTAAGTTTGGCAATTCTTCGGGCTATTCATTTATTCCTCTCACAATGGATTATATACACATTTATTATAGGTACAAGACTACATAGTTCACATTGTGAGAGCTGGTGCCTGTTGTGGGTTCGTAAAAACCTGTGTTACAGGTCACCAGGCCCCACTCAGTGGCTGCATACAATCTTGGCACCCTGTGTTGATATTTAATCTAATACATCAAGTTGAAATAAACAAATTTACTAAAGCGCTAAGATGACGCTAAGCAAAAGATGAAGACATTTTTTTTATTTTATTTTTTAAAGGAAAGAAAAATAAGAAAGCAGATTGTGTCACAAAACTTATTAGACTGTTGGTAGGTATTGGAGTATGCGTGGTGCGACTGTATGTGTAGATTAATGATTTGTGAATGTGAATGTTTGTGTAAGCGTTATATTGTTGTCGGTTACTTTCGTTCTCCTGCGAATCTCCTCATTTCTGATTCGATCACGCAGGGACACTCTGAGCATAGCCCTCTCCATTGCCCTTTGAGTGACTTTGAGCCAGCCTTTCTTATCAGGCCCATTGTGAGCGACCACGTTTCAGTACCGTAAGTAATTACTGGCAACACACACTGGTCAAAGACTTTCGTCTTGAGACACTGCGGTATTTTATTTTTAAATTATTTAATAATATATGATATACAAAATGATTCGTTATTTATATAAAAAGCAATTTTCATGTCATTGTTGCAAGTTATAAGCAATGTCGCTACCCATAATTTTTGTCGTTAATGTCATCTAGCTACCGCATCATGCTATGCGACGACCTTGGTTTCAACGTGGCAACTGCCATGCTATGCCTTTGATAATAATTTCTTACTAATATTGTAAAGCAAAATATTTATATGTTACTGAAATAAACATTTAGTTTTTTTTTTTTGATTTTTTTCTTACGTTTCGCGGAACAATTGTAAGCGTCGTCATAGTTGACGTGACAGAATGATAGAATAAAGAAAAAAAAAAAGAAAAAAAAAGTGATTTATTTGCACAATAAGACATGTGGTAGGTGTACATAAAAATAACTAAATATATTAGTAAGAAGAAGGGGTCACCGTCCACAATTGCCTTGTTATCTCACAGAAACTACTACTAACTAGAAGATCAAGTGTTGTGGTACTGTTTGTGTTAAGCCCATGACTGAGCCTGTGCACTGCTATCACAGACATAGCAAAAAATATAGACTAAGTGCTGCGAACAATAATGTTTAAATAATGTACAGTACATTTAAGAATTATAATAATACTAACATAGTTTTTAAGAAAATTGTTACTAACATAAATGGAGATTCTCCGAATGAATAAATGAAATTGAAAAATTGAAATTGAAATAATAGTGAAGCCAACAAAACCATGCTCCTCGGTGTACAAACCAGTGCTCACGCACACACATGCACCTCAAACCGTGCTCACCCCCTCAGTACACATTTCGCGGCATCGTCCAGCAAGCATCGCGAAAACAAATATCATTCAGGTGCACGGTGTGTGCGTGAGCGCTGGTTGTAAACGAAGGAGCACAGTTTTTTTGGCTTCAGTATGATTTTTCGCAGCACTTCGTCCACAATTTTAATATGTCTATGACTGGAATAGGGCGAGTTAATTGATGGACTGACTATTTTTGACAGCACCCATTGTGAGTTAATCGAAAAACCTAACCAACAGCCAGTGACATTAAAATATCTATTGAAACTTCGTATAGGCGATCGACAATAAATATATTTACGACTCTCGTATAAAACATCGCATATAATTTAGAACCGCAGGGCAGTAATCTCAGAATGATAATAAAACCGACCATTTGGCATCCCTCCCATGACTATCACGGGGTAAAACGTACAAATCTACGTCCTTTCGGAGTAGTCACTATCCGCGGTGACGTAGTACAGAGATTTTGTAGAAGGTGAACTTTCACCACCTGTACAAATTCATTTATTCACACATTATATGCAAGCCTAGTAACAAGCGTACTGCGATTGTTAAACTTAACGTATTATTCAATGATTTAGTTATAACATAAATACATAGAAATAAACCTGAAGCCGCGTTTTTACTACCCTGCCGAGCGAATATTTTGATCTTTTACTCATGGCGCGACGCGACGCAGAATTGCATTGATTGCCGATATCGGTCAGATATTGCAACAACATGTGTTCGAAGAAAATGTATTGAAAATCGCAAATGTCTTCAGACAAGATCGCATGGATTGACGATATTGCTCACAGATCTGCTTGATATCGAATTGCATGTACATACGTTCTAATGACCTGCGATCCATGGTATAATTACTAAATTAAACGAACTTACCTAAGTGAAGTTCTATTGTAATTATACGAGCTGCCCAGTCTTCGATTCTTCATATATTTATTATGTAGTACCACTATATTCCATTGTTTTACGCGAATATTGAAAGTCCAGAAAAAAAAACTCTTTGTTCTGGCAACTCTAACTTATGTCATTCTATTTAGAGCAATCTGCAATAAAAAAACTTAGCACATTCCGCTTAGATTACATACCTATAACTACTGTAATTTCCTAACTTCAGTCAAAGGGTAAACAAATTTTTGTTTTGGGTTTGGGAGGGAAACTACTATCGAAGACTGGGCAGCTCGTATAATTACAATAGAACTTCACTTAGGTAAGTTCGTTTAATTTAGTAATTATACTTGCTGCCCAGTCTTCGATTCTTCATATATTTATTATGTAGATGTTTAGAGATGATGTTGGAAATTACATAAGTATTGAACATTCCGAGATAATTAAAATATCAGAAATTTCAAATCAACCTTTTATTGCAATATTAATCATTTTGAAACTATCAACTTAACTATTGTTTATTTACTTAAAATCACAAGTCGCCTTGTACCAGTAGGTACTCTTTATTATTATTAGATTACATAATTAATAATCAGTCTGAACATTGCACAAGGTCTTAGCAGTAATTTTTATTTTATTTTATTTTATTAGAGGTATATTCTAATTATTTGCAAAAACTTTATGTTACACCTTCCCTATTTGCCATTGAGGTGAAGGCATGACCTTGAGGTACGTACCTACATTTCTTGATGTCTATGCCACTGTCTATCATTATTTGTTTAATCCTATGACTAATGGTTTTCTTACTATTTATGAGGTTTTTATAACTGATAAACAATTTTCAGTATTACCTAACTCTGGTTTTTCCAGTGTCTATGGATAATTTGTATGATATCTTAAGGTCATAACAAAACAAAACTTAGGTCCCAAAGGAAATAAGGTAGCATAATACACACCTGTTGTTTTTCTACTGGAAGGTACAGATATTTTTAACAAGTTATTTTTAACTGTACCCCTGTGTCACAATTTCCATTACCTTGTTATAGGTACTTTTATGAACCATTGACACAATAAGATGAAAAAATCAATTATATATTTTAGTGTATTAACAGATAATGTCTGTATTATTTGTGCACTTCTAAGTGCTAACAGTATAACCTACCAAGTAATATGTAAGAACAACTTCTTTGATAATCAACCAAGAAAAAATAAAAAATTAAGGGCCAATGATGGATCCCATTCCCAAGTACCTTTGTAGTTTAAAAAATACACTTGAAATATATCTTTATTTGAACATCTGTACCTACCTAAGAATCTATTATCAATGATAATGCTGATCTAACGGAGTTGAGTGAAGTGTATGAAGCATCATACTTAAATTGTTCTGTAAGGAATTTGAATATATTTGAAATAATTATAATTCAAAGATTCCTTCACCTTTACAGAAAAAACCCAACACCTTTATAGTGTTATTGAGTATTGTTTAATCGCCTTATCTGACAGTGGTATCGTAATCATGGTATAATCATGATTTCAGTTGTCTCATCTCATATTAAAATAAAGATATCATAAAGAGGGTGAAGTTGTCTGAAACTAACAATAATTGACTTAAAGGTTCAAAAAACTATTCTTAATACAGCCATTGAAGTAATAAATTGACACCAGGGTTGTGAGATCCATATGAGGAAAGAACTTAAGATTCTTCTAAATTCTTAATCAACCCCATTATTATTATATACATGCATACATATAATGGCGGATATGCATAAAATAGGCAATGATGTTTCAGCAAATTAAGTACATTTCATAAAAGTTCTTTGCAAAGATCCCTTTGCTCCCTATTTTTAGTATTGCCTCTGGCAGCAAATACATCAAAACAGTCTGAAAACTAACAGTCTTGCTAAAAAAGCTATAGCCGACAGGTAGTTCTCTTTCACAATTAATATTTTTACTCCTAGATTCAAGATCAGCTTCTTTGTGGTCTTTGAATTTTCACATGAAGTGAATATCTAATATCCCTTCCTAGCTAGGGAATCAAGTTTTAGGAATTGAATATTTACTCATTCAAATAATATAATAATATTGTGAGTACATATATACCTGTAGTATTGTTTATGTGTAAAATAATTTGACAGAATTTTTATTCATAAGCAAAACTTTGTACCTAATCCGATAAAGTAACTTAAAACTCAAAGTAAATATGATGACTTGACTTGTTTTTTCTTATTCAAGGAAAACTATTTGCTGTAGTATAATAATTACAAAATATTTTTCAACCAGCACCAGATGTAGGTAGATATCTACCTATCAGCATAAATTTCAATAATTAAAATATTTAATACACTTTTTTGTAGTTTTCATGTAATTTATTCCACCATAGAAATTTTTGTTTATACTCTGTATTTATTTACATAATTGAATCAAAGTCATTAAGTATTATAATTAAGTAATTTCTCACATCTTTGATTTTATAAGTCATGTGTTTCAAAAAACATAACTTACAACATGGCAAAGCTGCTAAAGTTTCAATGAGCAGTTTTTTATGGTTGAGTAATTAGAATTGTGAATTATCGATCATGAGATTCATCATTCACTGACAAGATCATATCCTTCATGTTTACCAAATCTTAACACTTTGTAATGTATGATGAACAAAACCCATGACACTTTCAAAAGTTTCATAGTATTGTTACAATTTTTTGTCCAATATGATGGTGCTCCAATATAGTTAATATTATCAAGCTAATAAATCACTGATTTAAAACCACTTTTTTAAATAGAGCATAAAAGATTTTTAGTAAAAGTCAGGAAACAGCATGCAAACCAAAACAAGTGTAATTAAACTCATATTATTTTGGAAGTGAAACCATATTATTGTATCTTTTGTCTTGATTTTTTATGAAAACTGTAAAGTATGCATCCTTTAAATCAATAGCGCATATGTAACCATTCCTAGAAATTTGTTTTTATAATGTTCTTATTTTTTCCCATTGAAAATTTTCTGCATGTACAAATTTGTTTAGTTTAATCTCCATTTGGTTTAGTTGCCTACAGTAAACATGTTTGTGATAAAATCAATCAATCAACCAATCAGTTAATCAATCAATCAAAATGTTTATTTGTGTAAAACTTTCCTTTGACAGGCTGCATTTAGCAATAACCTCAAAATCTATAAATTTTCTTCAATAAAATTATTGTTTCAGTCATAAAAATTTTGAATTCAGTCATACATAAACAATTTATGTATGAGGCATGTATAATGCTCTTCTTAAGAAGAGATTATTAATCTGTTTATCCACAGTAAGATAACTTTATCCTGTGTGATTTCTTCCCAAAAACATATAACACGTTTATTTGCCGAACAATTAATATTGAAAATCAATAAAACATTTATGTTTGAACCAGATTCCAGTTCATGTACCTTACTTGCATTTTTCTGCTGGTACTCGTAGTACCTTCCAGGGGTCCTCTGTTGATACCTGCCCCCCTCCCCTTTTTAGTCTGAGTCCAGTTCAGGGGGCTTTGAAGTTTTACTTATCATTGTATACTTATTTTATCTATACAGGCTCGAATGCAGCAAAGTTGGCATTTCTTTAAGACTAGAGGGTGTTGCTTTATTAATAGCATGATTTTTTGTTATCACTACTAGTTCTAACTTTTCTCCAAGAAGAAAAAACTGTCTCATGACATTGAATTTGATGCTTTCATAGTACCTTTATTAAGAAATCAACTTTCTTTCATTTTTAATTTGTGTTGTACCTAGTAGGTACATATTACTCTATCTTGAAACATCTATTATAATATACCATTACAATCGTTCTTGTATTTTGGTCGCTGCTAATGGCCAATTGACAACCACTAATTTCATGTTAAAAGCTGTTCCCAAATTACCAACTGCTGCTAGCAATAATCCACACTTTTGTCTTTGTCTTTAATTGGGTCTCACAATCTATTGTGTCAACAAGTTTTGAGTTACAAGGTTTACCTTGAAAAAACTATATTGAGCTTCGGGGTATCATATAATAATATCAAGCTTTTTGGTATTTAATACTTTTTGGAAAGCTCATCGCTTACATTATTCTGTATTCTTTTTTGTTAAGATATTTACTACCCATTATTTCAGGGTGATTTTCATCAGCATAATATGCGTTTTCATAGTTACAAGTATTTCCTGTAGCTTATAGTACAGTTTATTGGAAACCGTGAGCCCTTACGAAGCAGACATAGTACTTATTAGACTTACTAAGCCTTATAACATAAAGATCACTGATCTTATCGTATCCATTACATCTCTCGTGAGACATAAGGTATACGTGCATATCATAGAACTTCTAGATATACATGTTTATGTGCTTTTCACTCCACTGGAGGACCTGTCGTAACACGAACTTACATGTTACAAGGACAGAGCACAGAGACAGACAAAATGGCGCCATATAATTTTTTGCTATTGGTCTGAAAGCTGAAAAAATACCTGAAACACATACCTGTATCCTTTTTCATGATATTCTCAGTTAGATCTGGTATATCATTCGGTGATAGACTATATTAACATTCTATCAATGGTATTTCTCTTTCCGGCGTCAACACACTACACCCACCAAACTCGATATTTTTGGCGTTTTTTCCGTTTCTTCTCCGGCTTCTCCAATGTTTTCCTTAATTCGTCTTTTGGCATCGTGTTTTGTTTACTTTAAACTTAACATAACACCAAAAATCACTTGAAAATAATTTCATTCGTAAAAAAACGTCGTCCGCGCAACAACGCGAAAATAGTGAATGACATAAGTTAGAGTTGCCAGAACAAAGAGTTTTTTTTTCTGGACTTTCAATATTTGCGTAAAACAATGGAATATAGTGGTACTACATAATAAATATATGAAGAATCGAAGACTGGGCAGCAAGTATAATAACACCAGGTAGTCTCTTCCCGTGACAGCTAGGTCACGTGATTGCCTCCGTACTACGTCATCGGCCGTGGAGCCAATAGCGGGCTGTTAGCGTGACACTTGTCAGTTTGATGTACTGCCACTTTGTGAAAATAAATTACCCGAGCAAAATGCATTTTTTCATTTACTTTCTTCTATAAAGAATCACTTTTTAACTAGTAATTTAATATCGTTTCCCTTATTAACTAATTAGATGAATAACACGAGATAACAAATAGTTAGGCTAGTTAGGAATTTATTTTATATTCATTATGAACAAAAATCTCCTTAAGTATATTGAAGATATCAATCAATGGCAGCACTGATCGTGACGTAGCTTGGAGGCATCGCGCTGTCATTGCGGGAAGAGAATACCTGGTGAAACATCTTATTATACCATGCTGCGATCCTATTTCAAATAAATGTACGGGGGCGTGCGAGCGCTGGCACTTGTATCGACTTGCACGCGATTTTCTCTTCTGTTGCGTAACTAGTAATCTGTTGGAAATATTATTAGTATCAATTAGAACGTACGTATAACTCGAGTCGACAATCGATGCGATATCTCTTGCATCGCGTCGTGTCATGAGTAAAGTCCCTAAATGTTTGACTATTCTGCCAACGTTCGTTCAAAACAGAACTACAATGAGACAACAAACACTAGTGAAACGAAAACGCAACGAACACGAACGAAAGAGCGAGCGAACAATAGTTCGCAGAGTCCAACCAATTATTTATCACTAAACACTACGAGAAGAAACGTGTTATTTTCGTTAACCTTCTACCAATTGTCTGTACATTACGATACCCTAGAAATAGTGGTTTATTTAAATTCCCCGACATCTTGGGGGTCGTTGGGGTGTATACTCACTAAGATAAATGCTTAGACTCGCGACATTCCACACGGTCATCAGATATTGTGTGGATGAAAGGAATTCTACACATGTAAGATAATGTCCCCGGCTCATAAATAGCGTGAAATACACCTCCTTTAAGTTTGGTAATTCTTCGGGCTATGTCGGTTACCTTCGTTCACCTGCGAATCTCCTCATTGCTGATTCGCGCACGCAATGACAAACATACACATAACACTTCGAGCATAGCCCTCTCCATTGCCCTTTGAGTTATTTTGAGCCTTCTTATCAGGCCCATTGTGAGCGACCACGTTTGAGTACCGTAAGTAATTACTGGCAACACACACTGGTCAAATACTTTCGTCTTGAGACACTGCGGTATTTTGGATGAGAAGATACTGCGTAGCTTCCCAAACGCTGCCCAACCAAGTCGGATTCGACAATTAACCTCTTTCGACGTGGGCGGGGCACATTGCTCGCAGAACGGATGGCCGATGGGGCAGTAAAGTTCTGGAGTCGCACCGCGTATTGAAAGTCGCATCGTGGGTAGGCCCCCCACAAGGTGGACCAACGACCTGGTGAAGGTAGTGGGAATCCGCTGTATGCGGAAAGCGCAGGACCGGTCGTTGTGGCAATGCTTGGGAGAGGCTTATGTCCAGCAGTGGACGTCTGTCGGCTAAAATGATGATTATGATGATGACACCTCCTTTTCTCGCAGAACGTGATTAAAAAAAACCTCTGTGAAGTTTGGGACGGATGGACACAAGAGTGATTTTATAAGGGTTCTGTTGTTTCCTTTTGAGATACGGAACCCTAAAAATCAATCATTGAACACGAAAAAAAACCAATTAATCAATAAAAAATAAACAATCAATCAATTTTATTCTTTCTTTTTTTCTTACCACATAGATTAAAAAAAAATCCGATCAGGACATTAATTGACTATCGAATGTGCGTGCTGACTGCAAAACCTGTTGTATTTCGATAAACTTTAAGAAATAACATCATTATCCTCTACAACATACTTAAGTAAAATTACATAAAATATAGATCAATAACCGCCATGTTTCTTCTGAACTTCAAAAAGACATGGTGAAGCCGGAGGCCTACATTAATTAGGTATATGGAGGTAGGCTTGTAAACATTGTTTGCATTGAAAGTATGTGATGTATGCTTGGACGAAAAAAAATAGGCGGACGGAATCTTGTTAAACAAAAAGTGAAGCATCCATAGTAATAAAAACTTTTTAATAAAAAATAAAACCGACTTCAAAAACCTTAACTAAAAAGTAAAAAAAAATCCTTGTATGTATTTCAAAATCTTAACATAAAACAAAATTTTGAAGGCGGCGCGTGACTATCCCTTTGCGTCATGTAAATATAATTTGCCGTCGAGCGCTTATCTATAGTAAAGAAGTCGGTTAAAAACAGTTTATGCGAACATACATGAAAATCACGCACCACCTTCAAAATTTTGGTTTATGTTGAGATTTTGAAATACATACAAGGATTATTTTTTACTTTTTAGCTAAGGTTTTTGATGTCGGTTTTATTTTTTATTAAAAAGTTTTTATTTCATACTTTTTAGTTGATAATTCACAGAAAAACGAAACTATTAGTAGATCATCTAGGTAGGTGAAGCTAAAATAAACTGATTTATTGTAGCTGGTTAAAAAACTACTCAACCTAAGTCAATAAAATTTATACGGGACCACCGCGCGGGCTTCCTCTACCAAATAAAAAAACAACCACGCAAATCGGCCCAGAAATCTCGGAGTAATCGGTGTACATACATGAAAAAATAAAAATAAAACTGCCGAATACATAACCTCCTCCTTTTTTTGAAGTCGGTTAAAAAGTACGGGCTGGAACGCACACATACACACCCATAGTAAGACAAAAAGCCGCGATTACACAACAAATCTCGTGTGACGGTATTCGTTGTCATATTGTCACAAATAAAATAACAATAAATATCTGGTGTGTTAAAATTATGTCGAAATTATAGTGGGTTTAGGAAAAAACGAAGTGCTTCAATCTTTTCTTAGCATGATTCCATCTGCCATGTTTTATTCGTCCGAGGATGTATGATGTATCTTATGTCTTAGATAATAGTACGTTGAGAAATTAGTATAATAAGTTTATGGGTGGTTTCTGTGGGGTAGAATTATAAACTTGTACTACAAATATCAAATACATAGGCACATCCATAGAAATCTAAATATTTATTATTTTTTAGTTATAGAAGTGGCTAAGGTAGACCTGTGAGTTACCTGTTTGTGTTTCTCTATAATAAAATTGATTCAATTGACCTCACGAGCAAGTTATGTTATGCTGTCCCCCGTACCTACTGTTAATAAACGTAGTGTCCGTGCAGGTACCCTGTTTGCTGTCAACTTCTGTCGTACAAACTCTGGATTGCGCTGCCCTATTCGCCGAATGGTAGAATCTTATAATCACAATTTTATTGATATTGATCTTTCTGTATGCTCTAAATCAAAATTCAGACGGAATTTAATTGAATGTTTGTCCATAATTATTGAGTGAGTTTTTGGCCTATTTATATTTAATTTAGTACTTTTTGTAAAAAGTGAATGTTTGTCCATAATTATTCAGTGAATTTTTGTCCTATTTATACGTAATTTAGTACTTTTCGAAAAAAAACATGTAATTTAAATAATTATTATATTTATAATAAAACAAAGTTTAACCGGATTAAATCGCGTATATTATTTAAATTGGTTTCCCTGACGTTTCGAAAGCTTTGCAGCATTAATGTGTAGTGATCGCGAAAACCTAAGAAGTTATTATTATATTTATACTAAAATTTAATGATGTTATAACTTTATGTAATGCTCTTTTTAACCGACGAAAAAAAGGAGGAGGTTCTCAATTCGACGCGTATATATATATTTTTTTTTATGTACGCATAACTTTTTAGTTTTTACAGAGTAGTCCGATTTTGATGATTCTTCTTTTATTGGATAGGATATATCTCGAAGTTGGTCCCATTTAAATTTCAAAATCAAAATCCACCCCTAAGGGTAGTAAAACAGGGGATGAGTGTTTGTTCACCCACTGAATTCTTACCTGTTAACCGATTCTGTTGAAACTTGACACACATAAATATAGTTCTAGACACTACGACATAATGGAGCCTGGAGTTAGATTTTAACCACAAAAAAATGAAAAATAAAACTTTTTAACAAAAAATTTAACCGACGAAAACAGAAACAGAACAGCGAAAAATAACTAATTATGAGTCGGCGCCAAACAACCAATCAACGAAGATCATTCATCATCATTTCATCATTTCAGCCGAAAGACGTCCACTGCTGGACATAGGCCTCCCCCAAGCATCGCCACAACGACCGGTCCTGTGCCTTCTGGATCCAGCGAATTCCCGCGACCTTCACCAGGTCGTCGGTCCACCTTGTGGGGGGCCTACCCACGCTGCGCCTTCCAGTACGCGGTCGCCACTCCAGAACTTTACTGCCCCATCGGCCATCCGTTCTGCGAGCAATGTGCCCCGCCCACTGCCACTTAAGTTTGGCAATTTTTCGGGCTATGTCGGTTACTTTCGTTCTCCTGCGAATCTCCTCATTTCTGATTCGATCACGCAGGGACACTCCGAGCATAGCCCTCTCCATTGCCCTTTGAGTGACTTTGAGCCTTCTTATCAGGCCCATTGTGAGCGACCACGTTTCAGTACCGTAAGTAATTACTGGCAACACACACTGGTCAAAGACTTTCGTCTTGAGACACTGCGGTATTTTGGACGAGAAGATATTGCGTAACTTCTCGAACGCTGCCCAACCGAGTCGGATTCGACGATTGACCTCTTTCTCGAAGTTGGACTTACCTAGCTGGACAGTTTGTCCTAGGTATACATAATCGTCAACAACTTCGAGTGTAGATTCTCCGATGTTTACTGGAATGGGTGCTATATGGGAATTCGACATAACCTTTGTCTTGTCCATATTCATTTTAAGACCCACTCTATCAGAAGCTCTACTGAGGTCATCGAGCATTGTACCGAGGTCCTCTATGGTCTCAGCCATGACTACTATGTCGTCGGCAAACCGAAGGTGAGTGATGTACTCGCCGTTTATGTTAATGCCTAGCCCCTTCCAGTCCAGAACCTTGAAGACATCCTCCAATGCAGCAGTGAACAGTTTCGGAGAGATCACATCTCCCTGTCTCACACCTCGCTGCAGAAGGATAGGTTTCGAGGCTTGGTCCTGTAACCGTCTGACATAGTGGCGTTTTCATACAAAGACTTTAACACTTCGATGTACAGATAGTCAATCTGGCACCGTTGAAGAGACTGTAGTACCGCCCAAGTCTCGATCGAATCGAAGGCTTTCTCGTAGTCCACAAACGCTAACTCTTCGGTCTTCTGTATACCCTGCCTCAGCGTATGTATGTGGTCTACGGTGCTAAAGCCTTTTCGGAAACCGGCTTGTTCGGGAGGCTGGAAGTCGTCAAACCTGCGCGATAGACGGTTCGTAATGACTCTCGAAAACAGCTTGTAGACATGGCTCAGAAGTGAGATGGGCCTATAATTCTTCAGTAGAGCATTATCGCCCTTTTTGAAGAAGAGTACCACTTCACCTCTGCTCCATGCCTGTGGCGTTCTTCCCTCGAGAATGACGGAATCAAACAGCGGGTGTCCGGGTGGACGTGTCCATAGAACTTCTCGACCTTCTTCAATAGCTCTGGCTTGGAGGATACGACTCTGCCATCGTCGATCCTCAGTTTTGCAAGCTGGCTCTGCCCAATAGACAGGTCTCTTGCGAAGACTTTGGAGCCCTTGTTCTTCTCTATCGCGTCTTTAATACGTTCCGTATTAAATTGGCGTAGGTCACTTTTCAAGGACTTTGAGATCTGTCTATTGAGCTGCCGGTACTTAATCGCATCATCTGAGGACTGCAGAATCATCTCGCGTCTTTCCGCCATAAGCTCGAGAGTGTGGTCAGAGAGCTTTTTATTTCTATCTGTACGACGGGTCCTAAAGATCCTAGACCCGACCTTATGGACAGTTTCCACAAACCCATCGTTGTAATCGTCCACTGTGCTCCCTAGGCATTCGAAACGATTCTGAAGTTCGAGCTGAAAGCTCTCGGGGTTTTGGATTTGGATCGGTGCTGGACGGTGCGTAGACTTCATCAGTCGAGATCTTTCCAGCTTGATGTTCAGATTCAATGTGCCTCTTACCAAACGGTGATCGCTTCCGGTTTTGACCGCGTTGATCACAGAGACATCATTGAATATTTGCTTCTTCGTCGACATAATGAAGTCAATCTCATTTTTTGTTACACCATCAGGGCCCAACCAGGTCCACTTCCTATGCTCACGCTTTCTGAAGAAAGAGTTCATCATATAGAGTCCCTCCTTCTCCATAAAGCCGGCCAGTAGATGACCCCGGTGGTTCCGATATCCATATCCAAATTACCCCACTCGCAGCTCATCATCGTAGCGATTGCCCAGTTTCGCGTTGAAGTCTCCCATGACAACAGTGAAGTGAGTTTTAGAGCCATGCATGGCTCTCGAGATATCCTCATACATGGTCTCCACCTCATCGTCGGGGTGATTCGAGGTCGGGGCGTATACCTGTATAACCTTCAACGAATACCTTTCGGTTATTCTGAGTATAAGGTACGCCACCCTGGTCGAAACACTCTCGATATTCACTATGTTGTTCACAAGAGACTTGTGGACGATAAACCCGACACCGCCCTGGGAAAGTTGATCGCCCTCCCGGAAATAGGGCAAGTTACCGGATTTGAGGATTATCGTGTCCTCCCCCTCTCTTCGGACTTCAGATAACCCTACGATATCCCATCGTAACTTGCTCAATTCTTCCTCGAGTTCGACAAGCTTCTCGTCGGTCCGCAGTGTACGTGTGTTGTATGCTGCCGTGTTTGCTGTTTTTGTTATGGTAGCCGGATCTCTGCCGGGGATTCTTAGCACCCCCTGCCCCGCCGTTACCTAGGCCGCTACCGTAACCAGGGCTAGCGGGGCCGCCGGGGACTAGGGGCCGATTTTTAATTGTGCTTTGCATGAGGGGATATGCCATAATCGCCACGCTTGGCAGGCGGGTTGGCGATCGCAGTTGGTTGGTTAAATACTCGGAGGACGCTGCTGCCCATCCTCTGGTGAATCCCTTAGTCGCCTTTTACGACACCCATGAGAAGATATAGGGTGGTGAAATTCTTTGCGTCCGGCACCACACGGACGATCATTAAATTACTTTAAAAAAAAAAACAATGTCACATCAAATACAACGTGAAATTTTCAACAATAAACAATAACTTTCCAAAAATGCGTTCTCCGCTCGGCAACTTGCAACTTGCTTGTTAAAAGTTCGTTTGGCGCCGACTCATAATTAGTTATTTTTCGGTTTTCAGTTTCTGTTTTCGGCGGTTAAATTTTTTGTTAAAAAGTTTTATAGTGGCACTATTTGCCTTATATTTGTTGTTAATATCTGAATAATGTAGTAGGCTACAATATTGTAAAAACAACTAACAGTAAGTTTTTCTATATACCAACATATTTATTGTAGCTGTTTATTGTCCCGAATAAATAAATAAATAAAAATAATTCATGTTTTTGAGAGAGTAGAAGTTGTTGCTACGCAGATCGACTAGTTTCCCAAAAAAATATTTATCTCTTTTAATTTTTTTTATGACTTTGTGAGAGGGAGTTTGAAAGTAAGAGACGGAAAAGTTGCATAACACTATACACAATCATCATGATTATTATAGACTAGCTGTACCCGTGGCCTTGCTCACGTTATCATAAGGTTAACTTTCAAATAAGTCAAATTTCAAAGATAATGGACAAATGATAGCAATAATAAATTTTTTGCCATAATTTTTTTGTTAAAGCGCTGGGCGCAAAGTCAAAGACTAAAACGTAAACCGAGATTCTAGGCCACAAACAAATTATGAGCATAATTTACAAAAATAATACAGAATGATGTGAATGTATACAATAAAACGCCTTTTTACAAAAATTCTCTATAAACTATATTCGAGGTTTTACCTTCAGCAGCCAAAATGTACAGAGTGTCAGGGCTGGTGACGCGAGAGCAAGCGACGTACAGTTGTCCATATGAGAAGCAGCTGGTCCTGAGGTCGACAGCCGCAGCCTTCAGTGTCTCTCCCTGCTACTTATTGATGGAAATCGTGAAGCACAGACTCACAGGAAACTGTATGCGCTTGAATTGGAAAGGGTAATTGTGGGCCACCATGTGGGTAACCATCTCGCCAGCGGGACACCAGTGAGAATCTCTGCCTCTATAATGTGCCTCTGCAAGGATATGACTTTGAGTCGGGTCCCATTACACAGCTTAGGCGGTGTTAAGTTCCACAAAAGTACACCGGACACCGACTTTAAGTTTGATAAGATGGGCAGAAAGGTTTGAGGTCGTGGGTTCGATTCCCACAGGACACAAATATTTGTGTGATGAACATAAGTGTTTGTGTTGGTCTGGGTGTGTTGCTTATGTATTATAAGTATGTATTTACAAAAAAAAAAGTATATACGTATTATATCCATTGTCTAGTACCCATACCACAAGCTCTGCTTAGTTTGGGACTAGATGGTGCTGTGTAAAAATGTCCCAAAGATATTTATATTTATTTATGGGCAGAAAGTCCACTTGCAGAGAGAGAGTTAAGGAATTCTACTGGGTAGTGAGTAGCGTCATCTAGATCTATAACGGTGTTTATAAAAGTATAAACCACTTCATTCCCTTACATTTCTGAGAGAATGCTATCGTTAATGGCAGCGGCTTGGTCATTTTTTGGTGTTAAAATGGCCCTCTCACACAACCAAGAATTCTGCTGGTGCGAGATTTGGCTTGTGTCCCCATAAACAGAACTAATTAGGTCCTCTACCGTAGGGATCACTCTACAAAGCGTTTCCGGTAGGTCTACCTGGCCACTCTCCTATGTTTAAAAGGACATCAGCGAATTCTTGAGCATATGAATTCCCGCCAAGCCGTGCTCTCATGTTGACCGTCAAGCACAATCTGTGAACTTGCGGCCAGAGAGTAGAGCGTTTTAACGAAGCATTCACCTCATCAGCCCTAGTACCTCGCGTCACCACAGGCAGCGTCTGCCGAAAATCGCCGCTAAAGAGAACTGTTACCCCACCCATGATGTTGTGGTTCCTGCGGATATCTTGCAGGGTTCGGTCAACAGCCTCCACTGCCTTTCTGTTCGCCAATTTGCATTCATCCCATACAATAAGAGAGTAGTCTCGTAGAACAGCGGGCTTGTCACTGTTTCGTGAAACTGCGCAAACGGGCGTCTCGTTGCTCTCTGTCTATGGGAATCTTAAACATTTGTGCGCAGTTTTGCCACCAGGGAGCAGTGTTGCGGCGATTCCGGAAGACGTTACTGCGAGGGCTATTTTTCCTCGCCTTCTGACTTCTGCAAGGATGCCTGAAGTAAGAAAGGTTTTGCCTGTTTCTCCAGGAGCATCCAAAAAGAACATTTTCCCTTAGCAGAGTTCAACGCTCTGCAGGATAATTTCGAATAGCTGTCTTTGCTCTGAGATGAATGATGAACAATGACAGACATTGCGCCCGTACTGTAGTCAGTTTCGGCGGCGTATTCACGATTAACGCGTGGTTTGGTTGTGGAGTCGGTAAACCGTACTCAACCAATGAATTGCAGCCGATCGAAACGACCATGTATGAAGTGAAAAAAAACAGCTATTCAAAATGCGTTCAGCATATCATCATAGGTCCGTAAGAATCGCCAATTGGTCAGGTGTAAAATATCGCAATTCGTAGGTACTAAGTATTTCAAGACAATTAAAGAAGCAAGCACAAAGACAACAAATGTAACCACTGTTTCTCTACCGATAACATCACATTTTGTGAACGAAACCATAGCGCGATCTAATTCGACGTTAACGCCATCTGGTTAGGAAAGAAGGAGTATTTTAAATTAAGTTAATTATTTACAAAACTAAGTAAGCGGGAGACGTCGTCGTAAATTGGTTATATTATCCATAGGTTAAGGATAACAATATAAATAAAATTTCACGCTTTTTTGGGTTAGGGGACTCAGCAGTTAGTAAAATAGGTGGTTCAATGGCACTTTTTGCACCGATTTCAATAAAAATTTCACTGTTAAATAGGTAAAGCACTTTTTAGCAGACAATACTTTACTAAACTACTGTTAGAGAACTACTGTTTGTGGTAGAAAGTAAAATAAATAAAAATAAATACGGAAGCAGAAAATAATCAACTCAATGCACTATTGCTCACCCCTCATACTAAATAGCGTGATCATTAATTGTTTTATAACTTAATTAATAATCCGCTCTTTAGCGGACGTTGTTGCTAAATAACTTAATTTGTTGAAGAATGCTGAAGATGTTTTTTTTTTAAATAACAAAATGCAAAAAATAATCTAAAAACTAAGATTGAGGCTGAGATTCGATCTTAGAACAACACAATCGTGATCCACACGCCAAGCCACCAGGATGAGTAATGATTTACGGGAAACTACGAAATAAGCATTTTCATTGTTAATACCTGTCGTTTAGCTCCCTTTATATATAGCGTGATAGTTATTTTTTAAAATATTAATTTTGACGTTCTGATAAAGAATTATTTTAGTCTTTTTTAGTCTATACATTATAACATTTCAATAAATTAGCTGTAAAATATAACTTTGTAGACATTTTGTTACTCTACTCACCTCCCATGTACAAAAGCGTTATGATTTGTAGCCTATAACCTGACCCGGTCTGTAACCAACATTTTTGCCAAATTTCAACTAATTCTGTTCAGTAGTATTGGCGTCATGCTCAAACATACAAACAGATAAACAGACAAACAGACAGAAATTCTAAAAATTATAGTTTTGGCATCAGTATCGTTCCTAGTATGCGCAGCAGTGATTTTTTTCAAAAAATATTCAATGTACAGTTTTTTCATCTCTACGATTTTATTATATGTATAGAAGATGTATAGATAAGTATAATAAGCAACATATTATATATACCAAAACAAACAAAATGCATTAACATTTGCGCACAGAATGAAACAGCGATTTCAATAGCTAATTGTGAATCAATGCAATAAATGAAGTGTGTGAACAATATATTCATAACTGAGGTGACAACTTGCATACTGTTATTTGTTATGATTATGAATAAGTAATTGGCATAAAATTTACTTAGTTTGTTCTCCAACAATTTGTCCAATAATACATAATTTAAGTTTCAATTTTCGTTTTAAATGCTAAGGTCCGTATTAGAGAACGTTGCTCAAGTACAGTTTGACCTTCAATCACCTGATCACTACTTAAGGATAGAATCCTTACTTGAGCATCGGTCTTATTCCAATATGGTAATTATTAACTTCAATTCAAAAACATAACACACGAATATAACCTGAAATAGCAAAGAAATGTCTACACAAGCGTAGCCTCGACCATCCTTGAGTGATTACAGATCAAATCTCTGCTCAAACACCTAAACAGGTGACAGTGTAGGATAAAGCTAAACTCAGCTGAACTGTGATCAATAAATCTATGCTTGAGGAATGTTCTAAAATTAAATCCCAACTCAAAACTAGTTTTAAACAGTAATCAAAGCTTGAGGAACGTTCTATAATACGGGCCTAAGAGTTCCTTTACTTAAAAGAGAACACAGCATGCATTCAAAGTGGTAATCACCATTTACCATGTTTAAAGAAGCTGCTTTCATAATCACACTCTTAATACACACACACATACTCACAAAGTACTTTTACTAATTGTGTAGTTTGCTCGACATCCTACGTCACAACAGGGATCCAGCAGAATACCAGCGTCAGGTTTAATAACCTGGCAATATGCTGAGCTGGACACCCATTTGTCACAATTTTGAGACACACATGGCGCATGACTGTCAATGACTTTTTCCTCGCTTTGTTACTTCTTCACTATATCTATTTCTTGTTCATGTATATTATCCTTTCTTTTGTAGGTGTCTCGGTTGTGTCAAATAAATATTTTTCTTTCTTTCTTTTTCTTTACTTCTTTTTCTTCTTATTCTTATTCTTTATTGTACACCAGAAAAATACAGTATTAACTTACAAATATAAATTACATGTACAAAGGCGAGCTTAATTCAAAAATGAGTTTTCTACCAGCAAACCTTTGAGCGATAGAGTGAGTCTAGAAAAGAGGCTGAGGGTAAACTTAGTGCACAACTGTTTAGGTCTAGGTCTATATAAACTACTTAATAATCAAACTTAAATAAAACCTACTTGAATAAACTACAAATACATATATAAATAGTATAATATACCTACATACATATTTTATATAATGTATTGTTTTTTTTATGTTTATAAGAAGTTTCGTCAAAATGAAAGGCAACTAGTGTAACACTATATTTACTGTAGGTAATTGACTGCCTCGTTGGTCTAGTGATCGCAAGTGAGGTCTTGGGTTCGATTCCCAGGTCCGACAAAAAGTGTTATTGTTTTTTTAGGGTTCCGTACCCGAAGGGTTCCAAACGGGACCCTATTACTCTCGCTACGCTGTCCGTCCGTCCGTCCGTCCGTCCGTCTGTCTGTCACAGGGCTGTATCTTTTGAACGGTAATAGGTAACCGGTTGAAATTTTCTCAGAATATGTGTTGCTATGAGGTGTACCACATACAAGAAACCTCAAAAAACATGCATTTTTTTCAACGTTTTTTTTCCTGCTCTATCTTCAAAACGGTAATACATACCAGCGTCAAACTTGGTCAGATTATAGTGCATATTATGTAGTTTCGCAACAAATACTAAAAATAAGACAAACATAGACATATTGAGAGGTACGGAACCCTTACTGCGCGAGTCCGACTCGCACTTGGCCGGTTTTTTTGTATTTCTTAGTAGCAGCCCGGAGTCTGGATTTTTCAATAGGCTCGCACCCTATTAAGTTTGACGCTGGTATTTATTACCGTTTTGAAGATAGAGCAAGAACAAAAACGTTGAAAAAAATTCATGTTTTTTGAGGGTTCTTGTACCAGGCCCCTCAGAAAGTATTGCGAAAAAAAGTTTTTATATATGGGAGACTGGCCAGTTATAATGTTTTTCGAAAATATGATTATTTATAAGTAAAAATAAGTAAGTTCCAATTTCAAAATTTCCCTCCACATTTTTTGCGAGTTAATTCAAAGTATTGTGTCTCACTGAAATATGGATCTGCGCCGGGAACATTTTAGAGCTATGATTTTATACGATTTCAAGTGTCGCCTGAAACCGGATGAATCGTACGATAGACTTCAAATGGCATTCATGGATGAAGGCCCTTCCAAGGCAACCGTGTATCGTTGGTATAACGAATTCAAGCGCGGTCGACCAACTTTGGGGGATGACGAAAGAAGCGGTCGCCCTTTGACGGCTGTTACCGAAGAAAACGTGCTAGCAGTGAAAAATTTAATCCAAGACAATAGGCGAATTACATATCAGGAGATTCAACACATATTGAAGATTGGATCGGGAAGCGTTCACGAGATTCTACACAGCCATCTTCGCGTGAGGAGGATAGTATCACGCTGGGTGCCGCACAACCTCACCGATGCTCAGAAGCAGGCCCGGGTGGAATGGTGCCGTGATATGCTTAACAAATTTGAAGCAGGCTCGTCTCGGCGTGTTTACGACATCGTTACAGGTGATGAGTCCTGGATTTATCAATACGACCCAGAAACCAAGCGCCAGTCGACTGTTTGGGTGTTTCAAAATGAGCCAACGCCTACCAAAGTGAAGCGATCTAGAAGCGGGGGTAAGATTTTGATCGCTAGCTTTTTTAATTTGACTGGCCACTTGGTATCAATTCCCTTACGGGATCAAAGAAGCATTAATGCCGAATGGTATACTACCAAATGTTTGCCAGAAGTTTTCTCTGTTATAAGCAACAAGCGACCAAACACAGGGCTCCGCGGGCTACTGCTCCACCACGACAATGCACCTGCGCACACCGCACTCAAAACGAGGGACTTCCTGGACAGCACGCCAGTCAAACTCCTGGGTCACCCTCCTTACAGCCCTGATCTAGCACCGTGTGACTTCTTTTTATTCCCAAAAATAAAAAATCAGCTCAAAGGGATACAATTTTCGTCGCCGGAAGATGCGCTGGCTGCGTTCGAGCAGGCTGTAAACGAGGTGTCTGCGGCGGACTGGAAAAAGTGTTTTGAAAACTGGTTTAGGCGCATGAATCTTTGTATAGAGGCTGGTGGAAAGTACTTTGAAAAGATTTGATAAAAATATATGTACGTATAGAACAATTTTTTTTAGTTTCGCAAAACTTTCTGAGTGTCCCACGTATGTATGTTATAGCCACACAGATTCTGAGAAAATTACATCAACCAGCTACCTATTATCTTTCAAAAGATCAGCCCTGTGACAGACTGACAGACAGATGGACGGATGGATGGACAGGCGGACAGCGTAGCGAGAGTAATAGTGTCCCGTTTGGCACCCTTTGGGTACGGAACCCTAAAAAACGGCTCGATAAACAATCTCTTTGTTGACAGAATCCCCAGACGGTCTACAGATTATGATCCGTTTAAATTTTATTTGAATGTCGTTCACCCCCGAACTAACACAACACCGCATAAACTCAATCGAGCAAACTTTTTAAAACCTATAAAAGAAAACTTCTAGCCCGTTAGGGAATTCGCAACCGCAACGGTTCGTTTAAAAATAAAGGGAGAGCAACATTTTCCAATTAATGAGTAAAGTGTACATTTTGCTTTGTACGGCATGTAAATAAATTTCTTGTAATAATGTCTTGTCTTGTCTTGTTGTTTTATCTTTGTACGAAATTATACAAAGTTATGGTATTATAACTTTGTATAATTTTCATAACATAACATAACATCACGCCTGTATTTCCCCGAAGTGGTAGGCAGAGGTGTATAGTACACCTACATTTCGCCAGTTATGTTATAGTCCCATGTAATAGGGGGCGATCCTTTGCCATTGAACGGGCACAAATCCAGACTCCGGGCTGCTAATAATTTATCTTTTAACTTTGTAAAGATTTTTAAATTGTGGAAAGAAAAAATCGCTCACGAGCAGGATTCGAACCTGCGACTCCTGGCTCAGTACGCCAGTGCTTTAGACACTAAGCTACCGTGAACACTGCTCGTGGTATCGAAACATCAATGAAACAATGAACAATGTTTCTTAATAAGATATCGCTGACGTCACCCAATGACGTATAGTGGAGGGTAATTTCGATACCACGAGCAGTGTTCACGGTAGCTTAGTGGCAAAAGCAATGGCGTACTGAGCCAGGAGTCGCAGGTTGGAATCCTGCTCGTGAGCGATTTATTCTTTCCACAATTTAAAAATCTTTAGATTTCGCTTCGCATGCGTGAATGCGTTAAAAAATAATAAAATAATTTTTCATCATCATCATCATCATTTCAGCCGAAAGACGTCCACTGCTGGACATAGGCCTCCCCCAAGCATCACCACAACGACCGGTCCTGTGCCTTCCGCATCCAGCGGATTCCCGCGACCTTCACCAGGTCGTCGGTCCACCTTGTGGGGGGCCTACCCACGCTGCGCCTTCCAGTACGCGGTCGCCACTCCAGAACTTTACTGCCCCATCGGCCATCCGTTCTGCGAGCAATGTGCCCCGCCCACTGCCACTTAAGTTTGGCAATTCTTCGGGCTATGTCGGTTACTTTCGTTCTCCTGCGAATCTCCTCATTTCTGATTCGATCACGCAGGGACACTCCGAGCATAGCCCTCTCCATTGCCCTTTGAGTGACTTTGAGCCTTCTTATCAGGCCCATTGTGAGCGACCACGTTTCAGTATCGTAAGTAATTACTGGCAACACACACTGGTCAAAGACTTTCGTCTTGAGACACTGCGGTATTTTGGACGAGAAGATATTGCGTAGCTTCCCGAACGCTGCCCAACCGAGTCGGATTCGACGATTGACCTCTTTCTCGAAGTTGGACTTACCTAGCTGGACAGTTTGTCCTAGGTATACATAATCGTCAACAACTTCGAGTGTAGATTCTCCGATGCTTACGGGAATGGGTGCTATATGGGAATTCGACATAACCTTTGTCTTGTCCATATTCATTTTAAGACCCACTCTATCGGAAGCTCTACTGAGGTCATCGAGCATTGTACCGAGGTCCTCCATGGTCTCCTGTCTGGGGTGGTTGTGCGAATACAAATGTTTCCTACGCCCCCGGACAAAGGTAGTTGCAGGAACACCGTGGTGGTTTAAGTAAGTAAGAGTCCGACACTGGCTCCGCCGTCTCCCGGCGGAGTGCGTCCACGAGGACTTCCCCACGGCAAAAAAATGGCCTTTAATCTAGCGATTCGAACAATTCAATCGTCACTAAAACACATCCTGTTATATAATCTTTGTTCCTTTTATTCCCAACCCTCACATCCAGTTCCAGCCAACATTTGCCAACATTACCACAAACGTTTAGCCAGCATCTGTTGTACAAACACTGGAACAACGTCAGAATACAAAGCGAACGCAATCAAAGCTGTTCACTCACATTTTGTTACGTACTCCTCAAGTTTGTTGGTACCTCCACCTACCTTAGTAAGTTTATACTGAAGACTCGTAGGCTATGGATGTGGTATTGTAAAATAAAATGTGTTTTTTATGGAATATAATATGGTCGAATCTTGTAGAAAAGACTGACAAAGATAGAAAGAAAGAAAGAAAAAGATTTTATTCTTGCGCTCCATTTGACGCACACATTACAATACTTATACATAATACTTTACGATTCCATGACAATTTAGTACAGTTACAGTTAAATTGACAACTGACAACACTAGACATAAACAATACAACATCTGTGGTTATAACGGTACATCATCGGTTTTTAAGCTATTGCACAGCTTCTATCGCGGGCCTTGAGCGTGGAGACCGAATCCAGAAATTCCGTAACGAAAATAACCTAACACCCCTACTCCGACCGGCACAGCGGTGATACTTTTTAGTTTTGCCATCTATCGATGAATAGCAGAACTTTTAATGACTTTTTGAAATATCACGCTTGTCTCTTTATTTCTGCAAATCGCCTCTAGATGGCATTGGTTGTATCGGCGTTACTGCGCATGCGTAATCCCCCTCTTCGCCCCGCAATCTGGTGACTCATGCCTGCTTAGAGTTTCGGCGTTAGGGCACCTCCTCTTTGTATTGATGAAAAATGCTATGCAATAGCTTTACCGCGGCAGTCTCCGAGTGCCACACGTCTTTTTTTGTTCTACATTATAGTCTGTGATTCCGTACGCAAAATACACGCTTGGACGTGGAGTTGCGGAAACCAGCCCGTTATACTATAGTCTGTGATTTACAGTTAGTCAAAACAAAAACAACAATAAAAAATGTTAGGTATTATAAATACTGCTGTGATCTTTGTGCGTCGCATGTGCGCAAAAATTTAGGTCATTGCTCAACATAATGCTGTGGCTTAGGACGGACCTAGTGCCAGCAGCGCTGATTTTAAGCAAAAACCTTGAGAGTTACATAATGAAATCCCACTACCGAGAAACTCAAACCAAGTAAGTACTACTTAATATAATAAGTGAGTAACAACACACAACATTTAAGGTGGTTTCACACCGGCGAGGCGTGGCGTGGATGGGCCGAGCGAGAATTGAAATTTGTATAGCAAAATTTCAATTCACGTCACGCCCATCTTTGGTGTGAAAGGCGAAGATGTGCGAGGCGAGAATTGAAATATTTGTTGGTACAACATTAAACTTTATTGCTGCATAAATAGAGTATTTATTACATTGCAAAAAGGGTAGCTGCATTGCGAACAGGCGCGTGCCGGCGCCTGGTCGGCGCGAGACCGCGCGTGCTCGCGATGTACTTCTTTCGGTGTGAAAGGGTCAGCGAGATTTCAGTTACCGCCCATCCCATCCAATCCTCGCCTCGCCGGTTTGAAACCACCTTTACCATGTTAGTTTTGCGACCTCATCATAATCATCATCATTTCAGCCGTAAGACGTCCACTGCTGGACACAGGCCTCCCCCAAGCATATATTGGGGGGGGGAGGGATATGCCATAATCGCCACGCTTGGCAGGCAGGTTGGCGATCGCAGTTGGTTGGTTAAATACTCAGAGAACGCTGCTGCCCATCCTCTGGTGAATCCCTTAGTCGCCTTTTACGACACCCATGAGAAGATATAGGGTGGTGCAATTCTTTACGTCCGGCACCACACGGAACACCACTAGCAACCTCACTAGCAGGCTATTCTTGCCTCGGGGACAGGTGTCCGAGAAATGGCCACAAAACCAGTCTAATCAGTGAGCATGCCTCTTGAAGCAAAGCTTCTGTAGCGTCGTTGCACGCTCGGCCGCTGGGGAGTAAACCGAGAAAAACCGTCACCATTATCGAATTTGAAAAGAGTATATCCATAGAATAAGAAGAACGTGGCTGGGGGGGACTGGATGCGGAAGGCAGAGGACCGAGTGTTGTGGCGCAACTTGGGAGAGGCCTATTTCCAGCAGTGGACTGAATAGGCTGAGTTGATGATGATGATATCCATGGAATTTCTCGCAGGTTCAAAAGAACCATGGATGGAAAACCATTGGATCTACTATTTGAAACCGTGCTACTAGAGTCAACTTTTTATAAGTACCCGTAGGTATATCTGGTAAAAAAAGTATATAAGTATTATATCCATTGTCTAGTACTCATACCACAAGCTCTGCTTAGTTTGGGACTAGATGGTGCTGTGTAAAAATGTCCCAAAGATATTTATTTATTTATTTTATTTATTGAAATAACTCAAAACCTCTTAATAGGTCATTGTACTCATAAGTATAAACAACTTTTACTATGGGACCAACACTGAAATCGCGAAGATAAAACCAGCTGTTCCTTACATTTTGTCGATTAATGTCAACACAAATGTAGGGAACATGTGATTATATTTTCGCGATCTCGGGGTTGGTCATAGTAAAAGTTGTTCATACTGATAAGGACAATGACCCCTTAAGATGTTTTCAGTTTTTTCAATAACACGTTGTTTAATATAAACGTTCCGTGTGGTGCCGGACGTAAATAATTGCACCAACCTATATCTTGTCATAGGTGTCGTAAAAGGCGACTAAGGGATTCACTAGAGGATGGGCAGCAGCGTTCTCTAAGTATTTAACCAACCAACTGCAATCGCCAACCCCCCTGCCAAGCGTGGTGATTATGGCATATCCGCCCAACATATGCTTGGAGGAGGCCTATGTCCAGCAGTGGACGTCTTTCGGCTGAAATGATGATGATGATGATGATAATATAATAGAAAACTCTTAATTTTTTTTTAAAGGACTTGTGGAGGAACAATCTATTAGATCCCTACTAAGGGAGCATCCTCCCTTTGTGAAGGAGAAATATGTTACCTTGTTCTTCAGTAGTGTTGACTTCGACGTCATCGTCACAGGCAGTGTTTCCACACCAGTAACGCCAGCATAAGCACCATTGCAGCCTGCAGGGCGATTGCGTAACTCATTTGAAAGTTTCATTTTGATGTAAAATTGAAGACGATGTTGATAACATCGCAAGAAAACATTGGAATTGTGTAACGACAATCGACATAGAGGGACTTCATTATGAAGTAAATGACGTCAGGAGGGAAATCCATCTCCGACATCGTAATCGACAGTTTTGTAGTTACGCAATTCGAATTGTGTCATTTTTCCGGATTCAAACGTCAAAATTGACATTTTGTTGATTGCAATGCAGTTACACAATTGCCCTGCTGGTCCTCCTTTTGTGTCAGAGTAACATGACACCTCGTTCCTCCGCAGACCTTTCGTGTCCTGAAAGATACCATCATCATGGTTATTCGCATCATCTTCACGCTAATTTGTTTTATTTATTTTAACAACTGCCTACTGTACTTACAAACTCCTATTTATGTTCTTCTTTTTATTTATTTATTTATTTTGTTGATTATAGACGAGCAGCACTATTGCTGAAAATTTTCCGTTTATTTTTTTGCGTTCACAGCTTTGCCAACGAGAGTCCATTAGTTCCTAGCCAGTTGTCGAACCTATTCTTAAATGAGTTTTCAACACACTTGCTCGTAAAGTGGCTCTTATTGCACCGTTTTTAGGTTCACAATGTAGCTTATAACGCACGCGTGCTTTTTACATTATATTATCACACTAGTGCTTTTTAATTCACAGTTTATTTTTAAATCACAGCAAAGAGTTTTTATGCCTAAACAAAATTAAACGTTTTTGGGAATAAATCAACTGTATTAATAACAATATGATAAATAAACATTTCAGTTCATCAAATTATTTATATTTGTCAACAAATTAACATTAATTTGTGTTATTAACAAAAAAAAAAAACAATTTATTATATTTTTAATATTAGGCTGTTTGGCGGTTTCCTTCGACCACCTGCGCGCGCATAGCTGTATGTCACCGTGAGATTACAGTAATCCACGCGCCATTTTTCACAAGCCAATATTTGTCTAAAATGTGTATGTTTTTTCCTCGCAAGTGTGTTGAAAAACGTCGTATGACATGCGTGAGCATTGACTATTATACTCTCGGCTCCATTACGCCCTCGTCTTCGGCTCGGGCTGCAATCCAGTCTCGAGTATAATAGTCAACTTCGCTCACTTGTATCATAATGTACCTACTATTACAGAGGTGGCAGCAACATCCTCCGGTAGCTCGTTCCAATTATGGACCACCCTATTACCAAGGGTGTGTTGTGCAATGTTTGTTTTCTTTAGGATGCGACACAGTTGTTTTTTCATGTTTTCTCCTTGTTCTAGGGACGGTCACCGTTTCTAACTTCTTTTTTTTTCTTTACTTATTTTGGTTAAAAACGTACGTAAACGTATCGGACTTACTTCTTAAATCCTTAACACGTAGGTAAGAAGTTCAGGCCTTTCACGTTGTGTACAGAAAGTTACGTTGTGACTCTTGAGTGTACAACTATTGTGATATACCTACGTAAATGTATTTAAAGTATGCTGTGAAGTTTACAGCTCTTTGAATACATCGCCTCTTTCTTGCGGACGCTTTACAAAGGTAATTGGGATTTCTGATCCTGCCAAACCACAGAAATAGATAGATAGAATGGTTGTAATCACAATTTTACTTGCGATTCATGCGTGGCAACTTTCGAACAAACTATACGCCTCTCATATTGACGTCAATAATTTATAAAAATTAACTTTAATCAAATGTATTTACAGATTTTGTTTCTGTTATTAGAAACAGCGCAATAAGGCATTTTTGCGGGTTTTCGTTACAGTTTTTACAAAAACAAGTCATAAGGCGTACTGAGAAAGGCTTTGAAATCCTGCACTCTGGTTCAGTGTAGGCACGCGCGTCCCGCCCACTTTTCAATTATATCTATTTATTTCTGTGTGCCAAACGTAGTAATAAGGGTATTATTATATAACACCATTAATAATCTAACTGCCTCGTTGGTCTAGTGGTCACATTGCCCTTTGAGTGACTTAGAGCCTTCTTATCAGGCCCATTATGAGCGACCACGTTTCAGTGCTGTAAGTAATTACTGGATGCGGAAAGTGCAGGACTGGTAATTATGGCGACACTTGAGGGAGGCCTATGTCCAGCAGTGGACGTCTTTCGGCTGAAATGATGATAATGACGATGAATTATCTTAGGCAACGTTGCTTGAGATATGAGTATCAATAATAGTTGAATCTAAAACAATGTGCACGTTGACAGCAGAACTAGCTATGGTACTTTATTGTACAGACTACAGAAAATAACAGAACGCTCTACTTAACAAACAAAGGAAACTCCATTAGAGCTTCGCAGTGTGTAATAAAGTTTATAAGATTAATGCCACTCCATTGCAATTGTTCTGCACTGATATCTATTTGTCTCTGTTGGGTTTAAAAAATATGTAGTTGTTGCTGGGATTTTCAATACAATAGTATTTTATAACATAACATAACATAAAATAACAAAACATCACGCCTGTATTTCTCCGAAGGGGTAGGCAGAGGTGTATAGCACACCCACATTTCGCCAGTTATGTTATAGTCCCATGTAATAGGGGGCGAGCCTATTGCCACTAACCGGGCACATATCCAGACTCCGGGCTGCTACTGAGAATTTCCTAATGAAAAAACCCAATAACACTTTGCCCGACCCGGGAATCCAACCCAGGACCCCACGCTCAGCAGTCGCGCTTGCAACCACTAGACGAGGCAGTCGAGTCGAGGTAGTATTTTATAAGTAATAAGTAATACTTTTAAGTAATACTTTTCTCAAAGAAATACGAAAGAGTGTTTGCCAAGTGTTGGGATGTTTGTTTTGTATAGACTGTGGTATAGATGAACAAGAAATCTCGTATGTAAAAACACAAAAAAAATTGCCAAGTGCGAGTCTGACTCGCGCACCGAGGGTCCGTACCTTTCTTGGACGTATAAGATGTTATTTAGTTGTTCATCTAGCTATAACTATATTTGAGTTGATTGAATGAAAGGTAAATTGCGGTTTACGATTTATGACGTATTAAAAAAAACTACTAACTAGATCTCGTTTAAACCAATTTTCGGTGGAAGTTTACATGGTAATGTATATCATATTTTTTTTTTAGTTTTATCATTCTCTTATTTTAGAAGTAACAGGGGGGGACACACATTTTACCACTTTGGAAGTGTCTCTCGCGCAAACTATTCAGATTAGAAAAAAATTATATTAGAAACCTCACTATCATTTTTGAAGACCTATCCATAGATACCCCACACGTATGGGTTTGATGAAAAATTTTTTTTTGGGGGTTCAGTTCTAAGTATGGGGAACCCCCAAAATTTATTGTTTTTTTTTTTATTTTTGTGTGAAAATCTTAATGCGGTTTACAGAATACATCTGCTTACCAAGTTTCAACCGTATAGTTCTTATAGTTTCGGAAAAAAGTGGCTGTGACATACACATACAGTACGACAGACAGACGGTCATTACGAATCCAAAAGGGTTCCGTTTTTGCCATTTGGCAACGGAACCCTAAAAAGGCTTAAATATTATGAAAGTTATGAAAAAAAAATGATTTGGTATGTCTCATTGTTCCCAGCATCAAGATTATTTTGTAATTTCAGATTTAATTCCGATTTAGCTTAGAACTGGATAACAATGTAATATTAACTCACTTTTGTTTTAAAAACGTGGTATATAAAAAAATATCATCAAATTATTCTATTTACATCTGAATACGTCATTATAAATAAAGATAAAATCATTTAATTGCGTGAATAAAGTACAGAAAGTTCAGCAGCAGTTTTGCCAGAGGCACAAACGAATTTTGCAAATGTGTAGTTTGCTCGACATCCTAAGTCACTACAGGGTGGCACATAAAACAAATTAACAAAGATAGGAATTTAATCTCAGTGTTAGACGTTGATCAATTTATCAGCAGTATTGTGAGGTTATTAAGCCGAGAACTAATTAATATTGCGCGTCAAATAGCTCAAGGAGTTTTGGCCGGGTATTAAAATGACGCTTCTAGGAATAATTGTAGACTATCCAATTTATCCAGATTTAGTGTTCAAATTAGTTTTGATTGGATTTATAGGAATTCGGTGTTTGGAGGAGCTTTAATTTAGGTCTTGTGTTTGAATTTAGGCAAATTTTGAGAAACTGATTCTGTACACAAACTAATGGGGGTACGGTATGTATTGCTAGAATCATAAATGTTATCAATCAAATGTTACCAATCAATCTATTTGACAACGTCTGTGGTTTAATGGTTCGAGTGTCAGATTGCTGATCACGAGGTCGTGGGTTCAAAGATTCAAAGATTTATTGCATACTAAGTGTGGTAACATCATGTGTTACATTTTGTTTTAGCGCTTTGTGCTGGTTCGATTCCCACAGGACACCTATATTTATGTGATGAACATAAGTGTTTGTGTTGGTCTGGGTGTTTCTTATGTATTATAAGTATGTATTTACAAATAAAAGTATATAGGTATTATATCCATTGTCTAGTACCCATAGTACAAGCTCTGTTTAGTTTGGGACAAGATGGTGCTGTGTAAAAATATCCCAAATATTATTTATTTTTATTTATTTAGTTAATGACCAACAGATCAGTAACATTGGCACAACCCGAAGTATTTACTTTTTCACAGTTTCACAGTATCACGTTGGGCACATAATCATGTGTCTGCAGAGCCACCCTGAACTAAAAGTTTTGTAAACATGGAAAAATTCAATTGATTTCATTTGAATAAGCTTACATAATCTCTCAGAGTGCAAGAGAGTTTTCTTCTTGTACCTCTTGTGTTAATAGAGTAGGGTCATATTCACCAGTACTCATTTCATCATCATCATAATCATTTCAGCCGAAAGATGTTCACTGCTGGACATAGGCCTCCCCCAAAAGGGAGGGATATGCATAATCGCCGTGCAGTGAGTGCTATTACCATATCTTAAATGTGAAAAGTAGGTAGAATATGAATTGGTGTGACTCCCTCGAGTCTCTTATTTAATTTGTATTTTTTATGAGCCTATTTTGTCCCACTGCAGGGCAAAGGCCTCTTTTCCTTTCTTCCACTTATCTCGGTCAATCCCTTATGTTGAGTCCAGCTCATCTCACCATCTCCTTCTGGGCCTACCACGTTGTTATGTTCAGTTGTGATTGGGACCTAATCTGTTGTGATTTTAGCCCCATCGGCTAGCGGCAGAAGTGGCCAGCTCAGTTCCATTTGCAAAATCGTGCAGCATTTTAACGCAGCAACAGATTGTCGAAACTATGGCGTTTAACGGATTAGTTAAGATGTCAAACTAAGTTCAATGGTTCAACTTGTCGGATCGCGGTGTTTCTACTTAGAATAACTTATGACTGTCTGACATAGTTTTACTTAAGTACTTGTGTACACTTAATTCGCATATTCGAGCGGTTTAAAGATGGGGCTGCCCCGTTTCTGCAGTGCATCAGGTATGTTCACGCAGGCACACGTAGATGACTTCCATACCATCGTCCGGCAGAAATCGGCCTCGATGCTCTGCAGAGTGCGGGCCAGCTCCAACTCCATCCTGAAGACGAGGGAGGTACGAGTCTCCTTTTAATAAATGCTGTAATCCAGAGATGCATCACGGGCAACGAGCTGGTTACCAAATATTAGTAGTATCAAGCTTTACTAACCATAGTTATAAGGTCTTTCTTTGTTTTACTAACCTATTATGGATGTGAACTTATCTAAAATAAAGTTTTTTTTTTTATATCATTCAATAGGCCAAAGAATTGCCAAACTTAAGTGGCAGTGGGCGGGGCACATTGCTCGCAGAACGGATGGCCGATGGGGCAGTAAAGTTCTGGAGTGGCGACCGCGTACTGGAAGGCGCAGCGTGGATAGGCCCCCCACAAGGTGGACCGACGACCTGGTGAAGGTCGCGGGAATCCGCTGGATGCGGAAGGCACAGGACCGGTCGTTGTGGCGATGCTTGGGGGAGGCCTATGTCCAGCAGTGGACGTCTTTCGGATGAAATGATGATGATGATGGCCAAAATTTTCGTACCTATTTTGTACTTTACAAATCCTGAATTACAACTTTTCAAGTGCTATAGTTTAAAATTATATTAATAAATTAAATAAAGGTCCAGGTAGTGCGCTAAATAGACAGACACAAGTTTACTTCGACTGGCTATCCAAATAAACTATTCCAATGGATGCATAGGGGATAATGCACCCCACAAGCCTCAGAGCCTCCACGAGTGACGATATTTAATTGATCGTCCGGCGCACCTTGGACAGTCAGCCCCACTACCAACCTGCTGACTGGCTAATCTTTACATCACGACTTTAGCTATTATCATTATGTAGCTCATGTCGACACGACAGAAGAAGATAGGGGATAATGCCATAATTATCATGCACTGCGAATAGATTGTTGGCTACAATGCCACTCATCTAACTGAACAATGTCAATGACATAATAACAAAAACTTTTTAACAAAAAATAAAACCGACTTCAAAAACCTTAACTAAAAAGTAAAAAATAATCATTGTATGTATTTTAAAATCTTAACATAAACCAACATTTTGAAGGCGGCGCGTGATTGACCCTTTGTGTCATGTAAATATAATGTACCGTCGAGCGCATATCTATAGTAAAAAACAGTTTATGTGAACGTACATGAAAATCACGCACCGCCTTCAAAATGTTGGTTTATGTTAAGATTTTAAAATACATACAATGATTATTTTTTACTTTTTAGTTAAGGTTTTTGAAGTCGGTTTTATTTTTTGTTAAAAAGTTTTTATTTCATACTTTTTAGTTGAAAATTGCGAGGGTTGATTCATAAATGTTTATATAACCAATTTGACTTTTTTTTTTTACTAACCTTTGCTATCCCACTGCTGGGCAAAGGTCTCGCTCATGTTCTTCCAAACGTCCAATCACTATCGTGAAAAAAAAACACGCATATCGGCCAAGAATTCTCAGAAAAACGAACCAATGAGCAGATCATCTAGATAGGCGAAGCTAAAATAAACTGATTTATTGAAGCTGGTTAAAAAACTACTGAACCTAAGTCAATGAAATTTATATGGGACCACTGCGCGGACTTTCTCTACCAAATAAAAAAACAACCACGTAAATCGGCCCACAAATCTCGCGGAATACATAACCTCCTCCTTTTTTTGAAGTCGGTTAAAAAGACAAAATTGATATTTCAATTATTAAATACCTATGAAATAAATGTCGAAAAGTTCTCAAAATGTGATGCCGTCGTTACTAGTCGAATGAATGATATGCTGATATAAGCTCAGAAAAGGATCATCATCATCATCATTTCAGCCGAAAGTCGTCCACTGTTGGACATAGGCCCCCCCAATTAAGGGGGGATATACCATAATCGCCACGCTTTGCAGGTGGGTTGGCGATCGCAGTTGGTTGATTAAATACTCAGAGAACGCTGCTGCCCATCCTCTGGTGAATCCCTTAGTCGCCTTTTACGACACCCATGAAAAGAGATACGGGGAAAGAAAGGATACTTTTGCTTAATTGTAACATTAGAAATTTAACCGTTAAAATCCGATTTTAAGCAAAACTAGTTTGGCTATGAGTTTTACCTAAGCGAAAAATTTGTTTTGGCTAGTTAAAACTAGTTTTTTCCTAACATGTTTAGTAGAAGTCCAACGCAAAAGAAAAATGCACACAAGACGGTGAAAAGTAGGTTAGGTTAGAACTGTGACCCCGCACCGCACGAGCCGAGCGAGCGGAGCGACCGGTGCCGCGGAAGCAGCTGGCGAGTGTCAGAATACTAGTATTGCCTAGGAAAACTTAGTTCTGCCTGAATGTGTTAGGATAAACAGTTTTGCCTGGAAATCGGTATTTCACTGTAACATTGATAACACGTTTTCAATCAATCAATCACCAGTCTCATCTAAAAGCCGAACATTCTCATTCAAACTACGTCATTAGGCCGTGTTGGGTCTCAACTGGTCTCAACATAGATGCATTACCTCGCCATTAGCCATTGGTGTGCAATCCAAGTGATTTATTAACCAATTAGTACGCATCTATGTGAAAATTAGGCAATAAAGCAGCGAGGTGACGTTGAGTGGTAGGGGTTGAAAACTAGAGGAATCTTTTTAATGTGATTCTTGCATTTCTTGCTTTTCAGGGTTGGTCCCATAGTAAAAGTTGTTTAGACTGATGAGTACAATGACCCCTTAAGAGTTTTTCAGTTATTTCAATAACACGTTGTATAAAAATAATAAAGATAAAAACTATTTAATTTATCCTATCAGTATTATATAATTCTTTGTATGAACTCAAAAGCTTCAAAAATCTAACCGACGTCAAAATCACCTCACATTTCATTGACTTAATGAGGTCGATATAACTAGTTGACACTCGGTCATTACAGAATAGGTGTGTCCATTGCTCGCTAGACTGGAAGTGGCATGATTTATTAACTTATTAACGACTTTAACGAGGTAGTAACACCTAATTGTGTTTGCTGAGGACACCTTTTAGCACGTGTATGTTATTTTTGCGTAGATTTAGGTGTGCAATTAATATACACACACATACACGTACAGTCACGCTCCTTCCCGGTGATACATTTTGTCTACGAAGTCCCTTGAACGAATCCTGCTACATTACACGTACTGACGTACCTACGGCTGCCGTCGAAAACTGAGCGCAAGCGATTTTAGCCTTAGTCGTGGTTCACCGGAAAGTTTGCCGATATTACCTCACTCACACACCCCACACAAACACACACCTCACTCACATACCCCGTACATTCACACAATTAACTCCTATTTTTTTATGTATTGTTTTCTTCTTTGTAAATATTGATGTATGTATAATACTACCTTTTATTGCCACTTTTTGTGCAGAACTGGGCCTCCTAGCACAGGTTTTTCTTACACTTAAAAGGAGACCCCTACGTAAAATGTATTGTATATTGTTGGTGCTACCATAGATAATATAATACTATAGTAGTGCTACTGACATAATTCTTATTAAGACCAACACTGGCTCCGCCGTCCCCGGGCGGAGTGCGTCCATGAGAATTTCCGCACGAAAAAAAAATTGATTTCCACACAAGGCCATGCAAGGGCTTAGATGCTTAACTGCGGCCCGGACCTTGAGTTGGAAATGAGTAGTGTGCACACATAAATAGATAGAATGGCCATGTGGGCAGGGCGCGCGTGGCAGCACCATGTACCATAGTGCAGGATATTTCAAAGCTTTTCTCAGCACGCCTTATGACTTGTTTCTATAAATACTGTAACAAAAACCCGCAAAAATGCCTTATTGTGTTGTTTCTAACTGCAGAAACAAAAGCTGTAAAATACATTTGATTAATTTTTTTTTTTTTTTAAATAGTGACGTCAATATGTAAGGTAAGGTAAAATTGTGATTACAACCATTCTATCTATTTATGTCCCTGACGCCGGCGCCGGTCTCTTCTCTCAGTTCTTTAATACTGTGTTTTGTATCGATTTTGATTTTCTTTACACATATCATTACGAGTATGTGATTATATATAATATTTACACCTAATAAGTACACTTAAACACTATTATGTTAGTATTTAGACCACCGGTAGTTTGGACCCTGTTCCCGATGCCGGTGGGCTACTATTTTTTATATTTTTAAATGTTTTTTTATATTTTTTCATAGTAATATTTAAAAATGTAAATACATACATACATACATATTATCACGCCTGTTTCCCATTGGGGTAGGCAGAGACTATGGATTTCCACCTGCTACGATCCTGACACACCTCTTTCGCTTCATCTACGTCCATTAATCTCGTCATGCATGCTCGTCGGTTTAGAGAACTCTTAACCTGGCAAAATGTAAATAATATGTATATAAATGAATAAAGGAATGATAATAATTGTAATTTTAATATGAATGTATTATTTGACAACATGTAATTTAGTTAGCAGCTATCAGATCAGTAACTGCACTATCGATTTGGGAATTCCTGTAATAGAACTACTATGTAAGTTACAGTTTATTATGTATTTATGTAGTTTTGTTATAGATATATGTATAGTATTTATGTTATGTAGTATATGTATTCTATTATGTTGTTACACTGCGTACAACCCCTCTCTTTACTTGCCCATATTGTCCATCCTAAGGTTGTCTGGAAGAAATCGCCTTGAGCGATAAGACCGCCCATTGTACATGTGTTCTATATAAGTCATATATGTTGCTATCTTCTTTTGTGTACAATAAAGAGTATTTGTATTGTATTGTATTGTATTTTAAGTTACTAAATAAATCTATTAGTGATCATGAAAATCACAGAAATACGAAAAAATCCTTCCAATATCTTTGAAAGCAGCAGTGATGGAGTTATAAGAATACAATCAAGATCTAAGTTACCTAATCAGTTTGAAGTAAGTTAAGTTTCTTGTCAAAGGGTGCAGTCATTTATTCCAAGGGGATGTTACAAAACATAACACAAAAAGTTATAATTATAATACTTAATAGTTTACAGTACTATTCCTTTTTCTATACACCTCTGTACTCCCATGAACTTGGGCAAACTATCAAAAAATATGTCAACGTCTTCATCAACTATAATTTTATTAATCAAACGTGCGGCGCGTTGGCGTTGTTTATAACACCATAACCGGCTATGACGTTCAAAAATATACTTATTTAAAAAATCTAATTAAAAAGAAAATTACATCAATGCCAATGACTTTTCCTGACATTTTTAATTACTATCAAAAAGCGAAACTGTAATTAGAAATGAAGTAAAAATATCCAATTTTAATTACTTATCTACGTCAGTAACGGCCATCAGGGATTTGATAAAATTTTGTACTGAGGTATAGGGAGGGGTTCGTGGTAGAATAATAACCACACGAATTGTACGATATGAGTGCTGTTAAGTGCGAGTTTGGCAAAGTATATAGGTACATATAATATAGCTTTTAACCAATGATATAAAAAAAAATCCAGATATGTTACAATCGCGCGCAATCTGAAGACTCAAAAACGTCCTAATTGGGACGTTTTGATATTACTCTGCGTCAAGCAAAGCGACGAGCGTGACCGGTGACAAAAAATATTTTTTTTTGAAGAATTTCATACCACAAACCTTGGGCAGTAGATGATTCCACAATCTAATCTTCTGCGCTAAAAAACGTTCTACAGAATCCTTGCGTTTTTCTCTATTCTTCAATACAGCATACAAATAAAACAATTTAACGCCTCTTAAATGTCGTTTATATTATTTACAAGTTAGAATTGATCCAGGTCAAGAAAGATGTCACTCTGGTGAAGACTGAGGGGGAGCTTGCCTGGCAACCTTCGCCAGGCCCGAAAGAAACCACACCAACCTGAAATGACAACAACGTTATAGAGAAAGAAATTGAACTCCATTTGAACTTGAACCTGTAATTTTCTCTAAGGCAGACCATGGATAGCAGCGGAATTTGTTTGTTTGAGTCTTATCCAACAACGCACATGTAGGATAAAACGATGTCCACTCGGCGGGCACCGGTGAGTTCAATGCAACAGCGCGCCAACAGCCGCGGCCTACAACGGGCAGAGAACAACTTTTTGTCTGGCTGACAAAATGACTGCCATCTGTGTAGCACCTACTCCCTAACTTCAAACTTGGACCTTGAAAGCGATTGCAGGTTACAATCTTACTCCTAGTAAGATTGATTGATTCCTGTGATGCATACATTTCGGCATTATAAATTTGATGAAATAGCACTGGATTTACCATACAAAACTGCGTTTTCTACTTTCAATTCCATTCCATCCAGGTGGAACGATGACTTAAAGAAGGTAGCTGGAATGAACTGATGTGAAAAAAACAGAAGACCTATCGTTTTGGCGCAACTTGAGAAAGGCTATGCCCAGCAATGGACTGGGATAGGCTGAGTTTATTGATTCCATTTGTTCTCATTGGTGTTTGTAGTCCAAACCCACAACAGGCTTGCGAACTAAGGACTAAACTTTCTAATTTTTAGATGAGACGGACTCTGACGGACAGAGAACAATTGAACAGAAACGGGATTTTTTATAGTATAGGATGGCTAAACGAGCTAAAGGCCCACCTGATGTTAAGCAGTTACCTTTGTCCATAACAACTGCAATACCACCTAGACTGTTGCCTAAATGGTACCGCAGTCGGTTCGCCAAACTGAGACATGAAGATGGAAAGTCTCATGTGATTGTAATTTCACCGGCACCCGTACCCTTTAGACCGAAACACAGCAATGCAAGCATCACTATTTGGCGGAGATGTAGGTATTTCCCCGGACGAGTTCTTTCACAACAGAGCTCTACTACTACTAGAATATTTGTACTATGGTACTATTGTACGGTCGACCGCACGTCGGCATTAGCAGTATCTTTATTTCGTAAACAGTAAGGGCGGTTTTCGAATTGAAGTGTTACCATGGTCATGCAGTCGACTGTAGTATTGGGCTGATTATACTATGCTTAATGAATTTAAAATCCAACTCACCAAAATTCGTTTATTGTTATGCAAAACGGTCAAAGGTCCGCCGGAATCTCCGTCACAGGTACCCTTTCTTTCAGTGCCGGCGGTACAAAGATGACTGCTTTCAATGTTGACCTTGAAACTGCTCTGGCAGACCGCGTTGGTGATGACTGGTACAGATGTCTGATGGAGGGCAGTTGATGTAGGAAAGTTGGTTTGAGCTGGATAAAGAAAAGTGGTATGATTAATTTCTCAAGTTGATTTTTGTACTACATACGAGTAGTTTGATTACACATCGAGACCCCTCCGTGCCTCGGAGAGCACGTTAAGCTGTCGGTCCCGGTTGACATACGAATATCTATGGCAGTCGTTACGAGTAGTCAGAAGCCTGAATGTCTGACAACTGGTCTAACTGGACTGCCTCGTTGGTCTAGTGGTTGCAAGCGCGACTGCTGAGCGTGGGGTCCTGGGTTCGATTCCCGGGTCGGGCAAAGTGTTATTGGGTTTTTTCATTAGGAAATTCTCAGTAGCAGCACGGAGTCTGGATTTGTGCCCGGTCAATGGCAATAGGCTCGCCCCCTATTACATGGGACTATAACATAACTGGCGAAATGTGGGTGTACTAATACACCTCTGCCTACCCCTTCGGGGAAATACAGGCGTAATGTTATGTTGTTGTTGTTGGTCTAACCTCCGAATGTCAGTATTACCCTGTCCATCAGACCCCCGCAAGCCATGTTGGGTTGCGGGGGTCTGATGGCAGTCACTCCTTGTAAAATACAGATGTTCAGCCGCATCTGGCTAGACTGGAAGCCTCAGAAAAAGGCTCGGAGGATGAGGATGATGATACGAGTAGTTTGATGATATCATGTTGTTCAAGTTTCTTTCTTTTTTTTGTTTTCGAGTCGATACCCTTCATCTAGGGAAGGCGGAAGGGTATGACGGACTCCGACCGACTAAAACCATTAGGTGGTCGACCACAGCATAAAAGAGAGGAGCTCTGCTCTGGGAACTCTTGCGGACCGTGCCGGCGCTCCTCTGGTGCTATGAAATTGGCAGATTCCGGGAAAACAGTGCTCTCTATCCTACAGCAGCACGAGACCAACAAGTGCTGTAGCTGTCCTCCCCAGGTACTTTTAATGGACGCATCGAGCCACTCTTAGTGCCCACGATTCACAAGGGGTACGTTTTTCATCTATTTGTTGGTTTCTTATCTACTGGTTATTGTCTGTTGTCGTTGTCGTAGTATACAGAGTAAGATAGAAAGTGAAAATGGTTAGAGCGGACTTAGAAATATGGATAAAAGCTGATAAGCTGCTGAGCAGCTAATATCATTCTGCAAAATTATGAGTAGCAAATGTAAGGATGAAAAAACTGGTCATAAGTATGAGTATTACAAGTACAGAAATAGATGGATAGAATGAAAAAGTGGGCGGGGCGCGCGTGCCAACACTCTGCACCATAGTGCAGGGCATTTCAAAATATTTCTAAGTAAATTACGTACGGCTGCAGCCGAGGGTACAAAATGAAACCGATTTAATTAATTTAAAAATGTAATCGATATAATAATTACATATATCGGTCTAAAACTAGGATGCGTGAGAAATGTTCGATATGAGAAACAAAAGTGACGAGTAGGTATGCTAATTTAATATTGGATTCTTAGTCTTGCGCAACTTCGGTCACACGCTACCGAATTGCTGATCAGGCGATCTCATGGTGCAGTTCGCTGTAGTGTGTCATCGCTTCAATAATTTAGCGTTCCGCAGGTAAGGGTCATCATCACGTAACAAGTAAGCCTTGACTTGTTTTTGTAAATACTGTAACAAAAACCCGCAAAAATGCCTTATTGCGCTGTTTCTAACTGCAGTCACAAAAGCTGTAAAGTAAATTTGATTAAAGTTATTTTTTTTTTATTTTTTTTTTTATTTACCTATTTAATTCTTTATGCACAACATGGTACAAAGGTTAAATTGTTAAATTGACGTCGTCATGATAGGCGTGGTTTGTCCGAAAGTTGCCACGCATGAATCGCAAGTAAAATTGTGATGACAACCGTTCTATCTATCTATTTATGTGATTACAAGTTTTTTTTCCATAAAAATAAAATATCAAGAAACACGAGACGATGGCAAAAATAACGAAGCAGTATTATAGATAGAACATATTTATAATTATTTCCTTATTCAATTCCGGAAAAAAATAATAGACTACTTTTTCAGCTAACAATAACATAACCTAATTAATTAAAATAACAAAGATCCAAGGAGAATCAAATCTCATAATAATTTTAATACCATAATGTTGCTCAGGGTATTTAGACTGTTCCAACATTTTTAAAGGCCATACAAATTATGAAATTAATTGGAAATCGTGTATTTTGCTTGGAGGCGTTGATTCTCCTTTGTTTTGGATCATTTGGGTCCATGTTCGGATCACAAAGGGGCTTGTTCGGGATTCATCCCGGGTTTGAACAAGAACACCATTTGTTACCATTCTATGTTCATGGAAGGTAGAATGTTTTCCCATTGGGTTCAGAGGCAAAGGTTATTTTTAATTGGTTGGAATGTATTTCATAAAAGCTTTCAAAAACGAAAATATATTACATTGATCTAATTAAAAATCCCCCTTATCCCTTATCTATTCTCATGGGTGTCGTAAAAGGCGACTAAGGGATTCACCAGAGGATGGGCAGCAGCGTTCTCTGAGTATATAACCAACCAACTGCGATCGCCAACCCGCCTGCCAAGCGTGGTGATTATGGCATATCCCCCCAACATACATATGCTTGGGGGAGGCCTTTGTCCAGCAGTGGATATCTTTCGGCTGAAATGATGATGATGATGAATTAAAAATATCAAAATAGTTTCTTAGGTTTTCGCGATTACTACAAATTATGATAATACAAGTTTAACCGAATTACATCGCTTATTTTATTTACATTGGTTTTTCCGACTTTTCGAAAGCTTTGCAGCGTTTGTGGTTGCAGAAAGACCAACAGCCAAAATTAATATCCAGTCTATCCATGATTTGCCCTACTAGGGACAGGAATTTGACATAAGCTCCATACACAAAACGGATCACGGTATCAGTGGATACAACGCTCCAGGATCCGTGGCTAATTCAGTCTGATCCCGGGATCCGCTGAGACAAACGCTGTTAAATTTCTATCTCTAGTAGGGTAAATTGTGGATAGATTGGTTATTAATTTTGGCCGTAAGATGACAAGCGTCTTTACAGATATTTCAAAAAAATCTTTTAATCTACAGTACAATGTTTAATTACTTAAAATCGCTTCGATGCACGCAGTAATCACTCCAAGTGTCATTATCTTTTACAGTGTTGCGTGCTGTTTGGGACTTGATTAGTTTTAGAACTGGGTTCCAAACAGGTGGTAGCTGCCAAACATCTTCTCTATTTAAATTATGATAAATAAATAAATATCTTCGGGATATTTTTACACAGCACCATCTAGTCCCAAACTAAGCAGAACTTGTGATATTGGTACTAGACAATGGATATAATACTTAAATCCTTTTTTTTTAAATACATACTTTTAATACGTAAGATACACCCAGACCAACACAAACACTTATATGGGAATCGAAACCACGACCTCGTGATTAGCAGTCCGACCCTCGAACCACTAGACCACAGACGTCGTCGAAGTCGTTGTCGTCGTCGTAGAATTATTTTCATATGTAAATTTTATTATGTTGGTTAAAGTCTGATGTTTTATATAATATATTTTTTGTTTAGAAATTTTATTTATATTAGTAGAAAATTGAGGTTCAATAAACCTATTTTCTGGTTAGAAAATAGGTATTTTAAAGTCGTCATTTAGCTGATTAGGAGATATTGAAAAATAAAACATTATGTCAACGAGAACATATTCCAAACATTACGGTCTATTTTTAAACAGTTTATAACAAAAGCTAACTAAGATCCAGCACATTAAAATAACGGTTCATAGCGTTTAACCGATGTGGCGGCGGAGAGAAACGGTTATTGTTAGTCTTACTGTGAGTTTGCACTGAAGAAACATTCACATAAAACATGTTAAAAAGTCAGTTTTCCTTCAATGTATCGAATCGCGTTCGCATTATCACACAACTTGTTGAAACGAAACTTGTTTGACATTTCATAGTCTGTTGACATGTTTCACAATAAATTTCGATACACTTCAAAGTATCTGCTTTCGGCCATACATGTTTACCGAACTCATTGGAAAACACACAAAAACGAGATTTATACAAATTGCGAGACATGATTAAGCATCAGTGCGAACGTCAGCCGTGACAAATCTATAGACAAACATGTCAATAAGTTATTAGTCAGTGCAAACACAGCCAACAACAAATCTTGAAATCTGTCAAAGAATTTACCCAGTTTTCTGCAGTGCGAACGTAACAATCAACAAAACAAGTTGTGACATTAGTTTCATATGACAAGTTTCGAGACATTACTTGTTAAATGTTTTTTGGTGCAAACCCACAGTTAGACGCAATATTCATTGCGTGACAATTTCTATCTCCAATAGGGTAAATCGTGGATGGATTGGATATTAAGTTTGGCCGTTAGTGATCAGCCTGTATTTGTTACACTGTATCACTTAATGATGTATTGATTACAATTATTATAGTATAATAATTGATTATGCATTTACTAATTTGTACCTACCGCGGAACAAGAGATTTTCCGGGTTTTATCTTCTAATCAAGAGATATGGGGAATAATAGTACAATCAATTGTTTTTAATTAGAAGGTATTGCATGCATTATATTTTGTTAAATTCTGATCTTTATCACCGCAAAAGATTAGATTTCATAGTAATAAATTAATCGTCTTAATCTGAAACGCGTATATAATAATGTAATTATCCCTTCAAGCGTCAGATAAAAAAAAACAATATGGCGAAAGCGTTCTTGAACTTGACCTGGCCCATTTTGTACCTACTTTAATTTTTTATAAGATTTTTCATATTATAGATGTTTTTTTAATTTCAATAGCCTCACGGAGCATTCTAGGTATACAAAAGCAATAAATTTAAAAAACATCATGTCATCAACAACCCACGACGACGTCTGTGGTCTAGTGGTTCGGGGGTCGGACTGCTAATCACGAGGTCGTGGTTTTGATTCCCACAGGACACAAATATTTGTGTGATGAACATAAGTGTTTGTGTTGATCTGGGTGTTTCTTATGTATTATAAGTATGTATTTACAAAAAAAAAAGTATATAAGTATTATATCCATTTTCTAGTACCCATATCACAAGCTCTGCTTAGTTTGGGACTAGATGGTGCTGTGTAAAAATATCCGTAGATATTTATTTTAATTTTATTAAATTTAAAATTATTTTTAAAATTTAAAATAAAAAGACTATTACAACGTAGATATGACAATACGGCGATAAATGAAAACACGGTTATTACTAGTCTATAGAAGCATTTAAAACACATAAAAAAGTTGTTTACAACTATGAATGTATATAAGAGCACTAATTAATTAATGAGAAAAGTCTCAAAGTGGGAGATAATGCCCCCTTGTGGGGCCTAAAGGGGGGCGGTAAGAGACCAAGAAAAAAAATGGAGGCGTTGTGCAAAGCCCGACTGAACTCTCGACTTTCGAGTAGAAAAAATAAGATGAGGTTAAGGGAACCACTAGATAGTTTAACAAATTTTTAAGTTTCCTGCCGAATATGATTTAGACTGTTCAGCATATTAACATTGTTTAATATTTGTACACCGAAAATTGTGTAATGTGTAGAACTAAAATTTATTTTTCAACCGACGAAAAAAAGGAGGAGGTTCTCAATTCGACGCGTATATTTGTATTTTTTTTATTTTTTTTTTATTTTTTTTTTTTTTTTATTTTTTTTTTATGTATGACCACGCATAATTTTTACAGAGTGGCCCGATTTTGATGATTCTTTTTTTAATGGATAGGGTATATCTCGAAATTGGTCCCATTTAAATTTCAAAATCAAAATCCACCCTTAAGGGTGGGAAAACAGGGGATGAGTGCTTGTTCACCCACTGAATTCTAACCTGTTAACCGATTCTGTTGAAACTTGGCACACATAAATATAGTTCTAGACACTACGACATAATGGAGACCTGGAGTTAGATTTTGACCACAAAAAAAGTTAAAATAAAACTTTTTAACAAAAAATTGAACCGACGAAAACAGAAACTGAAAAGCGAAAAATAACAAATTATGAGTCGGCGCCAAACAAACAATCAACGAAGATCATTAAATTACTTTAAATAAATAATAAAAACAACGTAACATCAAATACAACGTGAAATTTTCAACGATAAACAATAACTTTCCAAAAATTCGTTCGTCGCTCGGCCACTTGCAACTTGCACGCACTTTGCTTGTTAAAAGTTTGTTTGGCGCCGACTCATAATTTGTTATTTTTCGCTTTTCAGTTTCTGTTTTCGTCGGTTCAATTTTTTGTTAAAAAGTTTTTTCATTTAATTTTTATCTAAAATAAAAAAAAACTACCGACCGACCGACCGATGATGGACCGACGACCTGAAGAACGTGGCTGGGGGGACTGGATGCGGAAGGCAGAGGACCGAGTGTTGTGGCGCAACTTGGGAGAGGCCTATGTCCAGCAGTGGACTGCGATAGGCTGAGTTGATGATGATGATGATGAAAAAAAAACTAAATTTTTAAACAATATAAATATAAAATCATCGATATAATAAGTAACACCACTTGTAATCATCTGTAATCATTGACAAAGACAGTTCAAAATCATATGAACTTGCACAGGTCTTTGAACTAATGTTTTTTTTTTATCTTTGCCTAGAAAAATGTCCTACATTCAAATTAATGAAATTAAAATAATTTCCTGTGGCTAAGCTATTAACTGGATTTGATTGATTTTTTGTACATGGTCAGAGGACGTGACACTTTTTTTTTTTTTTATTCTTAACGGGCTTGCGTTTGACCGCCACCTCACCTGATGATACTCTTTACGTGGTTTTATTTAATGTTTATTTAATATGTTGTCTTATCCACTTCGTATTATCTGCGCTTGCGAAGTGGGTTCCGTACTGTACCACACGATCTGGGCTCAGTATCACGATATCTAATGCAGTAATGGAAATTCATATAGATCTTTATATAAAATACAATAAGAATGCTAAATATCCACTTCTCGTTGCTGTTTTCGTCATAAAAATGTAAGAGGGCTCTTATGGGTACATTTACGGTCTTATCGCTAAAAGCGATATATTCCAGACAACCTTTGGATAGACAAAGAAGATGTAAAGTCTAGATGATGATGATGATGATGATATCATCATCATCATCATTTCAGCCGAAAGACGTCCACTGCTGGACATAGGCCTCCCCCAAGCATCGCCACAGCGACCGGTCCTGCGGTTTCCACATCCAGCGGATACCTACGACCTTCACCAGGTCGTCGGTCCACCTTGTGGGGTCCTACGGTCGCCACTCCAGAAATTTACTGCCCCACCGGCCATCCGTTTTGCGAGAAATGTGCCCCGCCCACTGCCACTTAAATTTGGTAATTCTTCGGGCTATATCGGTCACTTTCGTTCTCCTGCGAATCTCCTCATTTCTGATTCGATCACGCAGGGACACTCCGAGCATAGTCCTTTCCATTGCCCTTTGGGGACTTTGAGCCTTCTTATCAGGCCCATTGTAAGCCACCTCGTTTCAGTGCCGTAAGTCATTACTGGCAACACACACTGGTCAAAGACTTTCGTCTTGAGATACTGCGGTATTTTTGATGATGATATACATTAGAAGAATATAGTTATAAGTACGTACCATCGCTCGTCTTCCCGAACCCGGAGATCACGCCGGTAACACCCACGAAGTTTTGGTTCGCTTCAGCCGTCGTTGGCAGAGGGATTACTTGGATAGTAGCTGAAAAAGAACAGTTCGTTTAATTTATGTCCTTAGAAGTGATTTTGCATGGGGCAAGCTATTGAAGCTTGTAAAGATGTAGGCTACATACACGGGCTACATGCTGTACCTTCGTAAGACACTGGACTGGCGAGGCACAGCGTATATTTACACGGTCGCAATAATAATTATATCCTTCTGGCTGGATTTCATTCACGGCTGCCAATCTAAACAGAGACTAGCCATCTGTGCGGGAAATTTTGCACAAGTGTATATGCTAACCCAGGTGCACTTTCCATTCCCTCACTCTCATGCAGGACCAACGGCTTTACGTGCTCTTCGAGGCATGGGGGTGTAGCACCGCTAACATCCTGACTCCGGGCTGCTACTGAGAAATTTTCTTAACAGAAAAAATCCCAATAACACTGTTTACCAGTGCGGTAATTGTGTAACGCATTTACAATGACAATAGCTCTGTAAAAAGATCAAATAGGCTACAAAAGAGGAAAATGTATGTGAGTAACTTTGAATGTCTTGTGAAAAAAATGAAAACATAAAAATTGTATTACACCAATATCCATTGCGTTGTTCATAGTTGCCGATAAGACGGATTGTCAAAACGTATGGCGTAATGAATATTCAAACATGACTGCGATCACGAGTGAGTTACACAATTCGGAAGCTGCACATGTGCATTGGGTTACCATCTGATTGGATAAATCCGGTCTTGATCAGGTTTTTAGAGCTTACACCGGACTTCACCCGGATTTAATTAGAAATTGGATTTTTTGCATGCGCTCCTCGAAAGCACATTTTTTCTACACAATTAATATGAATGAAAATAAAATTACTGCAGCAAAAAAATGTGCTTGTTGTAACCATTTATTATAAGCTGTTGCTATAAAGTTACCAAATTCATAAGTTAAAATAAATACAATGATTAAAACGTAGCTAGAATCTACCGAGTTTTATTTTCGGACAAAGACCGGACTTTTTATCCAAATATCAGGATTTTTAATCACTTGCGACTGGTTCTCCGTTTTTAGGCCCTGTAATCCTACATGCGCCTCTGAATATACGCATGCTATGTGCATACTCTGTGCACCAGAATCTTGAGGTTAAGTTAATTTAAATCCGTGTTTATGGGATGAAATAAATTCTGCAATGATGCAAAAAAATACAAGATCTACGATAAAAACCGGCCAAGAGCATGTCGGGCCATGCTCAGTATTATAGGGTTCCTTAAGTAGGTGTAATTACAAACGAATCAAATCGAATATTAATCATGGCTATTTTAGTTTTTGCAATAGACGGCAGCATTAGCGACTCAGATAGTGTTGCTACTAGCCGCTAGATGGCGCTGTACAGCGCCAAATTTAAAAAGTTTGTCATTTCAATATAACACAAAGTTACTTTTTGTAATTTTTTTAAATAGAAAGTAGCTAAAGGAGCATTATTTGCTAAGATCATTTTTTTCTAAGGTCAATGTCCTTTGAACTAGGACGTTTTAAGTATTTTTCAGTTTTCTCTCTATAACTCAATAATTTATTATCAAATTATACTCGAAATAATTTTAAAAGAGAGTTTTTACAAAGGTCTATCAATGTGGAAGATTATAAGTTTCTACATTGCATAGTTTAGAAATGGCTGGGGGGGACACATTGCAAGCCACTTTGGCCGGCTATATTTCGCAGATGGTACACCTGATAAAAAAGTGGTGTATCAAACATTACCTTCATTTTAGTAGACCTATTCAATGATATCCCACACGAGGGGGTGCAGCGAAAAAAATTTTTTTTTCCCCATTTCACATGTATGGACGCCACCCCTAAAATACGGAAAAACTATTTTTTTATTCTTTTAAAATTGAGATCTATATGGAGACTATTTTTTAACAAAATTTCATTTAGTTATGTTTATAACTGTAGAAGTTATTAAGCTGTAAAGGATTAGGACAGACGGACAGACGGACAGACGGACAGACGGACGGACATGACGAAACTATAAGGGTTCCTTGTAGGACTTCGGAACCCTAAAAATGAAAAAAAGTAATATGGCCTTCAACTTCTTTTAAACAAAGCACGATACGCCATAACTTATTTGAGAAATAAAACCATAATACTTTAATATTAAAGCAATAAAATTCTCATAAAAACGTGTCGCATAGTTTCTGAGATATACGTGCGAAACTTTACAATTCGCGCGACTTTTATAGTTACTTCCTTGTTGTAGTTGTTGTTTGGGAAAGTCAAGTGCAAACCAGTTTAAGCAGAGCCTGACGTTTAAATATAAAACTTACATTCTTAGAGATTTATTAGTAGTAGAGCTCCTTGTAAAAAAACTCGTCCGGGGAAGTAGTTACTCTCACCGTACCTATTTTTGCCACCAAACAATGGTGGTAAATTTAAATTGTAATAAATGGTACCACAGTTTTGCCACACCCCGGCCACTCAATACAATATGAATGCTAGCACCGCCTACATACGCAAGCTTACGTCTTATACAAACACGCACACACTTGAATGAATAGGGTTGCTTGCCGCTCGAAATGCCGACTGCATTCCAAACGCTTCTCAGTAGTTCTCAGAGATGGCGTTAGCTTGTGTAGCGAAAGTTATTCTTGCGCACGAACGCAGTGAGTTTGTACGGGCGTTTAATTGTAAAATTAAATGCTCGCTGTTCTGTAGTTCTACCTATAAAGGTTTTTTTGTGGCTTACCTTATTTCATCCTTCGGAAATCGAAAAAATCTTCTGCTTCCTTGTCTAGGTATAGACACACATCCGTGTAAAGCACAATACACTACCATTTTCAATTAAAATACAACTACAAACACCAAAAAATATATTGCGTGACGCACTCGACTGGCGATTGACATCCTATGAATATTGCAGTCCAACTTGCCGCCAAACTGCGAGCACATGCGGGGCGCGGGTGAGGAACTTAAATTGGCGGGGGGCAGTGAGTGGCCGTTCTGTACGTTAGTACTATTAGATATTCTGTGGTTTTGCTGTACAAGACAAAAATGCCGAGTGAAGCCTACCTACTGTAATTGACCGCCAACCATCAAGACAGGATGGAATTTTGTACGATTACGTTAGTACTATTAGATATTCTGTGGTACGATGGTGAAAGTCAGCGGTTGCATGATGGGTAAATCACGAAATAAAGAAACCAAATCGAATAGCCCTTATGATTTGACTTTTAGACTTTTTCCCGTACTAAATACGGGAAAAAGTGTCGCCAAAACCACACATTGACAATTGGAATAGTACATTAAAATGCACAAAAATAATTATTTGATTGGGTCTATATTAAATTCAAAAGGGGCCTAACAATTCCATTAAGTTTTTTAAGAATTAAGTCTTACTGCAATTTGTTAAAAAACAATTGTTTAATTGAAATTTATAAAATATTTACACATACCAGTGCCTCTATGAGAATAATTTTTCATACTGCTATCTGTTTTACACTTATAATTACACAATAAGGTATAATCTAGCGTTACACGTAAGCATTCGAGACGTCATAGTGTTGCAGCGGGAAACTAAGCGCGATGAAGCATCTGCGCTTAATTGTGCCACGCGTGCGGTAACCGCATAGAGGAAATTAATATAATAGAGGGGAATTGTGGGCGGGATAGGCGCGCCGCGCTTTTGAGCAGACGCGCCAATGTAACCAAAATCCGCGACATTGCGTCCAGGCTGTGACAGAGTACGTTGCTGTGCGAAAAAATAATAATTATGCCGTCTTGCGCCATTATAACATGCCGAAAAAGAAGCGAGGTGTGTAGTTTAACTAAAGGAGGGATTTCTTTTCATCGGTACGTCTAAAAACCTTTAATTAGTTGTGATATTTGCAAATATTTTCTTAGTATTATGTGATTCATGACAAAAACGATGTTATCGCAAACTGATAAAAAAATATACATTGCTTATAAAACATGGATATCGACTTTCACTACGTGAGTAACCGCGTAATGTATTGCGTTTCTTTCGATGTCGCCTTCAATTTATTTGCCTGACTGTCACCAAAATCCCCGTGTATCGATAGTGTAGTAACATATTATTATTGAATGCATTATATAATTAATTCGGTGTATACTTTCTGTTTTAAAATAAATATTACTCATTTTTAGGGTTCCGTAGTCCTACACGGAACCCTTATAGTTTTGTCATGTCCGTCCGTCTGTCCGTCTGTCCGTCTGTCCTAATCCTTTACAGCTTAATAACTTCTACAGTTATAAACACAAGTAAATGAAATTTTGTTAAAAAATATTCTGCATATAGATCTCAATTTTAAAAGAATAAAAAAATTGTTTTTACGTTCTTTAGGGGTGGCGCCCATACATGTGAAAAGGGGAAAAAAAAAAAATTTTCGCTGCATCCCCTCGTGTGGGGTATCATTGAATAGGTCTACTAAAATGAAGGTAATGTTTCATACATCACTTTTTTATCAGGTGTACCATCTGCGAAATATAGCCCGCCAAAGTAGCTTGCAATGTGTCCCCCCCCCTGCCATTTCTAAACTATGCAACGTAGAAACTTATAATCTTCCACATTGATAGACCTTTGTGAAAACTCTCTTTTAAAATTATTTTGAGTATAATGTGATTATAATTTTTTGAGTTATAGACAGAAAACTGAAAAATACTTAAAACGTCCTAGTTCAAAGGTCATTGACCTTAGAGAAAAATTATTACGGCAAATAATGCTCCTTTAGCTACTTTCTATTTGAAAAAATCACAAAAAGTAACTTTGACTTTTAAATTTGGCTTCATGAATTTATCGCTAGATGGCGCTACTAACAACACGCTCTGAGTCGCGAATGCTGCGGATTATTGCAAAAACTAAAATAGCCATGATTAATATTCGATTTGATTCGTTTGTACAACTACTTAAGGAACCCTATAATACTGAGCATGGCCCGACATGCTCTTGGCCGGTTTTATTATTTTAAATGCATAATAATTTTATTTTTAGGTAGATTTTTTTGTAATTGTTTATTCGCAATTTCGAGTTTTGATATTTATCAATTATCATAATTATCATAAACATAAACCACATTAAAAAAAGTAAAAACCGACTTAAAAAAGAATAAAAAAATAATATTTGTGTGAAACAGTTTAGGGAGTAAGTGCCTTTGATTCGGATAGTTTTAAGAAAAAACTGACTCGGTTTTTTTTAGTTTATATTTTGAGTGGAATTAACAATAGAAAGACAAGCGATTGCTATAATCCCCGATAATTTGCTGTCATCCATTGAAGAGTTCCCTCTTTATCTCCTATGACCTTCATCAGATCTTCACCAAATGATTTTTTCTGAATGCAAATGCTTGACTTGTTGATGAATATACCAAAATCGCTATGTGTATGCCTATAATATTTGAGAAGTTACCTCAATTTCACATGGATCCCATCATCAAAACTGGATTTTGATGAAAATGGAACCAATCTGGAAGTATATCCTTTCAATTAAATAAATATTTTCGAAATCGGTTTATAAATGACGGAGTTCTGAGGTAACAAACATACAAAAAAAAACATACAATTGAATTGAGAATCTCCTCCTTTTTTGAAGTCGGTTAAAAATCGGGTTTTAGGCTCGGTTTCCACCAAAACGCAGAGACGAGATGTGACGAGATGTGTCGCAAGCCACCAATAAGACTGCGTTAGATATAGAATAGCTGGTTGACTGGGATGGAAAGCCAAAGGCACATTAAGTCCACCTATGTACTGTACATGTATTGTATGAAGTTTAAATAAATAAATAATGTTGAAGCTAGGCGGTGAAATATGAAAATAACGCAATCCTATTGGTTGTTCGACACATATCCTCTCCTCTTCGTTTTGGTGGTTAAATACTTTTGTTATGTATGGAGTTTTGATTACACCCACCCGGTTTTAACAAGTGCTTAAGGGGAATGTAGCAGCGAAGTGTTGCCTCCGTCAGTAAAAAAAAATATCACTCGCTGAATACATAATTTATCGAAAATTCGTTTTTAAAAATTGAAGTACAGTTCAATCATAAACTCTGTAAAATATATTTCGCTGTAGTTGTAGATAGAAAAATGCCAAAAGTGGCCGTTTTTCGCATTTTTTCTATGTACAATTACAGCGAAGTATAATTTACAGAGTTAATAGTTTCTGATTAAACTACAGTACCTGTACCTACTTGTATTCAGCGAGTAATAATTTGTTTATTGATTGGGGCGCCACTTGGCTGCTATATTCCCCTTAAAAGTGGTCTAAACTTTCGTAATAAGGGGCATATTATTTTATTTTTAGTTTTCAATACAATACAATACAAAAAAAACAAACAGTTTACAAAAAACTAACAAATTTTGACGACTTTAGTATGTTGGGCAGTAATTATTTTATAAGTTACGATTTAAAAAGAAAACCAATCCGTAAATATGCAGAATTGTATATCTTATTTACGCAAAATACCAAACCAGGTCTTATAACAAATTTAAAGTAGGTTAAAAATTGAAAAACTACTTTTTATTTTTCGCCATACCTCGCGCTGCTTGTTTTAAAACGTGTCAGATGTTATTTTCTATAATTAAGTATATCATGAAACAGTAACTTTCCAATTCCTTATGTAGAAAAAATTATTTTTATTCCAAGACCATATGCGAAAATCGTTGAAAATATCGATAACATTCATAAAATTAGTTTTTTGTACATGGACATCACTAACGACCTGTTCGAATGTAGTGGTGCGTTCGCACATGGTCGACGTTTATGTGTGACAGACGTGACAGCTAATAGTAGGGCCGCGTTCAGTGTAGTATTTCTTGCACGCGTATGCGTTTAGATATCTAGATACAAGCTAGATACAGTGCTTATGTAGTAGTGAGACGGATAGTGGGAGAGTTAGGCGACACGGGTTTCCGAAGAAACTGTGTACTATACCAATTCCATTCTTATTCAAGTATTCCGTGGGTAACCGTATGCCACTTCTCCTTGTTTTCTTTATTCCGTGCGTTCCCTTGTCTATTCATAACAAACTGTGTTTAACAATTTCGTCTGCCTAGGATGGTGACTATAGTAATGTTCCGTTTGACCGTACATTTTAGCGGTTTATTCACTATCAAACATTTGTTTATAAACACTGTTTTAGTAACAGGAATCTACGTGCTTCTGACAAAAATACTTATGTCTTTGAAACAGCTGATACAGTTGCAATAACCCCACCCCATCAGAAAAAAAATAATTACTTGCTGAGTATAAAATGTATACTTTGACTGCCTCGTTGGTCTAGTGGTTGCAAGTGCGACTGCTGAGCTTGGGGTCCTGGGTTCGATTCCCGGGTCGGGCAAAGTGTTATTGGGTTTTTCATTAGGAAATTCTCAGTAGCAGCCTGGAGTCTGGATTTGTGCCCGGTCAATGGCAATAGGCTCACCTCCTATTACATGGGACTATAACATAACTGGCGAAATGTGGGTGTACTATTACACCTCTGCCTTCCCCTTCGGGGAAATACAGGCGTGATGTTATGTTATGTTATAAAATGTATCGAGAAAATCTGGTTCTACAGAATTGTAGTCAAGGTATGAAGGTCAAGGTCGAGGTATAAGGTATTGTAGTTTGTTTTTATATCTACCTACAATAATAGCGAACTGTATTTATCACAGATAATAATTTCTGGTCAAACATCATTCAAACAGATTTTTAGGGTTCCGTAGCCAAATGGCAAAAAACAGAACCCTTATGGATTCGTCATGTGTCTGTCTGTCCGTCCGTATGTCACAGCCACTTTTTTCCGAAACTATAAGAACTATACCGTTGAAACTTGGTAAGTAGATGTTTTCTGTGAACCGCATGAAGATTTTCACACAAACATAGAAAAAAAAAACAATAAATTTTGGGGGTTCCCCCATACTTAGAACTGAAACTCAAATATATTTTTTCATCAACCCCATACGTGTGGGGTATCTATGGATAGTCTTCAAAAATGATATTGAGGTTTCTAATATCATTTTTATCTAAACTGAATAGTTTGCGCAAGAAACACTTCCAAAGTGGTAAAATGTCCCCCCCCTGTAACTTCTAAAACAAGAGAATGACAAAACTAAAAAAAAATATGATGTACATTACCAGGTAAACTTCCACCGGAAAAAAATTGGTTTGAACGAGATCTAGTAAGTAGTTTTTTTTTAATTCCTTTGCTTGTTCGACTCGATCTTGCGTTTGTTTTCTGTTTTTTCGTCGCGACTTATCGATCAAAGTTACAACGGACTACAAGAACTTTTATATTATGTTACTTGCTGCTACGGAACCTTCATTCCGATTGAGTCCGACTCGCACTTGGCCGTTTTTGATAAATGATGTACTCAGCGAGTAATATTTTTTTTACTAATGGAGGCGCCATTGTGCCGTAGGGAGCCCCTTAATAGATATGTGTTTCACTTGTTTTAAAACATCGCGATATAGTGGAACGGCGAAAATATTTTTAAATCAAGAGACCTTTTTGAGACAGAGCAGCTTTGGAACAGCTGACTGATATAGACGTTAAAATCCCCGAAAGATTGTTTCTGTAAATGTTTACGTGGTGTTTCAGTAACTGTTACCGAAACATTGTTTCCTAGTAAACGTAACTTGTTTCGTTTGCCAATGGCGTTATGATATGTTGAATTATTACTATCGTTCATTGGCTCGGCAACGAGTGAGTCTCACTCTGAATACTGGAGTATCAACCCACTTGAAATGTACTCGAAGCATTGAGTCATATCACTATCTATATATTTGTATGACATACTTCTCCTACGCGTTGTTAAATGGGTCTAGAGCACTTTCTCTGTACAAGCCAACTTGTTGACTTTGGAACCCTACCTTGAATTGTCTTGGTTCTAGGGCTGGAATAAATATAACATCCTAGCTTGCTTTTAATCAGGAAGGAGCTTTTATAGAGCACTATAGGAGGAAATGGGTATCGAATCAATGGGCAGGGTGTTGGAAAAATACAATCCTGTTTGAATTCTACACGCTGCGTGTTTTTTTTCTATGGGAACCATATTCTAATGTCAAGAGACCTATGAAGAGAAGATCCTAACCTATCCCATGTAGTGAAAAATTCCGACAGAAAAATTCAATTGTATTTTGGCTGTCATCAAATTTTTAGTCTTTAAGATGCTGACAACAGCCAAATACCCTTCCCTACCCTCCTAACCTTCCTACCCTTAAAAAATAGGCTTCTCTTAAAAACATTTTTAGCTGTATCTATTCAGTCTGTGTCAGTGAAAAAAACATATGTTAATCTTGATCGTATTTTCAAAAACACTGTTGTGATCAAAACATGTTTTCTTGAACTTTTCTCTATAGAAAAAAAACTAACCTCTTAAAACATGGTTTATACCAAACAATTTATATTGTTCACAACAAATTATTAATTAAATTAAGAGTACATATAAGAAAGACAATAACCTAAAACATAGTTGTTTCTGTTTTTCAAATAAGCTTTTTGTTTTTTATTAAAATAATGTATTGTTTATTTTCATTTAAGTTGAGCAACGCACCCTACGTTGCCTCTCGTTGCCTCTCTTTCAGTTCTGTACAAAACGACAGTGCCACAGAGATCCAATTTTGAAAGTGTTGTCAGCCTCTTAACATAAACATCACGCCTGTATTTCCCCGAAGGGGTAGGCAGAGGTGTAATAGTACACCCACATTTCGCCAGTTATGTTATAGTCCCATGTAATAGGGGGCGAGCCTATTGCCATTAACCGGGCACAAATCCAAACTCCGGGCTGCTACTGAGAATTTCCTAATGAAAAAACCCAACAACACTTTGCCCAACCCGGGAATCGAACCCAGGATCCCACGCTCAGCAGTCGCGTTTGCAACCACTAGACCAACGAGGCAGTCAGCCTCTTAAGATCCGGAAACCAGCTTGCAGAGTCAGAACCTGATTAAAAACCGGCCAAGAGCATGTCGGGCCATGCTCAGTATTATAGGGTTCCTTAAGTAGGTGTTACAAACAAATCAAATCGAATATTAAACATGGCTATGCTTTTTTAGTTTTTGCAATAATCGGCAGCATTCGTGACTCAGAGCGTGTTGTTAGTAGCGCCATCTAGCGATAAATTCAAGAAGCCAAATTGAAGAAGTGTGTTCAACATAACACAAAGTTACTTTTTGTGATTTTTTCAAATAGAAAGTAACTAATGGAGCATTATTTGCTAACATCATTTTTCTCTAAGGTCAATGACCTTTGAACTAGGACGTTTTAAGTATTTTTCAGTTTTCTCTCTATAACTCAAAAAATTATAATCACATTATACTTGAAATAATTTTAAAAGAGAGTTTTCACAAAGGTCTATCAATGTGGAAGATTATAAGTTTCTACGTTGCATAGTTTAGAAATGGCAGGGGGGGGACACATTGCAAGCCACTTTGGCGCGCTATATTTCGCAGATGGTACACCTGATAAAAAAGTGGTGTATGAAACATTACCTTCATTTTAGTAGACCTATTCATTGATACCCCACACGAGGGGGTGCAGCGAAAAAAAATTTTTCATCTCCATTTCACATGTATGGACGCCACCCCTAAAATACGTAAAAACTATTTTTTTATTCTTTTAAAATTGAGATCTATAAGTAGACTATTTTTTAACAAAATTTCATTTACTTATGTTTATAACTGTAGAATTTATTAAGCTGTAAAGGATTAGGACAGACGGACAGACGGACAGACGGACGGGGTGCTGGCCAGAAAACCTCCACGTGTGCCTGACGGCTGCTTGTCCTTCTGGACACTTCTGGAGGGATCGGCAGTTGTTTGGCCGGTGCATCCTGGGCACGGGCAATAAAATCCTGCCGAGGGATTAACCTTCGGGGGATTTTATTGCCTGTGGCGAATATTCTGGCGCGGGAGGGGCCCGTTCTGGGCCAGTAGGGAGTTGCTTCACGTGTCCCTCTGATATCAGCAGAGGGCACAGTGGAGGAGCAGGGGCGGGCCCGGTGTGCACTCACACTGCCACTGGGCAGGCAGCGGGGGGACTGTCTTTCCCTGCCCCCGTCGATCTCGTAACCCCAGGAGTGCTCGCTGAGTAGTGTTCTCGCGCCTCTTGGGACCGAGGGTCTTGGCTTCACCGCCCGGACCGCGAGGAAGAAAACCTCTATAAAAAATTACGGGAGGTAGGACCTGCGAGCAGCAGACTCGGGGTAGTCTGCTGCCCGACCAGCAGCTGGCGTAGCTGGCACAGCCGGCGTAGTTGGCGCAGCTGGTAAAGGCCCATGAGGTGAGGTGGCGTGCAGTGTTCCGTGTGCGCCACAAAGGAGGGTGCGGCCAACGTAAGGCCGCACGGGGAGAAGGGGCTCGCCTGCTTGTGGCGGGCCAGGACCTGCCGGGGGTGGTTGTGTGAATACTCACGGGTTCCCACGCCTCCAGCTAAGGTAGTTGAAGGAACACCGTGGTGGTTTTAGTCGGTAAGAGTCCGACACTGGCTCCGCCTACCCCGGGCGGAGTGCGTCCATGAGGATTTCCCCACGGAAAAAAAAAAAAAAAAGACGTACAGACGGACAGACGGACGGACATGACGAAACTATAAGGGTTCCTTGTAGGACTTCGGAACCCTAAAAACTAGTGGCGTCGGGGGACGCCTTACAGAAGCGAAGCTTCTATACGTTTGCAAGCGCGGAAAGAACGCGTGCGCGATATAATACAAAAAAAAGTATATAAGTATACGTGGGACACTCAGAAAGTTTTGCGAAACTAAAAAAAATTGTTCTATACGTACATATATTTTTATCAAATCTTTTCAAAGTACTTTCCACCAGCCTCTATACAAAGATTCATGCGCCTAAACCAGTTTTCAAAACACTTTTTCCAGTCCGCCGCAGACACCTCGTTTACAGCCTGCTCGAACGCAGCCAGCGCATCTTCCGGCGACGAAAATTGTATCCCTTTGAGCAGATTTTTTATTTTTGGGAATAAAAAGAAGTCACACGGTGCTAGATCAGGGCTGTAAGGAGGGTGACCCAGGAGTTTGACTGGCGTGCTGTCCAGGAAGTCCCTCGTTTTGAGTGCGGTGTGCACAGGTGCATTGTCGTGATGGAGCAGTAGCCCGCGGAGCCCTGTGTTTGGTCGCTTGTTGCTTATAACAGAGAAAACTTCTGGCAAACATTTGGTAGTATACTATTCGGCATTAATGCTTCTTTGATCCCGTAAGGGAATTGATACCAAGTGGCCAGTCAAATTAAAAAAGCTAGCGATCAAAATCTTACCCCCGCTTCTAGATCGCTTCACTTTGGTAGGCGTTGGCTCATTTTGAAACACCCAAACAGTCGACTGGCGCTTGGTTTCTGGGTCGTATTGATAAATCCAGGACTCATCACCTGTAACGATGTCGTAAACACGCCGAGACGAGCCTGCTTCAAATTTGTTAAGCATATCACGGCACCATTCCACCCGGGCCTGCTTCTGAGCATCGGTGAGGTTGTGCGGCACCCAGCGTGATACTATCCTCCTCACGCGAAGATGGCTGTGTAGAATCTCGTGAACGCTTCCCGATCCAATCTTCAATATGTGTTGAATCTCCTGATATGTAATTCGCCTATTGTCTTGGATTAAATTTTTCACTGCTAGCACGTTTTCTTCGGTAACAGCCGTCAAAGGGCGACCGCTTCTTTCGTCATCCCCCAAAGTTGGTCGACCGCGCTTGAATTCGTTATACCAACGATACACGGTTGCCTTGGAAGGGCCTTCATCCATGAATGCCATTTGAAGTCTATCGTACGATTCATCCGGTTTCAGGCGACACTTGAAATCGTATAAAATCATAGCTCTAAAATGTTCCCGGCGCAGATCCATATTTCAGTGAGACACAATACTTTGAATTAACTCGCAAAAAATGTGGAGGGAAATTTTGAAATTGGAACTTACTTATTTTTACTTATAAATAATCATATTTTCGAAAAACATTATAACTGGCCAGTCTCCCATATATAAAAACTTTTTTTCGCAATACTTTCTGAGGGGCCTGGTATATATGTATATTTATCCATTGTCTAGTAACCATAGTACAAGCTCTGCTTAGTTTGGGACTAGATGGTGCTGTGTAAAAAATGTCCCAAAAATATTTATTATTATTATTATAATGGTGACGTTTTTTCTTTGTTTACTCCCGGAACGAGCGTGACGCTATACATAGAAGTTTCGCTTCAAAAATAAATAAAATTAACCGCTACTTACTACTAAATGTGATTATTGCTGTCCTCACAATAGCAATATCATTCAGCAAGTAGTTCCAGGACGGATGCATTGTCACATCTGTTGTCTCCATCCTTGTTCCTCCGGAGAAGATCGTAAGGGAGCCAAGAACGATGGTGAACTGTCTCGCCTGGCTCTGGCCGTCGAACCAGCAGTGGGCTGCGGTGAGGATACGGGTGGCGGAGATGACGCTGCCTCCACATATTGATGATGCGCCGTTGGTGAGTCTGGCTATGATTCCTACCTGTGGATGATGAAATTGGTATTAGCATAAACAGAGCATAATCTGGGCACTAGCCTGTTCTCAGAGTGAAAAGGTTTAGGCCTTACTCTGCCACTACGCTGTTGCGGGTTGGCGGACTCCACACATACTCAATTCACTTTTTTGAAGGAATTGTCCAGCCGTTAGACGATCGCGTATCGTATCGCGCTCTCGTTTAAAAACGTGGTATAAAACAACTTTTTCATCAAACTATTTTATTGTGCAATGGGCATTGAAATCAAGCAATGTTTTTTTTTGTGTGAAATATTGCGAGCTTTTTACACAATTAGGGTGTGGATCTCAACTTTCAACTTCGGCGAGATTACGGGTGATTTATTTAACTGGGACAGTATGGGCAAATCTTACACCAAAGGAGATACAGGAAAAGTTTATTTGGAGAAATTTTCTCTTTTTTTCCAATAAAATATATTCGTCGTTGTGGTGATGCTTCAGGGTGGCCTATGTCCAGCAGTGGACGTCTTTCGGCTGAAAAGATGATGATAATGATGATGATATTCGCAGAAGAAAATTTTTGCACAAGCGCGAACTTTCCTTGAAAGTTATTACAGTTGGAAATTTTAATAGAATTAGTTTCGTGTCAGCATTAGTTCATTGTATCGGAAGAAAAAATCACAGGTTATATTTTTTTTAACTTTGACCATAACATTTTTCATACAAAATGTTCTACAGCAATTATCTATGTCACAACCACAGACATAATAAAAAATATAGACGAAGTGCTGCGAACAATCATAGTGAAGCCAATAAAACCGTGCTCCTCCGTGTACAAACCAGCGCTCACGCACACACATGCGCCTTAAACCGTGCTCACCCCTCTCAGTTCACATGTCGCGGCATTGTACAGTAAGCATCGCGAAAACAAATATCCATCAGGTGCATGGTGTGTACGTGAGCACTGGTTGTACATGAGGGAGCACGGTTTTTGTTGGCTTCACTATGGTTGTTCGCAACACTTGGTCTATATTTTTTACTATGTCTGTGGTCACAACCTAAAAGGTGTTGTAGTTGTTATGGGCAAAAGTAACTGCTTAACATCAGGTGAGCCTTTAGCTCGCTACGCCATCCTATATCATAGAAAAATTACAACATATAGGGATCAGGAATTCGTCTACCAAACCGGGTGATTTTGTCATTATATGACCGTAGAAGGTAACTGGGGTGGTCAAAAAGTACACTCAAATCAAATCTTTGATCTTCATTTCAACCCGATGACAAATAATAATTTGTTATCGGTTTGTTTGTTAAGATTTATTTTAAAAAACCAAATTTTCCTCCCATCCTTCACTCACGTTATGAAAAAAGCTTTAAATGCAGTAAAATGAAAACTACCTTAACTTTTATAGAAACAATTAGCTAGAACAGCTTACCTGATGTGGCACAACAGTGGCAGCAGTGACCGGACTCCCCCCAACAATCCTCAAAGATTCCAACCTTTTTATCCTCAGGGCTTGTGGCACCCCAATCCTCAGATGGTACCCATAAATTGCCGAATCTTTAATACTCGCACAGTAAGAAGTATGAAAAAATATAAATAAACAAATTAATAATTTTGTAGCACGCATTGTTCGTTATTATTGTTTTATTATTAGTGACGCGTTATCTCGAACATGGGTGAATTTGTAGTGTTTTGTTTCTTATCAAAGCGAGATAAGATGGTGGAGTAGGATTTATCTGGGTTTTTATTTACGAAGTAATTAAATGTCAGATTAAGAAATTATCCTCGTGTGGGAGACAGGGGTACTTATATCCTACTCCCCCGCGCCTTTTCCCAATTATATTGGGGTCCGCTTCCAGTCTAACCAGATGCGGCTGAACATCAGTATTTTATTTTTTAAGTATTAAGCTATATTTACGGGACTTGTCGCGCACAATAAAATCAAAATATAACAAACATTTTGACTAACCTCGACGTTTCGGCCAAGTTGCATTGGTCGTGGTCACGAACAGACTGAAGTATGCGGGCATAGATTATACACTAATGCGGGTGTCATCGTCTTGAGCTGCGGGTGTTTTCTCGAACTACCCGCGGTCGGTTTTTCGTAACGTCGTTGTCCGTAACAAGATATGCTGAATCACGACATACAATGCTGACAGTTTCGGTGGACATACGTGTAGACATACCACGACGCGAACATTTCTCGATTACCGGATTCCACGAGGAGGACAACCTATATCCATCTTCCCGATTGAAATTTTTATATAATATTTTTTTATAATTTTTAAGTATTATTATAATTGGTTTAATAACAACTTTTTGTTCTAGGTGACATAAACTATTTAAGGTCTGCGCACACCGATGGAGTGGTGGCGAAGAGCAGTTCACTGGTTCTCTTATCAGCGCTTTGATCTTTCTAGCGTGATTTTAAATCGCTATTCCAATTTCAGTCGTCATTATCAGCCTGTCGCAGTCCACTCCTGGACAAATGGGCCCCGGAGGGCCCCAAGCTCAAGGGGCCCCTCGGCCCAATAAACGAAGTTCGAAAAAATTATAAAATAAACTAGTTGAATAAAGTATGTTCGACTTTTAACTTTTTGCCCCGGGGCCCTTGGTTACATAGCTACGCCACTGTCCACAGACAACTTATATAGAACTAGTGGTTTACTAACAGTACGGAAATTATATTTTCTAAATATGACCTTATATCTACATAAATCAATAACATTCAATCCAGCTAATCTGGATAGAAGACGGAGCGATATTGTGGCTCATTCCCGAAGGGTACGCACTGCTTTTGCAGGTCGCCAGTATGTAACTCAATCTGTCTATATTTACAATAAAATAATCGAAAAATTAAAGTGTTATCCTATGGTTCTGCATGAATGCAAAAAGGTAATAACCGAGTGGCTAAAAACTCAAACTTATGAGGAAACTGAGCACCTTTTGGTAAGGCTTAGTTGAAAATCTTGCCTATGCCTGTTCAACACTCAAACACAAACAGACAAACACATACACACACCCCCTTCCCACCACACACAACACTTACACGTAATATTGCATGCTTTTCTCATTTTTAATTTAAATTTAATTTTATCTAATAATTGTCTCATTGTTAACACGTATAATTTAAGGGAAGAAGTGAGACAACCCCAACACAAGTATTGTTTATTACTTACTGCGACTGCCTCAATTTTATATTACTGGTAATAATGTGAGACAAATAAATATTTAGTTTTTTTTGTATTTGAATGTCGCTATCGCTCTGCAAAAGTGAATTGAGGTACTGAAAGTCGGAGTAGATAGGAAAGGCAACGCCATCGGTACAAAGTAAATTTAAATTCTGTCAAGAAAGTATTGGAAATGGATGATTTTTTTTTGGTTAAATTCAATTTTGTTATATTTTTTTTGTTATTAGATTGACACAACTGTTTGCCATTTTGGCGCGGGTTTGAGTTGCATCTGTTATTTAGATTAAATACAATGCTGTTTTTAGTTAGATCATATCTAGTGTGTATTGCGAATTTCATAATGGACAAAAACAACGAACAAAGAGTTTGTCTGAAATTTTGCATTGCCAATAGAATTTCGTGTTTGGAGTCACTGAAAATGTTAGAAAAGGCTTACTGTGAATCGACTTTATAAAAAATACGTAGTTATGAGTGGTACAAAGCATCAAAAACGGTCGAGATGTGATGGAAGATTTGCGTCGCTCTGGTAGGCCATCATTGACTTCAACTGAAGTTAATATCGCAAAAATGAAGGAAATAGTGACTGAAAATCCTCATTCAAGTTTGAGAGAGATAGCCGGTGAACTTTCTGTGTCTCACGAGTCGATCCGTACTACTTTTAATAATCATTTGGGTATGAAACATGTTGCCGCTCGGCTAGTTCCAAAAGACCTAAATTTCGCCTTCGCACAAGGCCATCATTGTGAACGAATTTTTGACCAAAAACTCAATGAATACCATCGAGCAACCACCTTATTCACCAGATATGGCTCCAGCTGACTAGTTTCTTTTTCTTAAACTCAAATTACCACTTTGTGGCACCCGTTTTCATTCGGTAGAAGACATTATTGAGGAGAATTCGCGGCAAGAACTGAACCCAATTCCGGAAAAAGAGTTTCAAAAATGTTTTGATGATTGGATTATGCGTTGGCGTAAGTGTATCATTTCTGAAGGCGATAAAATAAATTTGGATAAATAACTAACATTTTGTGTATTAATGAACTTTTCCCTGTACTTTCTTGACAGGGTAGTATTTTGTTTGCATTTCAAATTGCAATTGGGAAAAAATAAATCCTTTTGCCCGTGGCTTTATCAGATCGAGTTTAAATTTTAAATGGTTTTTTCAATATCGCAAAAAAAAAATTGTTGCAATAGTCCTTTATATAGCATTGCCTCACTTCCTTCTATTGCAGATTGCTTCTTATTGAGGGAGAATTCCGAGATTTGTTTGATATCGCCATAAATCCGTTCAATGGTTCGTAGAAAATATAAGGGTTTTCCTCAATTCTCCTGGTTTTGGAAACAAAACATCGTTATTGTGTTGCAGATAGTCTTTTCGAAAATACATATTTGTACTAAATCCAAAAAGTTTCAGTGAGTATTTATGTTTATAGTATAAACATTTTCCGTCTTTCATTTAATTCTTTTCATTTTCAACTGGAAAATGGCTTTCTTTAAATAGATCACCTGCAGGGCAATTGTTTAACTGGATTTACTGGTCTGTGACTGCATCGCAATCAACAAAATGTCATTTTTGATGTTTGAATCCGGAAAAAATTATACAATTCGAATAAAACTTTTGATTACGATGTCGGAGGGATTTATAATGAAATTGAATGAATGATAAAGCTTAAAGCGCATGCTTGCAGCAGCTTACTTGCATAACGAAACGTGGTCTAACATACATGACGTAATTTACATCGCAATGGATTTCCCACCTGACGTCATTTACTTCATAATGAAGTCCCTCTATGACGTTACTCAATTCCAATGTTTTCTTGCGATCAACATCGTCTTCAATTTTACATTAAAATGAAACTGTCAAATGAGTTACGCAATTGCCCCGCTGGTCTGTCCAGAAACGCAGTTTGGGGTGATAAAGTCACATTTTTCGCCAAATTTTTCATTTTTTTTGTTATTTTTCTGTCATATAGTTTATTGGAAGTTTTAATATTCTCAGGGCTAGATTGTGGTCTTGACTTTAGAGCTGTCTCCTACTATAACACAATACTATATATACTATAAACAAACACAAAACAATCCTTTTGTGGTTATAGTGCGATAAGGAACAGAAAATCATTTTGGTATTTTTTCTCTATACAAACAAACAAAACAAAAACAAAAAAAAATATCTTCTTTAAAGAAAGAAAGAAAGAAGAAAGAAAGAAAAATATTTATTTGGCACAACTGAGACACATACAAAAGAAAGGATATAAGGATCTAGATTGGTAGAATATGTTGTTGTCAAACCATTGCAACAACTTATGTCCCATATTTCGTGCAAAAAATTTATTAAGTTGCTTAAATAGTATTTCAAATCGCGTTCGCCAAACTGAGACCTAAATATGGAAAGTCTCATGTGATTGTAATATCACCGGCACCCATACCTTTCGCACCGGAACACAGCAATGCAAGCATCACTGTTTGGCGGTAGACATGAAAAAGTCCATTATTAGTAATCTGATTTTTTCGGCTGTTTTTATCAATTATAACAATCAGTGCAATAGTTTTCCAGATAGCATATTCAAACAGACAAACTCTTTGTTTCGTCTATCTATACTTATAAAGCAGATGTCCTGACTGACTGGTTCATCAACTTAGAGCCGAAACTACTTAAGTTAGAAACATGAAATTTGGACAGTTGGTTTCTTTTGTAACGTAAGCACCCACAAAGAAAGGATTTTTGGAAATTACAACCATAACTGTGTGAAATAAGGTGTTAGAGTTTGTATAAAAAATCTTTTCTCCTGGATCTATTCAATTGAATTGGGAAAAATAATCTTTAAAATAATTAATGAAACATCTACCTTTACTTTTTCCAAAATTTTCCCTAAAAGGATGCGATAGAGTTGTAAATTTTGTATGGAAGAACATTATTGCGTGGCTGGATTCAGTCGAAACTCGGTATAAATTATCTTAAAAGCAAATAATGAATTACGTGTTTTTGGGTTTTTCGATAATTTAACACAACGGTGGTAAAAAAGCGTGTTAAAGAATCTATGATAAATCTTCCTTGACACAGATATTCTTTAAAGTAGATAATAATAAAGAGATAAGTCTATTTTTTTATTTCAAATTAACGACAGGAAACTTTACACGGGGCATTTAAAAACTTTATACGTGGGCAAAGCCGCAAGAGCACTGCTAGTATACTTATAATATTCATACTCTGCTAAATCGCTGTTTTGATATACTTATCAGATTTGATTGCAGTATCTAAAACTCATCACTATAACTAATATTCTGATAGTGATAGGTAGACTTTTCCTTAGCGCTATTTTACATGATTTCGATGAATTTGTGAAGATAAAAATCTATTTTAATTACGAATTAAGGAAGTAGATACCGTGTTGCACAATATTGACTTAATTATTAGTCATTTAATCAACATCTGCTTAACTTAACCAGATGCAGCTGGGTATCAATATTTTACACGGAGCAACTGCTATATTTTTCATATAGGATAGCTAAATGAGCTGAAGGCCCACCTGGCGATAAACCTTTGCCCATAAAAACTTGAAATACCACCAAGGATATTCATCATCAACTCAGCCTATCGCAGTCCACTGCTGGACATAGGCCTCTCCCAAGTTGCGCTACAACGCTCGGTCCTCTGCCTTCCGCATCCAGTCCCCCCCAGCCACGTTCTTTAGGTCGTCGGTCCACCTGGCAGGGGGGCGCCCTACGCTGCGTTTACCGATACGCGGTCTCCACTCAAGGACTCGTCTGCTCCAACGGCCATCGGTCCTTCGACAGACATGGCCAGCCCACTGCCACTTCAGCTTACTGATCGTACAAGCTATGTCGGTCACTCCGGTTCTTCTCCGGATAATCTCGTTACGGATTTTATCCTTCAAAGAAACTCCAAGCATAGCTCGCTCCATAGCTCGCTGAGCGACTTTAAATTTGTGGACTAGCCCAACTGTCAGTGTCCACGTCTCGGCACCGTAAGTCATGACTGGCAGGACGCACTGGACGCACCAAGGATATTGCCTAAATATTATTGCAAGTCGCGTTCGCCAAGCTGAGACATGAGGATGGAAAATCTCATGTGATTGTAATTACATCGGGACCCGTTCCCTTCACACTAGAACACTGCACTTCATCACTGTTTGGCGGCAGAAAAAGGTAGTACATCCCCGGACGAGCTTTTTGACACGGAGCTTTACTACTACTACTGAAAATAGAAACTGAATTCTGTCGTCCGAATACAGGGAAGTTTATGAGAGAAGCAGAATTTTTGGCTCTAAATAGGAACCTGCTGCCGAATTGTGTAACTCACTCGCGATCGCAATCATCTGTATTTCAATGTTCATTGCTCCGTGTGTTTTGACAATCCGTGTTATCCGCAACTAGGTACCACGCAATGAATGTTGCTTTAATTTAAAAATGAAAGCTAATGTCAAAGTGAATGCATTACCGAAGGGTAGAGGTGTATAGCACACCCACATAAAAACAAAAAGCTCTCTTAATCAATACTAAAAATCTCAAATCTCAATCAATCAATCTCAATCTTTGTCTTAATTAATAATTTGAAGTATTAAGAATAGCGGGCTTGGTAAGAAGGCTCAAAGTCACTCAAAGGCCAATGGAATGAGCAATGCTCGGGAGTGTCCCTGCTTGATCGAATCAGAAATGAGGAGATTCGCAGAAGAACTAATTTAACCGACACAGCCCGAAGAATTGCCAAACTTAAATGACAGTGGGTGGGGCACATTGCTAGAGCGAGCGGATGGCCGATGGGGTAGAAAAGTTCTGGAGTGGCGACTGCATACTGGAACACAAGGTGGACCGACGACCTGGTGAAGGTCGCGGGAATCCGTTGGATGTGGGAAGCGCAGGACTGGTAATTTTGGCTTGCTTGGGGGAGACCTGTGTCCAGCAGTGGACGTCTTTCAGCTGAAATGATGATTATGATGGTTAAGAATAGTATTTGATACCTAGCTTTTCCCCGTGACTCTATCTGCATGTGTCCTCTTTATTCCTTTTCCCGTCGGAATTTCGAAAAATCCCAATTCCTTGTCTACATCATAGAGAAAACCGCTGTGTAAAATTTTGGCTTTCTAGGTTCAAGGATTTGTGCTGGACGCTGATGAGTCAGTCAGTGTTTTTTTTTTCGACTTGATTCTCACAGCAGGTACCGAAGTACCATATCTGCTTAACCGGGCTTAGTTGGCGGAGAGTCCCATGTGGGACTTCATTCGCCGAAGGTTTTTCCCTAATCCTATACTTAAAAACTAAAGTCGCGGTTTCAATACCGCAAGCGGGCATCCCCCAAGGGGGGGGGCTCGAACCTCGCTGGGGCATTGTAGGGGGACCCCATCGTTCCTATGTCCCCCTAGCAGCCGTTGCTGCATCAGGAATGATTTTTTTCTCGAAAGTGACGGACTTTCGGTATATCGGGTGTGTGTGTAACTAGTCAGTGAGTGAGTCGGGACTTTTTATATGTATATTGATTAAGAAACAGGTTTTTTACGTTAAGTTCATGGAAGAAAAGTAAGAAAAAATTTTATTGACACAGCAACATACAACGTGCGATATTACTTATAAGGATAGAGTTTCAAATTCAAATTCAGTGGGAACCTCATTGTCGCGGCTACGGCGTGCAATTGGCCGGTTGTCTTGAGAACTAACGAAGATATTTTATTTTTATTATGCAATTTTAGGTGCGGTCGACCGTACGTCAGTGGTAACAGTTTGGCTCTGGCGGCGCCTTTATTTCGTAAGCAGTAAGGGCGGTTTTCAGACTCGGGTGTTGCCACTGTCATGCGGTCAACTATACTTTTCTTATATTTTGTATCGACTGTCCCTTCTTAATTTTTTACCTATGTGTCTTTTGTTTTTACTTTCTATGTAACCCCACCTATAAGTTGCTTGCTTGTGTTTATCACTGTGTTTTAAATGTTGCGCGTCGTTAACTGTGACAATAAACAATTTTTCTTTCTTTCTTCTTCTTTCTTTCAAATTAAAAAGTTTTTATAAAAAGTGCATGTAATTACATGCACTTTCAAAACGTTGATATGAATCAAGTTGCACGGTTCCAAAAAGTGGAGAGCCGACAAGAAACTCCATGGATACATTCTTTCAAATAATTAATGGTACACACGGCTACACATCAAGCTGTACTTCCCAGTATAAGCTGACCTCGCATTGTGTAGGTTTTCCTTACAACGCGAGGTCAGCCTTTACTGGTTTTGTACAGCTTGATGTGTAGCCGTGTGTACTATTTTTGTACGTTACATAAATTGGAAAGATTTGTGTGAGATTGTGTAAATCATCAGTAATTATTAATTTTGTGGGAAAACCCCAGCAGCAATGTATAACATAATTTATTTGAATCGTTAAGATTAGATTATTATCAATGATGTTTAATCAATGATGATTCAAGTATTTGTTAATACTTATCAATACATTTAAAAAATAAAATTGGTACAAAGTACAAACCTTCACAGTATTTTTACAAAACATTTAATTACGGTTTGAATCTTAAGTCGATTGTGTGATAGTTCATTTAACACCGTGTAGTTAAATCTACGACAACTTCGTACTATATGGAAAACTGAAAAAAAAAGTCTTACTGATGAAGTAAGTTGTATGAGTAGATTAAGGATCAGCGTACACCAACGGAGTGGCGGCGATGCGGTTTATTCAGTAACAATTGAAATTCAACCTTATTTACTTCCCCATACGACTGAAATTAGAGCCGATAGGATAATCAAGCTGAAGTGGCAGTGGGCTAACCAAATTAGCCAAAGAACCGATGACCGTTGAGGTTGACGTGTTCTAGACATAAGACAGCGAATCGGAAAACGAAGCGTAGGACTCCATTGACGATCTACGCAAGGTAGAAACTGGATGAGAGTGGCTGAGGATAGAAGTCAGTGTCGTGCTGTTTGAAGGGCCTATGTTCAGCCGTGGACTGCGATAGGTTGATAATGATGACTGAAATTGTAATAACGAAACAAACCACATTAGGACGATCAAAACGCTGCGAAGAGAACCAGTGAACTGCTCTTCGCCGTCACTCCATCGGTGTGCGCTGACCTTAAATAGTTTATGTTACCTAGATTAAAAGAAGGCCCATACAGCTAACTAGCAAAAAAATAATGGTATGGCTACTAAATAACTGATTTTATGATGTAAATGATTTCCTTAATTTTGCTTGTTAATGTATGTTAGCAAAACAGAGAGCATTATTATGTTTTTCATAATTGAATAAGATCTTGTAACCAACCTATTTTATGCAAAATAAATACTTTTAACTTTAGAACAAAACGTTGTTATTAAAACAATTATAATAATAATTGAAAATTGTTTTAACCATAAAAATACCACAGACTAAAAACCAGCCAAGAGCATGTCGGGCCATGCTCAGTATTATAGGGTTCCTTAAGTAAGTCTAATTACAAACGAATCAAATCGAATATTAATCATTGCTATTTTAGTTTTTGCAAACAGCGCCACCTAGCGCTAAATTTATGAAGCTAAATTTAAGAAGTGATTCTTTTTGTGATTTTTTTAAATAGAAAGTAACTAAAGGAGCATTATTTGCTACGATCATTTTTCTCTAAGGTCAATGGCCTATGAACTAGGACGTCTTAAGTATTTTTCAGTTTTCTCACTATAACTCAAAAATTTATAATCACATTATACTCGAAATAATTTTAAAAGAGAGTTTTTATAAAGGTCTATCAATGTTGAAGACTATAAGTTTCTACGTTGCATAGTTTAGAAATGGCAGGGGGGGGGGACACATTGCAAGCCACTTTGGCGAACTGTATTTCGCAGATGGTATACCTGATAAAAAAGTTGTGTATGAAACCTTCATTTTATTAGACCTATTCAACGATACCCCACACGAAGGGGTACAGCGAAAAAAAATTTTACATCCCCATTTCACATGTATGGGCGCCACCCCTAAAATACGTAATAAATATTTTTTTATTCTTTTAAAATTGAGATCTATATCTCTTTAATTTTTTTTCAAAATTTCATTTACTTATGTTTATAACTGTAGAAGTTATTAAGCGGTAAAGGATTTGGACAGACGGACGGACATGACGAAACTATAAGGGTTCCTTGTAGGACTACGGAACCCTAAAAAAAAACTACTGAGTAATAACTGAAAAATAACCCTCTATAACTGCAATACGAACACTACCAAATTCAACCCTACAAAGCCGCTTCCTTTTGTCAACCTAAAAATTTCGCACCGATATTAAAACTTGTCGGCTCATCTCTGTACAGTAGTAATTAATCAGTTCTCAGTAACTTCTCAAAGACAGAAGCTTACTATTCACAAAGAGTTTAATTAGCTTCGTCATACCTTTGACACGGGCGACTTTTTGTGCCCCCAGGGTTGAGGGGTGATTAATTATGTCTGGGTTTAGGTGAGCAGATTCTGCGTCGCTAAAAATAGATGTTCGTTTCAGTTTGTGTTAGGCGTCAAAGGAGTATTTCTAGTGGACACTGTAGATTTGTACCGTTATTAAAAAAAAAAAAAAATAAAAAAAAAAAAATCATTTATTTCAGACTAAGAGTGTCCATAATTTGGTTAGTAACAATATTCATCTTAAAACTATGTTAGTCACAGATATATAAAACAAACAAACATTCATCACATCACAATACATATTTATAACAAAGCTCATCAGGTCACATGCAGCCTGATGAGTCTACCTACAACGGCAGATTCTGGTCTCTCCGCAATCATCTTTAGGATTCCATTGCGGCTGCATCGGATTCGATGAATCAGTGAGGCTGACTTTTTGCGCATTATTGCATAAAAATCATCCACCCTCGCGTCAGCAAACATGCCCGAGGCACTGCAAAAGCGAGGCAGCCGCACCAGAATCCTAAAGGCATTGTTATATTGTACTCTAAGGGCATTGTAGGCACGCTGCGTGTAGTTGGTCCATAGGGCGCTGGTGTAAAAGCTTTGACAGTAGGCTCTGAACAAAGTTACCTTTACCTGTGCTGTACACCTTGCAAACCTATGCACCAACATATTAGCGCGCACCGACAATGCCCTTCGCTCCCTCTCAATATCTGTGTCGTCATTTAGGGTTTCGTTAACAATGTGCCCCAAATACTTAAACTGGGAGACACGACTCAAAGATACTCCGTTTAGAAATACAGGTGGTACTTGCTCAGGTTGCTTGTTCTTACCTCTGATAAGCATATACTCACTCTTCCCATCATTGTACCTTAAGCCGTGTTCCCCAGCATACGACTCACAGATACTGAGCAGTTTCCTTAACCCACCAACAGATGGACTCAGCAACACCATGTCGTCAGCGTAACTGATGTTATTAACGCAAATGTTATCTATGTGACAGCCGACATGGGTGTTGCTGAGCTCACCAATCAGCTGGTTGACGTACAGATTGAATAATCTTGGTGAGGTCAGTCCCCCTTGCCTCACCCCACACTCGAGTGCATATTCATCAGAATATACATTACCCCACTTAACAAAGTTTTTCTGATGGCTATACCAGAATGAAAATATATTTATGAGTTCGCCCGGAGCCCCAACCTCCCCAAGCTTAGACCAGAGCTTAGTATAATCTACTAGGTCGAAGGCCTTCGACAGGTCCAGAAAGCACGCGTATATGGGTGTTTTCCTATTAACATAGTAAGCGACAGTGTGCTTTAGTGTTAAAATAGCACTTTCAGTTGAAAGAGTCTCACGAAATCCGAACTGCGCATCGTGAATCGTTATTATAAGGCGCAGCGTGGGTAGGCCCCACAAGGTGAACCGACGACCTGGTGAAGGTCGCGGGATTCCGCTGGATGCGGAAGGTGCAGGACCGGTCGTTGTGGCGATGCTTGGGGGTGGCCTGTGGCCTATGTCCAGCAGTGGACGTCTATCGGCTGAAATGATGATGAAGTTTTATTATTTATTGTTTAAGTGCAAAATATTACTAAAACTTTTGACGTGGAGCTGTTTTTCAGATAGACCTCGGGACAAAATAAGTTTAAATACATAATTTAATACGTATTAGAAATCAAAATGGTCGTACAAAGAATAAATATCAAGGAAAGCTCTTTCAGGAATAAAACAAAAATAATTTAAGAGACATTTCGGGAATTGTGGAGACATGATTTACAAATCTCGGACATATTACTTACTAGAGTAAAACGACCCTATTTCAACCCCCTTTTACATAACAGTCCTCAAGGGAGGATTTGCAGTGGTTTGAATAAAATATAATGTAGGTACAGTGTAACAAAGCAATTAGTATACAGAGTCGCCAGATATAGATGTAGATTTCTCAGGAAACTATTATAGAATGGATTAGGGTTTTGAATAAATACAGTTTAACTTTGTCCGTTATTAAAATTATATTTCACTCGAAAACATCCATAATCTTCTGAGAAAACTTCATTTATATCTCTCTACCCTGTATACTAATTGCTTTGTTAGACTGTACTAGCTTTGCTCGTGGCTTCGCTTAATTTGGTTTTTCACAAAATGATGTTATTGTGCATCCATCGGAAAATGTTTACATTCTCGGGATAAAAAGTAGATTCAATATTAATTCTGGTTATGGTCTTTGTGTATGTTCAATTTTATCTAAATCCGTTCAACCATTTCAGCGTGATTGAAGGAAAAGAAACATTTACAAACATTCATACTTTCGCATTTATTATATTAGTAGGATATTTGCTGGAATATGGTACAGACCATAAGGGTATTATACTTACGTCAGTATAGAAATGTCTTTGGGCCGGACTAAATCAACCTTTCAATACTATCAACCGACTTCAAAAAAATGAGGATGTTCTCAATTCGATTGTATTTTTAAAGCAGTAACGGACACTAACTTGTGACATGTATGGAGCTAGGTAGTACAAAATTGTAACTATCGACATATCGATATATTTTGAGCAATCCATATGCGAAACGGTTTCATTTTCACGTACACAATATTTTTTTATCTAACACATAATTATTTAAAATAACATATTATATAGAAAATAGGGTATTTACTGCATGTTATTAATGTATTACTAAATAATTTTAAGAATAACTTCTATGAAAATAAGCTTTATGAAAGTAGTATTGTCCTGCAGATACTTACCTGTGAAACGTCTCTTTCTTTAGGTTAATAATGTAAATTACACAGCAGTATAACACAGAATACTACACCAATACGATTATTGATATTAATTGGATAAAATACAGAACGATTGTGAAATAAATCATAAAATAATACGAGATTATATTTTGATGGGACGCTATGGGAGATTACAATTTTCAAAATCGGTTCTACTGTCATTTTATTATGTCTCTTTCTAGCATATAGGTTTTTTCGTAAAGATCGGTATCTCAGTCGCACACTTCAGTGGTCTAGTACAGACGAAAAGTACTAAAGGGTCGGCAATGATCATCATCATCATCATTTCAGCCGAAAGACGTCCACTGCTGGACATAGGCCTCCCCCAAGCATCGCCACACCGACCGGTCCTGCGTTTTCCGCATCCAGCGGATACCTGCGATCTTCACCAAGTCGTCGGTCCAACTTGTATGGTCGGGAATAGACAAGTAAAATCCAGCCACAAAAAAACCGCATCAACCAAAAAGTGTTTTATACAATGCAAATAATTTTATCAAAAATATTTCATTTAAATATACCATCACGTTTTTAAAAGGAAAGCGAGTTTATATTGTGTTGCCATCCAGTCCGATCTATGTTTAAAGTTTAAAGTATTTAGCTCATCGGGAAGTTAGTTTTGAAAATCTGGTATGTCTTTTGACATACAGAAATGAAAGCGAGTTGATAAAAAAGTTACTAGATATAGTAATGAACAAAATCTACCTTCACCACTAGGGAATAAGTAGGATAATACTTACTTAACTTTAATATATACCAGTCGTATTTCAGGCCTACTTTCGGAACAGTTCTCTTGGGTGTAACTATGGTACTTTGAACAAAAGATATGTCATAGTGTTGAAATGTTATGAATTTGTAAGCTTAAAGCTGTAGCAGAATACTCTTCTCATTTGGGTTTCCTTCTGAGGGTCCATTTCATAGCCTACGAATGAAGTTGACACTAATGAGATTGTGACGCAAATAATATCCAAATCACACTAATGGTATGCATATTTTTATTGGTTTCAAAATGTAAGTTATACTCCTCCCACCCCGTTAAGTCCTGGATCACCCCTTTCCCAGTGCGGCCTATCATCGGCCGCACCCTCCTCACCTTTGATTGCACTGCATACGCTCATACCTTCAGCAGATATATCTCATTCTGATGACGCTTTTCCTTAATTGGTTTTAACACATTCCCCGCCCAAAAAGATGTAAAAAACGAACGGGACATGCGAGGAAATGTACATTGAATATTGAAGATATAAAGTTTTACTCAAAGGAAACATTCTTTTGTTTAAAAAATTAGAATAACTGCATTCACAGATTTCTGAAAACTTCGTTACCTGAACCGGGAATCGAACTAAAACCAAAATAAGTCAATAGCCGCGTTGGCGCGTTATTGCTTTATTTGTTTTGGGTATAATAATCATTGGCTGCTTTTGTTGGCTTGGCACCCGCTCATCGTCACTTGGGGTTGACACTAAAAATCAGCGCTTTGCTGTGACTCACGTTACAACACAGCATCATGCTGAGTGTCGACCTCTTTGCCGCAGCTACGACATGCAAAGTAGGTATCATACGTTGATAAAATGATTCAAGAAATGTACCTAATTAAGTTATTTTTTATTTGCACCTACCGCATGTAGTCTTGTTGTGGCAATAAATCATTTTTCTTTCTTTCTTTAATGAATGAATAAATAAAAAATAAATAAAAATTGTTTAAAACATGCTTACATGTTTGTTTATTTAGTCGATACCTTTGGTCATACAATGTTTCAAGATTGTAGAATAGAATAGAATAGAATTGAATAGAATAGATTTTTATTGTTTGTCACAGGTAATTGAAAATACAGATGTTAAAGCATAAAACAGTTTCACTGTAACATATCCATAAGATGTACAATATTCAGGGTGGTAAAGAAAAAAATGGAGCTTTACGACACAGCCACTTAAGATTACAAAACCTATAAATAAAAACTAAATTAAAAGAGATACACAGGGACTAAAGTTACAAAAACTAAATTTACCTCAACTTCCTTGTCTCTTATTATTTTTATTCAATTTTACTGCACGAAAGATTAAATACCCAATTTTGCCCCTACACAGCAAAGCAAAACATTTTCAAAATAAAAATTCTAGAACTTAGGCTGAAGTTCTCGCAATTAGTGGCTACAGTCTACAGTCTAGACCACAGCAATGAAAACTTAGACGATGCGCCAACTTATCTCACAGCCGTGACGTTATTTATGAATGACGTCATTAGTGACCATTTAGGTCCCTGCGGATGCCTGATTATTTTAGTTTATAATTTTTTTTTAAAGATGTTTCGAAACCCACATTGGAAAACATTTATTACCGCACAGATTCGGAATAACTAATTCCAATATTATAACTAGGCCATTCGAAATGCGCCACCCTTATACGGTTGATTGGATATTCCACCCTTACTCACGAAACGTTTTTCTAACACGTTTATTATAATGTTGACTTTGATCCTGTATAATGACCAGTAAAATGATAAATGTTTGACGACAGCTGTAGTCTAGTAGTTCGTGTGTCGGACTGCTGATAACGAGGTCGTGGGTTCGATTCCCACTGGACACAAATATTTATGTGATGAACGTAAGTGTTTGTGTTGGTCTGGGTGTTGCTTTATGTATTATAAGTATGTATTTACAAAAAAAAAGTATATAAGTATTATATCCACTGTCTGGTACCCATAGTACAAGCTGTGATTAGTTTGGGACTAGATGGTGCTGTTTAAAAATTTCCCAAAAATATTTATTATTATTATATTTTATAACATACATAACCAGCCCGTTACTGTCCCACTGTTGGGCAGTTGGGCACGGGCCTCTTCTCAGTACGAGAAGGCTAAGACCTTAGTCCACCACGCTAGCCTAGTGCGGGTTGGCGGACTACACACACCATTGAGAACTTTACTGTCTCTCAGGTGTGCAGGTTTCCTCACGATGTTTTCCTTCACCGTTAAAGCAAGTGATAATAAAGAGAAAATAAAGTAAAAAAGCAAATAAAGCAACAAGTGAAATCGAATTTAAATCCGCACATGAATTCGAAAAGTCAGAGGTGCGGGCCGGGATCGAACTCACATCCTTCTGCATGGAAGGCAAGCGTTCGTCCACTGGAGCCAGGCTATCACTGCTTTTATAATGCGTCCGCTAAGTGTGAGTGGAATATCTGGCGTGTTTCCCGGTAGATACAATCTGTTGGTGTATAAGGCTCGAGTGAACAAGTTTTTGCTGGGCAAGCATGCACCATCGTCGACAGCACACCAGGTCAGGAAGCGGTCAAACCACGAAGAAAAGTCTGTTCTCCATGGGTCAAACGCAAGCCCATAAATAAAAAAGGTTTGAAGGCCATAATAGTACATTACTAACCTTGGACGAATAAAAAAGGCGGACAGAATCTCGCTAAACAAAAAGTGAAGCACCCATAGTAAGACGTCTCGCTCAAAAGTACGGGCTGGCACGCAATCATTCACACTCATAGTAAGACAAAAAGCCGCGATTACGCAACAAATCTCGTGTGACGGTAGTCATTGTCGTAATGTCACAAATAAAATAACAATATATATCTGGTGTGTTAAAATTCTGTCAAAATTATAGTGGGTTTAGGAAAAAACTAAGTGCTTCAATCTTTTCTTACCGAGATTCTGTCCGCCATTTTTTATTCATTCGAGTTACTGATGATTTAAATCGTGGAAAGAAAAAAACACTCACGAGCAGGATAGAGATAAACACAGACAGACAGACAGTACGTAAAGCGTCTGCCACACGGTGGTCAACCAGCCTCCCCACCAAGGTGACCTTGGTGGAAGGTTGGTCGCTGACAGAAATTTGGTGACAAACCACTGTCTACACGGTTGGAAATCAGAAAGGTCACCTTGGTGGGGAGGCTGTTTTGTCACCGTGTAGCAGACGCTTTACTGTCGAGGTCTGAAATGAAGCAATTGACAGCCGATATTGGAAGTACGAGGCAAAGCCGAGTACTTCCGAAGTGATTATAAAAGGCTTTACTACTGTCTCGCATCCCTCGACGCCACTCATTTTATTTTCACATAGCTACTTTCAAACCATAAATGTTCTATTTTTACAATAATTTCCAATTAAGCATCTATAGGTTTGCAGAAAAGTGTCACACTCAATTTTTCAAACCATTTACATCCACCATTAAGAGGATAACGACAAAAAATTGGCCCTTTTCACCTTCAACAATGACGCCATTTTTCAGAGCCAACCCGACACCCACCTGCGAACGGTCTCTTTGACCCAAAAACTTCAATAGCAACCCTCCGGATGGCCCGTCATCGAGATACTAACCCTTGTTATTTGAATATAACTATGTTGGCCGTTTGGACCGCAAAGCATTGTATTTTAAGGCTTTGTTAAAAGTTTTAAATAGCTGTTAGATAGTTAATGGACTATTGAGAATATTATGGGGTATCCTATCCTGTCTTTTATAATGCTAACGTTATTAAGAAGTTATTAATATATAATATTTTGCTCAGTATATTATTTTACGTTGTTTACACATGTTCCGGGCAATGAAAAGGTATTTTGGACACACGTGGCTATCGTAAAAGGTGACTGAGATATGTGTTTATATCTAGCCATATATCAGATGGCCGATACAATGACTTCCAAAGGAAAAATCTAGACTTCTCATGTCATGCCCCATACGAAATAACCCCATGTATGTTCCGTAATTTTTTGTAACATAACATAACATCACGCCTGTATTTCCCCAAAGGGGTAGGCAGAGGTGTCATAGTACACCCACATTTCGCCAGTTATGTTATAGTCCAATGTAATAGGGGGCAAGCCTATTGCCATTGATCGGGCACAAATCCTGACTCTGGGCTGCTACTGAGAATTTCCTAATAAAATAACCCAACAAAACTTTGCCCGACCCGGGAATCGAACCCAGGACCTCACGTAATTTTTTGTAGTTTTCGAGAAATTCAGGTTTTTTAAATGAACTCCCATAGAAGTTTTACTGATTAGGTACATTTTCTTTGCCGATTTGCAAGGAAAAATGTCCCGTAAACTTTGCCCGTAAAGTAGGTACTTATTTTTTGTATGATTTGGAGAGTATAGAGTCGTGAAGTCGTAGAAGTTTTTAAAATCAGTGTGACATAAAACAACCATTATAAGTTCTACGTTACTTAATCGGTCACCCTGTATGTATATGGATAGAATATGATATAATTCAATTATATATGTCATAGAATAATAACAATAACGGTTAATGGCAATAGGCTCGCCCCCTGTTACATGGGACTTATAACATAACTGGCGAAATGTGGGTGTACTATACAATACACCTCTGCCTACCCCTTCGGGGAAATACAGGCGTTCTTCTTCTGCTTCTTCATGTCGATGGTACAATATTCACATACTACTGGCCCATAAATTGGCCACCCCAATTGCGTTGTCTGTAGCATTGTTAAAATAACAAAAAAAAAAAAAAAATATATTGTGAATTGAAAGTGATTATTAAAAAAAAAAAGTTTATTTTCATACAAAGTCCATAGTGTTAGTAACAATTTGCTTAATATCTAGTGTTAGTAAACAGTCTTAATAAATTTATTATAATTTAGACTACAGTGTGGAGCTGCATCCATCTCTGCAGCATCGGTGAATCCCACCGATCTGCGAATACACTGAGGATAGTGTTGGAACTGCCGCGGATACCTGTCATCAGGGAGGCACACCTTTTTCTAATAATAGGGGCGAAACCATCAATATTATTTTCAGCAAACATCCCCGATGCACTGCACCGCCACGGCAGCCTCAGCAGTATTCTCAGTGCATTATTATATTGAACACGCAGGTCGCCGTATGCCCGCTGAGTAAAGTTGACCCACAGGCCAGGCAGGATTATATCACTCAAAATTCACTAACTCAGTGATAATATCGATAAAATAATCAAATTAAATCATTATTAATTGTAGATTTAAAGTGATATAATCACTCTTAATAATTTTTTTTTATTTTTATTTTTATTTTTAAGAGTTTTTCGAAATTAATTGTGTCCTTATATGAATATCGATTCTGATAACGTAGCTCACAGGAACAACATCCCTCCCATCTGTACTACTGTACAGATGGGAGGGACCAGCTGAAAATCAGTGCTGTGCATACCTACATTCACAGCAAATACTGAGCTGGTTCCTTGTTACACATATTATGTAGTATACATGTTGTGTTCTTTGTAATTTGTCCCGATGTCTTTTCATGTAACATGTATATTTTATGTGTGTGTGTGCAAAATAAATGGTTTAAATGGTTTAAACGTAGATTTCGACAGTTTTTTGGTTATAATCTTGGACTAATAAAAAAGGAGGACGGAATCTCGCTAAACAAAAAGTGAAATACCCATAGTAAGACGGCTCGCTTAAAAGTATGTGCTGACACGCACACATTCACACCCGTAATAAGACAAAAAGCCGCGATTACGCAACAAATCTCGTGTGACGGTAGTCATTCATTATATACTCTTTGGTAGTCATTGTTAGGGCTTCTCAATATCGCCTTTTTTCCAATATCGGAATTGGACCCGATATTGACCTCAAAATATCGGAATTCCGAGATTCCGATATTGAGACACAATATTTTTAAATACTACTAGGACTTGATTTAAAATGAAAATCTAATCTTGTTTGTAGAGTAAAAAGTGGAGATTATGCCAAAAGTGTTGTTTTTGAAAACTAATGGGTCTTTATGATCGAATAAACATGTACGGCCTGTCATCATCATCATCATTTCAGCCTAATGACGTCCACTGCTGGACATAGGCCTCCCCCAAGCATCACCACAACGACCGGAACTGCGGTTTCCGCATCCAACGGATTCCCGCGACCTTCACCAAGTCGTCGTTGCACCTTGTGGGGGACCTACCTACGCTGCGCCTTCCAGTACGTGATCGCCACTCCAGAACTTTACTGCCCCATCGGCTATCCGTTCTGTGAGCAATGTGCCCCGCCCACTGCCACATAAGTTTGGCAATTCTTCGGGCTTTGTCGGTTACTTTCGTTCTCCTGCGAATCTCCTCATTTCTGATTCAGTCACGCAGGGACGCTCCGAGCATAGCCTCTCCATTGCCCTTTGAGTGACTTTGAGCCTTGTTATCAGGCCCATTGTGAGCAACCACGTTTCAGTACCGTAAGTAATTACTGGCAACACACACTAGTCAAAGACTTTCTTCTTGAGACACTGCAGTATTTGGACCAGAAGATATTGCGTAGCTTCCCGAACGCTGCCCAACTGAGTCGAATTCAACGATTGACTTCTTTCTCGAAGTTGGACCTACCTAACTGTCCACAGTTAATCCTAGGTCTTTGATTAGTCAAAGTCCTAGGTCCTATACATAAGCGTCAACAACTTCGAGTGTAGATTTTCCAATATTTACGGAAATGGGAAATTGGGAATTCGACATAACCTTTGTCATATCCATATTTCCTCTCTATCGGAAGCTCTACTGAGGTCATCGAGCTTTGTACTGAGGTCCTCTATGATCTCAGCTATGACTATATGTTGTCGCCAAACTGAAGGTGAGTGATATACTTTCCGTTTATGTTAACGCCTAGCCGTTTCCAGTCCAGAAACCTGAAGACATCCTCCAATGCAGCAGTGAACAGTTTCGGAGAGATCACATCTCCCTGTCTCACACTTCGCTGCAGAAGGATAGGTTTTGAGGCTTGGTCCTGTAATCGTTTTCATACAAACACACTTTGATGTACCGATAGTCAATCTGGCACCGTTGAAGAGACTGTAGTACAGACCAAGTCTCAGTCGAATCGAAGGCTTTCTCGTAGTCCACAAACGCTAAACAAAGAGGCACGTAATACTCTTCGGTCTTATGTATAACCTGCCGCAGTGTATGTATGTGGTCTACGGTGCTAAAGCCTTTTCGGAAGCTAGCTTGTTCGGGAGGCTGGAAGTCGTCAAACCCACGCGATTGACGGTTCGTAATGACTCTCGAAAACAGCTTATAAACATGGCTCAGAAGTGAGATGGGCCTGTAGTTCAAAAACAACAACAAAAATCATGTCATTAATAAGTGAAAAAAACTTTGTAAGCAATAAAAGCAAAAGCATTTTCTCACTAGCACTTTTTAGCTAGTAGAAGATAATGAATGGAAAATACATTACAAATTAAAAAGTTTGTTGTAAGGTCTCCATTCGAGGCACACCTCTAGTCTTTGCTTAAACAATAACTAGCTCTCGGATTTTTTGATGTTCTCATACATTTTCTGGAAAATATCGAAATATCGGAATTCCGATATTTTACTCTGTAATACCGATATTATAAATACGTAGAAAATGTAGCGAGATTCCGATATTTCGAGATCTCGGAATCTCGGAATCGAAGCCCTAGTCATTGTCGTAGTGTCACAAATAAAATAACAAATCCGATGTGTTAAAATTCTGTCGAAATTAAAGTGGGTTTAGGAAAACACGAAGTGCTTCAATCTTTTCTATAGCGAGATTCTGTCCGCCATTTTTTATTCGCCCGAGGTTATAATATAGAAAAATCTCGGGAAAATAAACAGTTTCCGAGGGACATGCGGTAAGTCTTTCTGTGATAAGTCGAATTATACGCGGGTGTAGATGGGCAATCCACCGTGTTTAAAACCGGTTCATGAAAGAAAGAAGGAAAGAAAAGCATTTATTTGTGTTGCGGCATGATAGATCAGGAGGAAATGAAAAACTTCTGCTATGCGGCAGATGGCCTTAAGGTCTTTTTATAATATAAAATTTCAAAATTAATAGTTAATATGTGTGTTCATGACAAGCAAAAATGTGTATGAAGTTGGCGCGCTCCTACGCCGCGCCAGCCGGTGTCGCTCCAGATCACTGCATCCTTCATGTTAGTGGCATTCAAAGTTGCGTGCCTTTCGCCAACAGATTGCGTTGGTAGGTTCGTGAACAATTTGATACAACTGAGACACATACAAAAGAAAGGATACACATGAACAAGAAATAGATTTATAGACGAAGAAGTAATACATGAGTAACAAAGCGAGGAAAAAATAGATGAGTAACAGAGCGAGGAAAAATAGATGAGTAACAGAGCGAGGAAAAATAGATGAGTAACAGAGCCAGGAATAAATAGATGAATAACAGAGCGAGGAAAAAATTGTTAAGTACAGCAGTTGTTGACGGTTATGCGCCATGTGTGTCTCAAAATTGTGACAAATGGGTGTCCAGCTCTTTTTTATTTTTTATAGTATAGGATGGCAAAACGAGCTAAAGGCCCACTTGATGTTAAGCGGTTACCTTTGCCTATAACAACTTCAATACCACCTAAGCTGTTGCCTAAATGGTACCGCAAGTCGGTTCGCCAAACTGAGAAATGAAGATGGAAAGTCTCATGTGATTGTAATTTCACCGGCACCCGTACCCTTCAGACCGAAAGATAGCAATGCAAGCACCACTATTATCAGGTTATTAAACCTGACGCTGGTAAAACTTACATGAACACAAATGTAACATACCTCAGAAGGGAATCATATAATTGAAACAACTAATCAATCAACGCAATAACAATATTTATTGCTAAATCAATATGGCATCGTCGACAATAGAGACAGCCCCAAAATCGCCCGCCCGTCACCGCTTCCTAGTGCTTGAGCTGGGGAGAAGAAACGGCGCAACAAACTCCCCAGCAACACATTTCTGTCTGTAGTATTTAAATAGAGTCTATACAATAAAATTATATCACTAACCTTACTCGTCACTCAGGCGCCTCGATCTAGACTGAATCTGGCGGTGACTTCTAATAATTGACAATATACTTTAATGTCAAAATGACTTGACAGCTGACAGTGACACTTTAATATTAACTATGACATAAAGTTGATTCCAATATTGTATCTGGCATAACAAGACCTATCCATAGACTCTTCAGTAGCAAATAAATAATATAACTACCCACAATTAGATACGTCTTGTTACAGTCGGCCATGCTTCAAAAACGAGTCCCTTCGTTCCCTTATTTGTTTGTTTACGATCGTAACTTCTAAATAACTATACAACAATATTTCATGATAATGTCTTATAGATTATTTTAATTCGTATTACATAATTGTTACGTTATCATATAATTCGGGATCACAAATCAATGCTAATCCTACTAAACTCTCAAAGATATCTCAATCATTTTATTACTATAGTCATGCGGTGTGAGGGTTACTTCCTTCACCGTCACATCGCAAGACTGCGATTTCATAGGTCACTCATGGGCGGCGAGTTCATACGCCAATCCTGCCTGACCCAAATCATCATCATCATCATTACAGCCGAAAGACGTCCACTACTGGACATAGGCCTCCCCCAATTAAGGGGGGGATATGCCATAATCGCCACGCTTGGCAGGCGGGTTGGCGATCGCAGTTGGTTGGTTAAATACTCAGAGAACGCTGCTGCCCATCCTCTGGTGAATCCCTTAGTCGCCTTTTACGACACCCATGAGAAGAGATAAGGGTGGTGCTATTCTTTAAGTCCGGCACCACACGGACCAAAATATCCTCACTCAATCTATTATTATAGCCGTATGGTGTGAGGGTTACTTCCTTCACCATCACATCGTAGGACTACAATGTCATGAGCCACTCATGGGCGGCGAGTTCATACGCCAATCCTACCCGACCCAAAACACTCTCACTCAATCTATTAATATAGTCGTGCGATGTGAGGATTACTTCCTTCACCATCACATCGTAGGACTACAATGTCATGAGCCACTCATGGGCGGCGAGTTCATACGCCAATCCTGCCCGACTCACAACATCCTCACTTTTCTCCATGGGAAGTTCATTATATAACTGGCAAGTTCATATGCCAGTCATTATCCAACACATCACTTTGACTCACTATCATAGCCTAACACTTACAACTCTATAAACTCATAGCTTTATCAATCAGTTCACGTTCTAATTTTAAGTAATTAATGTATTATATCAATTCAGTTTCACAGTCATTCATATAATCATAAATCATTAACAAGAAGATCCTTAAAATAACATTAGTTTAATCCTGATCAGTTCTGAATCAGTTCGCAATTTGAAATAGGTAGTCAACGTATTATAATCATAAATTCAGTTTCAGTCATTCACATAATCATAAATCATTAACAATGAGTTCCTAACAGTAACATTAGTTTGATCCCGATTATCATTAACACTTTCATCGTAATTTTGTTTAATTTTTTCTTCGCTGGAAGAGCAAGTAGGGGCGTTAAACTCAACCGTGAGAATGTTTCATAATTTTCCTCTTTTCTACTTAAAGGGATGCCTTGTACGAGGAACCGATCACTTGGCAAGACCTTTTTAAATCGAGACGCACCCTGACACTTCGATTCTAACTTTTCAGATTGACCCGGTGTCGTTATTCCGTTACCTTTTATCTATGTTTGTCACAACGATACTTATTTATTGCCTGATTTTTCTAGATTCACTTACTTCGAACGTAACTTCTTCTTCAATGTTAATTTATTCTTCTGTTCTATATAGTCAATCACGTTATTTAATAATATCTCTTGTCTCAGGTTTGCAATTACTGTTCTACCTAAAAACAGCTCAGTAGGTTTAGTCTCTTTATAGGTAGTTTTTTTTTATCCGACTGTGCCTGAAGGAGGGTAATGTTTTTATGTCATTGTCTGTCGTGTTCACTCCTAACTTGTGTATAATAAGTAGGTATGTATTTACAAAAAAATTGAAATAAAAGTATTATATCCATAACTTGGAACATTTTAAGCGATTGTTAATTTTCCTTAAACATTGAACTGGATCGCATACATAATCATCAGGTTCACCTCCATGGTCCCCGGGGCACAAGGTACATTTTTCAACTATAAAATATTCGACTTCGTCATTATTAAAATGGATACGAGACCTAAAGTTAATACTTTTTATGACAGTACAGCTATTAGTCAAATGTTGGGAACATAACGTTTCCCTAATATTTTGAAATATATCAACAGATTCTCTACGAGGATGATTTGCTTTTGGTATCTTCAATTCTAAAGATTTTTTTCTTCATACAAAATCTTGTTGGGAGCATTCCATGTTAATTATTGTACTGTGACCATTTAAAATTTCATAATATTCGCTTTTACTAATAATTTCTCTAATACTAATATGCGGGTTGAGAAAATAACGTGCCTTTTATTTTATTTTAATTAACTTTTACAACTTTTAGGTCCTGTATTGAGCAGTGATAGGGTTATTCACAAGAAGTTCTCTTTTATATTTATTTATCTTGGGACATTTTTTTGAAACCCAAGTGCTTAAAAGCTCCCTTTGAGTAAGAACCCTACATTAGAAGCCTTGTCTTCTTTCTTAATTGTATTTGCTTATGAAAGATGATGCTTTGTAAACACTCGTTTGTCTTTGGTACCTTTGTCTTTCTTGTTACTCTATTCACCGTTCTTGTTGTATCGCTTCCTGTGTTTTTTCTGCTTAAATTTTGTATACGTATGCACGTATGGTATCATTAATTGATGGCTTTGAACGATCTTTAAAAATAAATCTACGTTAAAACTAAAGTTAGAACCTATTCGACAGGATTTTGTAGGTCTCAGTCTTCTTGCACTACCATCACTTTATGGTATTTTTTTAATTTTTGTTTTAGAATCTGGATTGAGTATTTGTTGCTTTCTAATTTAACTTTAACTAACTAGCGAACCACCCCGGCTTCGCACGGGCGCAATGCTGCTATATTATGCATGTATTAAACATAAAAACCTTCCTCCTGAATCACTATCTATTAAAAAAACCGCATCAAAATCCGTTGCGTAGTTTTGAAGATCTAAGCATACATAGCGACATACAGCAGGAAGCGACTTTGTTTTATACTATGTAGTGAAGTCTTTGGTAGTCATAGTCATCATTGATTTTCCTTTATGTCTATCCGTGCCAATATGGCGGTTAATTAATCGTTTAAGACCTCGTTGCTTAATCCCTTCATAGTATTCGTAAGAATCATTTATCGCAGGAATACAAACATGCACACTCATGCGATGAGTGTTCTCTTTGAACCACACTAGCTTAGACCCAACATTTTGAACTGGAAGATGACACTCAAAATCACGAATCTAGTATTCTCCTAGTAAAAAATAATACTCCTAACTCAAACGGCCCATTACAGATCCACTCACATAAATATTTCCACTGTTAGCAACGTTTCAACTCACAGGAACTGACAACTTCTTACCTACGTCGACTATGAGGTCATCATCATCCTCCTGCCCTTAGCCTAATCTATTTGGGGTTGGCGCAGCATGTCTTTTTCTTCCATACCTCTCTATCAGCCGTCATCTCCGTGTTCACTTTCTTTTTATCCATATCATTTTTCACACAATCCATCCATCTTTTCTTTGGTCTACCTCTTTTCTTATAGCCATCCACATTCATACTCAAAACTTTTTTCGTAACATGCTCCTCATTTCTCCGCATCACATGTCCATACCATGGTAATCTACTGCATCTCAACTTTTCCGTCACTGGCGCTACTTTCAAACTCCCTCTCACATATTCATTTCTTACCATATCTATTCTCGTTACACCACACATTCCTCTTAATATTCTCATCTCAGCTGCATGTAATTGCCTTTCATTCCTCCCTTTCGTAGCCCAACATTCCGATCCATACAAACAGCAGGTCTAATCATGGTCTTGTATATTTTCCACTTTAGTTTAAACTTTAACTAAGAGTAGAGGTCATATTGTATTTGATCGAATAATTAAAATTTTAAATCTATTGGGATCTTAATAATCGTATGTTAGGTCTGCGGTAAAACTATGTCCATCATAATTAATCAAGTAATCAAGTGGTCATCTACAATAACCACCACAACATTTTTTTTTCTGAAATTCCCTGCACATTCAGCAAAGTCACCTAATGGTTTAAACATTCAAGTACATCATCAGGTTTTTCAAACTTAGCTGTCCGAGCACCTACGCGACACCCCCACCCCTTGTATTCAATACCATACTGTAACAATTCACTGCTTGCCTTCCATGTATCTTACATCTATTCAGTAATTGTATTTTTGAAATATAGTAAAGCTCAAAATATTGTCCAGAGCGTACTCGTCCATTTAGCATATCTGTTAATATTTCCGTGTAATTTTCCGTTGCAGGAAATAATTCTTTTAGCATCGTTTCCTATTCAGCCAAGTATGCTTGATAGAGGGTAGGCCCTGGTACCATGTTTTAGCCAGTCCGGTGAATTTAGGTAGGGCAAAGTGAACTACTTGTTTATTGTTCCAATTATAAATTTCTGAAAATTTAACAATTTTATCGTGCCTGATATTAATAGTCTGCTCTTTCGAAATGAGGTTGAACTCTAGGATTTCATTATTTAAGTTGAACTGGAAAATGATTCACGATCCCCTGCCTTTTAATGAATTAATTGTATAAAATTCTCAAAATGTTCCGTAGTCATAAGTTTAGGTTTCTTATTCTCATAAATGTTTTCATTTTTATAATCACTAGGCGAGTGTCGTTTTTAGGAATCGAATTTACATCATACGCGTTCCTTTGACCATGGTCTCTTGAAACAGCCTCAGACGTCTCAAAACGTCTGCGCGATTCACCCCGTTCAGTTAATCTCTCACGTTTCCTAGGTACCTCTTTCTCGAGGCTCCCCAACTTTTCTCTCTCTTGCGACAGCTTACGTTCCAGCTCGTATAACGTCCGCCTGCTGCTTGCGCTTCGGTCTTGACGAAGACTGCTGCGATGATCACATAATTTTGCTGCGGCGATTGTCACATACTAGACTACATCCCCGAGACCATTTCATTCGTAAGCAACCATCACCACGATGACTGCGACTACGGCTACGACTGCGGCTATGACTCTCGCATCCTTGTAGGTCTCAATTTCGATTACGGGTCGCCTCACGGTGTCAGCGTTGCCTCTCATACGGGCGAGACAGGCTGCTAGCGCCGACAATCCGCATCGGGTTCTTTGTCACTCATTTCCCTGGAACTCGGAAACATTTTCTTCATGTACTATGCTATAATAGCAAAGTCGCTAAAGTTTTTTAATTGTACCTACTACATGTATTACAACGAATGAGAAACTAATTTAGGCTCGTTATATTAATAGTCGCAACTTTTACAATATTATAATTTTATTAGTAGACTAGAATACTCATGTTTTTAATCTGTATGTATCGCAAAAAATGAATTCGTTTCAAGATTTATTTATTATTTCTGGTCATTAAATTCACTTTAATACCCTATCCAACTAATATTTAACCGTATTATTAGTTTGTTTTAGTTAAATACTAAAAAAATTAAAACAACATTTCATCGAATCATTAGCTACTAATATTTTCAATCTATATGCATCACAAATACTGCAAATCGTTTTATGATTATTTTACCTTTTCTAGAATTAAATTCAATTATATCTCCATTTTAAATTAATATTTCTTACATATAGTTTCAATCGGTGTGGGTAGAAAAACAAAATGTAGGTAGATCACTATACCATTGTTATAATTATTTTAACACGGTATGTTACCACTTTTAACTAATATTACAACCCATTTTTATCAGCAGCAGCTGCGCCAGGCTTAATTAATTTACCTTTTGTAAAATATTAAGAACATACAACATTTTATCGAAATCGTTAGCCATTTATAATTTTTTTTAAATCTGTTTCCATCTTATGAACTAAAGATAATTTTATGTCAACTTTACCGTTTCTAGGAATTAATTCATCTATATTTCCATTATAAACTCATATTTCAATACCTATTGTCGTGAAATGTCTATTAAAACAACGACAAAAATATTAAAAATGGCCACGTCAAATAATACATTGCTACCTCACCCGTTAATCGAGGTTAATACAATAGTCACGTAGCATGTAGTATACATATTTCTTGTATTTCTACTTGTAATTGCGTTGATTTTCCATATTTATACGAATTAAAAAGTATCACATCAAAGGTCGAGCTCGTGGGGTGGTTCAACACAACACAATTTGTATCGCGAATCCCACTTCTAAGATGTAACATACCTCAGAAGGGAATCATATAATTGAAACAACTAATCAATCAACGCAATAACAATATTTATTGCTAAATCAATATGGCATCGTCGACAATAGAGACAGCCCCAAAATCGCCCGCCCGTCACCGCTTCCTAGTGCTTGAGCTGGGGAGAAGAAACGGCGCAACAAACTCCCCAGCAACACATTTCTGTCTGTAGTATTTAAATAGAGTCTATACAATAAAATTATATCACTAACCTTACTCGTCACTCAGGCGCCTCGATCTAGACTGAATCTGGCGGTGACTTCTAATAATTGACAATATACTTTAATGTCAAAATGACTTGACAGCTGACAGTGACACTTTAATATTAACTATTACATAAAGTTGATTCCAATATTGTATCTGGCATAACAAGACCTATCCATAGACTCTTCAGTAGCAAATAAATAATATAACTACCCACAATTAGATACGTCTTGTTACACAAATGTAGGGAACTACTGATTTTTTGTTCGTGATTTCAGGGTTGGTCCCATAGTAAAAGATGTTCATACTGATGAGTACAATGATCCCTTCAGAGATTTTCAGTTATTTCAATAACACGTTTAAGGCTTTAATACCTTATCGTGTATTATAACAACAAACGACTATATTGACGATGTCTGTAGTCTAGTGGTTTGAGTGTCGGACTGCTGATCACGAGGTCGTGGGTTCGATTCCCACAGGACACAAATATTTGTGTGATGAACATAAGTGTTTGTGTTGGTCTGGGTGTTTCTTATGTATTATAAGTATGTATTACAAAGAAAAAGGTGTATAAGTATTAGATCTATTGTCTAGTACCCATAGTACAAGCTCTGCTTAGTTTGGGACTACATGGTGCTGTGTAAAATGTCCAAAATATTTTTTTATTTTTTATTAATCCTACTTCGAACACCTACATGTACTAATTCTGGGCAACAAATGATCCTTTAACTTTATAATGTAAGTTGCTTATGTTAGCAACTTAGGCTTTATGTTATTAAAATATTAATCAAGTAATGATTTATGCATGTACCAGGCCCCTCAGAAAGTATTGCGAAAAAAAGTTTTTATATATGGGAGACTGGCCAGTTATAATGTTTTTCGAAAATATGATTATTTATAAGTAAAAATAAGTAAGTTCCAATTTCAAAATTTCCCTCCACATTTTTTGCGAGTTAATTCAAAGTATTGTGTCTCACTGAAATATGGATCTGCGCCGGGAACATTTTAGAGCTATGATTTTATACGATTTCAAGTGTCGCCTGAAACCGGATGAATCGTACGATAGACTTCAAATGGCATTCATAGATGAAGGCCCTTCCAAGGCAACCGTGTATCGTTGGTATAACGAATTCAAGCGCGGTCGACCAACTTTGGGGGATGACGAAAGAAGCGGTCGCCCTTTGACGGCTGTTACCGAAGAAAACGTGCTAGCAGTGAAAAATTTAATCCAAGACAATAGGCGAATTACATATCAGGAGATTCAACACATATTGAAGATTGGATCGGGAAGCGTTCACGAGATTCTACACAGCCATCTTCGCGTGAGGAGGATAGTATCACGGTGGGTGCCGCACAACCTCACCGATGCTCAGAAGCAGGCCCGGGTGGAATGGTGCCGTGATATGCTTAACAAATTTGAAGCAGGCTCGTCTCGGCGTGTTTACGACATCGTTACAGGTGATGAGTCCTGGATTTATCAATACGACCCAGAAACCAAGCGCCAGTCGACTGTTTGGGTGTTTCAAAATGAGCCAACGTCTACCAAAGTGAAGCGATCTAGAAGCGGGGGTAAGATTTTGATCGCTAGCTTTTTTAATTTGACTGGCCACTTGGTATCAATTCCCTTACGGGATCAAAGAAGCATTAATGCCGAATGGTATACTACCAAATGTTTGCCAGAAGTTTTCTCTGTTATAAGCAACAAGCGACCAAACACAGGGCTCCGCGGGCTACTGCTCCACCACGACAATGCACCTGCGCACACCGCACTCAAAACGAGGGACTTCCTGGACAGCACGCCAGTCAAACTCCTGGGTCACCCTCCTTACAGCCCTGATCTAGCACCGTGTGACTTCTTTTTATTCCCAAAAATAAAAAATCAGCTCAAAGGGATACAATTTTCGTCGCCGAAAGATGCGCTGGCTGCGTTCGAGCAGGCTGTAAATGAGGTGTCTGCGGCGGACTGGAAAAAGTGTTTTGAAAACTGGTTTAGGCGCATGAATCTTTGTATAGAGGCTGGTGGAAAGTACTTTGAAAAGATTTGATAAAAATATATGTACGTATAGAACAATTTTTTTTAGTTTCGCAAAACTTTCTGAGTGTCCCACGTATGCTCAACCAAACGGAATCATGATCCACCATAATCTTAATTTTCTACAAACATTCTAATACAATTAGGTCAAGTTTCGCTCAAAGATATTTCCCTGGCAACAAACTTGTTATCAATTTTATTGTACAGTGACAGTTAGTTTCTTTTAATTTGATTGATATTCTTCTGGAATTGAAAGAGTTCGTATAGGTTTTTGAAAAAAAATAAAAAAAATGTTTTTTATAGGTAAACTATGCGGAACGACAGTTAATTCGTAATTCAAAACATAATTCTAGTTTTATCAAAAACGTAACTTTTTATCCAATTATTGATCTATTGCATTTAATAACAAAGCTCAAAATTGCATAGACCTCTGACCCGTATTAACGCAGTTTCCTTAATATTCAAAATGTCCTAAGTGCAGGACGATGCTAATAAGAAGGAAATTTTACTGTTTTGACAATTTCATACGAATTATCGGCTGAGTGGGTCATGATTCCGATTTGTTGACTGTACCTAATGAATATTATATTAGGTTTGTATTGTATAAAGACGGTAGATTTAAAATCTTGTTGGGACTGACAGAATAAAAAGGCGGGTAATTAGTTGAGACGAGGCAGTTGTGAATTATGTTTTGAAGTGAAATATACTCGTGTGAACTCACATTGTTTTTATTCACGTCATACCCGGAGCCAACACTTACTCCTACCGATAAAGCCATCAAGATTTGCTACAAGACCAATGAATAGAATATCGTGGGTGACAGAGATTGATGCTAAGTCGTTAGTAATTACGTGAGCTTTAGATAGAGGATATATGAATATTTCATTGTTAGGACTTGTGGTGAGAGCTGAATAAATGTATGTATGGTAAGCTGAGGTATCTGATACAGTGGACGAAATACGGTGGTTATTTGGTGTTTACCTAAGATCATAGAAATATAAATAATAAGGTAGGTAATAGAAATGTTATCTGCTGTTTTAAGGACGACGCTGGCCTCCATATTATCTACTTAGATAAAGTTTAAACATGATAATTATTTAAATGCATAGTGGCTTATGACTAATTTGAATCGTATAGTTAATTTAATTTTTATTCCAGTTTAATCATGACTTGCAGTGTGATTTCCAAGCTATTTTTTATTTTTGTTTGTCTAATATTATTATTATTATAATTTTGTACGCTACATTAGTGGCAGGATATAGAGGCGCTAATAATACGTCTGACATAACAACCATTGTACATATATTCACGAAAAATAAATGAATGGAATTGAATTGAATACAAGTGTCGCCGATTTGCCGCTACCAACACAAAAATAGGCAATTACGCACACCATGACTAGCATTCATTGTAAAATAAATTAAGCCTAAATTAAAACCGCTGTTAGATATGCTGTGAAATACAATTTTAGTGACTGCGTTCAAAACAGTACTGATGATCAAGCAAACGGTTCGCGCACTGGTGTCCTACGAGACACCTGCACGCGGCGACAAGTTCACACGCCTTTACCACTTCTATTACCTTATTCGTTAGATTTCTATGCCTAAGATGGTAAATTATATATTGGGTGTATGACGTATGGGTATTTTTATATAATAACTATCGTGAGTTAAATTCATAATTATTAATACAAACGGTTTCGCTCACGTTATTTCATCGGGTGTGCCAAAAAAAAAAAAAAAAACTTCAACAAAAATCCAGAGTAGTAGGTTTTTTTTTTTTTTTGTAGTATTTTTCTAAATCCACAGTTTGGTGCGCGACGCCGCCGCATGACCAGCTCATGATTAAGGGCTCCGTTCGAGCTCAAAACTGGTCGGGCACACCCGATGAAATAACGTGAGCGAAACCGTTTATATTAATAATTAGTATGGGTTTCTTTTGAAAATTATGTTATTTTAGTCACAATATTTATCTAAATAATGAAAATCGGCTTTTATATACAGGGTTATTTTTAATTCACCAATAACCCTTTACAATGAATGAAATGGATAATGTGAATTGTTTATTGTTAATAAGTTTTTTTATTATTATTTTTAGATAAGAATCTTTAATTTGTATAATTTCAAAAACAATGAAAATTGTTTCTGAATAAATAAATGAAATGAAATGAAATACAACAACAACTTTTAATATGGGACAAATTCAGAAATCGTGAAAAAAAACAATCGTTTCGTAGAAAGTGTTACGTGTACTTAACCATTGTGTATGGAATAGAAGATTTATTTTCATGATTTTAGAATTATTGGTCCCATTATCCCTTAAAGGTTTATCGGTGAATTAAAAATAACCCCGGCTATTATGCTTTATTAGCTTCTGTCCACTGCTTCACGCACGTGTAATTCGGTTAGTCACAGAAAGACTTTATCATGCATCCCTCGCGAATCTATCTATATTTATCTTTCCGGGATAATATGTCATTTTCGTGTCGAAAGGGACTGGATCCTGCAACACAGGGTATCCTAGTGTGGGATCCAGTGCCACATTTATAACATGTAACCATGTTTTCTTGAAAAAAAAGAAGTATCCTGCGTATTCTCCAGGTACCTTTACGCCAAATATTGTTATGATCGACTTAAAGTTTTGATCGGCGGTGACGCTCGTTATCGGCGTGGTTGACTAACGCCTTAACCTTCTCATTTGTAGAAGAGGCCAGTTCCCAGAAGTAGGACAGTGGCTGGTTATGTGTTAGCACAACCCAGCATCGTTACGTAATCTTGAATATCTCAGAAAATACAATACTAGAGAGCCGCTATTTCACCGTCACTTGCACTCGAGTATGTCCGCTAGAAGTTTTTAAACTTATATTTACGGGACTTTTCACGCACAATAAAATCAAAATAAAACAAACATTTTGACTTACCTCGACTTTTCGGCTAAGTTGCATTGGCCGTGGTCACGAGCAGACTAAATTATGCGGGTGTGATCGTTTTAAGCGGCGGTTGTTTTCGCGAACTACCCGCGTTTGGTTTTCCGTAACATAACTGTCCGTAACATCGGACAGACAAAGCGTACGGTCGACCGCACGTCGGTGGTAACACTTTGACATTAGCAGCATCTTTATTTCGTAAGCAGTAAGGGCAGTTTTCGAATTGACGTGTTATCACTGTCACGCAGGCGACTCTACTATCGCGGGAGAGTGAAGGAGCACATCACAGCGGTAAGGCGCCGTCAAGTGGACAAATCTGCCATAGCCGAACATTTGCTCGAATCAGGGCCAAACCACTGGATTGAGCTACACGACCCGAAAATCCTAAAGAAGCTATTCTTGTCTTCCTCAATGAATCCAAATGATACTTTAGTAATTAACTAGAAATATTATCGTAATATAAATCTCGAAACATTGATAGTAGCGTTGGCAGACAGCCAAGCACTTAATGTAATTGTTTGTATATGGGAGGGGACCTTGTCATGTACTCTATGCTTTTTTGGCAATAAAATGGCGATAGTGGCCTGGATTGTACAACGCTGGATATGGCTTTGGACTGTGGACAGGAACTACCGGACTGCAGGAAAAGTTAAATCTTGGTCTTTTAGTATAGTATTAGTGGTATCTAGCAATTTTTTTTTTTTTAAATAATATTTCTCTACCTACCTGACGCTAGGAACTCATTGAGAACTTGTTACTTAAAGTATTTTCATCAGAGTTACTTCACTAAAAAGATGTTTAAGATTATGCTGGCAAAAATGTAGACAGGCTCAATATAATTATTATTGGCAGATTGTATCTTATATATCATTGTTAATCAAAAGTAATTGCTGTTGGTCTTCCAAAAAATAAATAAATAAGGTTTATACAATTGTTATTGAAATAACCCAAAGCCTGAAACTACTTTGTTTAGAATCGAGAGTAGAATGGCTTACACTACTTTTTAACCGACTTCAAAAAAAGGAGGAGGTTATGTATTCAGCGGCTTTTTTATTTTTTTCGTGTATGTACACCGATTACTCCGAGATTTCTGGGCCGATTTACGTGGCTGTTTTTTATTTAGTAGAAGAAGCCCGCGCGGTGGTTCCATATAAATTTTATTGACTTAGGTTGAGTAGTTTTTAACCAACTTCAATAAATCAGTTTATTTTAGCTTCGCCTATCTAGATTATCTGCTCATAGGTTCGTTTTTTAGGGTTCCGAAGTCCTACAAGGAACCTTTATAGTTTCGTCATGTCCGTCCGTCTGTCCGTCTGTCCGTCTGTCCGTCTGTCCGTCTGTCCGTCTGTCCTAATCCTTTACAGCTTAATAACTTCTACAGTTATAAACATAAGTAAATGAAATTTTGTTAAAAATAGTCTGCATATAGATCTCAATTTTAAAAGAATAAAAAAATAGTTTTTACGTTCTTTAGGGGTGGCGCCCATACATGTGAAATGGGGAAAAAATATTTTTTTTCACTGCACCCCATCGTGTGGGGTATCATTGAATAGGTCTACTAAAATGAAGGTAATGTTTCATACACCACTTTTTTATGAGGTGTACCATCTGTGAAATATAGCCCGCCAAAGTGGCTTGCAATGTGTCCCCCCCCCTGCCATTTCTAAACTATGCAACGTAGAAACTTATAATCTTCCACATTGATAGACCTTTGTGAAAACTCTCTTTTAAAATTATTTCGAGTATAATGTGATTATAATTTTTTGAGTTATAGACAGAAAACCGAAAAATACTTAAAACGTCCTAGTTCAAAGGTCATTGACCTTAGAGAAAAATTACCATGGCAAATAATGCTCCTTTAGCTACTTTCTATTTGAAAAAATCACAAAAAGTAACATTGACATCAATCAGACTTCTTAAATTTGGCTTCTTGAATTTATCGCTAGATGGCGCTACTAACAACACGCTCTGAGTCGCGAATGCTGCCGATTATTGCAAAAACTAAAATAGCCATGATTAATATTCGATTTGATTCGTTTGTACACCTACTTAAGGAACCCTATAATACTGAGCATGGCCCGACATGCTCTTGGCCGGTTTCTGAGAATTCTTAGCCGATTTGCGTGTTTTTTTTTTACGACAGTGATTGAACTTTTGGAAGAACATGGGTGGACCTTTGCCGAGCAGTGGGACAGCATAGGTTAATAAAAAATATATTCTCAAATTGGTTCTATAAACATTTATGAATCATTCCTCGCAATTATTAACTAAAAAGTATGAAATGAAAACTTTCAACAAAAAAAAAACCGACTTCAAAAACCTTAACTAAAAAGTAAAAAATAATCCTTGTATGTATTACAAAATCTTTTCATAAACCAACATTTTGAAGGCGGCGCGTGATTTTCATGTACGTTCACTTACGTATACTGTTTTTTACTATAGATATGCGCTCGACTGTTCACGATGATTGATCGTGAAATACATGTACATACATAAAGAAAGGGTCAATCACGCGTCGCCTTCAAAATGTTGGTTTATGAAAAGATTTTGAATACATACAAGAATTATTTTTTACTTTTTAGTTAAGGTTTTTGAAGTCGGTTTTTTTTTTGTTAAGAAGTTTTTATTATATACTTGAGTTTCATAGGATGTGATGCTGAGTGTGACATCGATACCTACGTAGATAAACAGAACACGTCATATTTGAGAATAGCCGCGGGGCTGCACTGTGGGACGAGCGGGGCGCGTCTATTAAAATAATTGTGACAACAAGAATCACCAATATCTTTTACAATAATTAACGAAATTAATAAATACTTACGTGTGTCTGAGGTTTTGAGTTATTCAAATAATACGTTATATATTATGTTAATGTTGTCTCTTCTAATGGACATTTCTATGTGCCGTAGTTAGTTGCCCTAAAAGTGCATGTGAGTTTTGTATGTGTTACGGGCAGAGTTCGCAGAGGGTGCAGAGTCAGGACTTATTGCCGACATTGTACAAGCCCTCTGAGCAAAGTCTGAAAATATTAATTATTAGCGGGCTCTGCCCGATTTATAATGGGCATTATCAACACTGCCCGAGTGACGGTGGGGCACTGTTGGCCTGTGTAACGTCGACAATGCCCGGGCAGTGCTAACCCTGCACCCTCTGTGGACTCTGCCCGTAACATGTGCAACATACATACATATTATCACGCATGTTTCCCATGTTTCGCATGTTTTCCATGTTTTTTGGGGAAGGCAGAGACAATGGATTTAGACCTGCTACAATCCTGACACCTCTTTCGCTTCATCTACGTTCATTATCCTCGTCATGCATGCTCGTCGGTTTAGAGTACTCTTAACCTGGCATGTTTTGAGAACGTCCGCGATTTGATTGCGATACATATGCAAACCTGAGATAAAGCAGAAATCCGAAGTGTGGGATAACTATAGTACATTACTGCTGCGACCGGCAACAGGAGCATTGATGGACGAACGTGAAAATGTGGGCCGAGGCGAAGCCGAGCCACACATACGTGAGTCCAACAATGCCTGGTTGCGGCCAAGGCTTGGATAGTACTTTTCTCAAATAATGCGCGGAAATTCAAACTAAATAGTACCCATGTACATTCTATCAATGATGAACAACAATAAGTTTTTAAAAGTCAATATGTTAATTTGTTTATTTTTTACTTAAACAGCTCTATTTGCAAGCCAGTTCGAAATTTAAATAAAATTTTTGATAAGTAACCTCCTTGGTTGCTTTTTTTCGGAGTAAAAAGTTCGTTCCATTTTTATATAACACGACAGATATGAGTTTTTTCATTTGCCCACTAAACAGGACAGATATGGATTTTTATACTAACATTGCTGGCCGCTCCTAGCATTTTTTTGACCAGAACAGCATTTTCGATTTATCTCTAAGAGGGTTGTCAATGTAATGTTCGAATTTCAAAGCATGTTTAAGAAAAAATATTTTTCTGAATAGCTCTTCACGTTTCCACTCCTCAACATTCTAAGTACGGGTTATTTTCCTTAGCCAATACATAGTAGTATCGTAAGTGAAATATATTCAGGGTCAACATGATATTTTTGACAGGTTCTATATCTCTGATATGAGTTAGATTACTATAGGTTTGGCTAACAATGGCATTTTTGGGATGAAAGGATGCGCAGGGTAAAAAAAACGTTATAAATTAGTGGTTATTTGACAAGTCCCCTTCGTTAATAGCTGTTATAAAAATGTTTGAATAGTTGGGGTGAAAGAACTATTCAAATTAAAGCGTCTGCTACATGGTGACAAGCCAGCCTCCCCACCAAGGTGACCTTGCTGGTTTCCAACCATGTAGACAGTGGTTTGTCCCCAAATTTTGTTTGACGATGGCTGTCAGTGACCCACCTCCCACCAAGGTCACTTTGGTGGGAAGGCTGGTTGCTCACCGTGTAGCACATGCTTAAAGTTCTGAAAATAAAGCATATGCTACACGGTGAGCAACCAGCCTCCCCACCAAGGTTACCTTGGTGGGAAGACAGCCGTCATCAAACAAAATTTGGTGACAAACCACTGACTACATAGTTGGAAACCAGCAAGGTCACCTTGGTGGGGAGGCTGGTTTGTCACCATGTAGCAGGTGCTTAAATTTAGATAATTCTTTGTAACTAATGTCAAACGGGTTGGTGACAGCCTCAGATTAATAAAAGCTTTAGTTATTAATCTGAGGTGACAGCTGAGCACAACTTTTACGGTGATGCTACTAAGTTTTTAGACACTAATTTGTGGCTGCCATGGGTACATGTTTATTCAGTTAACTGTCAATATTTCAGAAGAAATGCCTTTTCTCCATACATACGCTCTCGACTGTTTTCTTTCTTGTTTATAATCTTAGAGCAATGATTTAAAATAATTAAATAAGTAACAACTTTTTCTATGCCCCTATGATTAGTTTTTGTTGATAAATTATTATTGTAGAAAAAAATATTTAAATTGCCTATTTAGACCGCTTTCTATAGAGGCCTAGTGTATAAAGACAACCGTTAATGAAAAACCGGCCAAGAACATGTCGGGCCATGCTCAGTATTATAGGGTTCCTTAAGTAGGTGTTACAAACAAATCAAATCGAATATTAATCATGGCTATTTTAGTTTTTGCAATAGACAGCAGCATTGGCGACTCAGAGAGTGTTGTTAGTAGCCTCTAGATGGCGCGCGCTATACAGCGCCAAATGCAATAGACGGCAACATTGGCGACTCAGAGTGTTGTTAGTACTAGATTGTATTACTAGATGGCGCCAAATTTAAGAAGTTTGTCATGTACACAACATAACACAAAGTTACTTTTTGTGATTTTTTCAAATAGAAAGTAGCTAAAGGAGCATTATTTGCTATGACCATTTTTCTCTAAGGTCAATGACTGTTGAACTAGGACGTTCTAAGTATTTTTCAGTTTTCTCTTTATAACTCAAAAATTTATAATCACATTATACTCGAAATAATTTTAAAAGAGAGTTTTTACGAAGGTCTATCAATGTGGAAGATTATAAGTTTCTACGATTTATAGTTTAGAAATGGCAGGGGGGGGGGACACATTGCAAGCCACTTTGACGGGCTATATTTCGCAGATGGTACATCTGATAAAAAAGTGATGTACGAAACATTGCCTTCATTTTAGTAGACCTATTCAATGATACCACACACGACGGGTTGCAGCGAAAAAAAATTTGTCATCCCCATTTCACATGTATGGGCGCCACCCCTAAAATACGTAATCACGATTATTTATTCTTTTAAAATTGAGATTTATATCTAGACTATTTTTTAACAAAATTTCATTTACTTATGTTTATAACTGTAGAAGTTAAAAACATAAGCTGTAAAGAATTAGGACAGACGGACAGACGGACAGACGGACAGACGGACGGACATGACGAAACTATAAGGGTTCCTTGTAGGACTACGGAACCCTAAAAAGGAAAAACATAGCGGTCCACAGTATACATTCTTCTTATTCAGTTTATAAATTATATTTTTTATTTTTTTAAATTGTTCCAGTTTTGGAGAAGAAAATAGTCGAGAGCAAAACCTCGAATTATGACTTTTTTCTAAGGCTATTCAGTCGGAACTGCAGTTTTCCTTAGCCCACTTACTTGAGGCAAAGTGACAGCGATAGATTTTTCAAATACCTAATGTTCAAAAGTCTCTTTACCTGCGGGTTTCCTCTTAAATTTTTACCAGTGTGGCAGTGCTAATGTTGTTCAGATGAATTTGACGTTTTTACATAATATGATTAGTGAGAATATAATCAAAAGGAGAAAAAATGAGAAAATTCTATCAGCCATACTTAGTTTGCAGATTTAAAATGAAAGTACATTACACAAACGTTAATGACCTTGTGATTTGACCTTCAAAGCAAAACGAAACATTCGCGCTCTATTTTCAATTAGATGCATTCCTAACCTTAAAGAGCGTATTTCCTCAATTCTCTCGAGATTATGTTCCCGAGTGTCTGTCATTCTACATAAAAAGAGAACTTTATTATTTCCCCAAACCTTTTACTTTTTAAAGTGAACACTTTTCCTTAGCGGCTTTTCTTAGGGGAGACCCACATCAGAGTAGAATTTAACAAAAAAACATTCGACCACTCTTCGACATTATTTCACTTGGTTGGGTTTTGTTCAGCTATAACAATAGTTTTCTTTTTGGGTTCCATTAACACTGAAAGTACAATATATCATTTATATTAATGCAGTCGCCATGCTGTCTGGCTTGTGCGTTGACCAAATTTATGGTTACATTATTACGGTATTTTTTCTGCAAATATTATGTTTCGCACAATTTTCGCCATATGGTTCTAAATGTTCAACATTAACGCTTAGTGTGGTCATAACATGGAATGGCAAGCCTCTTTGGTTAATAAAAATAAATCACAATACAATACAATACAAATCCTCTTTATTGCACAACAAGATTATATTAATTTCTTAAATAACTACTTATGCGCTAGTGTACAACAGGCGGTCTTATCGCTCCACGGCGATCTCTTCCAGACAACCATTGAATGGACTGGAATGTCATGGAAGAGACAAAGGGCAGTTACCGGTGCACTTAAATGATATCGGACATTTAACTAATTAAACTAAACTAACTTAACTAGTAAAAAAATATAAAAAAATATGCCAAAATATACATACATGTATTATCCTCTATAACATCATAAACTTACACACGATTACAATAAATAAATACAGCTATATATATATATATATATATACCAAATTAATATAGGACAACAACATACTCATGTCATTACTGGGACAGATAATGCTCCTTAACTAATCGCTTAAAAATAGGTAAATCACCTTGCATTTAGCTCAAAATATATTGAGCTGCTAAATAATATTAATACTCATTTGGCAGTTCAATATATTTTCTAGCCTCTTGTTTGTAATAGTTGACTTAAATCAAACATAAACTGGAAGTATACATCTAATAATACGACGACATCTAGTAATACTTTTACAACACAGTACAATATCATCATCATCATTTTAGCCAAAAGACGTCCACTGCTGGACGTAAACCTCCCCCGAAAATCACCATAGTGTCATAAAAATACAATAAAAACACTCTTTATTATACACAAAAAACATGTAATTGTAAAATACATTAATTATATAAAATGTATGTACATATAATAGGGGTCTTATAGCTCTAGGTGATTTCTGTTTTGCAATGTAATGATCTTCTTGCAATTAGAAAAATACTCGATATAGGTAATTATCCGAAAAGTCTATTAACAATCTACGAGAAATCCGCAGTAACACTCGATACCAGGATACAAAAGCCGAATTCATATCTTCTTCTATACGATAGTTGGCCCATTAAATTGAACGTAATCATGGGAAAATTCAGCCTTACACTCCATTCTATGGCGTGTATCGTAAGAAATGGGTAGATAATGCCCGCAAAGGACCAAGCTCGGGCGTTGAAACCGATGAGGGCTCGTAAGCATACAGGAAGGGATTCTCAACCCGATGTCTTGACGTAGAATGGTTAGGTAGCGATATAGTGCATGAGCGACGGAGAATTTATTGGTAAAGGTGGCCATTGACGATGCTTCCAAACGTGTGAATGGCGTGGCCGCATACCAAAATCTGTCCGTGAATGTTGAAAATGTATGTTATTTTTAGAACAAGTCAAGCTTTTTTGGTAGTGGTTTAAAACGACGTCCGAATGGATACATCGTCAGTGCTCACCTTAAGAAGAAGTCACTCTTGCACGATTGCTATTTAACTAGCAACATTTTTAAGTAATTTTTTTTTAAAGATTATAGACTAGTGTTGAACTGGTACGCGAGGAGAAAATCATATTGGTATTGAAACTGTTATTTGACTGACGTAAAACCAAAAGATTTTTTCATATTTGCTAGCTCTTGAATCAATTCAAGAAATTCTAAACACAATTGTTAAAGATGAACGCACATTAATTTGTCCGCGCCGAATGCTTTGAATGAGCTGAATGAAACACATTTTAGAATTCATTGTAATTACGAAATTCTATGAAACCTCGCTCACTAATCCGTACGAAATCGGAAGAATCGCCGAAAAAACTAGGAAGGTACCTAAAATCCTAGAGGAATTCGGACGACGTCATCAGATTCGAATGAAGCGGCCGGTTTGGCTGCATTCTGTCAGTTCCTTTACACGTGGCAACGCGCGTCACGTATCTACCTAAAGCCTTCTTTCGGCGCGGATAGGTGTGCGAGGCCTTAGCAAACTTGGTTGATTCCGTGTGGTCGATTCTTTGGGCGCGGACGAATGTGCGTTCACCTTAAAAGTCTCTTTCTAGGATTAATTCCATGTACTTATTGCTGGAAATCATCATCATTCATCATTTCGAAAGACGTCCACTGCTGGACAAAGGCCTCCCCTAAAGGGGGGGGGGAATATGCCATAATTGCCATGCTTGGCAGTTGGGTTGGCGTTCGCAGTTCTTTAAATACTCAGAGAACGCTGCTGCCCATACTCTGGTGCCCATACTCCCTTAGTCGCCTTTTACGACACTCATGAGAAGAGAGAGGACTGCTGACATTCAATCTTAATGTTAAAATGATGATGATTGACATTTTTCTAACTAAGAACCTCCTGATTATTCAGCAACTTATGTGTTGTTAAAGTTCTCTCCGCTATCGCTTCCTCCCCTTCTTTCACTACACCCTCATGTTCTGTAGTACATCTATTGAATAATTCAAGGCCGTTGTTGGCGGATATTCGGCGTCCTTAGTTCGAGCCTTTAAATCTGGTTCCACTGTTTGGATATACTGTCATCATTAGCATATGGCGAGAAAACTGTTCTGGTTTTATGCAATTTTTGGCGAACGTTATGATTGGGGTTAACGTCAATTGTATATTTTTTGTATATTTATTTTTGGATTAAAACAGTAAAGATGTTTTATTATCCATTATCTCTGTCTGATTTTTGGTTATAATGACGAACAATAAATGAGGTATCAGAATATAGAAATAAGAAAGTTATGATGAAATGGAAGATCAAATTTACTGATTTAATTCCCGTGCCTTGCCTTTGCCCGCGGTTTCGCTTCTGTGGTAGGAAAAAAAATGTATTCTATATTTTTATCCACGACATGGTCTATCTGTGTGCAAAATGTCATCCAAATTGGTCTAGTAGTTTTGGTGTGCTGCTCGAACAAACAAACGAACTGTCAATTTATTACAGATTTATAATATTTACGATTAGGTTATTACGTGTGTAAAAAAGCTAATGTACCTAAAACCAAGAGTCAGACAGGATGGCTTGTCTGATGGATCTTGATAAATTACAAAATACACTACTATTTCATTTTATTTTTACACTACAGAACCTTAAACCCTAACCTATCTTGCTCACCGCTACACCAGTATTTTCTTTCAGTTTGCGGCCATTTTCTCGAATTGAAGGATTTTCTCTAATTCCCTTTGTACGGAGTAGGAAGAGGAATTGTGTTGAGTCTCAAAGATATTACTCTACCGCACTAGACTGCTGCGTGAAATAGAAATACAATGTAGGAAGAGAAAACCGTTTTATTTTATTTTAAACTAGCTGGCACCCGCGGCTCCGCTCCCGATATAATGGACTGCTAATCACGAGGTCGTGACGTCCCACAGGACACGTATGTCAGTATTACCCAGTAACTGGGTTGCGGGGGTCTGATGGCAGTCGCTCCGTGTAAAATACTGATGTCCAGCCGCACTAGACTGGAAGCCAGCCCTAACATCATCATTTCAGCCGTAAGACGTCCACTGCTGGACACAGGCCTCCCCCAAGCATAACATAATTGGGAAAATTATTGGAAAAACAAGAGGTTCCTGATCTCATCGTGAATGACCTTCGCTTAATGGATTGAAATTGCCAAGTTTATTTGCTTAGTTGGCAGTGGGTGGGGCACATTGCTTGCAGAACGGATGGCCGATGGGGCAGTAAAGTTCTGGAGTGGCGACCGCGTACTGGAAGGTGCAGCGTGGGTAGGCCCCCCACAAGGTAAAATAATGTCTGTATCTGTAAACTACAGTCTTTGTTTTCGTTTGGTGTTTGTACAATTAAGAATATAATAAATAAATAAGGTGGACCGACGACCTGGTTAAGGTCCTGGGAATCCGCAGGATGCGGAGAGCACAGGACCGGTCGTTGTGGCGACGCTTGTGGGAGGCCTATGTCCAGCAGTGGACGTGTTTAGGCTGAAATTTTGATGATGATGAATGTATTGAAATTGCCAACATGCATGCGATTGAAGCACGTGTCCAGACTTTTGGTTCGGGGAGGGACATTCATTAAAACAACAATGTGAAAGAAAAGAGTGTTGTCACTGTAACGCAAAATAAATGAATAACTTTATTGAATTAGTCCCGTCCCGTGGCCATTGTACCAAATTTTGGGATGGGGGGGAGGAATAAATCTCAACCATCTCCCCTCTGTATACGTGCTTGATGCGATTAGCAAGCATAGTAATCAATGCTTGTAATTTCCCCACATGAGAAAAGCCCTTTGCTATGCGCTGAAACAATTACAAGCTAGTATTAATATTACAATATTCTGTACGCTGAAGCCGCATTAACTCATGATATAGCAATTATAGTTGCAATCAAAAGCAAGTGCAGCTGCACTTAAGCGCATAATTTGAGCAATATTGATTTTACGCGTCAGTTGATGAGTTAATATACCTTGTATACGTAGCCATGTTGTTCATGTAACACTATAATAAAACGTATTACAAATTTCTTCCTAAGATTTCTGCGCCAAACAGTAATGCTTGAATGGCTGTGTTCCAGTGCAAAGGGTACGGGCACAGAATATCTAATAGTACTATCGTACAGAACGGCCACTCACCGCCCCCCGCCAATTTAAGATTCCTCTACCGTACCCCGCAGTTACCCGCGGTTTGTAAAAAGTACTTTGTGGGTTTGCTGGCAATTAGATTGCAGGATTGCAATAGATGTCAATCGCCAGTCGCTATACAAGCACGCCATCTCTGAAAACTTCTGCGAAGCGCTTGGAACCCAGTCGGCACTACGAGTGGTGAGCATTCTTAACCTACACGTGTGTGCGTGTTCGTATACAGACGTAATCTTGTGTATGTAGGTGGTGCCAGCATTTATATTGTATTGAGTGGCCGAGGTGTGGTACGGGTGTCGGTGAACTTAAAACCATATTTAAAGACTTTAGCTTCATATCTCAGTTTGGCAATCGTCAATTGCAATACCATTTAGGCAACAGGACTGGCATTGCATTTGTAATGGGGAAATTACAAGCATTGATTACTATGCTTGCTAATCGCATCAAGCACGTATACAGAGGGGAGATGGTTGAGATTTATCCCTCCCCCCCATCCCAAAATTTGGTACAATGGCCTCGGGACGGGACTAATTCAATAAAGTTATTCATTTATTTTGCGTTACAGTGACAACACTCTTTTCTTTCACATTGTTGTTTTAATGAATGTCCCTCCCCGAACCAAAAGTCTGGACACGTGCTTCAATCGCATGCATGTTGGCAATTTCAATCCATTCATCATCATCATCATTTCAGCCAAAACACGTCCACTGCTCGACATAGGCCTCCCACAAGCGTCGCCACAACGACCGGTCCTGTGCTCTCCGCATCCTGCGGATTCCCAGGACCTTAACCAGGTCGTCGGTCCACCTTATTTATTTATTATATTCTTAATTGTACAAACACCAAACGAAAACAAAGACTGTAGTTTACAGATACAGACATTATTTTACCTTGTGGGGGGCCTACCCACGCTGCACCTTCCAGTACGCGGTCGCCACTCCAAAACTTTACTGCCCCATCGGCCATCCGTTCTGCAAGCAATGTGCCCCACCCACTGCCAATTAAGCAAATAAACTTGGCAATTTCAATCCATTAAGCGAAGGTCATTCACGATGAGATCAGGAACCTCTTGTTTTTCCAATAATTTTCCCAATTATGTTATGCTTGGGGGAGGCCTGTGTCCAGCAGTGGACGTCTTACGGCTGAAATGATGATGTTAGGGCCGGCTTCCAGTCTAGTGCGGCTGGACATCAGTATTTTACACGGAGCGACTGCCATCAGACCCCCGCAACCCAGTTACTGGGTAATACCGACATATGTGTCCTGTGGGACGTCACGACCTCGTGATTAGCAGTCCATTATATCGGGAGCGGAGCCGCGGGTGCCAGCTAGTTTAAAATAAAATAAAACGGTTTTCTCTTCCTACATTGTATTTCTATTTCACGCAGCAGTCTAGTGCGGTAGAGTAATATCTTTGAGACTCAACACAATTCCTCTTCCTACTCCGTACAAAGGGAATTAGAGAAAATCCTTCAATTCGAGAAAATGGCCGCAAACTAAAAGAAAATACTGGTGTAGCGGTGAGCAAGATAGGTTAGGGTTTAAGGTTCTGTAGTGTAAAAATAAAATGAAATAGTAGTGTATTTTGTAATTTATCAAGATCCATCAGCCAAGCCATCCTGTCTGACTCTTGGTTTTAGGTACATTAGCTTTTTTACACACGTAATAACCTAATCGTAAATATTATAAATCTGTAATAAATTGACAGTTCGTTTGTTTGTTCGAGCAGCACACCAAAACTACTAGACCAATTTGGATGACATTTTGCACACAGATAGACCATGTCGTGGATAAAAATATAGAATACATTTTTTTTCCTACCACAGAAGCGAAACCGCGGGCAAAGGCAAGGCACGGGAATTAAATCTGTAAATTTGATCTTCCATTTCATCATAACTTTCTTATTTCTATATTCTGATACCTCATTTATTGTTCGTCATTATAACCAAAAATCAGACAGAGATAATGGATAATAAAACATCTTTACTGTTTTAATCCAAAAATAAATATACAAAAATATACAATTGACCTTAACCCCAATCATAACGTTCGCCAAAAATTGCATAAAACCAGAACAGTTTTCTCGCCATATGCTAATGATGACAGTATATCCAAACAGTAATGCTTGAATGGCTGTGTTCCAGTGCAAAGGGTACGGGCACAGGATATCTAATAGTACTATCGTACAGAACGGCCACTCACCGCCCCCCGCCAATTTAAGATTCCTCTCCCGTACCCCGCAGTTACCCGCGGTTTGTAAAAACTACTTTGTGGGTTTGCTGGCAATTAGATTGCAGGATTGCAATAGATGTCAATCGCCAGTCGCTATACAAGCACGCCATCTCTGAAAACTTCTGCGAAGCGCTTGGAACCCAGTCGGCACTACGAGTGGTGAGCATTCTTAACCTACACGTGTGTGCGTGTTCGTATACAGACGTAATCTTGTGTATGTAGGTGGTGCCAGCATTTATATTGTATTGAGTGGCCGAGGTGTGGTACGGGTGTCGGTGAACTTAAAACCATATTTAAAGACTTTAGCTTCATGTCTCAGTTTGGCAATCGTCAATTGCAATACCATTTAGGCAACAGGACTGGCATTGCATTTGTAATAGGGAAATGTAACCGCCTAACATCAGGTGAGTGTTCAGCTTGTTCGCCATCCTATAAAATGTATATCTTATACTGAAATTCGAATAATCTCAGGGTCCTCTTTTTTTGCTTAACAATAATGGAAATAAACAACCTTTTTTCAATCCCCAAAAGGGGATAGATACGTAAAAAATAGTTTATAATTATTTATTATTTTTAACGCATTTTACGCATGCAAAACGAAATCTAACGATTTAAATTGTGGTGTGGTGGTGTGGAGGTTAGATATCTATACGACTTTGAATTAACTGCAAAGTTAGTCGAGTCGGTTAAGGAACACTGTTTCTTAATAAGATATCGCTGACGTCACCCAAAAGATGTACCAAGTGGATGAGAATTTCGTTACCACGAGCAGTGTTCACGGTAGCTTAGTGGCTAAAGCACTGGCGTACTGAGCGAGGAGTCGCAGGTTCGAATCCTGCTTGTGAGCGATTTTTCTTTCCACAATTTAAATCGTTAAATAGTTTAAACCACGTCCAGCAGTGGATGATAACAGGCTTATAATAATTATGATGACTCGTAATAAGTAAATACAGAATAAAATAATTTCTAATTTTATACCATTTATTTTGCCAAACACACATAAAATATACATATTATATGAAATGGTAACAGAACAAATTACAGAGAAGAGCATACTTGTTGTGTACTACATAATAATTATGTATATTTTAAACCCATTTCACAGACTTAAGGTTCATATTCCAGTAAAACATGAAATTATAAAGTTATTATCGGAATGGCATGGCAATTTTTTTAGAAAATAAAGCAGGACGGTTCTTATAACAAGGCTGCTAGTGATATTGCAACTTTATTCAGTAATAATCGTGCAACATTTTTAATTTAAAACATAGCACTACAATCATATTCACTCAATTTTGAGCCACGTTCTCTAACTGTTAAGGTTTATAATCATTTGTAAGATCTAAATGGGTGTTTTAATATATTTTGGGTTGTCTGTACGGTACTTTAGTTTTATTCCTTTATGTTACGAAGTCAAGTAACTAAGTTCTCGGAAGCGTTGAATAAATTAAAAATTCTTTGCTTCTTTGTGATGAAGAGTTTATCCGTTGAAATTACGAGTATGTGTCTGAGCTATATGGCTTGTAGTCGAGAGTATACTTAAATCTTTTGTTTCAATACAACATTTTTTTAATTCAGTGACTGCTAATTTATTTTTCAAGCGTTTCAAGTAGTACTTACTAGAGCTCGGGGAAGTACTACCACCATACCTACATCTGCCGCCAAACATGTGTGTTCGTAAAATTGCTCGCGGCTATGTGTGCGGGGCGTGGCGAGCGTGGTGGCGGTGGCAGTGCGCGGCGTGTTGAACGGGCAGTCTCTCGGCTGCCCCAGCCAATATATTGCATGAAAACGCGCTCCCCCAAGGTCACCGGCGAGCGAGCTCACATGTACAGGGGAGTGTCACCGCTGTGGTTCCGGTACGAAGAGCACGGGTGCCAGTGAATCAGTTTTAAATCTTTTTGATTTTAGTACTTGCTATAAACAAGGAATGAGAATTCTCTGGATGTGGAAGGTTCAGCAACAGAGCCATCTTGACTTTTAATAAAAACCATAACCATAACCAGCCCTTTACTGGCCCACTGCTGGGCACGGGTCTCTTCTCATTATGAGAAGGCTAAGGCCTTAGTCCACCACGCTAGCCTAGTGCGGGTTGGCGGACTACACACACCATTGAGAACTGTATGGAGCACTCTCTGGCGTGCAGGTTTTTCTCACGATGTTTTCCTTCACCGTTAAAGCAAGTGATAATCGAATATAAATCCGCACATGAATTCGAAAAGGTGTGGGCCGGGATAGAACTCACACCCTCCTATATGGAAGGCAAGCGTTCAACCGCTAGGCTATCACTGCTTTTAATAATTTAATAATTTACTTACATAACTTTTAATAATTTTTCACAAATTCACCTTGTCATACCACACGTAACATTTATTGCTTGAGCGCAGGGTAAACTACTATAACTATTTGTTACTAGAACATACACCATGCGAGAAGGTACGGCGGTAAAAGACGCGGTGACGATGGTGGTGGGGACTGCATGGTTAATTAACTGCAGAAATCAGTGTACTTCGCCCTCGCCCAATCTTTACTGACCTACTGTGTCATCTCTTGGGGTGGTGCTACAAAATCCACTCTTCTTGAATTGGAAAGAGCACAGAGAGCCATTCTGAAGGTGTCCCTGTTCTTACCCTTTCGCTATCCGACAACGCTTTTGTATAGAGAGGCGAAAGTTTTGACGGTGCGCCAGCTGTTTGTACAGCAAACTATTCTAAAGCAGCATGGACTTCTAACATACAACTCCTCCCTATCTCGTGGTAAGAGGCGTTTTTCCCTGTGGATATCTATCACTCTCGGATTTCGACAGCGTTTTGTCAGCGGTTCTTTTGTCATCTCGGTAGATACCTTTATAATAAAGTTAATAGGTTCCTGTCCATTTTTGAATTTAACAAGATTAAGTGTAAAATGAAATTATACAGTTGGCTTCAAGAGTTAAACTACCTTGATACCGAAACGCTACTTGTTATCCCGGTATAGATTATATATTTATATGTATAGTTATACTACTGATATGGAAAAAATACCTGATTACTTACAACATTATTAACTCACACTCAGGAATCTAATTAACAGTACCCACACTTATTACACACACTAACACACCCCCACCTCACTCACACCTACACACCATTATACTAATCTTACTAACACTATATAGAAATAAAATGTACCAGATTTTGAATGGTGGAGACCTGGTGTCCTGAAATACAGGCCTCGAGCCAAGTTTAGGCACCAGTCTCCCACAATATATGACCTAAATATGTACTTATATAAGAAATGTTATTTTAAATGTAATATTGTGGCGAGAAAATAAATATTTATCTTATCTTATCTTATCTTAATTCACAGCTCACAGTTCTCCGTTCATTATTGTTTCGTCAAAATAAAAATAAACAATAGTATCTACCTAGAAAGCTCATAAAACATCCTTATTTTAATAGATAAGATGGTTGGCAGCTACCACCTGTTTGGAACCCAGTCCTAAAAATAATCAAGTCCCAAACAGCACGCAACACAGTAAAGGATAATGATATTGTGAGTGATTACTGCGTGCATCGATACGATTTTAATTAATAATATTGTACGGTAGATTCAATAAGTAAATAAGCTTGAAGACAAAGGTCTTCAACCAGTGCGTCCTGCCAGTCTTGATTAAAGGTGCCGAGAAGTGGACACTGACAGTTGGGCTAGTCCACAAATTCAAAGTCGCTCAGCGTTCTATGAAGCAAGCTATGCTTGGAGTTTGTTTGAAGGATAAAATCCGTAACGAGATTATCCGGAGAAGAACCGGAGTGACCGACATAGCTTGTAGGATCAGTAAGCTGAAGTGGCAGTGGGCTGGCCATGTCTGTCGAAGGACCGATGACCGTTGGAGCAGACGAGTCCTTGAGTGGAGACCGCGAATCGGTAAACGAAGCGTAGGGTGCCCCCCTGCCTGGTGGACCGACGACCTAAAGAACGTGGCTGGGGGGGACTGGATGCGGAAGGCAGAGGACCGAGCATTGTGGCGAAACTTGGGAGAGGCCTATGTCCAGCAGTGGACTGCGATAGGCTAAGTTGATTGATTGATTGAGATTAAAATAATATTATTTTAGAAATATCTGTAAAGACGCTTGTCATCTTGTCACCTGCGACCACGAAATTCTGCAAAGCTTTCGAAACGTAAGGAAAATCAATTTAAATAATATACGCGATTTAATCAAGTTTGTTTTATTACAAAAATAAACATTTTTAACGTATACAATTTTATGCAATCTGTACTTTAAAATTCTTGGAGCTCATGGGAACGACTTTATTTATTAACTAGCTGTGCCCGCGACTCCGTCCGCGTGGATGTCGGAAAATAACATCGTGTCATAATTATGAACACAATATCTTCAAATATATACATATAAGCGCCTACACAGACGATTACACTATTTACTGACCATACTATATTTTGTTTTTACAACCAACCGGCTAAGGAATTTCATGGAATTAGCCCTAAACTCCCTCATTCTGAGAAGACGCTCGTGCCCAGCAGTGGGAAGTAATTGGGCTGATTATGTTATTCTATAACACTAACCACATCTCTTCTTATGCTGAGAAGAGGCCCGTGTCCAGCAGTGGGACTGTAATGGGCTGGTAATGTTATGTTATTTTTTTTTTTTTTATGATTTATAGATCTGCTCTTGACCACAATCTAGACAGCTTTGTCAGGATGTGGTCGACGATTGAGCGAGCAAACCTATTAGGTGCCGATTCACTCCAGCTTTAAAGGCGTTAGGGTTATAAGTGCCCGGAAATACAGATGCCGGCAGTGAATTCCACAACTTGGCTGTGCGCATTATGAAAGAGTTCTCAAAGCGCTTGGTCCTGATAGTAGGGATTTCCACCAAATGTGGATGATATCCTGCAGTGCGGCGTGTAGTCCGATGAAAGAAAGGAGATGGCGGAATAAGCTCATGGAGCTCTTGCGCACACTCTCCAAAGTACAGCCTGTAGAACACCGACAAACAAGCAACTGTGCGTCTATGGGCTAAGCTTTGTAGCTTAGATTTTGCTAACAGTTCATCACCAATTAACCTCTCAGCTCTGCGTTGAATCGAGTCAAGAGCCGCAAGCTGGTATTTGGCGGAGCCATCCCACAAGTGACTGCAATACTCCATACACGATCGGACTTGAGCTTTATATAAAGTGAAAAGCTGTCCAGGAGTGAAGTATCGCTTCACCTTGTTAAGAATGCCCAACTTTTTGGCCGCAGTTATTCTAGAATACTAATTATATCCAGTTCATTAACTCTTCTCATTTTGAGAAGAGGGCCATACCCAGTATTGGGACAGTAATGGGTTGACTACGTTATGTTATTCTATATTTTCTAGTTTCTTAACTCTTCTCGTTTCGAGAAGAGGTCCGTGCCCAGCAGTGGGGCAGTAGGTAATGAGCTGATTATGTTATGATAATCTATTACACTAACAATATCCAGTTCCTTAACTCTTCTCATTCCAAGAAGAGGGCCATGCCCAGCAGCGGGACAGTGATGGGCTATGTTATGTTGTTCTATATTTTCTATAATACTAATAGAATCCAGTTGTATTTTTAGGAACCTGCAACCTGCAGCCAACCAATAATCATGACCTCTACTTTGTATGCAACTTAATACAATAGAGGGGTCAAGCTGTATCGTTGGATCTACTCAACCGATTCAGATAAAACATACCCTATATTTTAAGTTAGACTAATACCAATACAAATGCTAAGTTTCATTACGATCCGTTCAGCCGTTTTCTCGTGATGAGGTAACAAACAGACAGACAGAAAGACAGACAGACAGACAGACATAATTGTTTTAAACGATTGATTCGTGTTCTATAGCTTATTTCTAGTCCCCCTAGCCGGTTTTCGCGAAAAAAAACTCAATGTACAGACTTTTCGACCTTTACAGTTTTATTATAGTATAGAAGATATTATATAGATTTTTTGTTTCGCAGCCGTTAGGAACTAAATTTTGGAGCGCATGGGAATAAGCCCCATCTTTAAATCTCAGTTTGGAAAACCCGACTTGAAAAGCCTAGATGGTGTTGCGGTTGTTACGGGCAAAGATAACCGCTTGACATGAGGTGGGCCATAGCTCGTTTCACCGAACTATACCAAAAAAGCGTGGTAAAAATTCCATTATCTGTTCTACGGCGCATCTAAACGAGACCATATAATTCGGAAATGCTGAAGCTTGTGTCCCTTAGTTAGCGAAAATATTAGTAGTTAAGGGACGGTCCAAACCTTGTAGCGTACATAAAGTCAAAAAATGTCAGCAAAAAATTGAAATGTCAGCAAACCACGTGTAGCTGTCTCACATTCGGTGTTTGATTGTGAGAGAGCGTAAGCCGCCAACACACAGTGGGCGGGAAGGAACGGAAGCGTTGCGCCGGGCGTCGGGTCTCGTCGTGTTGTCATGTATAGAGAGCTGATTCCGAGTTTGAAACTTTCGCCAGCGTTATCGAAATCACTATCGAGTACGCAGACTTTCATACATTAGTAGTTTCTCCTAGTTTTCGCCAGGGGCACTAAGCCGGGCGGAGACATTACGCCGCCCGCAGTGTGCAGTATGACATGCACGCCGCATCCACGTTCGCTCGACGCTCCGTCCCGCTCGCTGTGTGATTCGAGCTATTACGTTTCGTGTGAACATACAAATCCAAACGTTTTTTAGTTAATAAACCTATTTACAGGCACTTTTGAAACGTCAGGCTCTAGTTACAGTGTACTTTATTCGGAACCTTATTTCCTTCTCTAAGTATTAAGCAAAGATTTGCCCTTAAACCCACTTTCCCCATAATAATCAACCCCTTATCAAGCTCATCAGCATTATCATTAAAATTTGTTAGCAAAATAATAAGAAGATTCTTACATTAGAAATAATGAGATTCTTATACTTACTTTTTATCACTTTTCAAGTAAGCGTTCATAAATTTCCTGAGCAAGGTGCTTCAAAAAAAAATATTATTATAAGTTGGCCTCAAGTGGCATTAATTAATTCTGCTGATTAAGGACATAGAGTAGAGAAAGCAGTGTGACTTTCACTTAGGCCGTGCCTCTACAGCTAGGATTAAGCTAATCCATGTTTTTTTTACGGATCCTGGGGATTTTTGGTCTAATATTACTCATATAATGCCACAGATACATTCTGAAATTTTAATCGCTTAGTTCCCAAAAAGAGGTAATAATAATAAATAAATAAATATTTTTGGGACATATTTACACAGCACCATCTAGTCCCAAACTAAGCAGAGCTTGTGCTATGGGTACTAGACAATGGTTATAATACTTACATACTTTTTTTTTTCGTAAATACATACTTATAATACATAAGAAACACCCAGACCAACATAAAAACGACAACAACAAACAACATCTTTGTAAAAACCATGTTTCTTGCAAATAAAAATCTTTATCTTTATCTTTTATCTAAACACTTATGTTCATCACATAAATATTTGTGTCCTGTGGGAATCGAACCCACGACCTCGTGATCAGCAGTACGACACTCGAACCACTTGACCACAGGCGTCGTCAACGGTCATTGTACTCATCATTATGAACAACTTTTTTACTATGGGACCAACACTGATCGCGAAAAAAATAAATCAGGTGGTCCCTACGTTTTATCGATTTAAGTGGACACAAATGTAGGGACCGACTGTTCACTTCATACGTAGCTGTCAATATTTACGGATCTTCATGAGCAGGCAAACGTCAAAAACGCCATCATAGCGTGCCGCACCTATAGTGCATGATTCCGAACGCAACTTGATCGGTAAGAAAAGTGGTAAGATAAAGCTCTAAAGTCAGCATTGGAATATTATTTTAATATTCTATAATGTCGATTCTAATAGATTTTATTCGATTATTTATTGAGTAAATTTTATTCTTTCATTTTGCCACAACGAAGGTAAGTTTGGCCGTCGTGCAGTTGACGCGCATCTTACGCGCAGTTCAAAGATTACAAGAATACAATTTAGCACTGAAACTTGAACTTAACCGCAGCGGCACTGCAACTTGATCGGCGCGTCATGAAATTACGTGAATTAGGCATCAGAGTTTTTGGCTATCAATAGGATAAAAAAACGTATATTATATTGATGGGTTTGATAAACCCAAGTGATAACCTACTTCCTACTTATTATTATTTTATTTTCAGCCTATACTGTCCCACTGCAGGGCAAAGTGCTCCCTTTCCTTATTCCACTCTTTCCGGTCAAGTGCAATTGTGAACCAGTCTTTTCCATACGAGTCCAGCTCATCCCGCCATCTTCGCCTACTACCTACTTGTTTCCCCAAAACCTTTGATTAATTTTACTTTTAAACTTTCGCGAATTTCACTTATATTGAACTATGTTTACGGGACTTGTCGCGCACAATTAATTAATTAGTCTGCTCGTGACCACGGCCATTGCATGGTATAATAACACCAGGTAGTCTCTTCCCGTGACAGCTAGGTCACGTGATTGCCTCCGTACTACGTCATCGGCCGAGGAGCCAATAGCGGGCTGTTAGCGTGACACTTGTCAGTTTGATGTGCTGCCACTTTGTGAAAATAAATTACCCGAGCAAAATGCATTTTTTCATTTACTTTCTTCTATAAAGAATCACTTTTTAACTAGTAATTTGGGGTGCATTAAAAGAGCCTCCACGAGTGACGATATTTAATTGATCGTCCGGCGCACCCTGGGCAGTCAGCCCCGCTACCAACCTGCTGACTGGCTAATCTTTTCCCCACGGCATTAGCTATAATCATTATGTAGCTCATGTCGACACGAAGAAGAAGAAGACTAGTAATTTAATATAGTTTCCTTTATTAACTAATTAGATGAATAACACGAGATAACAAATAGTTAGGCTAGTTAGGAATTTATTTTATATTCATTATGAACAAAAATCTCCTTAAGTATATTGAAGATACCAATCAATGGCAGCACTGATCGTGACGTAGCTTGGAGGCATCGCGCTGTCATTGCGGGAAGAGAATACCTGGTGAAACATCTTATTATACCATGGGCCAATGCAACTTGACCGAAACGTCGAGGTTAGTCAAAATGTTTGTTATATTTTGATTTAATTGTGCGCGACAAGTCCCGTAAACATAGTTCAATATAATTTTACTTTAACCAACTGAATTTCCCTACACTGTGTCTTCTCCGTTGCATTAATAATAACTTGTCACCCACTTCTTTCCTTATTGGCCGACTCGTTTCCTTAATGAAAACTTCTGAGAGATTCACTCCACCCCACTCCACTCCTCTCTTCATTATGAAGTTTGAATGAATAATGTTTGTGATTTTATGTTTTGGTGGACACAGAATGAGAGAACTCATTGTTGTTCTCTCAATCTAAGCTGGAGTTCTAAGAAATAAGTGATTTAATTTAAATAATTATAATTTTGTTGATGCTAGTAAGCAAGATGCGAGCTTTGGTTTGAGAATTTAATGAAGAGTTCAGTTCAACGGATTTCGATTTTCCTATAGTTTGAAAGGGTCAAAGTTGCCATTGTTTTTGCAGAGATTCAGCGGGTGATAGTATTATTAACCGACGAAAAAAAGGAGGAGGTTCTCAATTTTCTTTTTTTTATGTATGACCACGCATAACTTTTTACAGAGTGGTCCGATTTTGATGATTCTTTTTTTAATGGATAGGGTATATCTCGAAGTTGGTCCCATTTAAATTTCAAAATCAAAATCTACCTCTAAGGGTAGTAAAACAGGGGATGAGTGTTTGTTCACCCACTGAATTTTTACCTGTTAACCGATTCTGTTGAAACTTGACACACATAAATATACACTACGACATAATGGAGACCTGGAGTTACATTTTAATCACAAAAAAATGAAAAATGAAACTTTTTAACAAAAAATTTAACCAACGAAAACAGAAATTGAAAAGCGAAAAATAACTAATTATGAGTCGGCGCCAAACAACCAATCAACGATCGAACGAACGAATCAAAATTACTTTAAATAAATAATAAAAACAACGTCACATCAAACAACGTGAAATTTTCAACGATAAACAATAACTTTCCAAAAATGCGTTCCCCGCTCTGCCACTTGCAACTTACACGCACTTTGCTTGTTAAAAGTTCGTTTGGCGCCGACTCATAATTAGTTATTTTCCGCTTTTCAGTTTCTGTTTTCGTTGGTTAAATTTTTTGTTCAAAAGTTTTATTTGTTTTGTAATTTTAATGTCAAGGGAACTGATTTCCAATGCTGTAACATTTTTACCACGTATTTAGCGTGCTTTCCTTCATGTCTGTCTGTTCGGTACAATTTTTTTTTATCGATTTCTAACTAACTTGCCGATGAGCTAGAAACTTGAAACCTTAAACATAGCTCAGAACTGGATGACAATAAAATATGAACTCACTTTCGTTTTAAAAACGTGGTATATAAAAAAGGGCTAAGGGGCTTGTGGCTAAGTAGCAAGCGTGTGGATTGAACGATCTGCAAGGTTAAGCTGCACTAGCCGCAGTCAGTCTGTGGATGGGTGACCGTTTCGTTACACATCGAGACCCCTTCGTGCCTCGAAGAGCACGTAAAGCCGTCGGTCCTGCGCCTGATCTGTCTCCGGTCGTGTCGAATTGCCGTCCCATCGGATTATGAGAGTGAGGGAATAGAGAGTGCACCTATGTTTGCGCACACACTTGTGCACTATAATATGTCCCACGCAGATGGCTAGTCTCCATTGGCCGCCATGACCGAAATTTGGCCGGGAGAACATAAATTATTTCTATTAGGTTTGCTTCGTTTGTTAGTCTAATATTATGAAGTTCTGATTAAGCAATTAAAGCGATTATTCGTAACGAGATTATCCGAGAAGAACCGGAGCGATCGACATAGCTTGTAGGATCAGTAAGCTGAAGTGGCAGTGGGCTGGACATGTCTGTCGACGGACCGATGGCCGCTGGAGCAGACGAGTCCTTGAGTGGAGACCGCGAATCAGCAAACGTAGCGTAGGGGGCCCTCCTGCCAGGTGGACCGACGCCGAGGACATGAAGAACGTGGCTGGGGAGGACTGGATGCGGAAGGCAGAGGACCGCATCTTGTGGCGCAACTTGGGAGAGGCCTATGTCCAGCAGTGGACTGCGATAGGCTGAGTTGATAAATTAGAGCTGAATTGATATGAACTGAACTGAAAATAATGTCAAAATGTTTTTTCCTCTCCCTAGATTGTAAATAATTGAGCATAATCATATTTACAATCATCACACAGGCGGGTTGGCGATCGCAGTTGGTTGGTTAAATACTCAGAGAACGCTGCTGCCCATCTTCTGGTGAATCCCTTAGTCGCCTTTTACGACCGGCACCACACTCACATGCTTATAAGAGCAGAATTCAAAGAGAATGCAGTAGCAAATGCAGCTTTTAGTAAAGGAGACACTAGACGACGGACAGACAGACGTTTGTGCTCAAGTGTCTGTTCTTCATGTTTTCTATTGTATCAAACAAATAAATAATAATTAACTGAGTTAGCACTCCCAAAAAGTAATAAATTTTAATGTTATAATCCTCAAACACATGCGAGATAAACACACACACACGAGGAAAACACACACACGACACACATACGAAGAACGGTTACATAAAACAGTTCAGCCAGAAAAATTCCGTCTCTTGAAAAAGTCGTGTCATCGTGTCATACTGTTAATGAAACTTCGTAGTACATTGGGATATCTTTTTAATTAAGGCCTTACTACAATTTAATCAGGCCGGCAGGCTTACATTAGCTTAATTAATATTAGCCTACCTTGTAGTGTGTGGCTCGCCTTACCTCGTATAGTATATTTAGCCTAAGTTTAGCATATGGTTATTCATTAAATATTAGACATTGTACTTGACAACACGGCTTTCATTGATACCATAAGCCCCACATTGCATGGCGACCCTGCCAGTGCTGCCACGTTGGCAGCGCTGCGTATGTTGGTTCCAAAATTTTTATAATCATTTGTGCCTGGAACAAGTGGGGCAACAAGGAGAAACAAAATTATTATTGGTGCGAAATTGAGTGGTGCCGGGAGTAGTTCGTGCCCGATGTGTTTCCGGCTGGGAGACGATGGTGACCAGGGAGCAGCGTCGAGGAATCTCCGCTACCCTGAGGCCTCACCAACAGGCCGTGCTTCGCATGCTCAAACTGGTGATTGTGGTGAAAAGTTTACGCTGAGACGTTATTAATTAAGATAGTTCATAGGTGCTAAATACGTGAGTTATCGATTTGTAACGCCTGTTGATAATAACTAGAATTTTATTTTAACATAAATTCTTTTAATTTAGTTTGTCGCGAAAGGTATCGGTAAACAACATATCAAATTGCAGTGAGTGACACCTAGTAACACATACTCGTGTAAGAATGATGTCACCTCTGTTATTTGATGTTGCGAAATGACTCGAACTGCAATATCTGACTCGACAATTAAACAATGCACCAATTTTGTAAGGAATAATTTTGCCTTTGAATGATAAAGGGATTGATTTGAATGATTAGATCATGAGTTATTTTGTTGAGAAGGAATATTAGTTGGTAGTTAATATGGTGATACAGGTAAATGTATTTGGTATGGAATTAAGAATGTTTTGGTTGTATGAAAGTTTGTTTAATGGCAGTTGGGAATAATTTGGTAAGTAAGGTTTTGGATACGTAGTTGGACTGATCATCCAAACGCGATTTGGAATTTTATGTACCAAAGTATTCAATTTGGTTAAATAGTGTTTCATAGTTGTGATATTGGAAGTGAAAAGGTACAAATATTATAAGATAGGTACACAAAGGTACTACATAGGGTTCAGTTCCTTCGTTCGATCATGGTGTAAACGAGATTTCTCTGTGAGAACAGTTGGAGACCAAGGAAGTCTTAAATTATGACCCTAATGATATATGATAATTATGTTTGTTTTATAATACCAGGCACCGAGAGTCCTGAATATAAAAAGAGTACCTAATAATAAATAATTATGCCCGATCGGGTTTCGTAAAAGTGTACCTACGGAAAAATCGAGATAAAGATTGTGATTATGATAGAATCAGAGCTAAGAATTGAGTGATTTGTTTATAGTATAAAAGGAAAAATAATGAAAACATGAGAAATTTAATAAAATGTGGGTTGTTATAAAATAGGTAGGTAAATAATTTTCAATGTTGGTTAGGTACTTGTTATAATTTCAGAATAATAAAAATGTTTTTTTTGTGTGTAGGTTATTGTCAACAGTGCACTCTTTTATTAATAATTATCCCATTAGCTATATGTAACCATAATTTGTTTAATTTGTTATGGTAAAAAAAAAAAAAAAAAAAATTTTTCATAACATATTATTTCTAATTTTAGTAAAAAAAAAATGTATTAATTTTTTTTTTCTTTCAGAAACGGGGGAGGTGTAGTGTGTGGCTCGCCTTACCTCGTATAGTATATTTAGCCTAAGTTTAGCATATGGTTATTCATTAAATATTAGACATTGTACTTGACAACACGGCTTTCATTGATACCATAAGCCCCACATTGCAACCTCTGAATGTAGAGGCCTCAAGGCTCGATGTTTAAAGGGATAAACAATAAGGCTTAGCTATTCGATATCGTTTCAAGATTCGTGATCAAATTTCTGAAATCAAAGTTCTGTACAGTTTTTGGCCTTATGAGGTCCTAATTTGTAAAGATTTATAATTTTTTTAGTAGTTTCAAATAAAGTGTTGCTTTAATTTTTGCCTTTTGTTTTTGCAAAGAAATTTTTAGTTCTTAAGATGAGATTCTGTATGCCATAACTGAAAGTAAAATTGCAAGCATTATTATGGAGTAAAAGTCGAGGACAGCCATATTGATAAATTGTGTATAGGCAAAGCAGTAATATATTTTAATATACCTATGTAGGTACACGTTTACACACACACATTACACATTTTCACAGCGTTAATATATATTAACGCTGTGAAAATGTAATGTTTTAATTGCCTACTTATGTAATCATGGCCTCAGTTAACACAGCAACCGCTGTATTCGAGGCCTCACTTTGTAAGTAGTAACACGACGAAGGCGTGTGATTCTATGAGTATTAATAATTGTAATAGCTGTTACAAAGGCCTAGGCTTATATACCTGTTTGTACAATACATATTATTCCCTTTGACATTCAGTGTGAATATTAATATCAATGACCAAATTAATTTGAAATGATTACTAAAGCGTCATTTGTAATAGTAGAATTAACCAAAGGCTTCGTTCTGAAGGTGTGGGTGTTTCTTGATTGTCGAATTATGCATTTTAAGGGAAGAAATAAAAAAACTAAGATCAGATTAGATTTCCAATCATTCCTTTGGTTTTTATTGCATCTGACGTTATTTTTTATTACAACATCTCTAAAATGTACCTCAAAAATGTCTTCATTTCAGTACCTGTCTCTCGGAATTTCTCACAAAATCTGAACGCTGGAACACCTTTAATTTCCACGATTTACATACCACGGCTAGGTGTACTCGTAAAATGGATTGTAATACGACCTCAGAGCAATCGCGTGGCGGTCGCATTTACAGTTATAGCTCGAATTTGCGTAGTAAAACTCAAGTGCGGTGGTTAGTGTCAGGCCTTATATTGTACGCCATAAGGCCTTGAATTGGTAATGGGACTTGTGATGTCATGTTTCCGTGTAAGGTATTTGGTTAATGGGTTAATTATATGTGTTGACTAACTAATTTGGTCATAAACTGATACGTTTTAGAGTAGTTTAGGAGCAGATTAGGTTACGGGGCGAGGTAAAATAGAAGATGATTTAGAAATAAGCAAACAAAAACCATTTTTTTGTATGTTTAAAATAAAGAGAAGACTATTCAGGCTGTAGTGATACGAGGCTAGTATTTTAAGCAAAGATAGTATTATTAAGTTAGTAAGCTAGCAAGCTAGTGAAAAGTTTCCTGTAGACTGGTTTTTATTTAGCCAGTAAGATAGAGAAGAAGTCAGGATAGTTTAATAAGACGGAGTTCTATTTTAAAACTACTAACGCCTTCCACCAATTAACTACCATCCTCACTTTGTGTACACATGGCTACATATCGAGCTAATAAACCAGTATAAGCTGACCTCGTATTGTAGAGACTTTCTGTACAGTGAGAGGTCAGCTTATACTGGATAATACGTTGATTTGTAGCCGTGTGTATTTATTGATTGATAATAATTACTTATAATTATTACTTATTTAACTATTTATATGAAAGATTGCATGTTAATTATTGTCTAGTTACACAAGAAATATAAGGCTTTTTTATTTTTCATTTTAGTTTATTTATATAGCCGTGTGTAGCTGATGTGGACGGCAAAGCTAGTACGCGATCGGCAATCACGACATGTATATTGTATAATCACTGTAACCACTGTGAAGACTATGGCAGATTTTCTAACATGTGTCGACAGCTACTTGCATTGTGCCAAGCCAGGATATTAACCCAGGATAGGACGCTGAATACTACCCTGCTATCCTAACATGAAATACCATCCTCATGTCACCCGGGCATTGTAGTTATATTATTCTTCATCATCATTATTTCAGCCGAAAGACGTCCACTGCTGGACATAGGCCTCCCCAAAGCATCGCCACAACGATCGGTCCTGCGCTTCCCGCATCCAGCGGATTTTCGCGACCTTCACCAGGTCGTCGGTTCACCTTGCGGGGGCCTACCCACGATACGCCTTCCAGTACGCTGTCGCCACTCCAGAACTTTACGGCGCCATCGGCCAAATCCAAACTACCGTTGGCAAAATGGAAATCTTTTCAAAACATAATAATATACAACTTTTGACATCCCTCCTAATTTTGGCTACAATTTAATGAAAAAAAAAACGAGTTTAATTTAGAGCACACGACTAAAACTAGTATAGTATTATATTATCTGTGACTAAAGTAAAACTTCACTAACTTATATACTATTTCAATGAAAACTAAAGAATGACGGCGCGGTGCGCATACATCTGCCGGCGCTGTGTCGTGGCCAAACGTCGCGCGCCCCTCTTTCCCCGCGTCTCGCACTACCCCCTCCGTTCGCCTCGCCCGATCAAACTTTTCGTAACGCTCTCGCCAGCTTGCTCCCCAAGTCAAGCGTGCCTAAAGAAGTTTTACTTCAAAAATAACTCAAATACGTAATCGATCCTTTGATTCTAGCGTCTAGTGTATCATAAGTATTATATTACTTATTGAACATCGGATGAAAGGTACGTAATTCTCTGACACAGATCCATTGAATGTCAAGCATTGAAACATAATAGCCATAGCCATTAACTAAGACGGCTACTCGCCTACACGTGTCCCACTTGTTCACACGTGTTCGACTTAACATAACACACACATAACATATCATCACGCCTGTATTTCCCCAAAGGGGTAGGCAGAGGTGTATAGTTCTTGGTGTGTAGTTCGACTTGTTCGAAATAATCTAGACACGACAATGTCTACACGTTAACGTAACATGGCAATGTCACAGTATAACTAGAGACGACAAGCCGTTTGAAGCCGGGTCTAGAAAAGTGTTATGTGTAATTTAATGTATCGTGTAATGAAGCAAGCGTTACGTGCTCGTGTGGTGGTGTTTTTACGCGAACACAAAGACACCTGCAGTTCTCATTAAGCGTTGAGCTTCTTTGCCATATACACTATGTGCGTTGCATTACACGATACATTACATTACACTTTGCATGCATCTGGAGCCGTCTTAACAACTCGATTAGGGTGGATTGTTACCAGAGCTGAGGAAGGCGCAGCGTGGGTAGGCCTCCCACAAGGTGGATCGACGACCTGGTGAAGGTCGCGGGAGTCCGCTGGATGCGGAAGGCGCAGGACCGGTCGTTGTGGCGTTGCTTGGGGGAGGCCTATGTCCAGCAGTGGACGTCTTTCGGCTGAGATGATGATGATGAGATGATGAAATGAGGAAGTTAAGCGGTGAGCGAGCAAAAAATCAATTCACCGTATTCTTTAATATGTCTCGTTTATCCAGTTACGCTATACAAAGTGTTATTGAAATAACTGAAAACCTTTTTAGGGTCATTGTACTCATCAATATGAACAAATTTTACAATGGAACCAAATCTGAAATCGCGAAAAAAATAACAGCAACAGCTGATTCCAATTTTGTTTCGATTTATGTGAATACAAATAAGAAAGCGAAAGCGTCCGAAAGCGCGCTGGGTTGATGATATCGCCAAAGCCGCAGGAAACACCTGGATGAGGGTCACAGAAGATCGAAGAGGGTGGCAAAAACGAAAGGAGGCCTATACCCAGCAGTGGGTGATACCGGGCTAGGATGATGATGATAAGATGTAAGCTTGGCAAAGAGAATGGTGGTCGCAGATAAAATTGTTTCTGCTGTTGACAGGAAGTTGCTGCTCATCTTCTCGGCATGCTCAAGGTAGATAAATAAAAGATAGATAAAATATTTATTTAGTACAAAACAAGACACAAGACATGCAAGTAAAAAGGCAATACAAAGACATACAAAATACTTAAAAACAAAATAAAAAACCGGCCAAGTGCGAGTCAGACTCGCACAGTAAGGGTTCCGTACCTCTCGACGACCTGATACAATACTATAAAACTGATTTAATTTACGACAGTTTATCAAAATAAAGCAACGCGCAGTGTGCGAAATATGAATTTTTGCATGTATTTCGTACGCAGGTACCACCACATACCAGGCCCCTCAGAAAGTATTGCGAAAAAAAGTTTTTATATATGGGAGACTGGCCAGTTATAATGTTTTTCGAAAATATGATTATTTATAAGTAAAAATAAGTAAGTTCCAATTTCAAAATTTCCCTCCACATTTTTTGCGAGTTAATTCAAAGTATTGTGTCTCACTGAAATATGGATCTGCGCCGGGAACATTTTAGAGCTATGATTTTATACGATTTCAAGTGTCGCCTGAAACCGGATGAATCGTACGATAGACTTCAAATGGCATTCATGGATGAAGGCCCTTCCAAGGCAACCGTGTATCGTTGGTATAACGAATTCAAGCGCGGTCGACCAACTTTGGGGGATGACGAAAGAAGCGGTCGCCCTTTGACGGCTGTTACCGAAGAAAACGTGCTAGCAGTGAAAAATTTAATCCAAGACAATAGGCGAATTACATATCAGGAGATTCAACACATATTGAAGATTGGATCGGGAAGCGTTCACGAGATTCTACACAGCCATCTTCGCGTGAGGAGGATAGTATCACGCTGAGTGCCGCACAACCTCACCGATGCTCAGAAGCAGGCCCGGGTGGAATGGTGCCGTGATATGCTTAACAAATTTGAAGCAGGCTCGTCTCGGCGTGTTTACGACATCGTTACAGGTGATGAGTCCTGGATTTATCAATACGACCCAGAAACCAAGCGCCAGTCGACTGTTTGGGTGTTTCAAAATGAGCCAACGCCTACCAAAGTGAAGCGATCTAGAAGCGGGGGTAAGATTTTGATCGCTAGCTTTTTTAATTTGACTGGCCACTTGGTATCAATTCCCTTACGGGATCAAAGAAGCATTAATGCCGAATGGTATACTACCAAATGTTTGCCAGAAGTTTTCTCTGTTATAAGCAACAAGCGACCAAACACAGGGCTCCGCGGGCTACTGCTCCACCACGACAATGCACCTGCGCACACCGCACTCAAAACGAGGGACTTCCTGGACAGCACGCCAGTCAAACTCCTGGGTCACCCTCCTTACAGCCCTGATCTAGCACCGTGTGACTTCTTTTTATTCCCAAAAATAAAAAATCAGCTCAAAGGGATACAATTTTCGTCGCCGGAAGATGCGCTGGCTGCGTTCGAGCAGGCTGTAAACGAGGTGTCTGCGGCGGACTGGAAAAAGTGTTTTGAAAACTGGTTTAGGCGCATGAATCTTTGTATAGAGGCTGGTGGAAAGTACTTTGAAAAGATTTGATAAAAATATATGTACGTATAGAACAATTTTTTTTAGTTTCGCAAAACTTTCTGAGTGTCCCACGTATGTCTATGTTTGTCTTATTTTTTGTATTTGTTGCTAAACTACATAATATGCACTATAATTTGACTGAGTTTGACGCTGGTATATATTACCGTTTTTAAGATAGAGCAGGAACAAAAACGTTGAAAAAAATACAAGTTTTTTGAGGTTTCTTGTATGGGAACCCCCTTTAGTTTTAGTTATTTTTTTGTTTTTAGCATTTGTCGTGATACACCTTATAGCAACACATATTCTGAGAAAATTTCAACCGGTTACCTAATACCGTTCAAAAGATACAGCCCTATGACAGACAGACGGACGACGACGTTGTTTTTTTTTTGTTTTCGGGTGGAAATCTTCTTGGATACCCTCTGACTGGGGACGGCGGAGGGGTATGTCGGACTCTTACCGACTAAAACCACACGGTGGCCATCCTCTGCACAAAATAGAAGAGCTCCGGGAAATCCATTGGACCGCGCCGGTGCCCCTCTAGTGCTATGCCTTTGGCACGTCCCGGGAAAACAATATTGTTTTCCCCACAGTAGCACCTGCTGGATACCTGCAGTGACATACAGAGTCGAGCAGACCAGATAAATATATGATTCATATGGTTGTATGGTTTTATGTTTCTAGATAGATATATAGTTCGATCTATTTTTTCAGGCATTGCACGAAGCATTTATACCTGCATGAGGTATAATGGCTAAAGGGCTTTTATCGAATACATTTAAACAAACAAACAAAAAAAAGGCAAAAAATATTTTTTTATTTCCGAAGGCCTACGTTAAAACGTGAAACTCGTAATACCGAACACATTCGTGCAAGTCCGTCCAATGTTTTACGACCAGCGTAAACGACAGATGTACTGTAAAAAAGTTTATTCAAATTCACCTTTTTTATTGTTCAGTTATCTTTGCATAGTTGTAGATATGTATCGGTTACGTTCGCGCTGTATGAAAAAGTGTGTAAAAATTGCTTGTTCTTTATTGCGTGGGACAGTTTTTGGCCTTGGCCCTTTGCCAGGTTTTGTGACGGTAAAGGTCGTGCGTGTTTTTTGTGTAGCTATAAACGCTTCGGAATTCTCAACACACGGGTAGATATGCCTGTTAAAGGGGCTCGTTTGCTAGTGGCAGGCCAGGACCTGTTGGGAGTGGTTGGTGACTAAGGCCCAGACTCCACCTAAGCGGAGACCTGTGTGTCAAGGAGTCCGGGCCTGAGAAGGGCCCACGCGCCCGGCCAAAGATTGTTAAAAGAACACCGTGATGGTTTTAGTTGGTAAGAGCCCGACAATGGCTTCGCCTTTACCGGGCGGAGTGCGTCCATGAAGATTTACCCACGTAAACAATAGACTCTATACAGAGTAGTGAGAATGACTTCAGCATTGATATGCCGGGGAATTACAGGACATGACAATACCGAAGTTTTTCTCTAACTTCTTGGCAATGCTTTAGCTATTCTTTTGGTATATTAGACGTCCGTACGCCGCAGAAGCCACTTTTCAGCCAATAGACCCTCGCTCGTTCTGTCTTGCTTAACAACTTGTAACATAGGTCTTTATATTGGTGTTGTTAATGGTGTTATGGGGACACGGCCCACCAGGTAAAAGGTTGCCTGGTTGGAGATTCCTTCCCTTTGTGTTGTAGGAATATTATACCTCGATAAGGATGCTGCCTGGCTGTGTAACTCGCTGCTTGCTGCTCAATCGGATGCTGGATGCTGAGGGGTGATGAAGGAAGGAGGCGATGTTGATAACGTTGCTACTGCGTCAAAGGCTTCAATGATATTCATGCTGACGTCAACAGTGCTGAAACATTGTCTGTGTCAATCACGTCGGGGTGGAAAAAAAAAACCAAGCCTGATTTTGTTGGAGGAACATACAATGCTCCTCCACAGTGTTTTTCTAGGAGGTCTTAGTTTATTGTTTAGGAATTGCAGTTTCTCTTCAAACTTTTAATTTAAACCAGTGCTTTTCAACCTATGACTCGCCACTCACTGGGAGTCACCACCAGTAGATCGCGAACTACAGGTTGAAGAGCTGTCAAAACCAGTATACACAGTCACTTAAAAATAAAAAGATTTGTTTTTAACGAATAGTGTTTTCTGTACATATCTAACGTGGCAGTAGTTAGTGATCTTATTACGTCCGATTTATTTATAATTATTTCTAACTATAGGTATCTAATTTGTCTCCAATCATGCAATATTAACAATTCTCTTGACATGTTTATTTGTTTGACTATGTAATGTAATGTTAAAAATTTAATGTTATTATTAGGAATATGATTGAGTAATTGATTGACATATAATATCATAATAATAATTAAATACTGTTGAGGATTGTGTTTAACTAATTGATTAATTAATTTTGTAACTAACTTGTCAAATATTTGTATGCTTTTATAGCCAAACATGGATGAACTTCACATATTTGTAACAACCCTTCTACCTATGTTTACAAATAAATAAATTATATTCTAATTCTATTCTATTCTAAAAGCCTTACATAATCTTATGTCTATAGCAAAGGTCATAAAAGCACTGATTTAAACGATTAATATTTTTCAGAACTAATAAAAACCATGAAGAAAACACTCAATACTGTTGCCTATAGCAAAATTTGCCAAGGTCTATAAACTCCATAATGCCAGCAGCACACTCTCAATAAATACACTATCGGGACCCGAAAGTTTGATGTCATAAAAAATACATTTAAACTTATTTTGTTTGGAACCCCTCGTTATCATAATGTGGGGATGAAAACTATTAACTGTAGTTGTTTGATAACCCCAGCACAAAGATTTATATGTGAAATGGTTTTGTAATGCAAAATGTTAATAAGATAAAACATTTTTTGTGGTTTCTTTTAAATATTTAGATTTTGAGCTTGGGATTTAGGAAAAAGGGAAAAAAGACAGTAAAACTAGTAGAACTACTAGAATTCAGTAGTAAAACTATGTCTGTTGATTTCATTTTAAGCCATAATTTTTTTTTATATTATATTTAAGGGATATTTTTACACGGCACCATCTAGTCCCAAATTAAGCAGAACTTGTGCTATGGGTACTAGACAATGGATATAATACATAAATACTTTTTTTTTTGTAAATACTTATAATACATAAGAAACACCTAGACGAACACAAACACTTATGTTAAATAATCAAGTCCCAAATAGCACGCAACATTGTAAAATATAATCTGGTTAAACTTGTTTTATTATAATACTTATGTTCATCACACAAATATTTGTGTCGTGTGGGAATCAAATCCACGACCTCGTGATCTGCAGTCCGACACTCGAACCACCAGACCACAGACGTCAAAATTATCTTTCACACGATCCATCCATCTCAACAATATTACATAAACCCTGCATTTAAATATGAAACATTTTCTACGCGTGAACCTCCTATATGTCACCAACTTCCAACAAAAGTAATTTCCAAAAAATTCTCCATACATAAACCCTAATGCTCTCACAAATTACAGAGCGCTTGAGTGACATACATCAAGACATTACTCATGAAAATTCGTAGCGATCATCGTATATACTCCCCTTTTAAGCAAATTATGTGAGGCGCCAACAGGCATCGTTTTAGTTCATTGGCACAGAAAATATCTCTTGTGAACTGCTCATTCGCATCGCTGTCAATATGACGTGTATTTTGTGAAATGCGCCACTTTTTGTGGGTAAAATATGTACGTAAAATGTTGGGCGCATTTTTGTTTTTGAAGCCGCATGCTGGTGTAAAATGTTGCGTGCATTTTGGTTATATTGTAATGAAGCCGCTTGCTAGTATATTGCAAGTCTGAAGGCCAATTTTCGACTTTAATTTCTTCTCTATCTATCTTTAAATTGAATTTTACAAGTTGATGAAAAAACAAAAAAAAAACAAAAAACACAAATATAGGACACAAATATTTGTGTGATGAACATAAGTGTTTGTGTTGTTCTGGGTGTTTCTTATGTATTAAGTATGTATTTACAAAAAAAATGTATAAAAGTGTTATATCCATTGTCTAGTACCCATAGCACAAGCTCTGCTTAGTTTGGGACTAGATGGTGCTGTGTAAAAAGTAAAAATGTCCCAAAGATATTTATTTATTTATTTAGGTTCAAAATATAGTTCCAAACTGATCTCTCCTGACAGTAGATGTTCCTGTTTGCCGTTTATTTGTGACACTTAGGTCATTAATGTCACCAATAAACGGCAATCAGAAAAATATCACAATATTAATTATATAAAGTATTTAAAGTATTTATTTACAAGAATACATGGTTACACGTTATACATATGACACTGGATCCCACACTACCACTAGAATACCATGCAAGGGGTGCTGGCCAGAAAACCTCTACGTGTGCCTGACGGCTGCTTGTCCTTCTGGACAAGTCTGGAGGGAACGGCATCCTGGGCACGGGCAATAAAATCCTTTCGAGGGATTAACCTTCGGGGGATTTTATTGCCTGTGGCGAATATTCTGGCGCGGGAGGGGCCCGTTCTGGGCCAGTGGGGAGTTGATCCACGTGTCCCTCTGTTGCCAACAGAGGGCACAGTGGAGGAGCAGGGGTGGGCCCAGTGTGCACTCACCCTGCCACTGGGCAGGCAGCGGGGGGATTGTCCTTCCCTGCCCCCGTCGATCTTGTAACCCTAGGAGTGCCCGCTGAGTAGTGTTCTCGCGCCTCTTGGGACCGAGGGTCTTGGCTTCACCGCCCGGACCGCGAGGAAGAAAACCTGTATAAAAAAATATGGGAGGTAGGGCCTGCGAGCAGCAGACTCGGGGTAGTCTGTTGCCCGACCAGCAACTGACGTAGCTGGCAGAGCCGGCGTAGTTGGTGCAGCTGGTAAAGGCCCATGAGGTGAGGTGGCGTGCAGTGTTCCGTGTGCGCCGGCTAGGAGGGTGCGGCCAACGTTAGGCCGCATGGGGAGAAAGGGCTCGCCTGCTTGTGGCGGGCCGGTACCTGTCGGGGGTGGTTGTGTGAATACTCACGGGTTCCCACGCCCCCGGCTACGGTAGTTGAAGGAACACCGTGGTGGTTTTAGTCGGTAAGAATCCGACACTAGCACCGCCTTCCCCGGGCGTAGTGCGTCCATGAGGATTTTCCCCACGGAAAAAAAAAGGATACCAAAAATTGTGTTTTCTATGGACAAAAGCTGAATTGAGGTGAATACGTGTAGTTAGTCCCTGAGTTGCGTGTATGCCTGTAACGTAATCGATACCCAATCACTCAGGAGTTAGTCACATTACATTAACTGTGGATTGCGATGTGTGTACACTTGATTCACGATCAATTGTTTGCTGTTCAACCGATTTGCTGATGAGATACGCTCATTGATTCGCAGTTAATCTGATAATGGATTTACAGCGGTATTATCTGATATGTGGTATTTTTTGTATGAAAATTATGTAGATATACATGCTGAAATTTGAATCGCTTATTTCCCGAAAAGGGGTAATTGTACTCATCATTATGATACTACTTTTACTATGGGATCAACCCTGAAATCGCGAAAAAAAAATCAGTTGGTCCCTACATTTGTGTTAATTTAAATCGATAAAATGAAGGGACCACCTGATTTTTTTTTCGCGATTTCAGGGTTGGTCCTATAGTAAAAGTTGTTCATAATGATGAGTATAATTACCCCTTTTCGGGAAATAAGCGATTAAAATTTTAACATGTATATCCTGGTAGGTATAGGTTCGTAATACGGAAATGAGAATGGGCACAAAAACCTACAACCGACTCTTCTGTCGGTTGTAGGTTTTAATATTTTATTTATTGCATATGGTTCGCCCACAGCATACATGTTATCACTATTACGAAATAATATAGTACAGTATTGTCCTTAAATGTACGCTAATTACGGTTAATCACAACATTGGCTATTCAAGACGACTTCATGTTAATTAAAAACTAATACTCCTAAAAACAAAGTAAAACAAATACTTTTATTCAATATTAATTTTATTTGTCACACTACAAAGTCTCGAGCATCGGCGCAGAGTTGCTAGCCTATCGGTTTTTTATCGAATGCATTTCGGCGAGTGTGCGTTGGAATTGCACAATTTAATTCCCCCAAGCCCTTTCCATCATCGGACGACCAGATGCACGGCGATGCGCCACCGTTATATGGTAGATATTCCACCCTTACGCAAGAACCGGTTTGCTAATAGCTTTATCATGCGTACCGCCAAAGAGTGGAATTCCTTGCCGGTCAGTGTTTCCCGAGAAGTATATATCATCTGGTGGTCTTCAAGACTCGAGTGAATAGGTTTTTGCTGGGCAAGCGTGTACCATCGTCGACCGCACCATCGCTTAACATCAGGTGAGGTGGCGGTCAAACGCAAGCCCGTTAAGAATAAAAAATAAAACTAATTTTCCTAGGGTTACCATTCTCCTTAAGAGGCCCCTTCCCGGTTCACCTAAGTACAATGGAGGCGTGGTCTAAAAGCTTGTTGTTTCGTCGAACGCAATGCCCGTTGGCTAGCGAGCAAGTGAGAACACGATTAGATCGAACAAATTTATTCCGCGAAAATTTCATAAAACTTGTTCCAGGAAATAAGTGTTTTTGAAAAAGCCTTACCAGTGTGTGTAAAAAATAAATTTTATTTAGAATTTTCATGACATGCGCAAGGTTTCTAATTAGATGTTTTTTAACTTTTACAATTTATAAGTACATTAAGAACGACCAACGTTCGGGAAAATTTGTGAAAAAAGCTACTTTTTGGAGGCTTGCACAGAATTTGTTTGGTAAAATTTTTATTTTTTGTTTTAACATAAACCTAATATAGTGCAAAAGATACCTATTTGATAAAAAAATCACAAGTTTTTTTACATCGCCATAAACACGTACCAGCGTTTGCATGGAAATAATGACATTACTATTATACTTTCCGATCGTACTCTGCTGACAATACGCCGCTGTAGCATACAATGCGCCACTGTTGTGAACGAGACAATTCAGTTTGTATAAGCCCCGTTGCCTCCCGATAGATTGTTGCGATCGCGTAGCCAATCAACGTTCGAGGCGCGTATTGGCGTAGTATAAACATACGCGTCCATCTATCGGTATCGTACACATCGTACGGATCGTATTTTATTCAAAAATGTGAATGACGTCATCGGCATCAAATCGTCCAATATATAAATTCGTCGGCAATCCATACGCTGCGGATAGATGGACGCAATAAATAAATAAATAAATATCTCTGGGACATTTTTACACAGCACCATCTAGTCCCAAACTAAGCAGAGCTTATGCTATGGGTACTAGACAATGGATATAATACTTATATACTTTTTTTTTGTAAATGCATACTTATAATACATAAGCAACACCCAGACCAACACAAACACTTATGTTCATCATACAAATATTTGTGTCCTGTGGGAATCGAACCCACGATTTCGTTATCAGCAGTCCGACACTCGAACCACTAGACCACAAAGGTCGTCAAATACGCTAATATACGGATTCGTTCCGTCCAATGCGTACAGTACCGATAGGTCGACCCATGCCTTACGGCCAAAATTTATATCCAATCTATCCACGATTTGCCCTACTAGAGGTAAGAATAGAATAAGAATAGAAGGTAGAATTTGACATAAGCTCCATAGAAAATATGTCAAATTTCTATCTCTAGTAGGGTAAATCGTGGATAGATTGGATTTTAGTTTTGGCCGTTAATATATAATAATAATAATAATATAATCTTTATTTCGGATCAAATTCCATATTTTGTTAGTAACATAAAATAGCTTATTATCTAGTGTTAGTACCAATCACCCTCCTTACAAACTGCTTTATAATAGTAGAGCCGAAACTCTCAGCTACAGTTCTCAGGATGCTGTTGCGACTGTCCCTCACTCTCTTCAGCAGCGAAGCTGTTTTTTTGCGAATAATCGCGTAAAAGCCATCGGTATGGGCTTGCGCAAACATCTCCGACGCACTGCAGTAACGAGGCAGTCTCAACAACATCCTGAAAGCATTATTATACTGGACGCGTAGGACATCCAGCGATCTTTTGGTATAATTGACCCACAGATTGCCCGTGTATAGACTCTGGCAGTAAGCCTTGAAAAGTGTAATTTTTACTTGGTCTGTACACCGAGAAAATCTGCGGACCAACATATTACTCCGGACCGCTAGTGCCCTACGCTCCCTCTCAATATCCACATCGTCCCTAAGGTCGTCGGCAAGAAAATGCCCTAGATATTTAAAATTGGACACCCTATTAATTATTGAGCCGTTCACACGTAACTCGGGTCCATCTTCACGGCGTTTGCCGCCAACCTTAAAGACGATGTATTCACATTTCTTTACATTATATATTAGTCCATGTGCGGCAGCGTAGGCTTCACACGTTTTTAGTAGCTTTCTGATTGACCCCGCTGACGGACCCAGCAGCACCATGTCATCTGCATAGCTGATGTTATTAATGCTAACCCCACCAACACTACATCCGACACGCATGCTGCTGAGTCCAGCTATGAGATTATCTACGTAAAGGCTGAAGAGCCTTGGAGACGTCAGACCTCCTTGTCTCACCCCGCACTCCGACCTATACGGCTCAGAGAGTGTACCGTCCCATTTCACATGATTAGTTTGGTTACCATACCAAAACTGCAACAGTCCGCATACTTCCGCAGGTATACCCCTGTCTCCCATCTTTCCCCAGAGCACATCATACGAGACAAGATCGAATGCCTTGGAGAGATCAAGGAAACAAGCGTACACTGGCGTCTTGCGATCTATGTACTATTGAACTGTATGCTTGAGACTTAAAATAGCACTTTCGGTAGAAAGTCCGGGACGAAACCCAAACTGCGCGTCATGAAGATTTATGTACTCATTCAAGCAAGAATCAAGCATACCGTCCAAAACTTTTGCTATTATTGTTGCAAGGGAAATGGGACGATAGTTGCCCTTGTCAGAGATGTCACCTGTCTTGTTCTTCACAATGGGAACTACGATGGTCTTCATTAGATTAGCAGGTAAGTACGCGTGACTAATACACATTGTGTAGAACATCGACAGAACTCGTGGCAAATGGACACCTGCGTTCTTCAGGTGCTCAATGCCGAGCCCATCATGTCCTGGAGACTTGCCTCGGCTCATACTGTTTATGATTGCACTTACTTGCTTAGCTGAGAAACGTATCAGAGGTTTCGCTCCACGACTGCTGAGCTCGTAATCGTTCACCAAAGTTGAGGGACCGAGTGGAGATTGAATTTTGAAATGTTCCATGAACATATTCGCTAAGGGGCGGCATTGAGAAAAATAGGGATTTTCTAATCAAAATATTTTTTTGTGGATACGACGTAGATCTAATTTTTATATATCTGATTTTTCATTATATTTATTAGATTTTGGTGTAGGGAAAACACGATTCAATAAAATTTGCTCGATAGATTTATTTTCCAAAGTAAGGTCCGTTTTACCACTATTTTGCATTGCATTTGGAAATCCCAATGGTTTTTACTATTGTTTTTTTTTGAATAAGATACATCTTGTACATATCTAGATTATGGTGTACCAGATTTTTATTTACATGTTTATTCGCTGAGATATTAGCAAAAATTTAAAAAAAAACATCAAAACAGCGCGATTCCGCTCTGTTCTCGCACGCGCAATTTGCCGTGTGTTAGTAAGGGACGGTTGCAAATTCAAATTGGCCGCCGAAAGTCATATCATATCATATCATATCATTTATTTCTTTGCAAACATGGGTAGTTATAAGTCAGCGATTACGTTTAGTGTAATGGCGTATTTTGAGTTCGGTGTGAACGTAATATTGAAAATGTATGAAAAATCATGACGCAAGATCACATTCGGTAGCTGAATACGAGCGAGTGTTACGCTGCGCAACAAAATAATCAAATGAAGACAACACATTCACTGAAGAAATAACAATGAAAGTATACGAGATAAAACGTTTTCTCTTCTGCGTATCGTTTCGACTAAATTAAGTATTTCTGTGTTAGACATGCTTTGACTTGCTAAGCTTTGTATATAGCATATTCATTCAATTTACTTGTTCTACTATGTTTGTTATTTTTTTTTTTTATGTGGGTAAAGACTTGAAATTTCAAAAGTTTACAATGGCATTAGGCACCTTCAAGAGGTTGACACAAACATGATTTTATTTTAATAAAAAGTGAACAATCCACTGCATTTGAAATCAGAACGTGACAGCCCGTTTCATGTCCCGAATTGCATCACATGTTGGTACAGTTCTATAAGCTCGGCCCATTTTCCCGCGCAAGTGAATTGAGATGCAGACTTTTAGATTAATACAATAGTCTGATAAGCAATAGCCAGAGACAGACAGCACCCTCACTTATTACACACACTAACACACCCCCACCACACTCACACCTACACACCATTATACTAATCTTACTAACACTATATAGAAATAAAATGTACCAAATTTTGAATGGTGGAGACCTGGTGTCCTGAAATACAGGCCTCGAGCCTTGTCTAGGCACCAGTCTCCCACAATATGTACCTATATATAATATGAATTAAACAAGAAATGTTATTTAACTGTAATATTGTGGCGGGAAAATAAATATTTATCTTATCTTATCTTACATGGCATAAATGTCATGTCTCTGGCAATAGTATATTATCTGATATAACCCCTAGTAGTCCAGTCAAATTAGATTCAGTTAGTGAAAGGTAGAATGCCGATTTTTTGCATGAACCTTTGTTTTAATCAAAAAGTATACCTCTTAAGGTGAATGCTACAGGGTAACCCGCGAAATTCAAATTTTTCGGCGTTTTTTGCTAATTGTAGCTTTATTTTGCGTTGTACATCGGTCAAAATATAATTGGCGGAAATTGTAACAATATATCTAAGGAATAATACTCATAAAAAATATTAACCTAGCTCTATAAGCTCTACAAGCTCGAAAATCGATAATTTGATCGTAAATTAATATTATCGAGCTAGTACAGCTAATAGAGCTAAGTTAATATTTTTTATGAGTATTATTTAGTAGATATATTCTTATTATTTCCGCCAGTCATATTTTGACCGATATACAACGCGAAATAAAGCTACAATTTGCCAAAAACGCCAAAAATTTTGAATTTCGCGGGCTACCCTGTAGCATTCACCTTAACTAAAAGAACTTATAATAAAATTTCTTCTAATTTGACTGAACTTTACGGAAATAAATGACAACCATCATTGTCTTTCGCAGTAACCATTTATTAATGTCTTAATGAGCAAAAACTCTGTAAATAAAATGGCTCGCAGGTTTGCACGTTGTTCTAGGGAGGTGAAAAAAAACTCTGTTTCGTGCATTTTGCACCTCCTTTTACACGTGCAGCCTGTGGGTTAGTTATACTCAAAAATCGTATAGCGCCCTTCTTATACAATATAACAACGCGTTACGGGTGTTAATGGGGCTGTCCCGTTTCTGTAGCGCATCAGGGATGTTTTCGCGCCTTCGTTGATTGTTTCTACGCTACGATGCGAAAAAGATGCGCCTCCCTGGTGCGCCGGGTGCGGGCCAGCCCCAACGTTATACTGCGCTGTATAGCAAGCAGGCTTGACTGCTTGTGTGTAAATCGCTGCTACTGCAAGCTCCCAACATCGGTGCTGAGCTTGTAGCAGGGATTTGCATACCATACATTGCAATTTAGGTTAAGTGCTTAGGATAGGCATACTAACATAGTTATTAAGTAATATTGTTATTAACACAGTGAGTCTTGTTACTTGTAAATTCTCACATTCAGCAATTTCATACTCAAAAACAACCCAACCAATAAACATATCCAAAAAATCGCAACATTCACTCTACACAAAGTTCCTAATAATCTTTTTGATCTTAAAATTCTTCAATAAGAATTTCTCGGTAGGAATTCTATTGTATTCGCAAGTCGAAGTTAATCTAAGGCTACGTTGGGACCATTCAAAGCGATGTTGATAACAATGCTATGAAAAGTATCCGGGTTAGTATTGTGGAGATGAAGTTGAAATGTGGAACGCTTATTAAAGTATCGGAGTTTCTTAATGGAATAATGTTTTGTAATATCACGCTTCATTTAATTTTTACAAGCGGTGGATAGAATTGTAGGTACATTCCAACCAACTACGCACTACAATGCCATTACATTTTCTTGTACATTTCAATTCCATCCAATGGTTGTCTGTAAGAAATTGCTTTAAGCCATCGATATAATTATATGTACTACCTAAATAGAAGTAACAATAAAAATAAACTTTATTGTAAGCGATAAGACCGCCAATTATTAGTACTATACTTATGCTTGTTATAACTTTTGTTGTATTATTATGGTGTGCAAACAATAAAGTATACCCTATCTATCTATCTAAATTCAGACTATTCAAGATTATGACTATTTTGTTTCGTTTCTAGGCTGGAATAAGATTTTTCTTAAAATCTAATTATTTCAATGACTTTTATTTATTTTTACAATAATAATACTTAATTATATTTTAAATTATTTTTTTGTGGTAACCAAGTGTTTTCTTGGTAAGCACACGGCAGCTGGCCGCAATTTATTTCATATTTCATTTTTTTTTCAGTAATACTCCACGGATAATGTTCCTTGGCTGAAACAATGAGGTTAGTCAAAATGATATTTTGATTACATCGGTGCGTGAATGGTCCCGAAAAAATTGTGAAATATAATTGAAACACGCGAAATTTAAAAAAAATCCTTTAACTCTTTTTTTATGAATAAGAAGCTTTGCTTCAATATCTGAAACACAATCTATGGAAGAACTTGAAGCCATGAAACAGTATTTTATCAAATATACTGAAACAATGTAATCTTAATATTTCTCTTTACATTTTACAGTAAAACCACTATGCAGTAAAATGATGCGATGCTAAACCTAGAAAACACAAAAGTAATAACTGAATAACCAAGCATTTTCCTTTGAGAATTTAATAAGAACTCTAATAGTGTTGCACTGCCCTAATCCTGACTGCTATGTATAAAACGTGTTTGTTTGTTAGTTCGTCTGTTTCAGAGGTGCTCTTGGCTAAGTAATAACTACATGGATTTCAAGATTTGCGAGGTAAAGCTACGCTAGCTACGGTCAGTCCATGGATGGGTGGAAGTTTGGTTACACATCGTGACTCCCCTGCATCGAGATGTACCTATGGAGGCGCCCTATTGCTCTATATCTACCTCGTTTATACAAGTATTGAATCATTATAGAATATTAATCTACACTTTGTCTCTTGTTAACCAACGTATAATGTCATCTGGTGAAAGAGATGGCATGCTATTTGTATGTTCTCAGTTTGGATTTTTTTTAACGTGATGTCAGGATATTTCAAAGCCTTTCTCAGCACGCCTTATGACTTGTTTCTATAAATACTGTAACAAAAACCTGCAAAAATGCCTCATTGTGCTGTTTCTAACTGCAGAAACAAAAGCTGTAAAGTACATTTGATTAAAGTTAATTTAAAAAAAATAATGACGTCAAAATGTAAGGCGTAGTTTGTTCTTAAAGTTGCCACGCATGAATCGCTAGTAAAATTGTGATTACAACCATTCTATCTATTTCTGTGGCGCAGAGTGTTGGCACACGCGCCCTGCCACTTTTCCATTTTATACATTTCTGTGGCTGTCAACGTAACACGTAATACCTAGGATTACGTTTGATTAAGTTCTTATAACTTCGTTCAGTGTGTACCGAGTTTATTGTTCTGAAAACTGCTTTCTCCAGGTACTATCGTGTTACTGATTTTTAATAAAATATAATGTAACTGCTTTTCTAACAGCTCTGTAGCAGGGTTTTCGAATTTTCTATACAAAATCTGTCAAAACGTCTGCAGAATTGTGTTTATTCATCTTATTATATTTTGTTGCTAGAATTTGTCTTAACATTTTGGTTTCGGTAATTTATTAAAAATCGTTCTGGCGGCTTGTTTCACAATCTTCGGTTATCCTAATTGAGACGTAATTATTTTCTGGTATGGTAACTGTGTTACAATATGCTATGGGGCTCGCCCCTTATTACATGGGGCTGTAACATAACTGGTGAAATATAGGTGTACTATACACCTCTGCCTACCCCTTCGGGGAAATACAGGCGTGATGTTATGTTATGTTTTGTTTATGTAACACAGTTTTTCACAACGAAATCGCACGAACTCACGCGAACGCGGAATGCGAATCGGAGCGAGACGCCGACGCGGCTACGCTATCCTAGGGCCACAGATTAGAAGCAAGGCCTAGGCCACCACGTTTTTCCACTGGTCCACGTTTGTCCAGTTCACGCAAAAATATCTAACCCAAAGATTTTGTAAAAATTTATGTGATCTAACCATATCATCGCGTTCGCTTCGTTTCGCTCCACGCCGCCTGCAACACACGCGCGATAGTGCAGATTTAAAAAAAAGTGGGCTTGCATTTGACAGCCACCTCACCTGATGCTAAGTGATGGTGCGGTTGAAGATGGCACACGCTTGCCCAGCAAAAACCTATTCCCTCGAGCCTTGAAGACTACCAGATTATACGTATCATTGGACACTATGCGTCTGCGTCTAGAACCAAACCGGACTGCCTTGTTGGTCTAGTGGTCGCAAGCGCGTCAAGGCCACTGTTATCCTGGCTTACGGTATAACAGTATATAGATTTAGTAGTATGTATGTAGTATAGATTTAGCTTATTAAATTAATTAAATATTTTTGAAAGTACGTTATTGTTTAATTAAATTATTTTAAATTTTAATTTAAATTGTATATTAATATTTACTAATATATATAAAATTATTACATAGATTGGTACATATTAAGTTTTATTTATCCGCCCCATGCCTGATAAACAGGTGCATGTAAGGCCAGCCAATGTTTTAGAAACGGCCCGTCCAGCCTGTCGGCGACGCCGGCCAGGAGGCTGTTGCTACTGACCCGCACTCTGCCCGCTATCGAGGTCGCCCTTTTGCGCATGGTAGCATAAAAACAGTCCACGCGCACCCCAGCAAACATTCCCGATGCGCTGCAAAAACGGGGCAACCGCAACAGCACCCTTAACGCGTTGTTAAATTGAACGCGGAAAGCGTTGTAGGATCTCTGCGTGTATGACACCCACAGGCTGCTCGTATAAAAAGATGTACAGTAGGCTCTAAACAAGACAATCTTCACTTCCTTGGAGCAACGAGCAAACCTGCGGGCTAACATGTTCGCCCTCACCGACAACGCCCTCCTTTCTCGCTCAATATCAGCGTCATCCTTCAGGTCAGACGTCACAATGTGGCCCAGGTATCTGAAACTCTGTACCCGCTCCAAGGGCACACCGTATAGCTTAACGTTATTATTTGCTTAAATTTGTGTATCATAGTTTTATCTAATCTATCTAGAAACATGATTATGTCCATATGCATTTAATAACTTAATTCCATTTGCACTAATGATACGCATTGCTGAAGTTTTCCATTCAAATTGCAGGCGTGCAGCCGTCTGTCTAATTGCATGGAGATTCTACTAAGTAGTAACTATAATAGGATAGAGGAAGCAATGAGAAGCTATGTGGAATTAATGCGACAATAGCGTACTGCTGGAAATGGAAGATAGGGAATTTGAATACTATTTAGATAATTTTTTTCGAATTTAAGCTAGATTTCTTTTTGTATGTAATGTGCCTGATAGTATTTTCTTGTGTTGGCATCATTTATACGAGAACAGCTGAAGTGGCAGTGGGCTGGCCACATTATCCGAAGAACCGATGGCCGTTGTGGTAGATGTGTTCTTGAGTTGTAATCACAATTTTACTTGCGATTCATGCGTGGCAACTTTCCGAACTACGCCTTATAATAAGAGGTCATTATTTAAAAAAAAAAAAAACAATTGTACTTTACAGCTTTTGTATCTGCAGTTAGAAACAGCACAATAAGGTATTTTTGCGGGTTTTTGTTACAGTATTTATAGAAACAAGTCATAAGGCGTACTGAGAAAGGTTTTGAAATATCCTGCACTGGTGGTGCCACGAGCGCCCTGCCCACATGGCCATTCTATCTATTTCTGTGATTTATTTATTGTGAGTGCATTACCGATCTAAGACATAGGTAGGTATCTATCGATTGATGTACAGTCGACTGCATGACAGTGGTAACACTTCAATTCGAAAACCGCCCATACTGCTTACGAAATAAAGATGCTGCTAATGTCAAAGTGTTACCACCGACGTGCGGTCGACCGTACCTGCGGTATGACTATGCCATCAATCGCCACACAGTAGCCTTATAGCCACGAGCCCCCTCTTTATCTACAGGAGCAATTAGAGATAATTGAATGAACCTCGTTGTCATAACATTTCAACGTCAGGGTGTTTGTTTATGTTGTTACAAATAATAAGTTTTAAGTAAAGGTTGCCTCGCCCCCGATAATTTTTAGATTCGATTAACGATGTTGATTCAGTGGGTTCAATACCTTGGCGGGGTAAAACGAAAGTTGTTTTTTTAAAGGACGGGTCGTATAACCAATATTTAATAGCTTTTCTGTTTTCAAAAAACAAAATACAAAAAAATATTAAAGACGTTCATTTTTGGGATAATATTCTGAAAGAATTGCCAAACTTAAGTGGCAGTGGGTGAGTCACATTGCTCGCAGAACGGATGGCCGATGGGGCAGTAAAGTTCTGGAGTGGCGACCGCGTACTGGAAGGCGCAGCGTGGGTAGGCCCCCCACAAGGTGGACCGACGACCTGGTGAAGGTCGCGGGAATCCGCTGGATGCGGAATGCACAGGACCGGTCGTTGTGTGTCGATGCTTGGGGGAGGCCTATGTCCAGCAGTGGATGTCTTTCGGCTGAAATGATGATGAGTTCGAAGAAATTCGAACACCTGGGTAATATACCTATAAATATAGAATAATTAACCATTCTCTCACGACTATTTTTGTCGGTGTTGTGTAGTTATGTTGTGTAGGTATGGTTTTAGCAGAAATTTATTTAATTTAGATAATTTTAGATTATAGAATCTGGTACGGCAGATGTTGCTGTGCCTTAGCAGGGTTCATGTTTGTTACCATTATTCTACTGTAACACCTTTTGAACACCATGAAAGCAATAAATGATTAAGATTATGATTATGGTTGTGGCGTGGCCCATCTGAATACTCATGGTCAATATTAAGGTAAGGTTGTGGTTTTACTCAATACCTATTTTCCTTCATACTTAGTATGTAAGTGAGGGGCTCGTAGCTGAGCAACGACTGCGCGGATTGTACGATCTGCAAGGTTATGCTGCACTTGCCGCGGTCAGTCTGTGAATCGGTGACCGTTTCGTGACACCTAGAAACCCCTCCGTGCCTCGGAGAGCACGTTAAGCTGTCGGTCCCGGTTGTCATACGAATATCTATGGCAGTCGTTACGGGTAGTCAGAAGCCTGAAAGTCTGACAACTGGTTTAACTTCCGAATGTCAGTATTACCCAGTAACTGGGTTACGGGGGTCTGATGGCAGTCGCTTCGTGTAAAATACTGATGTTCAGCCGCATCTGGCTAGACTGGAAGCCGACCCCAATATAATTGGGAAAAGGCTCGGACGATGATGACTTAGTATGTAAGTTTCTTATAAGACAGGCTCTGCTTATTCTGTTTTTGTTACCATTGATATACAAAGAGTTATTGAAATAACTGAAAAATTCTTGAGGGGTCATTGTACTCATAAGGCACATCTCGAATTTTATCATGGGACAAAACCTGAAACTGCGAAAAAATAATCAGCTGATCCCTACATATTTTCGATTTATGTGAACACAAATGTAGGGATCAGCTGATACTTGATACTTTTTTTGCGATTTCAGGGTTGGTCCCATAGTAAAAGTTGCTTATACTGATGAGTACAATGACCCCTTAAGAGGTTTTCAGTTATTTCAATAACACGTTATATATGCGCATACTTGTACACTCACCCAAATAGATAAGTATCCAGAGTCGCCAGAGTCGCCAGATATATATGAAGATTTCTCAAGAAATTATAATAGAACGGTTTGAATACGGTTTTGCATAAATACAGTTCTTTTTCCGTTGTTTAAATGTTATTCCACTCGAAAAGTCCATAATCTCCTGAGAGAACGTCATTTCTATCTGGCGACCCTGGATACTTCTCTCTTGGTGACTGTACATATCTCTAATCTCTAGTATAAAACAAAGTTGCATTTCTTTGTCTGTTTGTACGCTTAGTTCTTTGAAATTATGCAATAGATTTTAATGCAGTTTTTACGTTTTTTTTATATTTAGATATTTTTTTCGGAAGGTGTGTCAAAACATATTTTATATTATACTAGCGGCCCGTCCCGGCTTCGCACGGGTGGACATGAAAATATAGCCTATGTTACTCAGGGTGAATGTAGCTTTCTAATGGTGATTTTTTTTTTATATCGGCACTGTTGTTTTTGAGTTTATTCATTACAAACATACACACAAAAATACAAATCTTTCCTCTTTATAATATTAGTGTAGATTATATTATATATATTATATTATATATATAGTGTAAATATAGATATTGTAAAGAAATGTTGATGTTTTGATTGATGTCAGTGATCAACCAATTCTTCTTCTATCGTGTCGACATGAGCTACATAATGATAATAGCTCATACCGTGGGGAAAAGATTAGCCAGTCAGCAGGTTGGTAGCGGGGCTGACTGCCTAGGGTGCCCCAGACGATCAGTTAAATATCCTCACTCGTGGATGCTCTTTTAATCCAATCAACCAATAAAGAATATCTTCGTATTAAAAAAGTCACATTCGTATATGCCAGCTTCACTTTGACATTAGCTTTCATTTTGAAACTAAAGCAACATTCATTCATTCAGTACGTAGTTGCCGATAACACAGATTGTAAAAACACACGGAGCAATGAACATTGAAATCCAGATGATTGCGATCGCGAGTGAGTTACGCAATTCGGCAGCAGGTTTTAAACCTGAATTCTTTAGAACATCTAGGCTTACATTACTACACAAGCCTACTAGCTTCACAACATTTCAGGCGTGCCTGTTATAATTAAAATTACTGTTTGTACACGTTTCATAATAAAGTGCTCAAAAATAATTGGATGACGTACTACCCGACATGCTTCGACGTTGAAATGTTAAAGATAACATAATTTTAACATAATTCTTTCCATTATAAAGTTCACAAAATTGATTGTTTTATCAAAACAATTATGTCGTGTTATCTTTAAGTCTACTTGAACAAATTTACACATAGAACTTGTTAACATTTCATTTTTAACCGACGAAAAAAAGGAGGAGGTTCAATTCGACGCGCATACTTGTTTCGTTCTTCGCTCGACCACTTGCAACTCGCACGCACTTGGCTTGTTTGTTTGGCGCCGATTCCTAATTAGTTATTAACATTAATTTAGTTAGGAGATTAGTTATTAAGACTATAAAGCTTCATTTTATTTTTCGCTTTTCAGTTGCTGTTTTCGTCGGTTAAATTTTTAGTCAAAAAGTTTTTATACTATATAGGTAGTTGCTGCTTCGCTTTGATGGTAATTCGATAAAAAGTACCGTATATAGGTACCCAGGACATGGTCTTTCTGTGTACCAAATTTCATCCGTGGACAGAACGCGCGCGTCCACTTTATCACTTATACTCGGTTATTATCACTGGCACAATAACGCTATAGAAGCATTAAAGTGCATGCACACAGAGGGCGGGGCGGAACTGAGACGGAGCGTCGATCGAACGTGGATGGGGCGTGCATGTCACACTGCGGGCGGATCGCGCGCGGGACCGAACGGCGGCGGAATGACAGCGCCAGAAGAAAACTTTCCGCTCTCTATGCGACTACCAGTGGCGAAGGGTCCACATAACACGAATCCCATCGGCTTCCCTTTAGGAATTCCTTAAATACAGATCAAAGACATTTCTATGCTAATTTATTGTTCTAAAGTATAAAACAGAATGTAAAAGATCATCTCATCTCACACACACATCTCTCTATCGCTCTAAGGTTTGCTGTTGGAAAACTCAGTTCTGAATTAAGCTCGCCGATGTACATAAACTTTCCTACTGTAATATAAATGTATATCTGTGTGTACAATAAAGAATAAGAATAAAAACAAGTAAAATTAAATTCATCATCATCATCATTCCAGCCGGAAACCGTCCACTGCTGGACAAATTAAAAGATTTTAAATGGTTTTTTCATTTTATTAAAGTGCGATATTAGCTATTTTAGGATTTTTAGGTACGGCTACGGCTTCCCTTCTGAAAATATTCACCCTTCGCCAGTGCTGACTACTACTACTATGCATTCCCATATAATACAACGCCAGCGTATCGGTTGCGCACCGCCCAGTGTTGTCTTTCCACCCGGCGGCGGATCGGTCACGCCGTCAAAACTACCGGCAGGACGGCGCTGTGTCACAGATTACCTATTAGTGCACTGTCTAGTACAGTTCAGTACAATACAACACGACGAGACCCGTCGACGATACGCTTCAGTTCCGCTCGTTGTGGGTTTGCAGCTTTACTTCAAATTAGCATTTTGATGTTAATTTATTTTATAAGGAGCTTACTCACTCTCCAGCCAATATTAATTAAAAGATCAATACTCGCATTATTCGTATCACTTTTCGTCTAATAAATAATCATAGTAATTTATTCAACTCATAAATAACATTCGTACCAAGTTGTATCAAAAGCTATCAATTAATTTCTTGATATAGTGAAACATTTATTGGTTCAGCTAGATCTAATGCTATTTGATAGTAATTTCCAATATCGAGATGTTAGTTAAACAATTGTTTATTTAGTTAGAACCGAGATAAAGCTTGGGTTATACTGGATATGATTTACTATGAATTTTATCACTCGCGTAGTAGTATTATATTTAGGTGCTATAATAATAAGTTAAAAAAAAAAATGCACATTTGTTGAGCAATTTTCTGACCGCTTCACTGAGGGCTTTGCTGAGCGCTTAGCTGAGCTCACTGAGCGCTTTGCTAAGCGCTTTAGTAATAGCTTCGCTGCTGCGCTCTGTGCCAGAAGCTCAATTTCTTTACGAAAAAAATGCTATCATGGCTTACAGACAATATTGTTTGGAGTTAGGGTGTTTACAATTGTGAAGACGGGGGCTGACTGCGCAGGGTTCGCCAGGTAGCGTTTCGTGGACCTCCACGAAACTTGCCTTTGAGGCATCCCAATAAAGTATTGATTTATTTTAGACAAATATTTGATTAGGTACGTATCTCACCTATACCTATCTATCTTATCTATTAATATTTATCTACTGTACATTGTTTAACAGAGATCAAAATTTTATATTAAATTTTACCTATTTCAAATCAGTAATCGCGTATATGCTTAAGTGGCAGTGGGCGGGGCACATTGCTCGCAGAACGGATGGCCGATGGGGCAGTAAAGTTCTGGAATGGCGACCGCGTACTGGAAGGCGCAGCGTGGGTAGGCCCCCCACAAGGTGGACCGACGACCTGGTGAAGGTCGCGAGAATCCGCTGGATGCGGAAGGCACAGGACCGGTCGTTGTGGCGATGCTTGGGGGAGGCCTGTGTCCAGCAGTGGACGTCTTTCGGCTGAAATGATGATGATGATGAATCGCGTATATCGTGTGATCTTGCCTTAAGCGAAATTTAATAAAGTTTCAATAGAGTACAGTCTATCGTGATAAAAGCAAAGTAATATTGTTTTAAAGTTATTTTAAAATAACTGCCTCTTACTCGTAGTTTTAATTGGAATACTAACTAATCAATACTATCAATTTGCAACGTTAACTTGTTAGATGAGTTATTTTGAGTGCTATTTTTTTAAATTAACTCGCTTGTTTTGTTGACTGGTAAATCGTCGTTGCGACTTTAAGACCTGCACATGTGTCACTTTTGGCAAAATCACTTTTTTTACACCAGTCGATTCTAGATTTTGTAGCTCCATCGAATGAAAAAACTTTCATATGTAGTATTGACGACGTCTATGGTCTAGTGGTTCGAGTGTCGGACTGCTGATCACGAGGTCGTGGGTTCGATTCCCACAGGACACAAATATTTGTGTGATGAACATAAGTGTTTGTGTTGGTCTGGGTTTCTTATGTATTATAAGTATGTATTTACAAAAAAAAAGTATATAAATATCAAATCCATTGTCTAGTACCCATAGTATAAGCTCTGCTTAGTTTGGGACTAGATGTTGTGTAAAAATGTCCTAAAAATATTTATTTATTTATTTATTGGTATGACTTTTCAATCAAGAAATAATGTGGCTCCCATAGTTTTTGTTATAACTAGTTGGTTCTTTAATATTTTTTAACCGACGAAAAAAAGGAGGAGGTTCTCAATTCGACGCGTATATATATATATATATATTTTTATTTATGACCACGCATAACTTTTTACAGAGTGGTCCGATGTTGATGATTCTTTTTTTAATGGATAGGGTATATCTCGAAGTTGGTCCCATTTAAATTTCAAAATCAAAATTCACCCCTAAGGGTAGTAAAACAGGGGATGAGTGTTTGTTCACTCACTGAATTCTTACCTGTTAACCGATTCTGTTGAAACTTGACACCCATAAATATAGTTTTAGCCACTACGACATAATGGAGACCTGGAGTTAGATTTTAACCACAAAAAAATGAAAAATAAAACTTTTTAACAAAAAATTGGACCTACGAAAACAGAAACTGAAAAGCGAAAAATAACTAATTATGAGTCGGCCCCAAACAACCAATCAACGAAGATCATTAAATTACTTTAAATAAATAATAAAAACAACGTCACATAAAATACAACGTGAAATTTTCAACGATAAACAATAACTTTCCAAAAATGCGCTCTCCGCTCGGCCACTTGCAACTTACACGCACTTTGCTTGTTAAAAGTTCGTTTGGCGCCGACTCATAATTAGTTATTTTTCGCCTTTCAGTTTCTGTTTTCGTCGGTTCAATTTTTTGTTAAAAAGTTTTTTAGTAATAGATTTTCTCTTAAAAGTGATTTTTAAACATAAGAGGTCTTTAACGGCCAAAATTAATATCCAATCTATCCACGATTTACCCTACTAGAGATAGAAATTTGACATATTTTGTATGGAGCTTATGTCAGATTCCTATCTCTAGTGGGGTAAATCGTGGATAGATTGGATATTAATTTTGGCCGTAAGTCGCGTCGACGAAATAGCTCTAATTTCAAATATAACGCTCAACATCAGATAAATAACTTTTATTATTAACTTACATAAGCTTCATTCAAGCTCATTTGGGTTAAATATACACACCATATCTTATTCAATTCATTGAGACTTGAGACAAACAGATGTATTTGTGGGCGCAAATTAATATATTATGTAATTTGCATAATTAAGTGGCATTTGTATTCAAATCTGTATCTTTCTTGTTGAGGAGTTACGCGTAATTGGATTTGTGTCATTAGCTTGCGTGGCTTTGTGTATATTACCGTAAAATATAATATATTATTTAACATAACATAACATAATATCACGCCTGTATTTCCCCAAAGGGGTAGGCAGAGGTGTAATAGTACACCCACATTTCGCCAGTTATGTTATAGTCCCATGTAATAGGGGGCGAGCCTATTACCATTGACCGGGCACAAATCCAGACTCCGGGCTGCTATACTGAGAATTTCCTAATGAAAAAACCCAATAACACTTTGCTCGACCCGGGAATCGAACCCAGGACCCCACGCTCAGCAGTCGCGCTTGCAGCCACTAGACCAACGAGGAAGTCAATATATTATTTGGTATGTATATTTGGTAAGTTAAAATGATGTATTATGTGTTATGTGTTTGAAAACAGGAAATACATATTATTATTTTGATTTCAAGTTATGCTGTATCTATTTCTAACTTGGTTGTTGTAACCACAAATAAAATATGACTGGTTTTAATATTATATTATGGAGAGACGAGGTGATAGAAACCAAAACTCCAAAACAATTTAGAGAATGCAGTTTGGCACTGTGATTGTTGTTCTAGTTGCTTACGGCATTACTTTTACTGTAAATCTGCAAACTGAATCTGCTGACTCTACTCAGTCGAATGCTTATTAAAGGTAAAGAAAATCCACATAAGTCTTAGGTGAATTTTAAATGTGAACGCACATTTCTTCGCGCCAAACGAGATGAATTTAGAATTCTTTGTATGGAATCTCATGGAACCTCGCTCACCAATCCACGCCACAGCCCGCCCGGAATCTTTAGCATACGGTCGACCGCACGTCGGTGGTAATACTTTGACATTAGCAGAATCTTTATTTCGTAAGCAGTAAGGGCGGTTTCCGAATTGACGTGTCACTGTCATGCAGTCCACTGTACATTTCGTTGACTTTGGCTCGTTCGGCGGGGACAGGTATGTTTGTGTTTATTTTGGAATTTTAGATTGACACATATACAACGTGTATCAGAAATGCGTGGTCATATTTTAAGAGCTCATTCAGGGCATAGCATAGAACAACTTTTACTATGGAACCAACCCTGAAATCGCGAAAAAAATATCAGCTGTTCCCTACTAAATCATCGATGTCGCTCGACAAAATGAAAGGATCAGCTGATATTTTTTTCGTGATTTCACGGTTTCCCATGTTGAAAGTTGTTCGATAGCATCCCCTAAATATGCTCTTCAAATATGACCACGCATTTCTGATACACGTTGTATAATGTTTAATTTATTAATCTTTTTTTTTAAATTCTTATATAAAAAAATTTAATCAATGATACTTTTATGATTTCAGTTTCTCCCAAGAGGGAGACCGGAGAAAATATGGATGGATTATGTGAAAGATGATATGAATAGAAAGAAAGTGAACACGGAGATGACGGCTGATAGAGATGTATGGAAGAAAAAAACATGCTGCGCCGACCCCAAATAAATTAGGATAAGGGCAGGATGATGATGACTTTTATGATTTCAGTAATTTCATTAAAATAAATTTGTACACGGTGTAGGTAGGAAATAGATACACATTAGGATATACTTAACACCTATTTTATTTTACCTATGTTCACAAATAAATGATTTGAATTTAAACTTTTACCTTATAGAGAGAATAAGTTTGCATCGAGGCTTCTCAGTCGTACAAAAAACAAGCAGTAACCGATCATTGGCAATAGCCTTACCAATGCAAAGGTCATTTCTCCCTTCATAACATATTATCTAGGTGCAAACCTATATTAAACTAACTTTGCACCCAATAAAGGTGCCAATATCTCGACTTGCCTATGGATGGCCTAGTTTGCAGGTCGACCGAAAGGAAATAGAACGACCAAATTTCGGCATAAGGCACTAAGAATTTCTCAGTACAACCGAAGTTTCTGAAGTCAGCGATCCTTTACAAATCTGTTTCCAAGATATTTAATCTAGTGAAGATAGTTTTTTTTTTTGCAAATTCACTCCAAAAGTATGCCAAATGTATAAGAAGCTAAGATGGCGATTTTCCACGCACTTACACATAAAGGTCACGCATTTACTAGTCTATTTTGCTGCAAACCTTATTTTGCTATCATTTACAACCTTATCACCAGTAAGCAGAGTAGATTTTGACATTATTGGAGCGTAAAATAAGTTGGTGTTCCGTGACATTGGGTTGAAACATCGAGTGAACTCGAATACAGCGAATGTATTGAAAATAATGTATCAAGTTATTTTCCCTGTTTCACGATGAAGTGATGGAATACGGAAACATTGTATGGCGGAGAAAATAAGCTATTATGGTTTATTAATAGCCATTTTGTAGAACTTTCTTTGGGTACAGGGTTGAACGGAACCCAAAATTTGAATAATGTTGTAAAAAAAAATATAGACGAAGTGCTGCGAATAATCATACTGAAGCCAACAAAACCGTGCTCTCGCATGTACAAACCCGCACATACCATGCACCTGAAGGATATTTGTATTCGCGATGCTTACTGGATGATGCCGCGACTTGTCTACTGAGAGCGGTGAGCACGGTTTGAGGTGCATGTGTTCGTGAGCATTGCAGGGTTGGTTTATACATGGAGGAGCACAGTTTTGTCGGCTTCACTATGATTGTTCGCAGCACTTCGTCTATATCTATTCTTTCTATATATATACTATAGTAAAACTGTAAAGGTCGAAAAGTCTGTACATTGAGTTTTTTTTCGCGAAAACCGGCTAGGGGGACTAGAAATAAGCTATAGAACACGAATCAATCGTTTAAAAAATTTATGTCTGTCTGTCTGTCTGTCTGTCTGTCTGTTTGTTACGTCATCACGTGAAAACGGCTGAACGGATCGTAATGAAACTTAGCATTTGTATTGGTATTAGTCTAACTTAAAATATAGGGTATGTTTTATCTGAATCGGTTGAGTAGAGCCAGCGATACAGCTTGACCCCTCTATTGTATTAAGTTGCATACAAAGTAGAGGTCATGATTGTTGGTTGTATCCAGGTTGCAGGTTCCTAAAAATACAACTGGATTCTATTAGTATTATAGAAAATATAGAATAACATAACATAGCCCATCACTGTCCCGCTGCTGGGTATGGCCCTCTTCTTGGAATGAGAAGAGTTAAGGAACTGGATATTGTTAGTGTAATAGATTATCATAACATAATCAGCTCATTACCTACTACCCCACTGCTGGGCACGGACCTCTTCTCGGAACGAGAAGAGTTAAGAAACTAGAAAATATAGAATAACATAACGTAGTCAACCCATTACTGTCCCACTACTGTATATGGCCCTCTTCTCAAAATGAGAAGAGATAATGAACTGGATATTATTAGTATTCTAGAATAACATAACATTACTAGCCCATTACAGTCCCACTGCTGGACACGGGCCTCTTCTCAGCATAAGAAGAGATGTGGTTAGTGTTATAGAATAACATAATCAGCCCAATTACTTCCCACTGCTGGGCACGAGCGTCTTCTCAGAATGAGGGAGTTTAGGACTAATTCCATGAAATTCCATCACCTTAGCCGGTTGGTTGTAAAAACAAAATATAGTATGTCGGTAAATAGTGTAATCGTCTGTGTAGGCGCTTATATGTATATATTTGAAGATATTGTGTTCATAATTATGACACGATGTTATTTTCCGACATCCACGCGGACGGAGTCGCGGGCACAGCTAGTTTATAATAAAACAAGTACAACCGGATTACACCGTGTATATTATTTAAATTGGTTTTCCTGACGCTTGGAAAGCTTTGCAGCGTTCGTGGTCGCAGGAAGACTAAGATGACAAGCGTCTTTACAGATATTTCAACAAAATAAAATTTCGATGCACGCAGTAATCACTCACAATATCATTATCTTTTACAGTGTAGCGTACTGTTTTTTTTTAAACCACTATTGATTTCGATATTGTTAACTTTTCAGTTATCTTAACATACACTTAAAAATGGAAATTCTGAGTATTCTGTCGTACATACGCTTACATATTCTACAATCGGTGGTTATAACAGAACCAGAAAAGTCATAAATCCTTAATCCAGTAGACTTTCATGTAAGTATTAGGAAAATAACAACATAATATTAGAGCACCCCAAAACTTCTAACAACAGAAGTTCAAAGAATGCCACCAGCATTAGTTAGTAACCACGTGGCCGAAAATAGGCGCAACTGTAGTAAATCAGGCGGTGACCCTTACTGAAGTTGTAACGACAAGCACCTATCGCAAACGTAATGACTTATAGTCGAGACGTGCGCAGCGAGGCCCTGAAGTTGGCGAGAAAATGTTTATTATAGAGTTGCCGACCTATCGATAGTTACTACAACAATTACTACACTATCGATTGGCCTATCAATAGTATTGTAATAGTGATAGTGCTATCGACAGTTTTGCGTAAAAATATCTATAGTATAGATAGAAAGAGATAGAGTATACTTTATTGTTTGCACACCATAAAAATAAAAACAAAGTTACAACAAACATGAGCACAGTTCTAACAATAGTATCGATAGCTGCTATCGATAATTTTATACCATCGATACATGCATTCCGTTAGTATCGATACTATCAAGAGTACAGTCATTATGCCTATTAGAAGAGCGCAATCGCTGGAGGCTTGTGAAGGAGCATTATTTGTCGCTATGAACATGTTTCTTCTCCTGTATGTGGTCGTTTTTAATTACTTTACCGTTGCTTATTATTTATATGTATATATGCATATAGTATTTATGTATTAGGTTTTATAGAATATATTTTTGTTGTTATTTTATAGTAGTAGTATAGTATTTTATTTTATTATTAAATTATGTATCGAATTTGCACATCTGACAACCCCATTTTCTGTCCAGTTCATTCTTTTCCATCCTAAGGTTGCCTGGAAGAAATCGCTGATCGTGATAAGGCCGCCATTTGTACAATAGTTTAAATGCATATTCAATGTAATGTTTTTATGGTGTACAATAAAGCATATATAAATAAATAAATATCAGTGTCCAATACTATCGATACTATTGTTATATGTCGATAGTATTGCCGCATAGTACGCTATTGATACCATTGATTGTATCGATACTATTATTTTTTCGTGGACTATCGTTCGGCAACACTAGTTTATTCTTGAAAACTAAAATTACCTTGAAAATATTACCCTCCTTTTTGGCTCCGCCGCAGTCAGGTAAAAATAAAAATCTACACATGAAATTATAGGAACAGCTGGTTTTAGATCTTGGCGAAACTTTTCTTTTTCTGTCCTTCTTTGGGTTTTTTTGAAGTAAAACTTCTTTACGCACGCTTGACTTAAGTCTGATCGGGCGTGGCAAACGGACGTTGAGAGGGAGATATAAGTTAGTGAAGATAGAAAGAGAGAGAGTTACGTTTCATATACATAGCATATATAGCACACTCTTTTTTACAAGCATTGACGTCATTGTATTACTCACAAAATTATTCGTTGGAACTTGGTAGTCATTGCACCACACTCGTGGCTTCATGGCTTGATTGTCCCTATGGACAATCAGGCATGAACGCGGCAAAATAGTGTTGCTACCAACTTTTTTCGCTGACGGGCAATCACTGAACGTCGTCATATCATATTTACAATGCATTTGTATTGGATATGCCTGTCATTCACCCCTTATAAAATTTAAGGGCAATCATCATAACTCCACGAAGACATTCGTCATCATCATCATCATCATTACAGCCGAAAGACGTCCACTACTGGACATAGGCCTCCCCCAATTAAGGGGGGGATATGCCATAATCGCCACGCTTGGCAGGCGGGTTGGCGATCGCAGTTGGTTGGTTAATTACTCAGAGAACGCTGCTGCCCATCCTCTGGTGAATCCCTTAGTCGCCTTTTACGACACCCATGAGAAGAGATAAGGGTGGTGCTATTCTTTAAGTCCGGCACCACACGACATTATTCGACTGACATTCGTCAGTTTAAAAAAAAATAATCAGTACTCTGTCTTACCCTCTCTCTTCATTTCACCCTGTTCCACAGAAAAAGAATCAGTACAAACTCTATTTTTATAGCTCAACACGACATGCCTAACTGATGATTGTGAGACAGAAGGCCTTATCTTCCGAGAATCTATGTTCCGAGATATAACTGATGACATATTACAAACCAATATGGCAGACTATTCCGGGAATTGTCCGTTAAATGTCAAAGATGACATCACAATCCGGATAGCAAAGGAAAAAAGTCAAAGGATTTTTGATAAAATTTCGGTTTTATTTTATTTGATCTCTGGCTAAAAATAGGACACTCTGGGTCTTTTTTGTTGACACTGAAGATAGATTTAAGTTCACAGAAATATATCAAGGAATGCTGAGTACAGGACATTCCCAAATAAATGTTTTTCTGCAAAAACGGTCATCTGTCGTGTCGTAAAGTAAATAGAAAGTTTCATTATTTTAATCACACTAATTAGGGTCCCGTTAGCACCCTTTGGGTACTAACGGGACCCTATTACCCTCGCTACGCTGTCCGTCTGTCCGTCCGTCCGTCCGTCTGTCCGTCCGTCCGTCCGTCTGTCTGTCACAGGGCTGTATCTTTGTAACGGTAATAGATAACCAGTTGAAATTTTCACAGAATGAAAATGAAAAACACCTGTACGCGGTAACAAGGTCACGCGCCTTTGCCAATTCTATTACCTTTATTTAGATTTCTATGCCTAGTCCTCTAGGAAACAGTTACCAAAATCAATAGATAGATAGAAAATTTTGCCTTTTCACAACTAATCCTATGATAACTCTCCCTAGTTCGAGGATTTCTGAGTTCTAGATTGCCTGAATAATTGTTCAAAGCACTCGCAAATGGTCTATTACTCAGAATAAGCGTTTTCTGGAAGCTTCTGTAAGCGGTTCTATGAAATCAATTAATACTTGAAGAATGAAGCACTCATATGAATATCGATATTTGAATGTGTAACTGTCTAATTGATAGTAAGGAGCGGTTTCGACGAATAAAAGAGGTAATATTCTGGATCTGTGATATCTGATAGATTGTTTGGTTTAGAAGTTTGTCTTCTAGATGATATGGGAAATGGGAAATTATATGTCCCACTGGGTTTGAGATAAAAGACGATATCATGTTGTGTCTAGAGCGCGCCACTGTGTTAGGATTAGGTAGGTCTTCGCCCTCGCCGCCGAGGCTTGCCCGATATATCGGAAGTCCGCCACTTTCGAGAAAACCATTCCCGATGCAGCAATGGCTGCCAGGGGGGCATAGTGGTGGGGTCCCCCCGCAATACCCCAGTAAGCTGAGGTCCGAGCCCACCCTTGGGGGACGCCCTTATGCGGTTTTGCAACCGCGATTTTAGTGTATAAATTAGATTTAGGAAACATTTCGGCGGATGGTTTTTTTTTTGATTCTCCGCCACCCGCCCGATTAAGCAGTTAGAGCACCTTGGGCGCCATCTTGGGTTAAATAAATGTATTTTTTACCATTGTCATTGTCATTTATTTTATTCATCGATAACAGTGAATAAAACTCTCTTTTACTCACAAGTGAGTAAAAATATTTTGAATTTGGAACAAGCACGAATTATGTACTAAGAAATGAATAAAACGTGCTGAATGTACGTACTGGCTGGCTGAATGGAGCTATAAAATTTAAATTTAGAAATAGTTATTTGTGCAACAAGAGAGCAAAGTCGCTTTTTGCTGCGAGTGCTGATTTTGAATCCTGAGCAAGCGATTGAATCACGAGCGTAGCGAGTGATTCTAAAGTTGAATCCTGAGTGTGGCGAGGGATTCAAAGGCACGAGATGCAAAAAACTGCTCTCGTGTAACACACATAACTTTTCACTTCAGCAGCGAGAACACTTTAGGAGTTAAAATAATAAACAGGAATAGATTGAAATAACTATTTAATGTGAATCAAAATAAATAACATTGTAGATAGAGGTACCAATTCAATAAAGCATACCATATGCTTTCAGTTAATTCTCGCGAGACTTCTCAGGTAGGAAACTTAATTCTACATTAATAACTTGTTGTTTTAACTCTTCCGGTGTTAAAACACTGTTCTCGTCGCTTGTTTCACTCTTCACTCATATTTTACGATTATTTTAATATTTTTTAACTTATACAACTCTTTACGCCAGCCACGAAATTTTATTCTCGCTCTTTATTTAAATTAAGGCGTGTTCGGAAATAGCACCCATGATATTTTATTATTCAAAATATATTACGTAACATTATTGAAACTAGAAATAAATATTTACAGGTTAAATATCAGTTTTATTTACAGTAAATACTTATTTTCGTTTAAATACAACAATAAGTTAAAAAATCAATAAATTACATTAAAAGACATAATTAACTTTTTGTAAAATTTCTTTAGTTAGTACGAAATTCCGAACGTGTTTGTCTTTGAGGTCGAATTCAAAATCGGAACTACGAAAGGGCTGGTCTTTGTCTCTCTCTCTTTCTAATGGCGGGAAAGAGATAGAGTGTGAATGTTTCGAATTGATGATTAACCCAAGGCTGAATAAGATATTCGCGGCTTTCAGAAAAAAAAAAATTAAAAAGTTATTTTGTCTCACTCAGTGAGCAAAATCGCATTTTGCTCACTGATTTCAGGCAGCAATACCTACATGTTTGAGGTACTGAAGTGAAAAAATTAATACTACAGGTTGGCTGGTTGAACGAGAGACTGATTGAAGGAGGATGTTTAGAACTTGATTCTCGTTCCAAATATGTATAAAAAATTGGAACTTAATTTTTGAAATATTTTTAAAATCTTTGTCATAAATTTCTGTGAACATTATTCCGCGCTTACAAATCTAAATTTCATGCAGTGAGGTGCAAATGTACTCTGTGGTGAGGTGTGCACCTAGCACGGCACTGTCCATCGGTGGCCATTTTTACCCTCTTTGCCTTTTGTTCTAGACAGCAGACCCCTAAACAGTCAGAGCTTGCGCGAGCATTTTGACTACTATACGTGGGACACTCAAAAAGTTTTGCGAAACTAAAAAAAATTGTTCTATACGTACATATATTTTTATCAAATCTTTTCAAAGTACTTTCCACCAGCCTCTATACAAAGATTCATGCGCCTAAACCAGTTTTCAAAACACTTTTTCCAGTCCGCCGCAGACACCTCGTTTACAGCCTGCTCGAACGCAGCCAGCGCATCTTCCGGCGACGAAAATTGTATCCCTTTGAGCTGATTTTTTATTTTTGGGAATAAAAAGAAGTCACACGGTGCTAGATCAGGGCTGTAAGGAGGGTGACCCAGGAGTTTGACTGGCGTGCTGTCCAGGAAGTCCCTCGTTTTGAGTGCGGTGTGCGCAGGTGCATTGTCGTGGTGGAGCAGTAGCCCGCGGAGCCCTGTGTTTGGTCGCTTGTTGCTTATAACAGAGAAAACTTCTGGCAAACATTTGGTAGTATACCATTCGGCATTAATGCTTCTTTGATCCCGTAAGGGAATTGATACCAAGTGGCCAGTCAAATTAAAAAAGCTAGCGATCAAAATCTTACCCCCGCTTCTAGATCGCTTCACTTTGGTAAGCGTTGGCTCATTTTGAAACACCCAAACAGTCGACTGGCGCTTGGTTTCTGGGTCGTATTGATAAATCCAGGACTCATCACCTGTAACGATGTCGTAAACACGCCGAGACGAGCCTGCTTCAAATTTGTTAAGCATATCACGGCACCATTCCACCCGGGCCTGCTTCTGAGCATCGGTGAGGTTGTGCGGCACCCAGCGTGATACTATCCTCCTCACGCGAAGATGGCTGTGTAGAATCTCGTGAACGCTTCCCGATCCAATCTTCAATATGTGTTGAATCTCCTGATATGTAATTCGCCTATTGTCTTGGATTAAATTTTTCACTGCTAGCACGTTTTCTTCGGTAACAGCCGTCAAAGGGCGACCGCTTCTTTCGTCATCCCCCAAAGTTGGTCGACCGCGCTTGAATTCGTTATACCGTTCGTTAAATCGTATAAAATCATAGCTCTAAAATGTTCCCGGCGCAGATCCATATTTCAGTGAGACACAATACTTTGAATTAACTCGCAAAAAATGTGGAGGGAAATTTTGAAATTGGAACTTACTTATTTTTACTTATAAATAATCATATTTTCGAAAAACATTATAACTGGCCAGTCTCCCATATATAAAAACTTTTTTTCGCAATACTTTCTGAGGGGCCTGGTACTTACGCGTGATTTGTCGTAGAATATTTTTTCATCTATTTTTTATGTGTACGCACATTCTACCATATTCTTGTATATGTCTCTCATTCTCCCGGTCATGCTATATACCACTATTCATTTTCTCGCAGTCAATGGTAAAAAGCTCGCTCCGCTCAGGATTCTATTTTTGCACCACTCGCTTCGCTCGTGGTTCAATTTTAGAATCCTTCGCTACTCTCGGGATCCAACTTAGTCCCTCGAATTAAATTCCTTTTTTTTCACTTGTTGTATAATCTACTATTCTCCAACTTGCTCGGAAAATTAAAAAAAAGAATACATCAATAGGCTCTTTTCCGTACGTAACGAAAAACAGGCCAGTAATATCGAACACGACAATAATAAAAATTGCTGGACAGTTTTTATGTTTTAAATTATGCTACCGAGGTTTTTATGTACAAATTTACATAAATTAGGTGTTTTTATGTATAAAACATTTATCATTATAAAGGCTGAATGGGCATTTTTTTTTTCAAAACTTTGAAAATAGAACAAGAACCACGCGCGGACGAAATGGCACGAATTAAAATTAGATACTGTTGAATTAATTTGTGTATTGTTTCCTCGCAAATGACAGAAAAGTACTATACAAGTCTCGGCCGAAATAGCAATTAACGGACTAGTTTAGTTAAAAAGGACCTCAGTAAACTGTTCGGGATCCACTGATATTATACTTATTAATCTTTAATGACCAAAAAAGTGTTTTGAAAAAAAAAATGGGTTTTTAGTAACATGGCGTATAAAATCCAATTACCAGTAGATTCTAGTCCTTAGTGATTCTGAACAATCTACTTTTGTTACACGTTGTACATATATTGAAACAGTATCTACATTATGGTATAAGCACAGTTTAAGGAACTCTAGCTCTGCTCTTTTACGCTGTGGTATAAGTGAGCTAAGTTGTCCATTATACTCGAAGCTGGATTGCAGCCTGATCCAAAGGCAAGTACGTAATGGAACCGAGAGTATAATGGCCAATGCTCACGCGTTTCATACGACGTTTTTCAACACACTTGCGAAGAAAATATATTAACGGCCTGTTATCCCAATTTGCGTCTTGCGAAATTCGGTCTAAAATAGTCAAATTGTGATAAAGAAACCCGAAAAAAAATTATGTTACAGATACATGCTTATGTTAGCGAATTTAAAAGATAAAAACAAGATACATTGTATTTTTGTCGATTGAAAAAAAATCCGAAACAATGCCGATTATAAAAGCATTTTTCGTTTTAATGTTCTAAATACAGCACGAAATGCTATAAAAATTACATGCAATAAAAAGATAATGGTATTACAAAGTAACTTATACAGTTAATTTTTTGATATTAATTGTTATGTTTTAATTAAAATTTAAATAAGTGAAATGGCTCGCGCACAGCGCATTTAGTGACATTTTAGTATTTTTAGTGTCCATCCGGACGTCATCAAGGGTGGACCTGCGTCGCCTTTTTACGATGCGCTCCCCCCGCTTTTGTTCGAAATGCAAAATAAATGAAACAATAAGCGCATCGAGAATAAATACGTCGCGCTGAATTGGCGGGGGCTGGGGTAGCGTTATTTAGCTCACAGGTCTGGGATAACCTCGCCTTAAACATATTTTAGACGGATATTAAATTTGTGAAAAATGGCGTGCGGATTTCTGTAATCGCACGCCATGCTTGTAGTTGAGTGACGTATAAGATTTGCGCACGCGGGTCGTGGAAGGAAGCCGCCAAATAGCCTAATACTAAAACTATAATAAATAGCTTTTTAATAATTATAAGACAAATTAACGTTAATTTGTTGACAAAAACAAATAATTTGATGTAATGAAACGTTTATTTATCATAACATAACATAAAATCACGCCTGTATTTCTCCGAAGGGGTAGGCAGAGGTGTATAGTACACCCACATTTCGCCAGTTATGTTATAGTCCCATGTAATAGGGGGCGAGCCTATTGCCATTGACCGGGCACAAATCCAGACTCCGGGCTGCTACTGAGAATTTCCTAATGAAAAAACCCAATGACACTTTGCCTGACCCGGGAATCGAACCCAGGACCCCACGCTCAGCAGTCGCGCTTGCAACCACTAGACCAATGAGGCAGTTTATTTATCATATTTTAATTAACACACTTTCTTTATTCACAAAAATGTTTCATATTGCTTGGACATAAAAACTCTATGCTGAGATTTAAAAATTAACTATAAAGTAAAAAGCACTAGTGCAATAAAAAAAATGCAAAAAAATGCTTAAATGCTATTAAAATAATGCTTTTCTTAATTACATAAGCTTTTGTAATGTATAGAGCTGGAGTTTTTTTTATTTTTTATTTTTGCATATGATTACGCTAATAAAGCACTAAAAATATGTGCACTAAAGGTGGATTTGTCGGACACCAAATGTGTAAAAACATGTATATTTAAAATCTTCTGTACCATATCCTTGCGAATAAATATCTTTAAGTTTATCTTTATCTTTAATAATGTAAAGTAAAAAGCACGCGTGCGTTATAAACCGAACAGTATTATGAACCTAAACACGGTGCAAAAAGAGCCACTTTACGAAGAAGTGTGTTGATAAATATTGAACATACAGCTACGTCTAATCGCTCGTCTGCAACAGACCGAGACAGACAGAGAGTTATAAAGGATAATATTATTTCACTGTCGGGCTTCAGACAAACTTATTTCGGATATAAAATTACAAAAACAAAGAGTTTTCATAACGAGAAAGGCGAGTTTTGAATTTTGACGCAATCCTTTCTTTTAGGATTTTTTAATAACTCCGCCAATGGCTATTGCTTTAGAAGATTTTCATTTTGACAACGGTATTTTGGATATTTCTGGAATGGCGACCGCGTACCTGAAGGCGCGGCCTGGGTAGACCTCCTACAAGGTGGACCGACGCCCTGGTGAAGGTCGCGGGAATCCGCTGGATGCGGAAAGCACAGGACCAGTCGTTGTGGCGATGCTTGAGGGAGTAGATAGTAGTAGATAGGTTGTAGCTGGACAAGCGTGAACTATCGTCGACCGCACGATCGCTAGGAAATGCGGGTGGTCTTTTTTAGAGTTCCGTACCCGAAGGGTGCCAAACTGAAACTTATTACTCTCGCTACGCTGTCCGTCCGTCCGTCTGTCTATCACAGGGCTGTATCTTTTGAACCGTAATAGGTAGCCGGTTGTTGCTATGACCCCTATTACGACTAATACTAAAAATAAAAAAGTTTTTGTATCCTCGAAAAACGAGCATTTTTTCAATGTTTTTGTTCCTGCTCTATCTTCAAAACGGTAATACATACCAGCGTCAAACTTAGTCTGATTATAGTGCATACTATGTAGTTTAGCAAAAAATAATAAAAATAGGGAAAACATTGGCATATATGGTGGTACCTGCGTAAGAAAGAGATGCAAAAATTCATATTTCGCTCACGGGGCGTTTTTGTCTTTTGATGAACTCTTGTAAATTAAATCAGTTTCTATGGGGTATCATATAATCAGGTCGATGGGTGGTACGGAACCCTTATTGCGCGAGGCTGACTCACACTTGGCCGATTTTTCCATATATACGCTCTCGACTGTTTTCTTTCTGGCTTATAACGATAGTATAGTATAGTATAGTATAACGGGCTGGTTTCCGCAACTCCACGATCAAGCGTGTATTTTGCGTACGGGTGGGAACTTACTCGATCCACCCTAACTCCTCGAAAAAGGCCAGCAACGCCTTGGTGTTGCTGGTGATCTCTCTGAGGGTACCTGGGTTACCGAAGTACTTGGCCCTGTATGTGGCGACCTCAGGGCAGTCTAGAAGCACATGGGCTGCTGTCTCGTCTTCCACCATGCAGGCTCTGCACAGTGGGCTGTCCGTGACACCTATGACAAAAAGATGTTTGTTAAAGGACCCGTGGCCAGTAATAGCAGCTGTGACTGTACGCAGCTGTTGTTTTGACAATCGGAGGGCCTGTTTCGTAAACCGGCCGTCGATTGTGGGAAGTGCCTCCTTGGCCTGCCTGCACTCACCATGGTCTTTCCATAGTTTGTAGTGTTTGTCCTTGGTGCGTTTCCTTACCAAGTTGCGTAGGTATCCAAAGGGGAGTGGCACTATGGGTTCAGGTCCCACGACTACCATACTCGATCCCCTTCTGGCCAGTTCATCCGCTGCGTCATTGCCTCGGGAACTGCTGTGTCCTTTTATCCATTGAATGGTTATGTTATTGAGATTACCTACCTGGTTGAGGTTTTGCTGGCACTCGTGTATCAGCCCCGAGTTTACCGTGTGGCTGCTTAGTGCTTGTAGTACAGACATGCTGTCCGAGAGTATACGAATTGAGTAGTCTTTAACCTTCCTGGCTATAATCGCCGAAGCTGCCAGGGAAATGCCCATGCACTCGGCCTGGAACACCGTGTTATGGACCCCCAATGGTGTGGCTATGTGTATATTGAGGTCTTCCGAGAAGATCCCGGCACCCATACCTGTACCTGTTTTGGATCTATCCGTGAAGATTCGCACCTCTGCAGGGCACAGCCCTTCGCATCGGTGATCCTCATACAGCTGGATTTTGTACTTCTTGTCGAAAATAAATTGCTTGGGAATCCGGTCGTTAATGGATTTCAACAAAGGGAATTCATTGCTGAGTTCCTCTATCAACGCGGTGTGTTGTGTACTACTCTTACTCCATAGATTTAGTGTTTTTAGACGTACTGCCGCCATCGCCGCCTCCTGTTGTATAAAAAGGTGGAGCGGTGGAATTCCCAGCATGGCTTCGAGTGCTGCAGTCGGGGTAGTCCTCATGCAGCCTGTAATCGCCACACAGGCAAGTCTTTGCATGCGCTGTAGTTTGTTTGAAGCTGTAATCAGCTTGGTTCTAGGCCACCAAACTACGGCCCCATAGGCAATCATGGGGCGGATTACCGCGCTGTATAGCCATAGTATAATTTTAGGGGATAGGCCCCACTTCTTACCTATCATTTTCCTGCATTGCCAGAAGGTGATGCAGGCCCTGTTTAGTTTGTTTTCTAGGTGATTACTCCAACTTAGCTTACTGTCTAAGATGACACCGAGGTACTTGACTTTGTTGGCCAGCTGGAGTTCATTACTGAACAGTTTGGGTAAGCAATAGGGTCCTAATGCTCGCTTTTGGGTGAACATGACTAACTCAGTTTTGGTGGGATTCACTGAAAGATCAAATTCTCTGCACCAGCGTTCTACAATACGAAGCGCTTGTTGGGTGAGGTTGCAGATGGTCCCAGTCACCTTACCCGATACGAGGATGGCGAGGTCATCTGCATATCCTATTGTGTAGTAGTGGTTGTCGTTGAGTTTGGTAATGAGATCATTAATTACCAGATTCCACAGAAGGGGAGACAGCACCCCTCCCTGGGGGCAGCCTCTAGCTATCATGGCCATCTGTTGCTCTCCTTCAAGACGAACCACCCGTTTACTTAACATGTTTGCAATCCAGTCAGTTAGTACCTGTTCCACTCCATGCTTGGAGAGGGCTGTTCTTATGCTGGAGAAGTTTGTTTTGTCGAATGCTCCTTCGATGTCTATAAAAGTGCCCAGGCAAGTACCTTTGTTGTGTATCGCTCTCTCTGTCTGACTAACCACCAGATGGAGAGCAGATTCTGTGGACTTACCTGAGCTGTATGCGTGTTGGTTGCCGTGCAGTGGTATAGTTTTAAGTGCGCCGTGCTTATAACGATGGAGCAATTATTTTTTACACCAAAATAAACATCAACTTGACGACGTCTATGGTCTAGTGGTTCGAGGGTCGGACTGCTGATCACGAGGTCGTGGGTTCGATTCCAACAGGACACAAATATTTGTGTGATGAACATAAGTATTTGTGTTGGTCTGGGTGTTTCTTAGGTATTATAAGTATGTATTTACAAAAAAATAGTATATAAGTATAATATCCATTTTCTAGTACCCATATCACAAGCTCTGCTTATTTTGGGACTGGATGTCCCGAAGATATTTATTTATTTATCAACTTTTTGTTTGTCCCTATAAGATAAGATAAGATAAGATAATGTTTTATTTCGCGCCACAATATTTCACTTAAAATAAAATTTCTTGTATTATTAGTATTAAGATGAGATTTATTTCTCACCACAATACAATTTACAGTATACTGCGGGAGACTGGTGCCTAAACTAGGCGTAAGCCTGTATTTCAGGACACCAGGTCTCCTACCCTTGGGTAAAAATTACATTTTTCTTTCAGTTTTATTACTACATTGGCAATAGTGCGGTAACTTGTTTACAAGGTATAATTTTAATTGCAGTGTTAGTATGGTTAGTATGAATTTGTAAGTATATGTGTGTTTATTTGTGTGCATGTATGTGTTGTGAATGTGTCTGTGGAGAGTGTGCGTGTAATGGGGAATTAAAATAATAAATGCAAGAGTGTGAATGACCTGTCATAATGATTTTTATGAGGGAGTGATTCTTTTCTTCGATTGTGTTATATTATATATATTATTTCGTATGTAGTACATATGCTTAAATTGTGATACTTATCATTAAATAAACTATTATAGAAATAAACAATTTATACCAGGACAACAAGTAGTTTTTCTGTTTCATCATAGTTTAAGTCCTGGAGCCAGCAACTTACCTTCATTTAAAAAAAAAAAAAAAAAAAAAAAATACTTTTGGGACATTTTTACACGACACCATCTAGTCCCAAACTAAGCAGAGCTTGTGCTATGGGTACTAGACACTGGATATGACTATGACTATGTTTCGTTTATGTTGATAAATTATTTCTAGAAGCCCTCAAAAATTTCTTAAAATTGCCTATTCAGACCGTTGTCTACAGAGGCCCAGTGTATCAATTCGACAACTATTATTGAAAAGAAAAAAACATAGCGAAACAGCATATATTCTTCTACTTCAGTCTATGAAATATCTTTTAAATTGGTTCAGTTTCGGAGGAGAAAATAGACGAGAGCCAAACCTCGAATTATGACTGTTTTACCAACCTGTTTTTGGAGCTGCAGTTGTTCTTGTCGCACTTATTTGAGGCCGAGCGGTCGGAAAGCGACACCGATAGTTTCTTCAAATACCAAAATTACAAAAGTCTCTCTGCCCGTATTTTCTTTTAACATCAGGTGAGGTAGCGGACAAACACCAGCACAATCAGAATAAAAATAATTATAACAGGTTAAAACAGCTTTTCGACAGTCTGTTAGCATTTTTTGCTGAACACTGTGGCTGAACATCAGTCTCCCATTAGTTAGGTTATGTGTTCTTTATAGCAGTCATCGAATCGGTATCAAGATCGATCAAAGGGAAAATACCCATGGTTCACAGACATATTCATTTTGGCCGCTCCCGCGGCACCGATCGCTTCGCTCACTCGACTCGTGCATAGTGTGGTCACATTTATAAACACGGAATAAAGAAAATGAGTCCCGTACATGTCTTCGAAAGACGTTTGGTCGAATTGCAAAAGTTCTAAAAAAAATTTCCTTTTTCAAGCAGTTCGAATGTACTGAGTCCGATGCACGTTTGTTTGAAACACTTTTTATATTGAGGGTACTAAGGATTTCACTACTGAATGAATTTTGGACCGTAGGGTGTTTGTCCTATTATGTTCTATTGTCCAGGCTAGTCTGTGAAATTTGATGGTGGTGGAAGTTTAAACATTGGTAATTTTTTCTTAATTTTTACCCCTTGGTATGTGTATATGCGTGTGTGTGCGAGCTTATAGCCATTAATTGGGCACAAATCCAGACTTCATGAAAAAACCCAATAACATTACCTGAACCGGGAATCGAACCCAGGACCCCACGTTTAGTAGTCATGTGACCACTAGACCAACAAGACAGTCACGAGTATTTTACACCAAAGAAATACCATTAAATAAACTACATAGAGCTGCGTTCAGATACTCTGTGTTGAAATAAATTCCCAATCTAAACTTACGCTGTCATTAAATCAACATTGAAACTCACATCGTCAATATCACGGAAGTTAATACTTGACACTTGAACGCACCTGTGTAAACTAATAAATATGTATGTACGTATGTGTATAATTGTATGTATGTTTGTACATGTCAATCACGTGCACGCAACTTGATTAAAATTTACATAAGTGTGAGTTTGTTATTATTGAGTGTATTAACGCGTCATGTTTTTGTAAATTAAAGAGAACCTGTAATGGGGAATGAATTCGTAATCCACCATTTTATAGAAAATCGAATCATCGATTTTCGTTTCGCATAAAACTATTTACAGAATTTTTTATTCAACGAATGACAAGTCGCCGAACTGCATTACATCGCTCATTTATTTGCTCGAACAGTCTTTTCCTTGATAAACAATTCTTCAAATTATTTTACACTATTTTATTATTACATAGAGATAGCTAACCATGTGTATAAAATGCAGATACACAGCTGAAACTGGTAAGACTGGAAGCCAGCCTATACTTGGGATAGGGAGAAATTGACAGAAGCTTGAATTATGGTCATCATACATTTTCTAACTCCAAACAAAATCCAATCAAAATTACTAAATGATAAAGATGCACTTTTACAGAGCATGTCACCTGCAACCCTTAAACAAATATCAATAACAGCCTACCAACAATTATTACTCTTCATGTAACTTCAATATTGACAAGTTGTCAGCTCATTACTGTCAGTATATATTATTGAAAGGAAAATTACTCCCAGTAGTTTTCCATTGATGTACAAGTTACAACGCCTGTGAGAAGTAAACACATGATATTGGGAGAAAGTAAAATGTAAAAATCAACACGTAAAGGGGTGGTCATTTTATGAATATCTTGATGAGTGTCAAACAAGGCTCATTGTTTACACAATGGTCCATGCTGGATGTGCTTCGTAAACGTCAGTTTTATTACTTATATCGTTATCTGCGCATCGGTCCTTATTTAGTACGATTCTTGAAATTCAGGTGGATATTTGGCAAAGCTGCATATTTTATGGTGCTTCTAAACAACTAAGATATTATAGGACTTAAAAGATATTGAATTTAGCTGGACGCATGTAAAGGTGCTCCCACGTCGGTATTGACAAAGTTTGTCAACATTTAGAAACATCCGGTGTAGGAACAATTTGCCTCCACCACCGGATGTTTCTAAATGTTGATAAACTTTTGCGAACAATGGTGTGGGAGTAGATAGATAGATAGATAGATAGAATATTCTTTATTGTACACCAATAACATTATTAACTTAGGACTGACATGTAAAATAAGGGTACATTGGCGGTCTTATCGCTAATAGCGATATCTTCCAGACAACCTTTGGATGGACAAGGAAGACGTGAAAAATAGATGGGGGCAGTATGTGGTGCACTTTCAAAAAGTGTACTAATATTTAATATAATAAATAAATAAATATTTACCTACCATAGAAAATATTACATGTAGGTATAAATATATAAAATAAATAAGTACCTTAATAATGTAAGATAAAAAGAGTCAACATTTTTAGAAACATCCGGCATGGGAGCAATTTGCCTCCACCACCGGATGTTTCTAAAAATGTTGACAAACCTTTGCGAACAACGGTGTGGGAGCACCTATTTATTTATGAAAAAAATAGTAAGTAATTTTCTTGTAATACGTGGGACACTCAGAAAGTTTTGCGAAACTAAAAAAAATTGTTCTATACGTACATATATTTTTATCAAATCTTTTCAAAGTACTTTCTACCAGCCTCTATACAAAGATTCATGCGCCTAAACCAGTTTTCAAAACACTTTTTCCAGTCCGCCGCAGACACCTCGTTTACAGCCTGCTCGAACGCAGCCAGCGCATCTTCCGGCGACGAAAATTGTATCCCTTTGAGCAGATTTTTTATTTTTGGGAATAAAAAGAAGTCACACGGTGCTAGATCAGGGCTGTAAGGAGGGTGACCCAGGAGTTTGACTGGCGTGCTGTCCAGGAAGTCCCTCGTTTTGAGTGCGGTGTGCGCAGGTGCATTGTCGTGGTGGAGCAGTAGCCCGCGGAGCCCTGTGTTTGGTCGCTTGTTGCTTATAACAGAGAAAACTTCTGGCAAACATTTGGTAGTATACCATTCGGCATTAATGCTTCTTTGATCCCGTAAGGGAATTGATACCAAGTGGCCAGTCAAATTAAAAAAGCTAGCGATCAAAATCTTACCCCCGCTTCTAGATCGCTTCACTTTGGTAGGCGTTGGCTCATTTTGAAACACCCAAACAGTCGACTGGCGCTTGGTTTCTGGGTCGTATTGATAAATCCAGGACTCATCACCTGTAACGATGTCGTAAACACGCCGAGACGAGCCTGCTTCAAATTTGTTAAGCATATCACGGCACCATTCCACCCGGGCCTGCTTCTGAGCATCGGTGAGGTTGTGCGGCACCCAGCGTGATACTATCCTCCTCACGCGAAGATGGCTGTGTAGAATCTCGTGAACGCTTCCCGATCCAATCTTCAATATGTGTTGAATCTCCTGATATGTAATTCGCCTATTGTCTTGGATTAAATTTTTCACTGCTAGCACGTTTTCTTCGGTAACAGCCGTCAAAGGGCGACCGCTTCTTTCGTCATCCCCCAAAGTTGGTCGACCGCGCTTGAATTCGTTATACCAACGATACACGGTTGCCTTGGAAGGGCCTTCATCCATGAATGCCATTTGAAGTCTATCGTACGATTCATCCGGTTTCAGGCGACACTTGAAATCGTATAAAATCATAGCTCTAAAATGTTCCCGGCGCAGATCCATATTTCAGTGAGACACAATACTTTGAATTAACTCGCAAAAAATGTGGAGGGAAATTTTGAAATTGGAACTTACTTATTTTTACTTATAAATAATCATATTTCCGAAAATCATTATAACTGGCCAGTCTCCCATATATAAAAACTTTTTTTCGCAATACTTTCTGAGGGGCCTGGTAATATAACCGTGGCTGGCGTGAATATGTTGATATGTCCAAAACAATGATTTTACATAACATAACATCACGCCTGTATTCCCCGAAGGGGTAGGCAGTGGTGTATAGTATATATATACACCCACATTTCGCCAGTTATTTTATAAGTCCCATGTAATAGGGGGCAAGCCTATTGCCATTAACCTTAATGATCCTACAGGGCAGCAACTTTAAAGATTAACGTTATGTGTTAAATACATTAATTTTTTTAAATTATTTACCCACGACCAAGAACGCTGCAAAAAACGTCAGGAAAACCAATTTATAGTAGTTTATGAAACTGTTGCATAACAGGAGTTATTAAAACACGAGTGTGAGTTTTAATAGTATCACACGAGTGTTTTAATACCTAGTTATGTCAGTTTCATACACTATTTTATTTAAACTCATACAATTTTAAATAAAATACCTACCAAAGTCAAAATCTTGGTAACATTTTTGTAGTTTTTCTTGATTTTTCTGGTAAAAGATTGTTCGTCATTTACGTTGCTGCATCCAGAAATTCAGGCGGGGTCATATTCTCCTCAGTTCAGTATCACTGCTGTAGTCAGATATTTTTGCCCAGAATAAAACTTCAGACATACAAAACCATAATAATAACGTAAACAATTACAATAAATTTACAAGTAACGATGACCAAATCCAGTAGGTCATGGCGCGCTGTCGCGCACGCGCCCTGGGCACCTACACAGATAATAAAATATTGTCTGGCGAAAACATTATAATCGGAACTAATTTTCTATCCTTGACAGGATTCCATCAATCTCTGTTTATGGAAATGTCTTTGGTTTTATCATACAAAAAATATGCCTGTAAACACTTAAATATAATTAAAAGCAATATGACAATCCAAACTTCTGCCCAGAGACATGACATTTACCGTTGGTAGTACAACGGTAAATGTCATGTCTCTGCTTCTGCCAAAAACGCGATTTTAAACGATACAATTTTTCAATGTATGACTAGTGGTGCCACCCTAAATTTTGTGTACTCATTGGTGCTAAACTGTACGACTGCAAAAAAAAGGTTTGAAAACTCCTTGGTTGGGTCGAAGTGCCATTAAAAACTCCTTAGTTGGGCTGAAGTATGCGGTTATGGAAAAAATAAAATTATCGCATTGTTTTGTTCAGCAAACTGTATCGTAATGAAACTTTTTAAATTTATTACAGGTGCATGTGCGTAAAGTATGTCATTATGACATTACTTTCGAGTTCATAATTCGAATTTTACGATACGAGTGTAGATAAAATACCTAACATACGCGATGTAATTCGGTTAAACTTGTTTTATTATAATTTGTAATCATTATCATCAGCCAATTACTGTCCCACTGCTGGGCATGGGCCTCTTGCCAGAATGAGAAGGCAAAGGCCTTAGTCCAGCACGCTGGCCTACTGCAGGTTGGTGGACTACATACACCATCGAGAACTGTATGGAGCACTCTTAGGTGTGCAGGTTTCCTCACGATGTTTTCCTTCGCCATTAAAGCAAGTGATAATCAAACTTTTGATCCACATCTGAACTAGAAAAGTCAGTGGTGTGGGCTGGTAATACTTACTTACTTACCCCGCTGGCGCAGCGACCCAAAATGTGTGTGGGCTGCTAATAATAATAATTAATTATAATGTGTAGTGATTGCGAAAAACTAAGGAATTATTATGTATTTATCGATACGTGCATTCTCCTACCACCCTCTACAAATCCCGGATCGCCACTAGTAGACGAGCCCACTCCTAAGATGGCTGGAGATCAGCTGACACACATTGCGGCACCCAGTTCACCTCCTGTCGGTAGGAAGAGAGGTTGTCACCTCTCAGTAGTCGCAGAAGGAGACGATGCCTTCCGAAGCACTCTCGCTCCCGACCATAGACAATTAACCACCGCTGGAAGCGAGAGATCGCCGTCGCTTACTACAGTGATAAGTTCACGGCGCTACGTCTCCCCAAGGTGGGCATTCCACCAATGTGTACTGTGCCGTGTCCTCGAAGTAGCTCCCGCAGTGATGACTCTCGGGTGTTGGCTCTCGGCCTACACGACACAGATACTTCCTGAAGCAACTGTGCCTTGAGAGCATCTTCGTCAGACGGTAGGTGAGGAAACCATAGGAACCTTCATAACGGGCCTATGTTAAGCATTACCTTGCCCATAACGACTTCAAACCACCTAGGCTATTGCTTCAATGTTATTGCAAGTCACTTTCGCCAAACTGAGACGTAGAGATGGAAAATCTCATCTGATTGTAATTTCACTTGCCACCCGTACCCTTTACACCGGAACTCAGCTATGCATAGGTACTGTTTGGTGTTAGAAAATATTAGTGGTCGGTGGTAGCAATACTGAATATTTTGACGTCTGTGGTCTAGTGGTTCGAGTTTCGGACTGCTGTTCATGAGGTGGTTTTTTTTTTTTAATGGATTACTTGGCTTGCGATACTATTTATCGTGTAAGTTTCAAAATCATGTTCTATATAAATTTTCGTCATAAAATGAATTCAAAGTGTCAAAAATTGGCTATGTTTGGATTTTTCTATCAAGCGAAGTTATTTAAATCGTGTATTGATCTTTCAAAATGGATACATAAACTACTCAACTCCACCATATATTTTTTCCATTCTCCCTACTTCAAGAAATTATGACGAAAAATGGAAGTCCCCGCAGTCCACCCCGAGACAATTCGTGCAGGGTCAGGGCCAAAATGAATGTTTCATAATTGTAAAAATATATAAAATGATTCTTTGAAGGAAAACATTTCTTTTCATTTTAATTGTATAAAAAATGAAGCAAAAGTAACAAATAGAAATTTAATCTTCACAACGAAAAAGGAATCGTCTCTTCATTATCGTCAAAAAATTACGATTATTCATATTTTCGGGAGGAATAGAATAGAATAGAATAGAATAGAATTCATTTATTTGTAAACACAGGTAAAAGGGTTGTTATAATGTGTGAAGTTCATCCATGTTTGGCTACAAAAGCATACAAATATTTGACAAGTTAGTTACAAATTATAATACAATTTAATCAATTATTTAAACATAATCCTCAAAGTATTTAACCATTATTATTATATTATATGTCAAACAATTACTCAATCATAATCCTAATAACAGTATTCAAATATTATATTACATAGTCTAACAAATAAAAATGTCAAGAGAATTGCTAATATTGCATGATTGGAGACAAATTAAACATAGTTAGAAATAAAATAATTATAAATAAATCGGACGTAGTAAGCTCACTAACTACTGTCACACTAGATATCTATAGAAAACACCTTTCGTTAATGTATTCATTTATCGTGTAATATGTTTTTTTTAATAACATGTCATTCAGGGATTTCTTAAAAATGTCAATATTGTTTATTTGAACAATTTTTGTAGGTAATTTATTGTAAATTTTAGGGGCCATCCCTAACAAATTAGAATTAAATATTGCTTTTTTATGTGGTTTTACACGAATTTTGTTACGATGTCGTACGCTATTTAGCATTTCAAATAGGTGCAAATTGCTTTTCACGAAGGTGGCTACTTCGTATATGTACAGGGACGGAAGAGTCAATAACTGAAGCTTTTGAAAATAGGGTTTGCAGCTGTCAGTGCTTTGAATACCACATATTGCTCTTACGCACTTCTTCTGAGCTATAAAGGCTAATTCCCTGTCTGGAGAGTTTCCCCAGTATATCAGACCGTATCGTAACGTCGATGAAACATATCCATGGTAAGCTGTTACTAAAGATGATAAGTTGGCTACTTTAAAAAGATATTGAATGATAATAATATAATGATGAAATATGAATAAAACAGAGAATTATATAAAGGAATCTTTACAAATACATAGACCTACATATGTATTTTATTTGTTTTCATGAACGTATTTTTTTGAACAAAACAGAAAACATTAATGGGAAGAGGCATCATTTCAAGAAACAATGTTTTTTCGAATTATACGTATTAGGGTAGGCGCGCACCCTTATTTTACTCAAATTCCTTCCGTTACTTTTGTGTTTCATCCTATCGTTGGACATCACAGTTCTGAATTCTTGCTAAGTAAAGGTGCGGCCACATATAAGTAGGACATACTTTGAGTGCATCGGCTTTAAGCTCAGCTTGGTGCAGCTAATGTAGGATGTTCAAGCGCAGATCAACCTGCTGGCATGTCAATCAATAAGCCTCGCCACCGTCACGGGCCCTTAGGCGAATGAAAAAAGGCGGACGGAATCTCGCTAAACAAAAAGTGAAGCACCCATAGTAAGACGGCTCGCTTAAAAGTACGGGCTGGCACGCACACATTCACACTCATAGTAAAACAAAAAGCCACGATTACACAACAAATCTCGTGTCACGGTAGTCATTGTCGTCGTTTCACAAATAAATTATCTATATAATATGTAGTGTGTTAAAAATTCTGTCGAAATTATAGTGGTTTTGCGAAAAAACTAAGTGCTTCAATCTTTTCGTAGTAAGATTCTGTCCGTTATTTTTTATTCGTCCGAGCACGGGCCTTGACTGGTCGGGCACTGGACTACACCGAGTCCAACGCCCGCAGGCGCTATCCTCCCTATTTTTTTCAAGAGATTTTCTTTCTCGAGGTCCGGTCGGTGAAGCCAAGACCATTGGTCCCAATAAAAGCTGCAAGAGCATGCTTATATTCTTCAAAGAGATACGCGGAACAACGCCCATTGTGGTATGGCCCAGGTTGGGCCCTTCCAGTGCCAGAATATTCGCCACGGACAATAAAGTCCCACGAAGAAGATTTCTTGCCCGGGCCCAGGTTGTATTGGCCAAACGAGTTCCCTAGGTCATATCGAAAGTCAATACATCGAATGTCTCAACATCGAACACGTTGCATCGAATGATTACAACATCTATGGTACGCTACATCTAAATTCAGATAATCGATGGTACTCATATTGAACTAAGGTTCAATCGATGGTACATATAAAACTTCCTTGTGTGCCCGATGGCTGCTGGTCCTTCTCAATACCTAACACAACATTAGTTTCGATTTTGAGACTTTCAATGTGGTGTACTATCGATGTAGCGTACCATCGATTATCTGAATTTCGATATGGCGTACCATCGATGTAGCGTACCATCGAAGTTGCAATTATTCGATGCAACGGGTTCGATGTTGAGACATTCGATGTATTGACTTTCGATATGACGTAGGGTACCCCCCAGCACCCCAGTAAGTTTATTGCCTAGAGAATGCTTTACTTACTTTAGCCAACACTTAACCGTTTTATATGCATCAATCCTGACCATACCCTAGTACAATAAATTCACAGAAATTCCTTCCTATATTTTTGTTTCTCGACATTGTTCTGAATTTTTGCCCAGTAAGGGTGTTCCGTGGAAAGGGTCTAAAATGGTCAGAGTAACGCGTGCGTGTGTCAAAAATTCTCGGAATGTATCCCTAATTTGTAAGGATAGGAGGACAAACGTTTCAATTTAAAAGTGTGTATTTTTAGCTTACATTTTTGTTCAGAAGATGAAATTAACTTGAAAATTATAAATCAGATTAAAAAACCAGCCAAGTACGAGTCAGACTCGCAAAGTAAGAGTTCCGTACCACTTTGCATACCACCCATCGACCTGATCATCAACTCAGCCTATCGCAGTCCACTGCTGGACGTATGCCTCTCCCAAGTTGACCTGATACCCCGTAGAAACTGATTTATCTTATGAAAGTTCACCAAAGGTGTAGCACTGCGTCTGCGCGTAAATTTCTTAAAGACATCAATATCCAGCTTTAGTAAAGTATGAATATTTGCATTTCTTTCTTACGCAGGTACCACCGTACAATGTCTGTGAATGCCTCGGACGAAAAAATGGCGGACGGAATATCGCTAAGAAAAGATTGAAGCACTTCGTTTTTTCCTAAACCCACTATAATTTCGACATAATTTTAACAAAATTTTAAGACTAGATATATATTGTAATTAAAATTGTGTGCGTTTAAAGAACCTCCACGAGTGGCGATATTTAATTGATCGTTCGGCGCACCCTGGGCAGTCAGCCCCGCTACCAACCTGCTGACTGGCTAATATTTTCCCCACGGCATGAGCTATTTATTATCATTATGTAGCTCATGTCGACACGATAGAAGAAGATAAACTTGTGATCACAATTATGTTGATTTCAATGTTCATTGCTCTGTATACTTTGACAATCCGTCTGTCTTATCGGCAACTATACACCACGCAATGAATATTGCTGTAATGTCAAAATGAAAGTTATTGCCATTGTCTCGGACGAATAAAAAATGGCGGACTGAATCTCGCTAAGAAAAGATTGAAGCACTTAGTTTTTTCTTAAACCTACTATAATTTCGACAGAATTTTAACACACCAGATACACATTGTTATTTCATTCGTGACACTATGACAATGACTACCGTCACACAAGATTTGTTGCGTAATCGCGGCTTTTTGTCTTTTTGTGTGAATGTGTGTGTGCCAACCCGTACTTTTAAGCGAACCGTCTTACGATCTTCACTTTTTGTTTAGCGAGATTACATCCGCCTTTTTTATTCGTCCAAGGCTATTGTGAGTACGTTACACTATTACCTCGCGGTTTTTTTTTGCGTTGAACAGCATATTTTTACTTATTTTCTGATTTTTAAATTAAATATTCAGAAATTGCGGGTTACTCTGTGTACCTTATGAATTCTTAATATCAATTAAAAACAAGTTTATTTCAACTAAGCAGACGTTAAACCGTGTTAATAAGTGATGAGGGAAATTCGTCCCTGCAAACAAAATGTAACTGATTTTAACTATCCACTAATGGATTAAGGGGTTCTGTGAAAACAAATTAGATGAAAATACCTTTTGAATAAACTATGAATTTATTAAAAGACCCTTTGGTACATTGGTCGCTTGCATGGTGGTTTTGGTTTCATCCTCAAATTGGTGGCCCCTGTAATGTACTGTAACCTGTGTAACTGCTTTGCAGAGTGTTAATTCATTAGTGTCCAACCGAAACAAGACTTTCAGCCGAAAACAAAACCGATTCTTTGGTCGAAACTGAAATCAAAACTTGTTTAGACATATTAAACCATTAACATACTGGGTGTCAGGGAAACGCTCCCGAAACTGAAAGGCTATTATTATTATACTACCTAAACACAATCGAATACCAATAACCATTAGACTTATACTCATTGTTTTAGTGCTTTGGTATTTTGCAAACCCGCAATGTAAGCATATAAAAGTTCTGCTACTACGCAGGTATACGCTTCGTGTTCACAGCTGTTATAAAAAGTTTGGAGCATACTCTAACACAATATGACATGCGTAGACACCCCACTACACTACACAGTACACAAACTATACACGATGAATTTTCGTTAGTTTCGGAAACAAAAAGGGGTCATTGTACTCATCAATATGAACAACTTTTACTATGGGACCAACCCTGCAATCGCAAAAATAAATCAGCTGATCCCTACATTTGTGTATACACAATATTTTTTTCGCGTTTTCAGGGTTGGTCCCATAGTAAAAGTTGATCATAATGATGAGTACAATGACCCCTTCTCGTTTCCAAAACCAACGACCATTCACCGTGTATACGCTGTATCACACATTTTTTTGGTCAATAGAATGTTCAGTTCACAAATAATTACTTAACTAGCCCATTGCTTTCCCACTGCTATTTTTGCTACTTTTTTTTATAGTATAGAATGGCGAAACGAGCTAAAGGCCGATGTTAAACGGTTACCTTTGCCCATAACGACTGCAATACTACCTGGGCTGTTGCCTAAATGGTACCGCAAGTCAGTTCGCCAAACTGATACATTAAGATGGAAAGTCTCATATGATTGTAATTTCACCGGCACCTGTACCCTTCAGACCGAAACACAGCAATGCAAGCATCACTGCTGAGCATGGACCTCTTTTCTCAATGAGAAGGGTTCAAACCTTAGTCCCCTCACCATCCCAATCATTAATTATTATTCTACATAATCCCAGTGCATTTAATCAACCTATTTTAGTAACAAATTAAGTAACGTTAAGTGCACCCGACACCTTAAAACTGAATGATTAATGACCGGTCACAAACTGGTCAAGAACTGATATCTAAATAATTAGTGTCACTGACAATCAGGGACCCTTCTCAAAATACAAAATTAATTATATCAATGTCCATAATGCTGTTATAGTCTACTTAGCTGAGAGCTGTTCAATTTATTTATAGATAAGATGTTTTAGAAGATCAGATTATATACAACGTTTTATTGAAATTACTGAAAACATCTTAAGGAGTCATTGTACTCATCAGTATGAACAACTTTTACTATGGGACCAAAGCTGAAAACGCAAAAAAATTGCAAATGATACAGTATCTACGGGTTGACAAAATATGTGGTCCTATAATGCGATCTTATTTCTATTTTGACTTGCTGTATTGTTATTAATTTCATTTTATTTTTATCCAATGCAATGATGTTTAAAAGTACAGATATATTACTTGCGCGTGCAATCTGAAGACTCGGAAACGTTCATATTGTGACGTTTTGCTGTTAGTCCGCGTCAAGCAAGGCGCCGAGAGTGACTGTGGCAAAAAAATGCCGTCATGTGTGTACAGAAATTGTATAATACCAATTATGATGGAAAAGTAACTTAAAGTAACTAACTTACTGAAATTGTACTAGTTTATGTGTGTGTGCTGCCGACCGCTGCGTATACTGATTTTTTTTTCATTTGTTTTGTTAGGATACAACATATCTATACTTTTAAATATCATTGATCTGATACTATTCATTTTCTTTTTCATAATACAATATTATTATGATAATTGAAAAGCTTGAAATATATGTAAGACCAACATAAATATTTTATTTCTTTCTCCGTATGTGATTATTATTTCTACAAAAATATATGAAAACGAGACTGGATATTATTAATCTTAGCTTAGGCTTAGGTCTTTGCACGGACTTTGATATGACCTAGAAATATAATTCGTTATTAAATGTAGCCCGAGTTTTACAACCACAAGGGAAAAACACGTAAAGAAATAAATTAAAACACGGTTTGAGCTTCAACAAATTGCCGGGTCATGTTTCTTTAATACGTCGTTTTGAAGCCTTGAACGGTACTCGTAAGGTTTCGAATGTACAAACAATATTGGATTGAATTACTGCTGGTAAAGGAAAATGTTATAGAAATAGGTTTTCACTTTACTGTTAATATTGTATTTTTTATAATGGGTAATGATTTTTACATCCTCGACCTCGAACCAATTTTACAATCACAAGTAATAATAGTTACATAATGTGCATTAAAATATATATATATTAATATTCCCCATTATCTTAGAGACCTGACATTAAATAAATTCAAAATTCATTTGACGCGGTGGCTTACTGAGAAATGTTTTTATAGTATCCAGGAATTTTTTCCAGTATAAGTTTTGATATTGATTTATAAATGACGTCATCATAATTAATATTGATATGTAAAATAAATTCTTGTTACAAAATTTGCATGTCAAGAACTGACCAATCATGTTGGGTATATTTACCATTACTGATTAAGAACTTTTGTACCGTGTTTTATGAGCAAAATAAATGATTATGATGATAATAAAACAAGGTTTAACCGGATTAAATCGCGTATATTATTTAAATTGGTTTCCCTGACGTTTCGAAAGCTTTGCAGCATTTCGTGGTCGCAGGTAGACTAAGATGACAAGCGTCTTTACAAATATTTCTAAAAAAATATTTTAATCTACCGTACAATATTATTAATTAAAATCGTTTCGATGCCCGCAGTAATCACTCACAATATCATTATCTTTTACAGTGTTGCGTGCTGTTTGGGACTTGATTATTTTTAGGACTGGGTTCCAAACAGGTGGTAGCTGCCAACCATCTTCTCTATTAAAATTAGGATGTTTTTTAATTTCAATAGCCTCACGGAGCATTCTAGGTACATATCGGTTTTCCTTTGCCAGAACTTGTGGTTTATCAAATCGAAGAAAATGGTTGGGTTTGTCTAGGGCGTGTGATTATGATGATGATTTTAGGAGCTCGTATATGATTTAAATTGGTTTTCCTGACGCTTCGAAAGCTTTGCAGCGTTCGTGGTCGCAGGAAAACTAAGTGTAGCGACATACCTACCGAGAGTAGCGTCGACAATTCAGCGGCTGACTTATCGGTCGTAGTATTCGATTGGCATGACACTCCTAATGCGCCGAACATTCGGCACTACGCGGCGTCTTGTTCAGCGCGCCACATGGCGGAAAATTACGTGGCGTCGTCTTCGGTCAGTGACGCGCCGAACGTTCGGTCGCGTAACCGGCGTAACGTATCGCGTGATGTGTCGCTTGCTATGCAAAATACATTGAATGCATTCTCGCGGAAATACATTCTCGACGAAAGGTTCAGCGCTACGCCGAACGTGACGTAATTTTGGCTGATGTGTCATAGGTTACTTTAAATATCATCATCATCATCATCATCTCAGCCGAAAGACGTCCACTGCTGGACATAGGCCTCCCCCAAGCAACGCCACAACAACCGGTCCTGCGCCTTCCGCATCCAGCGGATTCCCGCGACTTTCACCAGGTCGTCGGTCCACCTTGTGGGGGGCCTACCCACGCTGCGCCTTCCAGTACGCGGTCGCCACTCCAGAACTTTACTGCCCCATCGGCCATCCGTTTTGCGAGCAATGTGCCCCGCCCACTGCCACTTAAGTTTGGCAATTCTTCGGGCTATGTCGGTTACTTTCGTTCTCCTGCGAATCTCCTCATTTCTGATTCGATCACGCAGGGACACTCCGAGCATAGCCCTCTCAATTGCCCTTTGAGTGACTTTGAGCCTTCTTATCAGGTCCATTGTGAGCGACCACGTTTGAGTACCGTAAGTAATTACTGGCAACACACACTGGTCAAAGACTTTCGTCTTGAGACACTGCGGTATTTTGGACGAGAAGATATTACGTAGCTTCCCGAACGCTGCCCAACCGAGTCGGATTCGACGATTGACCTCTTTCTCGAAGTTGGACTTACCTAGCTGGACAGTTTGTCCTAGGTATACATAATCGTCAACAACTTCGAGTGTAGAGTCTCCGATGCTTACGGGAATGGGTGCTATATGGGAATTCGAAATAACCTTTGTCTTGTCCATATTCATTTTAAGACCTACACTTAAAATATACTGCGAGCGTATTGAACCGAACCTTCTGTGACGCTACTCTCGGCAGGCTACACATTGATGACAAGCGTCATAATAGATATTTCCTGGCGATAAGGCCGATATTTGTGGACCGGTCACGTAAAATTCAGGTTCCAATCAATGACCATCTTGAAACTAAAAGATACCCCAAAGCCATACGCCGTTCTCATATCAAAGATATGGGCGTAAAATCCGCATTTTAGCCCGAAATACGATCTCAAGTATACCTTTCACAAAACCCTTTTTTAACCCTCCTAACATTGAATTTCACCGAAGAACGTAGGATATTGTGTGGGGTATAATAGACCCAATCTGTTGCCAGTGCCCGGTGGTCGGCCGGCACGTGATGAATACAAATTTGTGGTAGCAGTCGCAGGGTTAAAGGACAAATTTCGATGGAAAATATAAACCTGTATGAGGCGATTGTGTCGAAAATAGTGAATGGAAGGGGTCAAAACGGTCGAGTAGTTTTTTTTTTTCTTATTAAAGGCGGTAAAATGTCTATGAAAGGCCGTTGTTTCATTGTTCAGTTTTTTTGCAGCTGAAAATACGGTTCTAGTCCCACTTGCTCGGATATTGCTTTTTTTTTTAAAACCAGCCAAGAGTCGGACTCACGCAATAAGGGTTCCGTACCACCCATCGACCTGATACCCCATAGAAACTGATTTAATTTCCGAGTTTATCAAAAGACATCAACGATCGTACGCGAAATTTGAATTTTTACATATCTTTCTTACGTAAGTACCACCACTTGAAAAAAAGCATGTTTTTCGAGGTTTCTTGTATGGGGACCCCATTTGGTTTTAGACAACATGCCAGCAAGTTCCAATACGACAATAATATAAATTGCTGGACAGTTTTTATTTAGTGTACTGAAAGTGTACCAATTATGACGCGAAAGTAACTTAAAGTAACTAACTAACTTAGTTTGTACTAGTTTATCTGTGTGTGCTGTCGCTGCGTACGGAACATTTTTTTCGTTTGTTTTGTTAGAGTATAACATATCTATACTTTTTAATATAATTGCCTAACTTGATATCGTTTTACGGACTTGGGCTTCAAATGTAACGCTTGTTAACACTTCTTTTCCATCTATCTTTCTTTCTCTTAGATCTTTAAATTGTCTTTTGTGATAAGTATCCAGTGTCGCCAGATATAAATTAAATTTTCTCAGAAGGTTATGGATGTTTTAGAGTGAAATATCATTTCAATAACGGACAAAGTTAAACTGTGTTCATAAAAACCTCTATTCATCCTGTTCTATCATAATTTCCTGCAATATCTTCATCTACGGTCTGTTTTTTTTCGATCTTGTCTTATTTAGTAAACAATCTTGGCATGTCTCTTTATTCAAATAACTACTGATAATATGTAAATAATAATTCTGCACATGTTATTTGGTTGAAAAATGTTATTTAGTTTGTGAAATTGTTAACATAATCATCATTCATCATTTCAGCCGAAAGACGTCCACTACTGGACATAGCCCTCCCCCAATTAAGGGGGAATATGCCATAATCATAACATAATGTTAACATAATGTTTATTAATAATTATTATTGACGAATTACATTAAATAGACATGCCAAGATTGTTTACTAAATAAGACAAGTAACAAAAAACTAAGATTATATCTGGCGACGCTTTTTTTTTTTTTTGCCCTGGGGAAATCCTGATGGACGCACTCCGCCCGGGGTAGGCAGAGCCAGTGTCGGACTCTACCGACTAAAACCACCATGGTGTTCCTTCAACTACCTTAGCCGGGGGAGTGTGAACCCATGAGTATTCACACAACCACCCCCGACAGGTCCCGGCCCGCCACAAGCAGGCGAGCCCCTTCTACCCGTGCGGCCTAACGTCGGCCGCACCCTCCTAGGCGGCGCACACGGATCACTGTACGCCACCTCACCTTATGGGCCTTTACCAGCTGCGACAACTACGCCGGCTGTGCCAGCTACGCCAGCAGGGCAGCAGACTACCCCGAGTCTGCTGCTCGCAGGCCCTACCTCCTGTAATTTTTTGTAGAGGTTTTCTTTCTTCCTCGCGGTCCGGGCGGTGAAGTCAAGACCCTCGGTCCCAAGAGACGCGAGGAACACTACTCAGTGGGCACTCCTGGGGTTACGAGATCGACGAAGGCAGGGAAAGACAGCCCCCCCGCTGCCTGCCCAGTGGCAGGGTGAGTGCACACCGGGCCCGCACCTGCTCCTCCACTATGCCCTCTGTTGGCAACAGAGGGACACGTGGAGCAACTCCCCACTGGCCCAGAACGGGCCCCTCCTGCGCCAGAATATTCGCAATAAAATTCCCCGAAGGTAATCCCTCGAAAAGATTTTATTGCCCGTGCCCAGGATGCACCGGCTAAACAACTGCCGTTCCCTCCAGACGTGTCGAGAAGGACAAGCAGCCGTCAGGCACACGTGGAGGTTTTCTGGCCAGCACCCCATATCTGGCGACCCTGGATACTTATCTCTTTGTTGGACTATACCTCTTTGTCTTAGATGCATATAAAATTAATCAATCAACCAAAATGTTTATTTATGTACACGGGTATTATAAATAACACATAAACATGAATGTTTAGATCATGTATCATGGATTATACATATAGGTATGTTAGATCATAGACCAATACACTGTTAATCATCCATAGTTTAGATTTATGTACAGACATGACATAATCTAAACATGAGAAATAATGAGAATATACGGACTTTATACAAACCCGAAACAACTATTTATAGGCCATATGTCATCATCCTCCGAGCCTTTTCTCAATTATATTGGGGTCGGCTTCCAGTCTAGCCAGATGCGGCTGAACATCAGTATTTTACACGGAGCGACTGCCATCAGACCCCCGCAACCCAGTTACTGGGTAATACTGACATTCGGAGGTTAGACCAGTTGTCAGACTTTCAGGCTTCTGACTACCCGTAACGACTGCCATAGATATTCGTATGACAACCGGGATCGACAGCTTAACGTGCTCTCCGAGGCACGGAGGGGTCTCGATGTGTAACGGTCACCCATCCACAGACTGACCGCGGCAAGTGCAGCTTAACCTTGCAGATCGTACAATCCGCGCAGTCGTTGCATCGCTACGAGCCCCCATAGGCCATATGTAATAATAAATAATGTAATAATTGCAATAAAAGAAAGAAACAAATAAATTATTAAGTCTCTTTACAGGCAAAAACAAAAACACCTTGACTGTATTTAATTAAATCTATATTATATATATGATAAGTACCAAGATGCTGTATCTGATATACCACTGTTCAAATTCAAATTCATATGTTTTTTTTATTACATCATCATCATCATCATTTCAGCCGAAAGACGTCCACTGCTGGACATAGGCCTCCCCCAAGCATCGCCACAACGACCGGTCCTGTGCCTTCCGCATCCAGCGGATTCCCGCGACCTTCACCAGGTCGTCGGTCCACCTTGTGGGGGGCCTACCCACGCTGCGCCTTCCAGTACGCGGTCGCCACTCCAGAACTTTACTGCCCCATCGGCCATCCGTTCTGCGAGCAATGTGCCCCGCCCACTGCCACTTAAGTTTGGCAATTCTTCGGGCTATGTCGGTTACTTTCGTTCTCCTGCGAATCTCCTCATTTCTGATTCGATCACGCAAGGACACTCCGAGCATAGCCCTCTCCATTGCCCTTTATTTCAAATAAACCTAATTACAGGCACTTTTGAATCGTCAGGCTCTAGTTGCACCCGCGTTGTTAAGCCCGCAATGATTTGTGTGGTATATTTTTGCAATTTACCATTAAACTTGAATTGATTTTAATAATATACAAAAAAACTTGTTACGTGCAGAAATCGAGCCCAACTCAAAATCCAAACTCATCATAAGTCAGATCAATATCTATAGATCCTATTACCAACAAAACCACGTACATGTCCGCAACTAGACAAACAATAGACCGGTAAACCACTTACAATCGAACATAAACGGAGGGTAGTCGTAATAAAACATTGTTTAGTGTCTCCGGCAGCTATAAAGCGCACAATAATATCGATTACATTGCGTATGTTTCACCTGAGTACTTGCTTTAGTGGCTACCGCTATATAAAGTTCCGTGTGGACCGGACATAAAGAATTGCACAACCCTATGTCTTCTCATGGGTGTCGTAAAAGGCGACTAATGGCCAAAAGTAATATCCAACTATCCTCGATTTGCCCTACTAGAGATGGGAATTTGACATAATTTCCATACAAAATATGTCAAATTTCAATCTCTAGTAGGGTAAATCGTAGATAGATTAAATATTAATTTTGGCCGTAAGGGATTCACCTGAGGGCGAGGGGGCAGCAGCGTTTTCTGAGTATTTAACCGACCAACTGCGATTGCCAACCTGCCAATCGTGGAGATTATGGCATATCCCTCTCTTGGGGGAGGCCTGTGTCCAGCAGTGGATGTCTTCGGGCTGAAATAATGATATGAAGTATTATTGTTTTTGGGGTAATGTTGGCACAGACATATTAAAAAATATAGATGAAGTGCTACGAACAAAATAGTGAAACCAACAAAACTGTGCTCCTTCGATTACAAACCAGCGCTCAAGCACGCACCATGAACCTGAAGGATATTTGTTTTCGCGATGCCTACTGGAAGCCGCGACATGTGTACTGAGAGCGGTGAGCACGGTTTGAGGTTCATGTGTGTGCGTGAGCGCGGTCCACCGCGCACGGTTTTGTTGCCATTACTATGGTTGTTCACAGCACTTCATTTGCTTATTCCAAAAACCCATCCACGGAAGGAGTAGTGGCGACCTGTGGCCTGATTCACAAACGTTCGAAAAGTTTCCGTTTCCGAAGTGAAATTTGACCAGCAAATGAAACAAAACGACCACTTCCTGCGACCATGAACGCTGCAAAGTATTCGAAACGTCAGGAAAACCAATTTTAATAATAATACACGATGTAATTCAGTTATACTTGTTTTATTAAGAAACAAAACGATTTGAGAACCGAACGGATTCGGAAACGCAACGCGAAATTCATGGAAACTGTCCCGTGAGCCATTTGCTGTCGGAAAGCACTCGATGTAAAATTAAAGAACTATAAGTAGCGTTTCCGAATGCGTTCGATTCTCAAATCGTATTTTTTTGTAATAAAACAATATTGACTGGATTACATGGCGTTTTATTATTAACATTGCTTTTCCTGATGTTTCGAATGCTTTGCATCATTCGTGGTCGCAGGAAGTGGTCGTTTTGTTTCGTTTGCCGGTCAAATTTCGGAAACGGAAACTTTTCGAACGTTTGTGAATCAGGCCACAGAAAGGCAAGGTGTTAACGTTGTAGATACAACTAATTTGTAAAAAAAAAGTCATCAGTTTTTTTTATAATTCAATTCATTTATTCACATAAAAGTTGGTACATAACACAGTTGGTCTTACATGTAATTAGGATTAGTTCTTACAACTTTAGGCAAATTATTGACATGCAAATATCTTAGTTTATGGTAAGCAGTTCCACTGACATGCAAACATTCTTCTTCAGTATAAATGGCTATAATTTAAAACAACAAGAGATACAAGGATACTTGTTAAAATTGTGATTTAATTACATAATAAGATTTTTTTAGAAGAAGTAATGATTTTAATATTTTTGTCATTATTCTTATGAAAGTAATTTTTAACTCTATCGATCCATAGTCTCGTTACAATTTATAGCCAATTTATTTCCTAAAACATTAGGTTAATCAAAGCTCCCTAAATTTTATTCACTATTGGAGTCCAAAATGTTTAGAATTTATCGATTTTACTGACTCCAATTCCTAGCCACGATTTAGTTAGATAAACTTCACATAACCTCGTTGATTCGATCCAAAATAAACAGTCAACATAAATAAATTTACAGAGTCCAGTCAGTTGGAAACGTATCGAAATGTCCGCAGTTACCAGGTCCTAGTTTCAATCTGGTCACCAACATTCTGGCTAGCGGCCAGCCAACGTCCGAAACTGCAAACTCTATCACAAGTTTCTCTGTTTGGAATAGTATTCCCAGTTTTGCCTGTGCTTGTATCATTTTAAATAAATGTTTGCCTTGATTAATTTTAGTTAAAGACCAAAGTTTTGTTTAATATCACGTGTTATGAATATTTCATTCAAAAAGTGCTATTCTAACCGGCTGCTGAATTTTGTAACTCACTCGTAGGGGCTCGTAGCGATGCAACGACTGCGCGGATTGTACGATCTGCAAGGTCAAGCTGCACTTGCCGCGGTCAGTCTGTGGATGGGTGACCGTTTCGTTACACATCGAGACCCCTCCGTGCCTCGGAGAGCACGTTAAGCTGTCGGTCCCGGTTTTCATACAAATATCTATGGCAGTCGTCGTCGTGTCGTCGTGGGAGTCGTCGTCGTATAGTAGTCAGAAGCCTGAAAGTCTGACAACTGGTCTAACCTGCGAATGTCAGTATTACCCAGTTACTGGGTTGCGGGGGTCTGATGGCAGTCGCTCCGTGTAAAATACTGATGTTCAGCCGCATCTGGCTAGACTGGAAGCCGACCCCAATATAATTGGGAAAAGGCTCGGAGGATGATGATGATGACTCGTGATCGCAATCATTTTGATTTCAATGTTCATTGCTCCTTATGTTTTGACAATCCATCTTATTAGCAACTGTAATACAGTTACATCATTCGTCATCATTCATGTTCGCGTCGTGGTATGTCTACATGTACGTGGGACACTCAGAAAGTTTTGCGAAACTAAAAAAAATTGTTCTATACGTACATATATTTTTATCAAATCTTTTCAAAGTACTTTCCACCAGCCTCTATACAAAGATTCATGCGCCTAAACCAGTTTTCAAAACACTTTTTCCAGTCCGCCGCAGACACCTCGTTTACAGCCTGCTCGAACGCAGCCAGCGCATCTTCCGGCGACGAAAATTGTATCCCTTTGAGCAGATTTTTTATTTTTGGGAATAAAAAGAAGTCACACGGTGCTATATCAGGGCTGTAAGGAGGGTGACCCAGGAGTTTGACTGGCGTGCTGTCCAGGAAGTCCCTCGTTTTGAGTGCGGTGTGCGCAGGTGCATTGTCGTGGTGGAGCAGTAGCCCGCGGAGCCCTGTGTTTGGTCGCTTGTTGCTTATAACAGAGAAAACTTCTGGCAAATACTTGGTAGTATACCATTCGGCATTAATGCTTCTTTGATCCCGTAAGGGAATTGATACCAAGTGGCCAGTCAAATTAAAAAAGCTAGCGATCAAAATCTTACCCCCGCTTCTAGATCGCTTCACTTTGGTAGGCGTTGGCTCATTTTGAAACACCCAAACAGTCGACTGGCGCTTGGTTTCTGGGTCGTATTGATAAATCCAGGACTCATCACCTTTAACGATGTCGTAAACACGCCGAGACGAGCCTGCTTCAAATTTGTTAACCATATCACGGCACCATTCCACCCGGGCCTGCTTCTGAGCATCGGTGAGGTTGTGCGGCACCCAGCGTGATACTATCCTCCTCACGCGAAGATGGCTGTGTAGAATCTCGTGAACGCTTCCCGATCCAATCTTCAATATGTGTTGAATCTCCTGATATGTAATTCGCCTATTGTCTTGGATTAAATTTTTCACTGCTAGCACGTTTTCTTCGGTAACAGCCGTCAAAGGGCGACCGCTTCTTTCGTCATCCCCCAAAGTTGGTCGACCGCGCTTGAATTCGTTATACCAACGATACACGGTTGCCTTGGAAGGGCCTTCATCCATGAATGCCATTTGAAGTCTATCGTACGATTCATCCGGTTTCAGGCGACACTTGAAATCGTATAAAATCATAGCTCTAAAATGTTCCCGGCGCAGATCCATATTTCAGTGAGACACAATACTTTGAATTAACTCGCAAAAAATGTGGAGGGAAATTTTGAAATTGGAACTTACTTATTTTTACTTATAAATAATCATATTTTCGAAAAACATTATAACTGGCCAGTCTCCCGTATATAAAAACTTTTTTTCGCAATACTTTCTGAGGGTCCTGGTATGTCCGCCGAAACTGTCAGCATTGTGTGTCGTGATTCAGCATATCTTGTTACGGACAGCGACGTTACGAAAAACCAACCGCGGGTAGTTCGAGAAAACACCCGCCGCTCAAGACACCCACATACTTCAGTCTGCTCGTGACCACGGCCAATGCAACTTGACCGAAACGTCGAGGTTAGTCAAAATGTTTGTTATATTTTGATTTAATTGTGCGCGACAAGTCCCGTAAACTTAGTTCAATATGAGTTACATCATGTAGTATTTAGACATATTGTATTGTATTTATTATGTTTATTGTATCTTATATTTATGTAGTTGTGTTATAGATATATGTATAGTATATATATTATATTTTTACACTGCGTACTACCCCTCTCTTTACTTGCCCATATTGTCCATCCAAAGGTTGTCTGGAAGAAATCGCCTTGAGCGATAAGACCGCCTATTGTACATGTGTTCTATATAAGTCATATATGTTGCTATTTTCTTTTGTGTACATAAAGAGTATTTGTATTGTATTATATTGTATTGCAATAAATGAAATCATTTATTCAAGACAACAATGGATCCAATGGGTTAAACGAATGGGTTCTGTAAAATATAGTTCGCTGTAGTTGTAGATGGAAAAAATGCCTAAAGTGGCCGTTTTTCGCACTTTTTCTGTCTACAACTACAGCGAAGTATAATTAACAAAGTTAATAGTTTCTGATTAAACTACAGTACCAAGTAGTAATAGGTACTTCAATCGTTAAAATCAAATTGCCGATTTATTTAAGAGGTTTGTTCGGTGCAATACAACCGAACAGCTCAGCACTTTTGCCTTTGCGCATTTTTATAAATACATCGATCGTGATTATTACCAATTAGTACGTTTTCGACCATTGATCGCGTAACTCATAACAAATCAAATCAAATCATCTTTTAGTGTTAATTTTTATGTATTTATCATTTAATAGTAAATAGAACCAATATAACTTTCCAAACCATAAACTCGTATTATTCAACCAAGAACCGTCAACCAATACTTATTTAGACTCTAACCATACGATATCAATAAAATCACCAAATATCAACCAACCCAGAAGTTAGTATCTTTTTTTTATTTATTTTTATTTTTCCCGTGGGGAAATCCTCATGGACGCACTCCGCCCGGGGTAGGCGGAGCCAGTATCGGACTCTTACCGACTAAAACCACCACGGTGTTCCTTCAACTACCTTAGCCGGGGGCGTGGGAACCCGTGAGTATTCACACAACCACCCCCGACAGGTCCCGGCTCGCCACAAGCAGGCGAGCCCCTTCTCCCCGTGCGGCTTAACGACGGCCGCACCCTCCTCTGTGGCGCACACGGAACACTGCACGCCACCTCACCTCACGGGCCTTTACCAGCTATGCCAGCTGCGCCAACTACGCCAGCTAAGCCAGCAGCTGGTCGGGCAGCAGACTACCCCGAGTCTGCTGCTCGCAGGCCCATCCTCCTGTAATTCTTTATAGAGGTGTTCTTCCTCGCGGTCCGGGCGGTAAAGCCAAGACCCTCGGTCCCAAGAGGCGCGAGAGCACTACTCAGCGGGCACTCCTGGGATTACGAGACCGACGGGGGCAGGGAAGGACAGTCCCCCCGCTGCCTGCCCAGTAGCAGGGTGAGTGCACACCGGGCCCGCCCCTGCTCCTTCACAGTGCCCTCTGCTTTCTCAGAGGGACACGCGGAGCAACTTCCCATTGGCCCATGTCGGCCCCTCCCATGCCAGACTATTCGCCACAGGCAATAAGGTCTCCCGGTTCAAAGGAGACTTATTGCCCGTGCCCAGGGTGCACTGGCCCAACAACTGCCGTTCCCTCTAGACGTGTCCAGAAGGACAAGCAGCCGTCAGACACACGTGGAGGTTTTCTGGCCAGCACCCCAGAAGTTAGTATCTTGACGCAACGGGTCATAACTTCTTCTAGGCCCATGCCCAGCAGTGGGAAAATAATGTACTGCTTAAGTAAGTATTTATTTATTTATTTCATAAGGCAATTACAACAAGTAACAATCACATGGTATAGGTGGTCATAAAATAATAGGTGTTGTACAGATTGATACCCTAACGTAATAGCACAGCATGATATACAACGCTATTATTAAGGCAAAAAAAATGAAATGTATCAAGTTCAACACACAGACTACAGAAGTTCAATGTAAAAATATACAGAATTTCAATGCAAATAATTAATTATGAGTGTTATGGAACAAACTTTATAAAAACATAAATGAGCATGACTACTTTCCGATACATTCATAAAATGTAGCAGACAGTATGTATGTATTAGCTTCCTATTAGATCATGATATACGGGATGCGTCTTTCTAAACAAAATAAATCCTAGCGCTTATTTCTGCCAAAACCAATTAATCTGGTATAGCATTCAAGATACAAATAATATTTATTCAAGGTCGAAAACTTGGCAAGTACAGCTCCATAAACTTTAGCTCTTATCTTAATTTTGTACACGATATTCTGAAACCATAACTCGTTCGCGAAAGTAATTGTAATAAACTGGATGGAAGCCTTATTACCAGTTATCAAAAGCCGCAATTTGTAACTTCATCTGAAAGAGAAAACTTGGCTAAGATTAGGGTAGCTATACACGGAGAGATCCGGCTATCAACTTTGCTTGAAGACTGTATTGATGCGGAGACTGTAGATAATCTTGATATTGGTAGGCTTAAAATAAAACCCAGAAACACCACCAAACTAGCCGTGTATATTTCCAAGGGTATAGCGAGAGAGAGGAAATTTAAATTCACAATGTTGCCACACTGGTGAAATAAGTGTTGCAATACTAAAACTGAAAAATATAAATTTAATGAAGACGCTTGTCATCTTAGTCTCCCTGCGACCACGAAATGCTGCAAAGCTTTCGAAACGTCAGGGAAACCAATTTAAATAATATACGCGATTTAATCCGGTTAAACCTTGTTTTATTATTAATTATACTTTTTAAAATCACCATTTTACAGGGTATTATTTATTACTTAAGCGACCGATAAAGTTGATCCAAAAAATTAAGAGCATAAATAGGCGATGGATCAACTTTCGATCTTTAAAGATTCATTTACTCATGTACTCACAGCCTTAGTCCGTTGCCTGTCCCGGTTTTACGAAAGAAATTAGAAAACTTCAGTGTCATTATTCAAAAAGTAAAAACTCTAAAGGTCAGCCTGTATATTTTTTGGGATATCATCCCGCTATTGCAAAAATAAAAAATGTCCTTTCCTGGTGGGTACCTAATACTGAATTAATTTGTCCAATCTTGGACTTCATGTTACTATATCTAATTTTGGAGATAAGAATGAATTAATTTGAGTGTATTTATTAATTTAGGAGTATCTACGCTATGATTTAATTTTAATTTGACTGCCTCGTTGGTCTAGTGATAGCAAGCGCGACTGCTAGGCGTGGGGTCCTGGGTTCGATTCCCGGTTAGGACAAAGTATTATTGGGTTTTTTGATTAGCAAATTCTCAGGAGCAGCCTAGAGTCTGGATTTGTGCCTAGTTAATGGCAATAGGATCGTTCCCTATTTTATGGGACTTAAAACATAACTGGCAAAATGTCGGTGTACTTACGCCTCTGCCTACCCCTTTGGGGAACTACAGGCATTATGTTATGGTATGTTATGATTTAATTTATCATTATGAATTGTATTTTTGAAGGCCTCCAAATGTCGGTATTTCTCAGTAACTGGGTTGCGGGGTCTGATGGCAGTTGCTCCGTGTAAAATACTGAGGTTCAGCCGCATCTGGTTAGACTGACAAACATAATAGTAAAATATAGGTATTTTTTTCAAGTTAAACGGTTTAATTGAAAAGTAAAATAATAATGATGTGGATAATGTACTAAAAGAAAAAAACGAGTGTACTTTAGAGCACACGACTGAAGTAAAACTTCACTTACTTATATTTCCCTCAATACTATTTCAATGAGAACAAAGGAAGGCGGCGCGGCGCGCGTATGGTCGGTGCTGTCGTAGCCGGCCGTACCGCGCCTTGCTCCCGGCGTCCCGCACTACCCCCTCCGTTCGCCTCACTTTTCGTAATTCCGTAACGCATTCACGAGCTTATTCCCCAAGTCAAGCGTGCCTAAAGTAGTTTTACTTAAAAAATTATTATCGGGCAAAATCTTTCTCTGCCAGCAGTAGTGTCGGCTATGCTGGCAGAGCTGACGGCTTGGATGACCGTGGCTTCCTTCTGTGAGACTGTCATGCTCCAGAAGGAGGCCGCAGAGCGGGATCGGGGAAGGGCCAATCCCGCTCGGAGACGGAAGCGCCGGGAAGCAACCGTCCTGGCGCACAGCCCAGATAGGGCTACACGCCGCATCCCCTGTCGTCATGTACTGGCAGGGGACCCTTGGGGATCGTGGGCGTTAAGAGTGGAGGACTCAAGGCGCCAATTACACGACCCTGTGGAGGTCAGTAGTACGCGGTGGTCGCGTACTGCTATGGTGTGGAAAGTACTGCTTTCCCGGGACGTGCCAAAGGGCATAGCACCTCGGCACCGGCGCGGTCCACAGGAGTTCTCGGAGCTCCTCTATTTTGTGCTGAGGTCAGTCACCGTGTGGTTTTAGTCGGTAGGAGTCCGACGTTCCCCTTCGCCTTCCCCAGACGAAGGGTATCCATGAGGATTTCCACTCGTAAACAAAAAAAAGTTAGGTACCAGTCATCATACTATCACACCACTCTCCTCATCAATAAATATCATTTCCTCACTCACATACCTACAGTTCATTCAACTCATTAACTTTCATAATTATTCGGACAATATGACATTACTTTTCCTGTGCTATCGTGTTTTATTTCTACCATCATCAACATCAAAATAAATGTAGTCTAACAAGAGACTGTATAAGCAAATTTACCCACCCAATCCCCCACACTAAACAATTTGATAACAACTAACTAAATTGACAAACACTTGCCAAATGACTTGTAAACCATGTTCCCACCATAATCTCTTGTGATTAATTCGATGTGGTTTTCAGTATCGTCTTATGTTTCCCCAAGGACGTTTGCTTAATTGTTGAAGGCAGTGGCAATGAACCCTAACTATACAGGTTGAGTTTTGAAAATAGTGCTGGAGGGCCAAATTCGAAACTATAAGGTGTAGACAAAAGTTGTCAAAGGAAGGCGTCGTCGTGATCCTGATTTTGGAGAAAACAGGACAAAATATTGGGCTCGATTCCTAGCCGAACAAGCGGATAAAAAAAAACTAAAAATGCAATTTTTGTTTTCTCCAAAATCGAGCTCACAAATTCCTATAACGACTTTTCTCTATTTCTTAATATGGTTTCGGATTTGGCCCTCCAGCACTATTTTCAAAACTCGTCCTGTATATTTTATAATATTAGTGAAAGGTCAGTGCTGGATAAGTTACAATAATTTATTTAACTGTAGTTCAGTATGCCAAAATGTTTAACAAATATGGGAGTATTTGTTTGATTGCTGTTTGACGTAAACACAAAACGAAGTCACATATGATTTATGTACGTAGTACCTACTGGCTATGTGCACGATAGGGGCGCTGCCTAGCGGCTGCAATAACAAACGCCATTTCGGGACCCGTGAATTATTTAAAAAATTGGTCATGAAGTCATGTTTTGGTAATATCTCATAAAATCAAGTTAAAACTTAAAGAAATGTGTAACATTGACGATATTGCAAAATAAAATATCTTTATTAATATGCAATTTAAAATATTTGGTACTGTAAAAGATACGCCGATATTCGTAAAATAATAACAGTGTTTGAAAGCATATGACATAATTTACATAACATATCTTTCCAATCTAAAAGGAAGAAAATGAGTAAAACTAATTAGATTTAGATTTTTTAAGTCGGTTAAAAATAAGAATTGACGGCCAATGTTATACAAGTTGTTGATCTGTAACCGTGCCATATTTCTAAAAAAAATGATAAATAATGTGCTTAGTCATCTAAAAATACTTGAAAATTTCTACGATAATTTAATACCCAAATTTTCACTTAGAAACAGAATAAATCCCGAACGACTCTGAAAATAAGTCATCAGCGGCATTGTCAAAGGGTGGAAATACCTGCAAATTGTTTTTGTGTCGCACGCAACACATGGGGGGAATTTGTTTGTTTACAAATAGGTATTTAAACAAAAAAAATGTGTTTTTTTTTCATTTTATTGATTCGTGTTCAGTATCAGTGGTATAGTAGTAGTAGTATCACTTTCTTAAATATGGCATGAATACAGATCAACGCGTTGTATAATAAGAGTCCATAATAATGGTATTAGGTAAACTTCTGCGACATTGAGACTCTATAAAACATCTAATGAAACATCTTATCATTAATAGATGAGACTAACGCAAACTACTAATACCATTATGTGCTCTATTTTTGGCGAAATAAATTAATCTTAATCTGAATCTGAGTCTTTGAATGTAAATACTCTTATTTCTGTCTTAATTACTAATTTCCAGTAAAGTGACTTTGTTTCAACATTACTATTTTTAATTATAATAACTAATCAGTGAGTGGGCTATGCTCGGAGTGTCCCTACGTGATCTAATTAGAAATGAGGAGATTCGCAGGAGAACGAAAGTGACCGACATAGCCCGAAGAATTTCCAAGCTTAAGTGGCAGTGGGCGGGGCACATTGCTCGCAGATATGATGGCCGATGGGGCAGTAAAGTTCTGGAGTGGCGACCACGTACTGGAAGGCGCAGCGTGGGTAGGCCCCCCGCAAGATGGACCGACGACCTGGTGAAGGTCGCGGGAATCCGCTGGATGCGGAAGGCGCAGGACCGGTCGTTGTGGCGATACTTGGGGGAGGCCTATGTCCAGCAGTGGACGTCTTTCAGCTGAAATGATGATGATACTGAACTAATCAGTGAAATCGTAATAATTATAAGGATAAGTAACTTGCTTCTTCCTTTATACAGCAGTTACGTACGGTCGACCGCACGTCGGTGGTAACACTTGACATTAGCAGCATCTTTATTTCGTAAGCAGTAAGGGTGGTTTTCGAAATGACGTGTTACCACTGTCATGCAGGCGACTATACCCATTTCTTTCTTTGCTCCAATTTCCAGGAAACTGTAAATTTTACACAAACTATTCTTCTCATTATTTCTTTCATAGAAAAATGAGTTTAATAGTGTTTTGTGACTTTAAATTCAGATTCATCTATCATTTGCATGCTATTTATGGTAAATGTGCAGTACTCAATAAAATTTTACCTGACATCTGTATCTACCACATTTAAGCAAATAAAGAAATTGAATTGAATTGAATTGTGCAGTTCACAACACAACAAGTCTTATGACCCATTTTCTTCTTTAGCTCATAAACATCGAAAAGACAGCCAATTTAGTGTGGAAATACAAAACACAGTCCTAATAATAATTTCATATTTCTGCCAAAGCGTGTGCTGCGATAGATTTGACTGTCTCCACTGATAACCGATTACCGCCGTTGTCACATTTGCATCGCGATGTCCTACTGCGCCTTTAAGTTTAAGTATCATTGGCGTGTACACGTTATTATAAATTTGATTGATCGAAAATAAATTGAGTTACCTCACAAGATACCTACTTCGATAAAAAATAATTAACATCTTATATTCCATGCCTCCACAGAAAACTTTTAACCAAACAAACCAAAATCAATAAGCATTAAAATAAAGAAGTAGGTACACCAACACATATTGAATCTTATTTTATTACGAAATGCTAGGCAAAGCTCGTCCAAAACTTTGTCTCCCAAGACTCTCCTGGATCACATCCAAATTTTGTATTAGACTTTCGAGCAGCCATCTCGAACGCTACGAATTTGAAATTGGAATGTTTAACAAGTTTACGAACGGAATAAAAGAATGCAGAGAGAACGATTCTCTACCTTGAAATAAAATATGTTTAGCTTACACTGCGACAGTCTTGGTGCAAGGTTTCGGAGAAATGTTTGATGATTTCGATTTGGTAGTTTTTAAAATATAAAGTTATAATGGTATAACACAAGCACAACGTTGCAAGCACAACGTCTGCGATTGCTTGGCTACGTTGAATGCATGTGGGAGGATTAATTAGCCAAGAAGACGTATTGGTCGCCCCCAGATATCGCTGCGGAGATGCTTTGGGGGATGATGTGCGTGAGCTTCAAGCTACCAACTGGCCAGATATCATGCAAGATCGTGCATAGTAGAGAGTTCTCGTTTCGGAGGGCTCGGAGGCCAGGACTCAATTTGGGTCACTGAACCAGAGGAGTAAGTAATGATACACCATACCTCAGTTTCTGTCAAACGAAATAAAACAACCAGTTACAATTACTAACAACCAATTATAATGATTACAAACAAACAAATACAATTATATCACTACAAATGAGGTTTGACAACTCATTTGCAATTTTTTGCATTAATCGAGATTTTAGAAACCAAAGGACAATCAGTACTAACACTAATCACATAATTATATTATCATCACACAGCATTCATAAATACCTATTTCATCTTCATCTAAGTGGATTTTACAACACTAATTTAATTATATAATTTTAAACCATAAGTTAGAAAGTCAAAACTTTTACGTGGGACTTTTTGCAATAAGAGGAAAATTAAATTGCAGTTAAGAAAATGTCGTTAAAATAACATTGCACGTACACTCTGAAAATTGAATTAGTCAGTGCAAAAATAACTTTGAGAATGTCAGATGCTGCTGAATATTAGCAAATTGTACTATGAAATTGTGGAATGGCAAATCGTATTGTTCAAAAACATATTTTTCTGATTTTTCTAATCATCTCCGTTCATACATTCAAGAGATAAACCAGTTGGATAATAAATTGTGTAACGCACTCTCAATGACAATAGCTTTCATTTTGACGTCACAGTAACATTCATTGCATTGTGTGCATCTGTAAGAAAGATTGTTAAAACATACGAAGCAATGAAAATTGAAATCGTCATGATTGCAATCGCGAGCGAGTTATACAATTCAGCAACCGTTTTGGTTGATGAATATTTAGGGAAAATTAACTCATTGCTACATGTGGGCGTTTCTTAATAGCCAGTTAACTTTTAACTTAGGATTGAGTTTGACAGTTGTAGTATAGAAAATCTGTCAAGACGTCACATTTATTCCTCGGTTAAAAGTTATCAGACTATTGAAATTCCTGCCTTAAGCCAAAAATTTTACTTAGAACTAAAGTAAATGACAAGAAAATCGTAATCAATATCTAAACGTAGCCTAAAGATGTCATCAGGTTAACAATGATAATGTTAAGAGAAACGTTTTGGAGGTTCGCTAACTCGATTCTGTTTTAAAACGGACCGATCTCAAAAGTTTGTAATGGCCGAACAAATAAACACAATGCTATTTTAAGCTCAAGTTCTAAAAGTTATGCTCGGATTGTTATAGAAATTTTAAATATTTAAGTACCTACCTAGTTACTTATCTGAAATTCGTTTGAAGAAATTTTGAGAGTAGAGAAAATGAACGAGAGGCGAATATAATCATACTATCCTATGCCTGCAACTTCGCCCGCGTATAATTCGGTTACGACGTCTGTCGTCTAGTGGTTCGAGGGTCGGACTGCTGATCACGAGATCGTGGTTTCGATTCCCACAGGACACTAATATTTGTGTGATGAACATAAGTTTTTGTGTTGGTCTGGGTGTTTCTTATGTATTATAAGTATGTATTTACAACAAAAAAAGTATATGAGTATTATATCCATTGTCTAGTAGGTACCCATAGCACAAGCTCTGCTTAGTTTGGGACTAGAAGGTGCGATGTAAAAATGTCCCAAAGATATTTATTATTTATTTATTATTATTACAGAATGACACTATCGCGTATCTCTCGGGAACTATTTATCATCCCGGGATAAAAAGCTAATGATATGTTTATCTGGGCTATAGTCTATCCGTGTGCCTATTTTTATTCAAATCTGTTTTGTCGTTTCAACGTGATTGAAGGACAAAGAAATATCAACAAACAAACACGCATTCTTAGAACATTTTTACATAGCTATTTAGGTTAAAATTAAATTACTCATTAGCCTCATGGCTAGATTGTTATTCAAATAAAGTATCTTAAAGGTACTTTATAGTAAAAAAAAAACAAACAAACAATCATACTTTCGCATTTATTATAATAGAAAGATAAAAAAAAAAAAAAATTGTCCCAGCTATGAGAATGCTACATTTTAATAAAATTTAAATAAAATAAAATCAAAAATAAACATGAGTTATTAACATATAATTATTACACATGCAATTCTGATGACAAACAACTAAATATTATTTTTTCAATTTTGTGGATAAGATCCTTTCTGTTAAATTTTTTCTGTAAAATTTAATTTAGTATACAACAAAAATGGAAGGATATTAATGAGCAAAGATTTTTTGAAAATATTTTATAACAGGGCTCGAATTAGGAATCAATCAATCAACTCAGCCTATCGCAGTCCACTGCTGGACATAGGCCTCTCCCAAGTTGCGCCACAACGCTTGGTCCTCTGCCTACCGCATCCAGTCCCCCCCAGCCACGTTCCAATTAGGAATGTCCTACGAAAATTCGTACATCACTCAAAAATAAAACGAGGAATAAAGTTCAGAAGATAAATCTTCCGTTTTGGCAGTAACTGTAGGTACTCAAGAAAATGAAGTGAATTGAGCAAATATATCTGATAGTCTCATCTTATTTTTACGATTGCGTATCCAGTATCAAGAAGTATCAAGCTGGTACTATGATTTTTTATATGTACCTACTGCTTATGATTTTATACTTGGTCCGTTGAACCATAGCTATTGGTGGTATAAAGGGAAGGGTAAGGTGGAGAGAACGATTCTTAACCTTAACAAGAAAAAGATAAAATCTTATTTACTGCAATTAATTGGAGAAAATGAGCCTTTATCAAAACACCGGCCAAATGCGAGTCAGACTCACGCAGTAAGCATTCCGTACCATCCATCGACCTGATACCCCATGGAAACTGATTTAATTTACGAGAGTTCATCAAAAGACATCAACGCTCAATGCAAGAAATAAGAATTTTTGCATCACTTTCTTACGCAGGTACCACCACATATGTCTACGTTTGTACTATTATTAGTATTTGTTTGCTAAACTACATATTATGCACTATAATCAGACCAAGTTTGACGCTGGTATGTTTTACTATTTTGAAGATAGAGCAGGAACAAAAACGTTGCAAAAGTGTATGTTTTTCGAAGTTTCTTGTATGGGGACCCTCTTTTGTTTTATACATTTTTTTTTTGTTATAGGGGTCATAACAAAAAAATCTGAGCAAACAACGGCTAGGTACCTATTGCCGTTCAAAAGGTACAGCCCTGTGCCAGACAGACGGACAGACGGATGGATGTACAGCCTAGCGAGAGTAATAGGGTCCCTTTTTGGGTACGGAATCCTAAAACGGAACATCTGTAGTCAAAACACAGGGCAAGTAGCAGCATGTAGCTGTGGTAATTAGGCTGAAAAGTTAATATTTCAAGCCAACAACAATACAGAACATCGCCATAATATTAAGTCAGCTTGGCCCAGCAACATGGAGCGAGTAATCGCTCCACCGATCGATAGAGTAAGCATCCAGAATACGAATGACTCGATAACATAATATATTACTCTATAAAAGATGCTCCACTAAGCTCCACGTTATGTAGACTTTTATAAGATGGTATTAGAGATTGGTGTTACAGAATATTGCAGCATTTCGGGGTGTTATTGAAATTGTAGTAATAAAATAAAACGTAAAGTAATAACTTAGTCCGATTTTACAAGCTCAAGCCGCGTCTCCTGTGACCATATTTTTGTTATTTCTAACATCTAAGATGTTTTTCTAACAAAAAGGGCATGGCTTAACTGTTTAGCTACATTTGATTGACCTAAGCAAAATGCTAACATGTTTTGTTAGGATGTTTTGTTAGATTTTGGTCGCAGGCGACACGGCTTAACGCGGACTGAAAAAGTAAGTAATACTGTTAAAATATCTAAAGGATGATAAAGACTTTCGTTTTGAGACACTGCGGTATTTTGGACGAGAAGATATTGCGTAGCTTCCCGAACGCTGCCCAACCGACAACAGAAATGAGGAGATTCGCAGGAGAACGAAAGTAACCGACATAGCCCGAAGAATTGCCAAACTTAAGTGGCAGTGGGCGGGGCACATTGCTCGCAGAACGGATAGCCGATGGGGCAGTAAAGTTCTGGAGTGGCGACCGCGTACTGGAAGGCGCAGCGTGGGCAGGCCCCCCACAAGGTGGACCGACGACCTGGTGAAGGTCGCGGGAATCCGCTGGATGCGGAAGGCACAGGACCGGTGGTTGTGGCGATGCTTGGGGGAGGCCTATGTCCAGCAGTGGACGTCTTTCGGCTGAAATGATGATGATGATCTAAAGGATGTATCTATACTCGTCGCAAGCATTCGCGTTAAATATAAAAATTCTAAATTAGATGTTGTTGTTGTTGTTGTTGTTGATGTTGTTGTTCATTACAACAGTGCGCCAGCTCTAATACTGACTGAAAAGCATTCGCTTATGTTTCCGCTCGACATTGAGCACTGCTCGTCACAATCTGCTAACATTACAAACTGCGAGAATTGTGTTGCGTGTGTTTGTTTAGGCGTTAGTTACAAGTGATGCGCACTATATACTGGGTGTCAGGGAAACGCTTCCGAAAACGAAGATAGGTGATAGTGCTGGTGATTACTAATACGAAACCATAAAAAAATGCGATTCTATTTTAAGATTTTTTCACAATTTTTTCCATTTTTCATACATAACTAGCGTTGGCAGTTAAATAAAACTTATTTGAAAAAAAGTTGAAAGTTCGCAATGTAATTCAAATAAAATATCAGCTGGCGCTAGGGGTGAACGACATCCGCTCGCATACGCAGTCCGTGTCGAAGCGAGCGTATGTAGATTAGGTACGCGCGGCATTGATCCCGAGTTTGTACGCTTTAAATTGCGGGTTTTCAAAATACCAAATCACTAAAACAATGAGTATAAGGCTAATGGTTATTGGTATTCGATTGTAGTATAATAATAGCCTTCCAGTTTCGGGAGCGTTTCCCTGACACCCAGTATATACACTCGACTTGTCGTACTCATTGCTGTAATATTCAAAGGTTTAACACTCCACGTCTGCACACTAACGGCATGGCAATACATTTTATAACCTTAACGGCACTGCATAAGGCTGTTTTTTTCATATTTCGGGTGTTCTCGTCGAACGTCTTTTCGTATCTGTGCGAACAAAGATTGACGACGCGCCTTATCTTGTGTGTCGTACTGTACTTCCTGCTGTTTTCCATCAGAACTCGATATCACACAACCAAAACCCGTGACAGACCCGTGGTACTACCAAATTGTTTTCTTGTAGTTCCACGGGCTGAATGGTCATGGTACTACCGAGTGGTAGTATCACTGGTAAACGATGAAAAACATGTCCCATGGTACTACCAAGCAGTAGTACCACGGGTAAGCTGTGGAAAATATGTCCCATGGTACTACCAACCAGTAGTAACTACCAGTATTCAAAGGAGAATAAAATGCTCTTTCCGTATTTTTGTTTAGGGTACCAGCAATTTGCACTTCATATTTAATCATTTTTCCGAAGAATAGCCAAACTTAATTGGCAGTGGGCGTGGCAAATTGCTCGCAGAACTGATGGCCGATGGGGCAGTAAAGTTCTGGAGTAGCGACCACGTACTAGAAGGCGCAGCGTGGGTAGGTCCCGCACAAGATGGACCGACGACCTGGTGAAGGACGCGGGAATCCGCTGGATGCGGAAAGCGCAGAACCGGTGTCGTTGTGGCGATGCTTGGGGGAGGCTTATGCCCAGCAGTGGACGTCTTTTGGCTGAAATGATGATGATGATGATATAATACTTTTAAATATTCAGTAGTACATTGTAGTATAGTAGTAGTATATTGTATTTAACCTTCGTAGATTGTAGATAAGGTTCGAGAAAATAACTGATTCGAAGTATGACAATGTAATATTTTCACGTGGAACTGCAGCTGAAGGGCTATAAATGACTTATGTTGATTGTTACTTGTTACATAATTATTTTTTCGTTCCGTGTGGTGCCAGAAAGAATTGCACCACCCTATCTCTTCTCATGGGTGTCGTAAAAGGCAACTAAGGGAATCACCTGAGGATAGGCAGCAGCGTTCTCTGAGTATTTAACCAACCAACTGCGATCGCCAACCCGCCAGCCAAGCGTGGCGATTATGGCAATTCCCCCCCTTCGGGGCAAGCTATGTCCAGCAGTGGACGTCTTTCGGCTGAAATGATGATAAGAATGATGAAATATGATTCTATTGTATAGGACACAAATATTTGTGTGATGAACATAAGTGTTTGTGTTGGTCTGGGTGTCGCTTATGTATTATAATAAAAGTATATATTTACAAAAAAAAGTATTTTAAGTACTATATCCATTGTCTAGTACCCATAGTACAAGCTCTGCTTAGTTTGGGACTAGATGGTGATGTGTAATTATGTCCCAAAGATATTTATTTATTTATATTTATTTATTTCATCTTTTGAGGTAAGGTTCGAGAAGATTACTGATTCGAAGTGTGTAAATGTTATATTTTCACGTTGAACTGTTGAAGGGCTATAAATGACTTATGTTGATTGTTACTTTTTACAAAATTATTATGTATGTAAAAAATAAAAAAACTGCTTTAACAAAACGTGCTATTCTATGAACTATATTTAGTTGTGGCACAATCTAAACTACCCCTTGGTATTCTCCTTTAAATTCTTTCATAAATACCAACCAGGATCGGTATAAAATCGACTTCTAGTAAAGCAGATGAATATATTCAGAAATCGCTTAAAGCCCGTAAGACTGGTGTCCGATAAATTCTTGGTTTCTTCGCATTTTCCTCCCACAAAATCTTATTAGAAAATGTTTTCTTACATTTTATGTTCGTTGAATATCTTGGGCTACTAATTTGAATAAAATGGAGTGCTTTTTTAGTATGTGGGCTGTCTAAGATATGATAATTACTTAGGTTAGAAGTGACAACGCCTTTGTAATTTTTAAGAAATAAGCTTAAGGCCTTCTTATCAGGCCCATTGTGATTGTGAGCGACCACGTTTCAGTGCCGTAAGTAATTACTGGCAACACACACTGGTCAACGACTTTCGTCTTGAAACACTGCGGTATTTTGTTAAGTTCTGGAGTTGCAACCGCGTACTGGAAGGCGCAGCGAGGGTAGACCCCCCACAAGGTGGACCGACGACCTGGTGAAGGTCGCGGGAATCCGCTGGATGCGGAAGGCGCAGGACCGGTCGTTGTGGCGATGCTTGGGGGAGGCCTATGTCCAGCAGTGGACGTCTTTCGGCTGAAATGATGATGATGATGAAGCTTAAGGCGCATGTAATAGCTAAGTGGCGCCCCCATCAGTAAAAAAAATATTGCTCGCTGACTTGGACGAATAAAAAAGGCGGACGGAATCATAGTAACCATTGTAAGACGGCTCGCTGAAAAGTACGGGCTGGCACGCACACATAGTAACACAAAAAGCCGCGATTACGCAACAAATCTCGTGTGACGGTAGTCATTGTCGTAGTGTCACAAATAAAATAACAATATTATATCTGGTGTCTTAAAATTCTGTCGAAATTATAGTGGGTTTAGGAAAAAACGGAATGCTTCAATCTATTCTTAGCGAGATTCCGTCCGCCATTTTTATTCGTCCGAGCTCGCTGATTACATCATTTATCGAAAGTTCGGTTTTACACATTGAAGTTGGGATACTGTAGTTTAATCAGAAACTATACCTCTGTAAAATATAGTTCGATGTAGTTGTAGTAGTAGAAAATATAGTTCGCTGTAGTTGTAGTAGTATAAAATATAGTTCACTGTAGTTGTAGTAGTAGAAAATATAGTTCACTATAGTTGTAGTTGTAGAAAATATAGTTCACTGTAGTTGTAGTTGTAGAAAATATAGTTCGCTGTAGTTGTAGTAGTAGAAAATATAGTTCACTATAGTTGTAGTAGTAGAAAATATAGTTCACTATAGTTGTAATTGTAGAAAATATAGTTCACTATAGTTGTAGTTGTAGAAAATATAGTTCACTGTAGTTGTAGTTGTAGAAAATATAGTTCGCTGTAGTTGTAGTAGTAGAAAATATAGTTCACTGTAGTTGTAGTAGTAGAAAATATAGTTCACTATAGTTGTAGTAGTAGAAAATATAGTTCACTGTAGTTGTAGTAGTAGAAAATATAGTTCACTATAGTTGTAGTTGTAGAAAATATAGTTCACTGTAGTTGTAGTTGTAGAAAATATAGTTCGCTGTAGTTGTAGTAGTAGAAAATATAGTTCACTATAGTTGTAGTAGTAGAAAATATAGTTCACTATAGTTGTAATTGTAGAAAATATAGTTCACTGTAGTTGTAGTAGTAGAAAATATAGTTCACTATACTTGTAGTTGTAGAAAATATAGTTCACTGTAGTTGTAGTTGTAGAAAATATAGTTCGCTGTAGTTGTAGTAGTAGAAAATATAGTTCACTGTAGTTGTAGTTGTAGAAAATATAGTTCGCTGTAGTTATAGTAGTAGAAAAAGTGCGACGGTCACTTTTGGCACTTTTTAGGGTTCCGTAGTCCTACAAGGAACCCTTATAGTTTCGTCATGTCCGTCCGTCTGTCCGTCTGTCCGTCTGTCCATCTGTCCGTCTGTCCTAATCCTTTACAGCTTAATAACTTCTACAGTTATAAACATAAGTAAATGAAATTTTGTAAAAAATAGTATAGATATAGATCTCAATTTTAAAAGAATAAAAAAATCATGATTACGTATTTTAGGGGTGGCGCCCATACATGTGAAATGGGGATGTAAAAAATGTTTTCGCTGCACCCCCTCGTGTGGGGTATCATTGAATAGGTCTACTAAAATGAAGGTAATGTTTCATACATCACTTTTTTATCAGATGTACCATCTGCGAAATATAGCCTGCCAAAGTGGCTTGCAATGTGTCCCCCCCCCTGCCATTTCTAAACTATGCATCGTAGAAACTTATAATCTTCCACATTGATAGACCTTTGTAAAAACTCTCTTTTAAAATTATTTCAAGCATATTGTGATTATAAATTTTTGAGTTATAGAGAGAAAACTGAAAAATACTTAAAACGTCCTAGTTCAAAGGTCATTGACCTTAGAGAAAAATGATCTTAGCAAATAATGCTCCTTTAGCTACTTTCTATTTGAAAAAATCACAAAAAGTAACTTTGTGTTATGTTGACGACACACTTCTTAAATTTGGCGCCATCTAGCGGCGTCAAACAACACTCTCTGGGTCGCCAATGCTGCCGTCAAGTGCCGTCAATTACATTTGGCACTGTATAGCGCCATCTAGCGGCTACTGACATCACTCTCTGAGTCGCCAATACTGCCGTCTATTGCAAAAACTAAAATAGCCGTGATTAATATTCGATTTGATTTGTTTGTAACACCTACTTAAGGAACCCTATAATACTGAGCATGGCTCGACATGCTCTTGGCCGGTTTTTCTATCTACAACTACAGCAAACTGTATTTTACAGAGTTATTAGTTTCTGATTAAACTACAGTACTATACTTCAATTATTAAAACCAGCCAAGTGTGAGTCGGACTCTCGCAGTAAGGGTTCCGTACCACCCATAGACCTGATACCCCATAGAAACTAATTTAATTTACGTGAGTTTATCAAAAGACATCAACGACATACGCGAAATGTAAATTTTTGCATCTCTTTCTTACGTAGGTGTCACCAAATATGTCTATGTTTGTTCTGTTTTTAGTATTTTTTGCTAAACTACATAGTATGCACTATAATCAGACCAAGTTTGACGCTGGTATGTATTACCGTTTTGAAGATAAAACAGGAACAAAACGTTAAAAAAAATGCATGTTTTTCCTTCCCTTTGGTTTTAGACTTTTTTATTTTTAGTAATTTTTCATGATAGGAACCATAGTAACACATATTCTGTGAAAAATTCAACTGGTTATCTAGTTATTATTATTATTATTATTATAAGCCTGAAGTGTCCCACTGCAGGGCAAAGGCCTCCCTACTCTCCTTCCACTTCTCCCTGTCTATTGCTACAAGCGTCCAGTCCTTTTGGAAGGAGTCCAGCTCATCCCGCCATCTCCGTCTGGGCCTGCCGCGTTGACGTCTGCCAACCGGGTTATCTAGTACCGTTATAAAAAGATACAGCCCAGACAGACGGACAGCGTAGCGAGAGTAATAGGGTCCCGTTTGCACCCTTTGGGTACGGAAACCTTAAAACGCATTTTCGATAAATGATGTATTCAGCGAGTTATATTTTTTTACTGATGAGGGCGTCACTTGGCTGCTACATTCTCGTTAACTTACAATGTTTGTTAGTTGGTTTAGGTAAAATCTTTCAAGCCAAATTTAAACCCGTTCCCGTAATCAAAATTGGCTGTAATTTGGTACACATATGTAAACGCGATGACAATGCAATATTATGGTATTTAGGAGGTGATCTGATGATGGAGCCGGAAAGTGGTCACAGGAACTCTGCTGTAGTTATTCTTGTGATATAAAAAAACAAATTTTTTGATTCATTTTTACACGGCACCATTAGTCCCAAACTAAGCAGAGCTTGTGCTATGGGTACTAGACAATGGATATAATACTTACATACTTTTTTTTTTTTTGTAAGTACATACTTATAATACATAAGAAACACCCAGACCAACACAAATACTTATGTTCAACACACAAATTTTTATGTCCTGTAGGAATCGAACCCACGACCTCGTGATCAGCAGTCCGACACTCGAACCACCAGACCACAGACGTCATACTTTGAGAGTTCGCGGAATTCACTGGGATAAATTTAATTATCTATCTCTTCTCGTGGGTATCGTAAAAGGCGACTAAGGGGTTCACCAGAGAGTGAGCAGGATTATTCTTTGAGTATTTATTCAACCAATTGCGATCGCAAACCCGTCTGCCAAGCCTAATGATTATGGCCCCTTTTGAAATGATGATGATGATGAAATTTACTGTAGATCCCCTCCTCCATAACATACATAACCAGCCCATTACTGTCCCACTGCTGGGCACGGGCCTCTTCTCAGTATGAGAAGGGTAAGACCCACAGAGTACTTTTTAATAAGGCCTTAGGCCACCACGCTGGCCTAGTGCGGGTTGGCGGACTGCACACACCATCGAGAACCGTATGGATCACTCTCTGGTGTGCAGGTTTCCTCACGATGTTTTCCTTCACCGTTAAAGAAAGTGATAACCGAATATAAATCCGCACATAAATTCGAAAAGTCAGAGGTGCGGGCCGGGATCGAACTCACAGCCTCCTGCACGGAAGGCAAGATTTCAACCGCTAGGCTATCACTGCTATAATTTACCAAGTGGCCAGTCAAATTAAAAAAGCTAGCGATCAAAATCTTACCCCCGCTTCTAGATCGCTTCACTTTGGTAGGCGTTGGCTCATTTTGAAACACCCAAACAGTCGACTGGCGCTTGGTTTCTGGGTCGTATTGATAAATCCAGGACTCATCACCTGTAACGATGTCGTAAACACGCCGAGACGAGCCTGCTTCAAATTTGTTAAGCATATCACGGCACCATTCCACCCGGGCCTGCTTCTGAGCATCGGTGAGGTTGTGCGGCACCCAGCGTGATACTATCCTCCTCACGCGAAGATGGCTGTGTAGAATCTCGTGAACGCTTCCCGATCCAATCTTCAATATGTGTTGAATCTCCTGATATGTAATTCGCCTATTGTCTTGGATTAAATTTTTCACTGCTAGCACGTTTTCTTCGGTAACAGCCGTCAAAGGGCGACCGCTTCTTTCGTCATCCCCCAAAGTTGGTCGACCGCGCTTGAATTCGTTATACCAACGATACACGGTTGCCTTGGAAGGGCCTTCATCCATGAATGCCATTTGAAGTCTATCGTACGATTCATCCGGTTTCAGGCGACACTTGAAATCGTATAAAATCATAGCTCTAAAATGTTCCCGGCGCAGATCCATATTTCAGTGAGACACAATACTTTGAATTAACTCGCAAAAAATGTGGAGGGAAATTTTGAAATTGGAACTTACTTATTTTTACTTATAAATAATCATATTTTCGAAAAACATTATAACTGGCCAGTCTCCCATATATAAAAACTTTTTTTCGCAATACTTTCTGAGGGGCCTGGTATTTTAACTCTTATAAACCGGAATCATTGTTGCTGTAATTCGTGATATAGCAGTGATAGCCTAGTGGTTGAACGCTTGCCTTCCATGTAGGAGGGTGCGAGTTCAATCCCGGCCCGCACCTCTGACTTTTCGGATTCATGTGCGGATCAGAATTTGATTATAACTTGCTTTAACGGTGAAGGAAAACATCGTGAGGAAACCTGCTCACCAGAGAGTGCTCCATACAGTTCTCGATGGAGTGGAGTGTGTAGTCAGCCAACCCGCACTAGGCCAGCGTGGTGGACTAAGGCCTTAGCCATCTCGTACTGAGAAGAGGCCCGTGCCCAGCAGTGGGACAGTAATGGGCTGATTATGTTATGTTATGTAATTCGTGATCTGCTATTATTTTAACGCACTAACGTTAACATAACATACATAACACCAAGTCTGTGACTGTATTTCCCCCAAAGGGTAGGCAGAGGTGGATAGGATACCCACATTTCGCTAGTTATGTTTTAAGTCACATGTAATAGAGGGTCATTATAATTATTACCAATAACCGGGTACATTTCCAGACTCCGGGCTGCTACTGAGAATTTGCTAATGAAAAACCAAATAACACTATTATAATCACGCAGTAACGCAAGTAGATCGAAATCTTAAGTTATGAATGTGGGATGAGAAGGCAAATAAAAAATAACTAATTATGAGTCGGCGCCAAACGAACTTTTAACAAGCAAAATGCGTGCAAGTTGCAAGTGGCCGAGCGGAAAACGCATTTTTGGAAGGTAATTGTTTATCGTTGAAAATTTCACGTTGTATTTGATGTGACGTTGTTTTTATTATTTATTTAAAGTAATTTAATGATCTTCGTTGATTGGTTGTTTGGCGCCGACTCATAATTAGTTATTTTTCGCTTTTCAGTTTCTGTTTTCGTCGGTTCAATTTTTTGTTAAAAAGTTTTATTTTTCATTTTTTTGTGGTTAAACTCTAACTCCAGGTCTCCATTATGTCATAGTGTCTAGAACTATATTTATGTGTGTCAAGTTTCAACAGAATCAGTTATCAGGTAAGAATTCAGTGGGTGAACAAACACTCATCCTGTTATACTACCCTTAGGGGTGGATTTTGATTTCGAAATTTAAATGAGACCAACTTCGAGATATACCCTATCCATTAAAAAAAGAATCATCAAAATCGGACCACTCTGTAAGTTATGCGTCGTCATATATAAAAAAAAAAAAAAAATAGGCCTCGAATTGAGAACCTCCTCCTTTTTTTCGTCGGTTAAAAATAAGGTTTGAACACGGTTTGAACACCTTGGACTTAGTTGTGTTTTGTCCTGCAGGGATCTATGTATATTACCAAATGTTATAGACACAAAAACTAGTCTATTGGAAACAAAATTGAGTTCAAACTAAATTAATTAATATCGCACAGTGACATGAATTGTTGAAATTTTAAATGAAATTAGTTTTTGGGAACAGTTTATTAGTTTGTTGTTTTACACACAGAATTTGAAGTAGTTCTGGGAATAAAAACATAGACTCCATATCAATAATACAATCGATTGGTAGTGTACATTCGGAAAACATAAATTTTTGTTCCAAAAACAAACGATCATTTTCTTTTAACTCAAATAAATTAAAATAAAACAAGTTTAACCGGATTACATCGCGTATATTATTAAAATAGTTTACCGTTTCAAATGCTTCGCAGCGCTCGAGGTCAAATAAATTGTTACTTTTTAGTGTTCCTACGTGTAGTGTTTCAAACGGAGCCATTTTTTTTTTTTTTTTTCTTTTTACGTGGGGAAATCCTCATGCACGCACTCCGCCTGGGGAAGGCGGAGCTAGTGTCGGACTCTTACCGACTAAAACCACCACGGTGTTCCTCTTCCAACCATTGGCCGGGGGCGTGGGAAACTTATAGTCGTCCAACCATCCCCGGCAGGTCCCGGCTCGCCACTAGTAGGCGAGCCCCTTCTCCCCGTGCGGCATCATCGGCCGCACCCTTTTCTTGAGTGGCGCGCGCGGAACACGACGCGCCACCATCACGGGCCTTGACTGATCGGGCGGCGGGCCACCCCGAGTCCGCCGCCCGCAGGCCCACTCCTAGGGTGGCTGGAGGTAGGCGTACGCCCTCCTGCGACGCCCGGTCCGTCTCCTGCGGGTGGGGAGGGAGGTCGTTGCCTCACGAACCCTCTCCGCCGCCTCCTTAGCGAGCATCACCTCCTCGCAAAAGGAGATGACGCCCTCCAAAGCGTTCTCGCTCCCGACCATAGCCAAAACAACAGCCGGAAGCGAGAGATCACTGCCGCCTACTGCAGTTATAAGGTTACGGCGCTGCGTGGCCCAAGCTGGGCATTCCGCCAGTGTTCCAAACGGAGCCTTATTACTCTCGCTACGATGTCCGCCCGTCTGTCTGTCACAGGGCTGTATCTTTTGAACGGTAACAGGTAGCCGGTTGAAATTTTCTCTGAATATGTGTTACAAGACATCATCACGACAAATACTAAAAATTAAAAAAAAAATACCAATGGGGGTCCCCATACAAGTAACCTCGAAAAAAAATCATTTTTTTCAACGTTTTTATTCCTACTGTATCTTCAAAACGGTGATACATACCAGCGTTAAAATTGGTCTGATTATAGTAAATACTATAACGGTTTTCTCCAGATACATGTGTAAAATCCTTAAAACCAATATGACTGTGCAATTTTCTGGAAGGTCTACCTTCCAGTTCTTTTATTAGTACTTATTTTTTACGTTCCCATTAGATAAGGGGGCCAATTCTGCTTTATATGGAAAACGGTGAAAAATAACCTATTTATTACGAAAAAGTGGTATTCGTATTTTTTCTAAGTGCAATGAGGAAATATTTCTTTATGGTTTAAATGTAGCAGAGAAGAGGAAAACGCCCGTTATCTACCTTTATTTATTAATTTTTCTTTAGAGGATCTTTTTTTTCGATGGGGAAATCCTCAAGATGCACTGCGACCGTAGAAGGCGGAGCCAGTGTCGGACTCTGACCAACTAAAACCACCGCGATGTTTCTCTATAAACCTTTGGCTGGGGGCGTGGGATAGACTCAGAATTCGCCAACCACTCCCGAAAGCTCGCCACTGTTAGGCGAGTCCCTTATCCCCGTGCGGCTTAACCCTTTTCGGTAGTGCACGCAAGTGGTCAGGCTACCCCATATTTCTTATAGAGGTTTTCTTCCTGGCTGTCTGGGTGGTAAAGTCAAGACTCTCGGTCCCAGGAAGAGCCATGAGAACTACTGCAGTAATCCTACGCTGTTTCTTCCAGACGTGTCACCGGACACATGACAAAGTTTTGTCTTTGGAAGTCTTGTTGGACTGGCATTTAACAATAAATTTAATACCACAGCTATAATGATTTGGCAGAAAGCTAATCGGTCTTCACGAATTCTAACAGTTATGGTCAAATTAGTAAAGTGATACCAGAACAAAAAAAACAGTATAGCATACGTCTTTTTAAAATGTCGGCAACGCATCGGTGACACCCCTGCCCCCCTAGCCAAGTTGACAATCTACAATCGTCAATGCTATAGAAAACCATTGAGGTAATATGTAACATATTACCTCAGTGTAGAAAACAATCAAAATATATGGGAATGACATTGAGAGTTAAGATATCAACGAATGACTTTTTCGTTGAGATATGTCATTCCCATACATTTTGATTGTTTACTATTAGCGATGACGATTGTAGATTGTCAACTTGGTTAGGGGGGCTGGTGTTGATGTCCATGGGTAGCGAAGATTGCTTACCATCAGTTGATCCGCTTGCTCGTTTGCCCTCCTATGTTATAGAAAAAGACAGTCTCTTAGCGAGGACAAAAGTAAGACTCAGTAATGTGCTTTTAACGCTGGAAACCTACAGCGAGCGGAACTGAAGCGTATCGTCGGCGGGTCTCGTTGTGTTGTAATGTACTGAACTGTATTAGACAATGCACACAGCGCCATACTGCCGGGCGTTTTGACGGCGTGACCGATTCGCTGCCGCTCCGCCAGGTGGAAAGACAACGCTGGGCGGTACGCGACCGCTACGCTGGCGTTGTATTATATGGGAATGCATAGTAGTAGTCACACAGACAGCGGAACGTTTTCTTCTGGCGCTGTTATTCCGCCACCGTTCAGTCCCGCTCGCGATCCGCCCGCAGTGTGAAATGCACACATTGCACACCCCGTCCACGTTCGGTCGACGCTCCGCCTCAGTTGTGTTATAGTAAACAAAGAATTTGACGTGATTCGCTTACCTTATACATAGCACAGCATAAGATATTCAGAAGGCAATCCATATATTCAGCAGCGGAAACTCTGCGCAGACGTCGCTCGATACACGCATCCGCTTGGAGCCAAATACTTCGTGACCTATGGCGTATTGCCAGATGTCAGTTCTGTTTATTTCTCAACGGATATCGTGTGTTAATGTGTCGAAATCTGGCAGAAATATACACTGGCACCAAGGTTTTTGGAATACAGATTCATGAAAAGATAGGTAGTAAAAGCTCTTAGGATTTTGTATTCTTGAATTTGATCTTTCTACTGGTAATAGTTTGATTTTACTATTGTGTGGCGATGCTTGGGGGCCTATATCCAGGAGTGGACGTCTTTCGGCTGAAATGATGATTATGATGGTGACTATTGGTAATAATTTTGTCTGTAATTAAGATATTTTTCAACACACTTGCTCGTAAAGTGGCTCTTATTGCACCGCTTTTAAGTTCATAATGTAGCTTATAACGCACGCGTGCTTTTTACATTATATTATCGCACTAGTGCTTTTTACTTTACAGTTTATTTTAAAATCTCCACAAAGAGTTTTTATGCCTACACAAAATTAAACATTTTTGTGAATAAATCAACGGTATTAATTAAAATATGATAAATAAACATTTCATTTCATCAAATTATTTATTTTTGTTAACAAATTAACATTAATTTGTGTTATAAATAAAAAATCAATTTATTATATTTTTAATATCAGGCTGTTTGGCGGTTTCCTTCGACCACCCGCGCGCGCATAGCTGTACGTCACCGTGCGATTACAGTAATCCGCGGGCAATTTTTCACAAATTCAATATTTGTCTAAAATATGTGTATGTTTTTTTCCTCGCAAGTGTGTTGAAAAACATCGTATGACACGCGTGAGCATTGACTATTATACTCTCGGCTCCATTACGCCCTCGCCTTCGGCTCGGGCTGCAATCCAGCCTCGAGTATAATAGTCAACTTAGCTCACTTGTACCATAATGTACTATTAATAAGTCTTATTAAGACTAACCTATAAAGTTTTGCGATTATTGCTTTTCGAAGCACGTTTCAGAAGACCAATAACTTAGAACAAGAGGTCAACCACGGTTTTTCCCGCATGTATGTCGTTTAAAATCGCAAATTAAAGTAGGCTATGTCCTTCTCCGGGTTTTAGACTGTCTCGGTAAAAGATTTCATTAAAATCGGTTCAGTGGTTTAATCGTGATGAGGTAAACAATTGACAGACAGAATTACTTTCGAGTTAGGTCGTGGGTTCGATTCCCACAGGACACAAATATTTATGTGATGAACATAAGTGTTTGTATTGGTTTGGATGTTTTTTATGTATTATAAGTATCTATTAACAAAAAAAAAAAAACATTGTCTGCCATAGTACAAAAGTGGCCGTTTTTCGTACTTATTCTATCTACAACTCCAGCGAACTATAATTTACAGAGTTAATAGTTTTTGATTAAACTACAATCTGTACTTTAATAGTTAAAAACGAATTTTATAGTCGGGGTGGGTCAGTATAAATGATTAGGGCTTTGTTAAACGGCATAAACTTTAATAAAAACTATAAGATACAACAATACAACAAAACGTCCATCACAAGTTTTATGAGAAGTCTGTCTACATGACCAGTCAGGTCCACAATAGAAGCACGACTCTCTTAATAGGTCGGCGCGAGGCGCATACCCCGGTGCGTTCGGAAACACGTTAGTGTGTAGGAGAATAACGCGTAGGCGCCTTACATCGACATATGCGATGGGGGAGCATCCTGTGATTCCGTACATTCGCTATAATTTTCGATAAATGATGTTGTAGGATTTTGGGATTATTTACTTTGCCTATCACCGACTGCAAGTGCCGCCATCTCGCGGAAGCGAGCGACATCGCCCCTTCGTCTTGAGCACGCGAACGCGAACACATCCTATTGAGTGAAAATTAACAAAAATATCAGAAAAACTATATATTCTTTTCTACTACGAGTTTCAACCCATTTATAACATCTGTGAAAGTGCTGGTTGAGCTGGTTCTCATCGTATCCGTCCCGGGACCTGGATAAGGCATCCACGCGGCGCAGTGTATGGTGAGTCAACAAAGGCAAAACATTTTTATAGTAATTTGAAGTATTCTGAGCTATCCGTATTCAACAGATGTAGTCATCACTCGGCTGCTACATGCCCCTGAATACGTTAGCAAAACAAAGAGAAAAAAAAGCATTAAAAATACTGTGAACCCAACTAGTTTTAAATTAATTAATGGTTCTTTTACAGGTATTACAATCGCTTTAATAGCAATGTTCTTTGAGTTGAAAGCTGCGAGTTTCCTTGCAGATAAAGCTAAATATTTTTCGTTGTATTTTTTTTGAAGTTTATCAGCAAATTGCTTGGCTGCAGGCTTAATTGCATGGAACGCCATTTATGTATCTTTTTATGGTTTTTGCTTGTTATGGTAAAGTTAAATGGGTTATGGTTATATGGTGTTTGAGTTTTAAGTATGTTTAAGTATACACTTAAGAATAACGGGCACGTGGGCTTCGAAGGTTAGTTAGTATAGTATAGTATAACGGGCTGGTTTCTGCAACTCCACGTCCAAGCGTGTATTTTGCGTACGGGTGGGAACTTACTCGATCTACCCCAAGTCCTCAAAAAAGGTCAGCAACGCCTTGGTGTTGCTGATGATTTCTCTGAGGGCACCTGGGTTACCGAAGTACTTGGCCCTGTATGTGGCGACCTCAGGGCAGTCTAGAAGCACATGGGCTACTGTCTCGTCTTCCACCATGCAGGCTTTGCACAGTGGGCTCTTCGTAACACATATGATAAAAAAAAATTGTTAAAGGACACGTGGCCTTGCAGTGGAAGGTTAGTTAATAATAAAAGTACATTATGATACCAGTGAGCTAAGATGAGAATGAGCATTGCTCACGCTTTTCATACGACGTTTTTCAACACACTTGCTAGGAAAAAAATCATAAACTTATTATAGACGAACATTAAGTTTGTGAAAAATTGATTGATTGATTTATTTATTTGCATAATATGGGTACATCAAGTTTTTAATTAATAATATAAAGTTCTTATCCACATTTAACCATTTACGGTTTGCAAATATTAATTACAATACAAATTATTACATACATACATACATATTATCACGCCTGTATCCCATTGGGGTAGGCAGAGACTATGGATTTCCACGTGCTACGATCCTGACACACCTCTTTCGCTTCATCTACGTCCATTAACCTCGTCATGCATGCTCGTCGGTTTAGAGAACTCTTAACCTGGCATTTTTTGAGAACATCCGCGATTTGATCGCGATACGTTCGCCGCGGTCGTCCCCTTCCAACTCTTCCATCCACACTCGCTTCGTATACTTGTTTCGTCAATCTCCTCTCGTCCATCCTCTCTATATGTCCAAACCATCTTAACATACCTTTCTCAATCTTTGTCACTACATCTTCTTTCACTCCACAACGCTCCCTTATCATGTTATTCCAAATTACAATTGTAATTCATGTTGTTACAAATTATTATCAAAATCTAAATTCAATTCATTAAATATTTTTACAGCAATGATTTAAAATAATTAACATACATGTCAATTAGGACAAAGAAACAATATTAATTATACCAATTTCAGATTATAACAATTAGGGCTACAATATTTACTTGTTGTTCTTAGGGTCAAATATTTATCATTTTTAATGGACCAATAAAAAATCTCCTATCAAGAGTCAATAAACTTGTCATCTAAAAATTCACTTAGAGAATAGTAACATTTTTTTTTTTTTTTTTTTTATAGTATAGGATGGCGAACCGAGCTAAAGGCCCACCTGATGTTAAGTGGTTACCTTTGCCCATGACAACTACAATACCACCTAGGCTCTTGCCTAAATGGTACCGCAAGTCGGTTCGCCAAACTGAGACATGAAGATGGAAAGTCTCATGTGATTGTAATTTCACCGGCACCCGTACCCTTCAGACCGAAACACAGTAATGCAAGCATCACTATTTGGCGGAGAAGTAGGCACGGTGGTAGTACTTCCCCGGACGAGCTCTTTCACAAAGGAGCTCTACTACTACAATTTTACCAGCAATAGCTCCTTCAGGTTCTTTTTGAATAGATATAGAAAATGGCGCGTAGATTTCTGTAATCGTACGCCGAGCCTGTGATTGATGTGATTGAGTAACGTGTAGCAATGCACGTGAAGGAAGCCGCTAAACAGCCTAGCATTAAAAATATTTAATATTATTTATTCATTTATAACACAAATTAATGTTAATTTGTTGACAAAAATAAATAATTTGATGAAATGAAACGATTATTTATCATATTTTCAATGAAAGATAGTAATGATGTAGACATTAGTACTAGTTATTTTTACAACACAAATATGAAATACAAGTATAAATTAAAATTATATAAAAAGGCGCGCTTAGGCATCAAAGTATTCATCCACATCGCAGTCACCTGGAAAAGTGCCCAGAAGACTGGCAGCGTTGCCACGTTTAATGGCAACGCAATTGATTCGAACTGAATTGAATGGAAAAAGAAAACATATTGTGCTGACCCCAAGTAACGTTGGACCAGGGCAGGAAGATTATGATAGTTAAAAAAACATCAGACAAGAAAAATATACGTAATTGGAAGAATGGTTTTATTACAGTTTGTTAAGGCAAGGCAAAAGGATAAAGTTTTGTATAGATTTAGTCGGAAAAACCCCGATTGAGCTGTCTCGTTTCACCTGTCTTACCTGATTTGGGTTCTGACCTAAATCATTGTCAATTAGCTTGAGGTAGGTAGGTAAATCAAATTGTACTGAATGACTGGAAAAACTCAATTAAATATCTTAGTAACAATTTAAACTAAACTAAACATTTTAAAATAATAATAACATTATTATAAAACTAGTTTAACTGGATTACATCGCTAATATTATTGAAGTTGATTTTCCTTGTTGTTTCGAAAGTTTGGCAGCATTTAGGGTCGCAGGAATTTGTTTAACCAGATTACATCGCATGTACATATTATTTAAATTGGTTTTCCTGACGTTTCGAAACCTTCGCAGCGTTCGTGGTCGTGGTTTTTTTTTTATATCTGTAAAGACGCTTGTCCTCTTAGGGCCGCTTGTACCAAATTCTATTTAAATATTTTTTTAATTCATTTAGTTAAATGTATTTAACACCCTAAACTTATTTAGCTTAAACGCATTTAGGGTTGCCTTGTACCAGGCGTAACAGATGTCAATTTAGTTAAATTTAATGCAAATGTCGTGTCGGTAAATCACAACGATTTAAGAAGCTAAGCTACTTATTCGTAGGTAAATCAGTTCTCTATAGCCCCGCAAACTTAACTGACTCGGTGAGCAAAAATTGTACTACTTGAAACATTTGTCAAACTGTCATTCTTTCTGGTTCTTTCCTTGTCTCTCTTGGTGAAAGTGCATCGTGTCGTCGTCGATCGCAGCGCTAATTGTGGGATAATGCGTAAAAAAACTAATTCGAATCAGAGGGAGGCTGTGTCGTAACGGGATCGGGATCTCTAATTTGAAGAATCAGAGGGAGGCTGCGCCGTAACGGGATCAGGATCGGGATCTCGTAGGCGAGACAGCATTGTTCGTAAACTAACATAATATAAGTAATATAGATATCATAGGTAGGTCACTACCTATGATATCTATATTACTTAATGCGGCGCAACGGCGCAGAATACAAAAAAATCATAATAAATGAGTAGCTAAGGTACCGAACCTTTAATTTATAAATAAGTTCTAGGTATAAATTATATTTAAATGAACCAATCAGTCAGTTTTGCTAATCAATCGCGATTTTATTTATTGTTAAACACGGAGTGGTTTTTGTAAGACGAAATATTCTCGAAATGAATTGTTTGTTACTAAAAATTGCCGCAAAATAAAATAATTTTATTTTCTTCATCATTGTGAGAGACCAATTCAGAAAAATCCACACTTATTTCAAAACAACCTCAATTTGAACAAAAAATCCCCACCATATTTTGTTGAAGACAGTTCCTAAACACGTTTAGCAGTGTTAAATAAGATCAACAGAGCATTAAAGTTTATCGGGTTCTTAAACGTATAGCACACCAAATATTTTGATGCAAGAAGAATGTTTGAATTAAATGAGAAATTGTGTTAAAAAAATAATTAAACACATTTAGATAAGAATTATTAATTGACAATAGGCTTAATTATGATGCGCACATTTGGAGTCTATCGGGTAGAATACGAAAGTTAATATTTGTTTTTAGGAACCTACATCATGTTGCTCAATTTAACATAATTAGGAAGGTATATTTTGCTCTGTGTCAAAGTCTTCTTTCTTACTGTATAACCATATGGGGGGGTTCTACTAAAACGAGAATTTTGAATCTGGAAAGAGCAGTAAGGTCGATCCTCAAGGTCAGCACCTGCCGACCCTACAGATTCCCATCAAAAGATCTCTATGAGGCCTGTCAGGTACTCACTGTACGGCAATTATTTATTATGAATACTATCCTAAGAAAACATTCTACATTGTTTTATAATTGCTCCGTCAAACTAAACCGCAGAAAACATGCATCTATACCATACAGTGCCATTTTTAAAACTACGTTTTCTCAGCGATTTTATCCTTTTCTCAGTGTTTTTCTCTATAATAAAATAGATAAAATACTCGACATATATCCTCTCAACACCAGAAATTGCAAGCCTAAAGTATTTAAATGGCTTCAGGCTCTTAGTTATGAAGAGACTGAAGCATTGCTCAATATCCCTAAGTAATTACCTATTTTTATGTTATTTTTTCAATCATCCCTTACACATCGAAACAACAATAAACAAACACTCATAAAACTATACATACACTCACACAAACTCAATACACACAGGACATTCTATGAAACCAGCAACAATGAATAAATATATATATTTATTTATTTCTTATAATTTTTACTAGAGACAAACTATGTTTTGTAATGTGTGACGGGTGGCGTGGCGTCACTGTCTTTATTGTCTATGCACTATAATTTAATCTGTGATACTGCTGTCTGTGGCACAGACTTACGTCTGTTGTGATCTCTTTTATTATTGTCCTTTGTATGCACAGATTAATTGAATTGTATTTGTTTACTTTTAATAATGTGAGCAAAGTTTTGATTTATTGGGGTTTTCAGTCTGAACTCTGATACATTAAATGTTGATACAACTTGTTGTGTGGGGGTGGGGTCACTGGTGCCTGAGATACAGGTTAATTCCTAGTTCGGGCACCAGGTGCTTACATCATCAGCCAAGCAAAAGGTAACTGTATTGTGATTTTGTAACTCGTTATTGTTGCTTTATATAGACAGTTAAATAAAAAAAAAAAAAACTCTATCTTCATGGCGTCACGTCAATTATGTCACGTGACCGCAGTGTTGCCATATGCACCGTAATACGCTAAGGTAATAGCCGACCCCAATATAAATGGGATTATGGCTCGGAGGATGATGATTAAAAGTTATTATATCACTTTCAATTTACAATAAATAATTGTAGACATATTTATTATTATTACTTTTGTACATTGGAGTTATATACTACTTTATACAATATAAAAACACACTACCTATCTACAGTAATATATATAATATATACAACATAAACATGTGTAAAAAACAGAAACAATAATATTAAAATATCATAAAAGTAGACTTAGGCGTCGAAGAATTCCTCCACATCACTGTCATCCGGAAGCGTGCCCAGAAGACTGGCAGCGTTGCCACGTTGAATGGCAACGCTTATTCTTTGCCCAAAGAACAAGCCAGCCCTCTGGTCACGCGAAGTGTTGACCAGTCTCTTAGATATTTCCTTGAAAAGGAGCCGTGCGCTCGGACCCCATGGCCCGAGCGTTTCGACCCCAAACGGCTCAAAATCATAGCATCCAATAAGATTACTATATTTGCGCCGCTTGAGGGTCTCCGCAGCTGCAGCGGCAGCACAGCCACAGCCCGCCGAGCTAGGAAGATGGGATGGAGCAAGGGTGTCGACACAGGTTGCGTCCCACACCAGAGGCCTACCCAACTTCCAAGGTAATAACGTCATACCGTCTGGTCTCTTACCATCGTCACGTGCCAAGCCATTAGGTTCTAGTATGGCTGGTACGCCGGCGGTGGCAAGAGCACGACGAATAATGTCGTTAATATTGGCGTGCCGTGATATGCGACCTGCACTCCTGCAACAAGAAAGGCCATGGTGTCCGAGGCTGTTTACAATTAATAATGATTTAATATTTATTTGATTATTTTTATTGATATGATCACAGAGTGAGTGAGTCACTGATATACCTAATTCCTTTCAATTAGCAATTAATAATGATTTAATGATGGTGCAGCGGCCCTTAGTCTTCCTGTGACCAAGAACGCTGCAAAGCTGCAAAACGTCAGGAAAACCAATTTTAAATAATATACGCGATGTAATCCGGTTAAACTGGTTTAACCGCTGTTGGTTACACATTTGCTCAGCTTTTGAAAAATTCTTTTTTCATCATATAACATGTAATGTGTCACTGTTTGTTTTCCCCAATAAATAAAATAAATAAAAATAAACTTGTTTTATTGCAATGTGTAGTGATAGTGAAACCTTTATTTTAATTTTAAATAATAACATTTCCAATGAATTCCTCTATCCTATTATTAATTTGGTATGTTGGTGCGTTTATATTCATATCATGTGATCTATCAGCTCTGCTCGTGGTATCAGCACAAGGCAGAGCAGCACGACGAGGCAGAATTCACTGTAGCTTAGCGGCTAAAGCACTGTTGTACTGAACCAGGAGTCGCAGGCTCGAACTGCACGCTAGCGTATTTTTATGTCCACACAATTTATATATTTTGATTACGCTTCGCATGCGTAAATGCGTTAAATCCTAGGATGTATGGATGAATGGATGAGTGGATGTTTGTTACTCTTTCACGCAAAAACTACTGTATGGATTTTAATGAAATTAGGCATACATATAGAAAAAAACAAATATCAAGTCACAAACAGCACGCAACACTGTAAAAGATTGTGAGTGATTACTGTGGGCATCGAAACGATTTTAATTAATAAAAATTGTACGGTAGATTAAAATCTTTTTTTATAAGAAATATCTGTAAAGATGCTTGTCATCTTAGTCTACCTGCGACCACGAAACGCTGCAAAGCTTTCGAAACGCCAGGAAAACAAATTTAAATAATCATGTTATGTTATAGTCCCATGTAATAGGGGGCGAGCCTATTGCCATTGACCGGGCACAAATCCAGACTCCGGGCTGCTACTGAGAATTTCCTAATGAAAAAACCCAATGACACTTTGCCTGACCCGGGAATCGAACCCAGGACCCAGTGGCGTGCAGTGGCCTACTTCACTTGAATTTATTTTTGGTGTAAGTTATTGATATTTTTATGTAGGAAGATTTATTCAGCATTAATAGGTTTAATAAAGGATAAAGAATCATCGTACTTTGAAAAAAATATAATAACTTACACCACTGTTGAGTTTGAATGAGGAAGGCACTGGGTATTGCCTAATTGCCTATATGCAATGCACGCAGGACCCCACGCTCAGCAGTCGCGCTTGCAACCACTAGACCAACGAGGCAGTGAGAGGCAGTTTGTTTTATTATACATATAGAAAATAATCCGGATTAACATATAGGCTACTTTCTATCCCGGGAAGATAAACAGTTTCCGAGCAATGCGTGATAAACGACATTCACGCGGATGGAGTCGCGGGCATAGGCTAGTTATAATTAATTTTGATGCAACAGTTAAAATATTCTGTTAACATAACATAACATCACGCCTGTATTTTCCCCGAAGGGGTAGGCAGAGGTGTATAGTAACACCCACATTTCGCCAGTTATGTTATAGTCCCATGTAATAGGGGGCGAGCCTATTGCCATTAACCGGGCACAAATCCATACTCCGGGCTGCTACTGAGAATTTCCTAATGAAAAAACCCATTAACACTTTGCCTGACCCCCCCTCCCCCTTTTTGTATTCTGTTAAAGTTTACAAAATTTAAGTGTGGGAATTTTATTCCAGACTTTTCTAAAAATGGTTCGTTCCTTTTGTGACCTGTGGTTATGTGAATAACCTCCACGTTAAAATATGAATACTCATTGGTATTCCGGTGCCCCGCGATCCAACTCGCTGTAACACTGCTTGTGCTTATTTCGTTACTATAATATTTCCGGACGTTGACCTCGTTTGCGTCGACTTAAAAGTTGTAAAAGGAAAAATAATCTGCATTTATAAGTCGTTCTTTCAAACCTTATGAGCCTTTGATAAGGTTGGTAAACGCTTTTGAAAAGGTTTCGCTTGGAATTTTATTCATATATTTTTTAAAGTAACTCTTTGTTTGTGTTGTCTCCTGGTTATTTTTAACCGACTTCAAAAAAGGAGGAGGCTCTCAATTCGATTGTATGGAACCCTTACTGCGTGAGTCCTACTCGCTCTTTGCCGGTTTTTTAATTTGTTTTGTGTAAGTTGTGAACATTTGTTGCGTATGCAAACGTCATCTGTTTGTATGTGGGAGTAGTAGGCACTTAAATCAACGCCGATCTATGAAGTGTCCGGGGTGTGACTATACTTAAAATAACCTTCTATATTATATGACCTTCCAAAACTTATTTGTTCTACCTGGACGAATAAAAAATGGCGGACGGAATTTCGCTAAATAAAGATTGAAGCACTTCGTTTTTTCCTAACCTCACTATAATTTCGACATCATTTTAACACACCAGATATATATTTTTATTTTATTTGTGACACTATGATAATGATGACTACCGTCACACGAGATTTGTTGCGAAATCGCGGCTTTTTGTCTTACTATGGGTGTGAATGTGTGCGTGCCAGCCCGTACTTTAAAGCGAACCGTCTTACTATGGGTGCTTCACTTTTTGTTTAGCGAGATTCCGTCCGCCTTTTTTATTCGTCCAAGTTGTTCTACACTAGCCCCGAAAAATGTTCAGAACCATACACATAATCACTTAATCCAAACTTATTTGTATTCAAACACACTGTGAATTGTTATACCAGAAACCATCCAAAGCCCCACTGATCTCATAAGTAGCGAAACAAAAACAAACATACACACACAAACACACACACTAGCATAATACCAACTTTAGTAGGTAAGCACTTATGATGAAAAATTTCAACCATGTTTACAAGTTCCGCGATTGCTTTCAGCGTAGAAGAGGAAAAGGGTAGGGGGTGAAGGGGGGGTGAAAAACTTAGCCTGTTTATATTAACTGCATATTGTACGACAAATCAAATGGATACGACATTTTATATGGCATACTTATGGATTCCCGCTTTCGTAGTCATTTCGTAGCTTGCGTAGCAATTCGTAGCAATTTCGTAGCGTCATAGCGATTTCGTAGCTGGAGTAGTTTCAATTCTCAATGGTTTTGTTTGTAACTTTTCAATGTGTAGTCTATGAGTGTATATCGAGGGCCTTTGCGTACTAGAATTTTAGGGATGTTTTTCTCAGGGGTTTTTCATTTATTCTTTATTGTACACCAGAAAAAATACAGTACCAACTTATAAATAGAAATTACATGTACACACGGCTACACATCAAGCTGTATATATCCAGTATAAGCTGACCTCGCATTGTATAGGTTTTCTTTAAAACGCGAGGTCAGCTTATACTGGAAATCTACAGCCTGATGTGTAGCCGTGTGTACAAAGGCGAGCTTAACTCAAAAATGAGTTTTCTACCAGCAAACCTTTGAGCGATAGATTCATTTATTCTTTAAAATAATATTTTTGTTGAAACTTTAATCGTACCCGATACAGATGAGAGAATGAATCTTCCATTGCACCTTGGCAATAACGCTGTAATAAGCCAAAGCTGCTTTTTTGCGGTGGCGATGATTGCTTACCATCAGGAGACCCGCTTGCTTGCATGCCTCCCTCTATTATAATTTTTTTTCCGAGTGGTGCCGGACGTAAAGAACAGCACCACCATATATCTTCTCGTGTCTGTCGTAAAAGGCGACTAAGGGATTTACCAGAGGTTGGGCACCAGCGTTCTCTGAGTATTTAACCAATCAACTGTACGTGTCTGTGGTCGATGAAATGTCGACGTCTGTGATCTAGTGGTTCGAGTGTCGGACTGCTGATTACGAGGTCGTCGATTTGATTCCCACAGGACACAGATATTTGTGTGATAAACATAAGTGTTTGTGTTAGTCTGGGTGTTTTTTTGTATTATTAGTACGTATTTACAAATAAAAGTATGTAAGTATTATATTCAGTATCTAGTACCCATAGTACGGTCGACCGCACGTCATTGGTAATAGTTTGACATTCACAGCGCCTTTATTTCGTAAGCAGTAAGGGCGGTTTTCTAATTCAAGTGTTACCACTGTCATGCAGTCGACTGTAAAAGCTCTGCTTAGTTTAAAAAATGTCCCAAATAATAATAATAAACTGTGATCACCAACCCGTCCCCACGCCAAGCGTGGCGATTATGGCATATCACCCCTTGCTTGGGGGAGGCTTATATCTAGCAGTGGATGTCTTTCGGCTGAAATGTTGGCGGATGGAGTCCCTAACGGGATTCTCCGCCACCCGCCCGGTTAAGCAGTTAGGGTATCCATTTTGGGTACCAATTCTGCGAGAGTCCATTCGAAAAAAAAAAAAAAAAAAAAAATCGGCTGAAATGATGATGATGATGATAATTATAAAAAAAGCAATTCACTTCTTTACATAAACCGCCGATCCCTGATTCCATAGCAAAAAATATTTGATGAAAACTATTAAACTCAATCTAGTGCCACGTCATCGTCTAAACTAGAGTGTAACACTCAGTTATTAATCCGACTCGGGACACTAGTGACGTCACTTGAACTTAATCTGACGTCAGATGTTCTAGAGTTAGATGAAAGAAGAAAGAAGAAAGAAAAATGATTTATTGCCACAACAAGACGACATGCGGTAGGTACACATAAAAAATAATTAAACTTAAACTTAATTATATGGTGCATGTCGTAGCTGCGGCAATGAGGTTGACACTCAGCATGATGCTGTGTTGTAACGTGAGTCACAACACAGCGCTGATTTTCAGTGTCAACCCCAAGTGACGAGCGGGTGCCAAGCCAGCAAAAGCATTCAATGACTACATACCCAAAACAAATAAAGCAGAATAATATACGAGAGTGGGTGTGTTGTGTGTGGGGGGGGGGGGTGTTTGTGTGTGCGTGGTGGGGGAGGGGTGTTTGTGTGTGCGTGATGTGGGTGTTTGTGTGTGTATATAGTGTTAAAAATATTTTATATTATATACACATTCATATATTATCACATACCTAAATGATTATTATAAATTATAATAATTTAAATAGAAATCAACATTCATCAAGGGTTTGCTAATGATGAGACACAATATATAAATCTCTAGTATCCCTGTGTAGTCTGTTATAGGTGTGTACTGTGTATAAGTGTATAAATAAATAATATTGATAGTTATAGCAAGTGAATGCGGCTATTTTTTACTAAAATTTTTGATTCTTTTAACTTGATGAACGGTTAGGAACGCAGTGTTGCGTAGGTAATCTATACCTATATCTATATACCGCCATTTGCTGGCGTCGCCGCCGGCCTGCTGAAAATCGATGTATTATGTTCATAGGTCATAAACATAACGTAATTACTAAGGTATTTCATTTGTAATATAGATTTTGCTCGATTTTTTGCTTTTGTAAAAGGTAGCTCTTTAGGTGGAATTTAAAATTTGTGATAGTTTTGATGACTCTTAACCGACCCTCGTAATGTCTTAAGCGTTTGTGTGTTTGTTCTGATTTTAGTTTAGTTTTACTTGTACTCGTGTTTGTTGTATTTTGACAGAAAGAGCCTGGATTTACATCTGAGGAGGCTCGCGTTGGGCAGCTGGGTACCTTGATACAGAAAACGGTACTCCTGGACACGGCGCGTATCGTCAGGAAGTTCCTCTCTGAGGCCCTGACTGCCGGTAGTTTTGATCCGGTTCCCGATGCCGGTGGGCTACTATTTTTTCCATTTTTTTTTTAAATTTTTGGTAGAAATATATAAAAATGCAATTAATATGTATATAGATAAATAAAGAAAATTATACTGAAAACTTTATTGAAACACAATTGTTGTGCTTATTAAATGTTTCTGCTCCCCAATCTTCTGGATTACACACGATACCCAGTTGTCAACCGATTCGGTTTGTTATCTCTTTTTCTCTCGTTACGTGAATCATACACGAAACAAGATAACAAACCGAACCGGTCAACAACTGGCTATCATGTGTTTCTGAATCTGAGAGCTGGTCGGGATTCTTATGTAGTTCCTGTTCAATAATAGAACTAATTTCGTAAACTTTTTCCTAAGGCCTACTAGAAGCGCTTTTGAGTGACGTATTATACCTTATTTACTCTTCACAGAAAGAAAAATCACAAACACTTGTACTGATTACACCGTTAAGGTCCATTCCTGTTTGTAATCTGGCACTCGTCAAACACTCACGTCGAGTTGAGGATAAAGAGGCTTATAATATTTGAAAATGATGTAAAAATAAATGTCTTGAAACGTGAGGGAAAATACGAGTGTTTTTTAGATTTTTAATACATAGAAATCTAAATAAAGATAATAGAAATGTTATTTTCTTATACTTCGGGCTTGTATTTGACCGCTACCTCACTTGATGTTAAGCGATAGTGCGGTCGACAATGGTTCACGCTTGCCCAGCAAAGGTGAGTGGATGGGTCGAAATATTTCGCTGCCGAATAAGTGGCTAAACCGGGCATCGTACTAGAATACGACTAGGTTGCTTGGCGGCACGTCTTTGCTCAGTGGGTGGTCGCAATCCGTCGGTCGTGGCCTACCACTAGTATGTCACCTGATTTTCTCCACCCAGGTATCACGTGTAGGGATTCGGAAAAGTGGTACTCTCCTACGGACGTGGGTGATTCGATCCCCAACCACCTAATATCCACTGTCTTTTAATACCGAAGCACATGTCACCGGTTTTCTGCTACCAAGTACCAACACCAGTGGCGTGCATTGCATATAGGCAATTAGGCAATACCTACTGCCTTCCTCATTCAAATTCAATAGTGGTGTATTTTATTATCTTTTTTTCAGAGTACGATCATTATTTATCTTAAAATAGACCTATAAATGCTAAATTAATCTTCCTACATCAAAAAACCAATAACTTACACCAAAATTAAATTCAAGTGAAGTAGGCCAATGCACGCCACTGACCAACACATAAATACGCAATTACGCCCGCCATGTTTCTAGCATTCAATGCAAAATAAATTAAACCTAAAAAAATCCGCTGTTAGATATGCTGCATGATACAATTTTAGTGACAAAACAGCACTGACGATCAAGCAAACGGTTCGCGTACAGGTGTCCTACAAGACACCTGTACGCGGTAACAAGTGCACGCGTCTTTACCACTTCTATTACCTTATTATTTTGATTTCTATGGTTTTATCCCAATATTGTAGCTCTTATTGCAGCTGTGGTAGCTCCTACATTGGACAGACAAAGCGTACTATCGCGGAGAGAGTGAAGGAGCACATCACAGCGGTAAGGCGCCGTCAAGTGGACAAATCTGCCATAGCCGAACATTTGCTCGATTCAGGATCAAACCATTGGATTGAGCTACACGACCCGAAAATCCTCTCCACTGATCGTCATTACTATCCCAGAATTGTACGAGAAGCGATTGAGATAAAGAAATATAAAAATTTCAATCGGGAAGATGGATATAGGTTTTCCTCCTCGTGGAATCCGGTAATCGAGAAGTGTTCGCGTCGTGGTATGTCTACATGTATGTCCGCCGAAACTGTCAGCATTGTGTGTCGTTATTCAGCATATCTTGTTTCGGACAGCGACGTTACGAAAAACCAACCGCGGGTAGTTCGAGAAAACACCCGCCGCTCAAGACGATGACACCCACATACTTCAGTCTGCTCGTGACCACGGCCAATGCAACTTGACCGAAACGTCGAGGTTAGTCAAAATGTTTGTTATATTTTGATTTAATTGTGCGCGACAAGTCCCGTAAACTTACTTCAATATTGTAGCTCTGTGTTAAAGGGGTATAAGTATACTTTTCTTTCTATAAAAAACATATTGTCCCACAATTGGCTAAAAGGAGCTTGTGGCTAAATCATCATCATCATTTCAGCCGAAAGACGTCCACTGCTGGACTAAATAATAAGTCAAATTCAAATTCAAATGGTTTTTATTTCAAATAAACCCAATTACAGGCACTTTTGAAAAAAGCGCCTGCGTTTCATTTCCTCACTAGTTGCACGGTTCCAAATTGTGGGTCCTATGGAGAAGAAGCGGCAAGAAACTCCATGGATATACTCTTTTTTAAATAGGTTATTGTTTATTACACCAAATTTATTTAAATAATGCGAGTATACATAACATACATAATGTATAATGTAGGTTAATGTCAGAAATAAACAAGAGTTTAAAAGTGAGAATATTGCCTTTAGAAATGAACGTAAAAAGGGTTGCCACAGGAGCTGACCTGTCCCGACAGACGGCACCCGCCGTAAGTAATAAAAAACCGGCCAAGAGCATGTCGGGCCATGCTCAGTATTATAGGGTTTCTTAAGTAGGTCTAATTACAAACGAATCAAATCGAATATTAATCATTGCTATTTTAGTTTTTGCAAACAGCGCAACCTAGCGCTAAATTTAAGAAGTGTGTCATATCAATATAACACAAAGTTTCTTTTTGTGATTTTTTAAAATAGAAAGTAACTAAAGGAGCATTATTTGCTAAGATCATTTTTCTCTAAGGTCAATGACCTATGAACTAGGACGTCCTTAGTATTTTTCAGTTTTCTCACTATAACTCAAAAATTTATAATCACATTATCCTCCAAATAATTTCAAAGGGTGTTTTTATAAAGGTCTATCAATGTGGAAGACTATAAGTTTCTACGTTGCATAGCATAGAAATGGCAGGGGACACATTGCAAGCCACTTTGGCGAACTGTATTTCGCAGATGGTATACCTGATAAAAAAGTTATGTATGAAATATTACTTTCATTTTAGTAGACTTATTCAATGATAGCACACTCGAGGGGGTGCAGCGAAAAAAAAAATCATCCCCTGTTCACATGTATGGGCGCCACCCCTAAAAAACATTATCAAGATTTTTTTATTCTTTTAAAATTGACATCTATATCTAAACCATTTTTTAACAAAATTTCATTTACTTATGTTTATAACTGTAGAAGTTATTAAGCTGTTAAGTATTAGGACAGACGGACAGACGGACGGACATGACGAAACTATAGGGGTTCCTTGTAGGACTACGGAACCCTAAAAAGGGCTCGTTAAATTCTAATTTGACTGGACTATTTATTATTGAAATAATTGAAACCTTAGAACTCATCATTCCACCGTGAATTTAACAGTTACAGCCTTATTAACGATCGTGCAAGCTCTCGAATAGCAAGTCGAACGCAAGTAGTTCGAACAACTTAACTTGCACATTACACTGTTCGTCGCCAACTTATGCTCTGCACTTGCCGCTGAGTTTTGTGCTACACTTACTGCAAGTTTTGTCGAGTATAATGCGAAACAAACAGCTTTTGTGTGTTGTTATGAAATGTGTGATATTTAAGTTTGTGTTGTTTTGTTACGTTGATTGTTACTGCTTGTTTGCAGAAGTTCTTTGTAATGTTCATTATAAAGGAAAATGCCGCAGGGTTGTATAGTTTGTGCCCCAACCAAATGAAGTTCATAGAATGGCTTTTTTTTGTAGTAACACACACACACATAATTATCTATGAATCAACATAAGTTATTTATAGTCCATCAGCGTGAAAATCTAACATTGTCATACTTTGAATCAGGTATTTTCTCAAACTTAGGCCCAAAATATTGAATATTACAAAGTGCAAATTGTTGGTACACTTCTATGAAAAAAAAATCTAACCGACTCGACTAACTTTGCAGTTAATTCAAAGTCGTATAGAAAGACTGTTTCTTAGTAAGATGTCGCTGACGTCACCCAAAGACGTAACAAAAAGTGGAGGTTAATTTCGATACCACGAGCAGTGTTCACGGTAGCTTAGTGTGCACTGGCATACTGAGCCAGGAGTCTCAGTTTCGAATCCTGCTCGTGAGCTTTTTTTTTTTCCATAATTTAAATAACTATTTGGCGTGTTTACATTTTTTTATATTCAAATAGCATTTGGGGAGTAAATCACTCAAGATTTTCTTACCATATCGACGTACAGGAGAAATTACATAACTAGATTTTTGAAGTTCCGATACAATTTACTTCTATTTTTCGATTGTTTAGTCCATATCGTTTGATGCAGAATATCTCTTCTGTTAAAGTTAATGTTGTGGTTCCTGATAGGAAGGGGCTAAGATGGATTAACCCAGCACGCTTTTCTACCACCCTCACCTATGGAGCGCTGACGTGGTCGTTAACACTTCGTCAAAATACAGTACTCGAGGTCTGTCAGTGAGCTATGGAACGCAGTATTTTGTGGGTCAAACTAATTAATCGTGTAAGAAACTCGATACTGCGTTCCCAAACTAAAATTGGAGAAATACATCATACAGCTGCCAGTTGAAGTGGTACTGGGCTGGCTACATCTGCCGCATGCTGGAGGGGTATGGGCGAAACTCACAACAGGGTGGATCCCAAACAGCCGAAAACTAAAACGCGATAGGCCCAGAAAGGAGATAGCGGCATGAGCAGGACTCCTACTTATAGGATTAGCCACAATTTGAAATAGACCGTAACAAGTTGAACAAACTAATGGAGGTGTTGGCCCTGCAGTGGGACTGTTAAAAAAGTTAATAAATAAATATATATATACACTAGCGGACCCGGCAGACGTCGTCCTGCCCGGAAAAGCAGCGCCACATATAATTATAATCGTCCCTGCCATTTAGGAGAAGATCAGTGACATACAGACAGAAGGGCCACCTACCGGATCCAATTGTGTTTTCACACCATCCAGGAAACCATTGAAATATTTACAAAAAAATTCATCCAAATCGGTTCAGCTGTTTAGGAGGAGTTAGGCGACAATCAGATGTACAGAAGAAATAAATATTCGCGGCTTCACTCGCGTTAAATTCTGCTAACCCACGTGACGGATCCTGTTAATTCAGTCCAGTCCAGTCCAGTTCCATCCATCCATCCATCCATCCATCCTTTTATTCGGACCGTCCAGTCCAGTCCAGTCCAGTCACTATCCCACTATCCCACTATCTCACCCCATGTCCAGTCCCGTCCCATGTCCCGTCCCGTCCCATGTTAAATGTCCCATCCCGTCCCATGTCCAATGTCCCGTCTCATATACCATGTCCCGTCCCGGCCCATGTCCCTTCTCAAGTCCCGTCTCGTCCCATGTCCCGTCCCGTCCCGTCTCATGTCCCATGTCCCGTCCCGGCCCATGTCCCTTCCCATGTCCCGTCCCGTCCCATGTCCCGTCCCCCATGTCACATGTCCCGTCCCGTCCCGTCCCATATCCCGTCCCCCATGTCACATGTCCTGTCCCGTCCGTCCCATGTCCCGTCCCATGTTATCAATTGTTCAGCAAATCAAATTTGGTGACACAACGACTGCAGCGCCACCTACCGGGTCCATTTGTTAATTCAAACCCTGCAGGGACCCGGACTCGAACGTACCTACACAAAAAATATCATTAAAATCTATCATCTATCAGTTTTGGAGATCAAATTTACCTCTCGCAGGTCTGCTGGAAGAAATTTCTTATAGAAATAAGCAGTGCCTTTGTACTATTCAATTATACGGTATTTCGTTCACTACAAAATAAATTTAATTAATTTTATAGCGTCAACAACAAGTGGTAATTATGCTGTTAAAATGTAGCTTATATGACACGTTCGTAGATTTACCATAGCAGCGCCATCTATTCATTACTTACTCAACCCAGTCGAAAGGTATCGACATCTGTTAGAATCATTTGGAGTTAACAGATAATTGTGACTGTCAAATAATAACAGACAAATAATTAGCAATAAATTAAAATTGCGACTATAATTTGAGATTTAAACTATCCTATCTCTCAAATTGGATCGAACTCCACATGGTGTGCGAATTTTATTATAATCGGTTAAGTGGTTTAGGAGTCCATTGAGGACAAACATTGTGACACGAGATTTATATATATTATATGAAGAGAAGATATATATATCCGAAATGAAATGAATCCCGATTATCTCGACCTTTGGCAGGTCTGCTGGAAGAAATTTCTTATAGAAATAAGCAGTGCCTTTGTACTATTCAATTATACGGTATTTCGTTCACTACAAAATAAATTTAATTAATTTTATAGCGTCAACAACACGTGGTAATTATGCTGTTAAAATGTAGCTTATATGACACGTTCGTAGATTTACCATAGCAGCGCCATCTATTCATAACTTACTCAACCCAGTCGAAAGGTATCGACATCTGTTAGAATCATTTGGAGTTAACAGATAATTGTGACTGTCAAATAATAACAGACAAATAATTAGCAATAAATTAAAATTGCGACTATAATTTGAGATTTAAACTATCCTATCTCTCAAGTTGGATCGAACTCCACATGGTGTGCGAATTTTATTATAATCGGTTAAGTGGTTTAGGAGTCCATTGAGGACAAACATTGTGACACGAGATTTATATATATTAAGAAGAGAAGATATATATATCCGAAATGAAATGAATCCCGATTATCTCGACCTTTGAAAACCTAGTAAAGTAATTTTAGCTCTACACTGATAAATTATTTACATATTAGTGCTTATGACTCATCATCATCATCATTTCAGCTAAAAGACATCCACTGCTGGACTTAGGCCTCCCTCAGAAGGGGTGATATGCTATAATCGCCAGGTTTGGCAGATCGCATTTGGTTGAATAAATACTCAGAGAACGCTGCTGTCCATCCTCTGGTGAACCTGATGAGGTTAGAGGTCGCCTTTTACGACACCCACGATAAGAGATGGGGTGATACTATTCATTATGTCCGGCACCACATGGTACACATACACTGCTTATGACTGTCATCATTATTCGTCATCATTTCAGCCAAAAAACGTTCACTGCTGGACATAGGCTTGGCAGGTGGATGGGCGATCGCAGTTGGTTGTTTAAATACTCAGAGAACGCTGCTGCCCATCCTCTGGTGAATCCCTTAGTCACCTTTTACGACACCCATGAGAAGAGAGGGGGTGGTGCAATTCTTTATGTCCGGCGGTAGTACAGTCAGTACAACATATTTATACAAAGTAAACATAGGTACTCCAGCCACTGTCGTTCTCAATATAAGCATGTATTTGAAAAGAAAGAAGTGCCATCGTAATATTGACTTTTGACCGACGGAATCGCGACAAACGTCAGCGTCGAGGGAAATCTAGATGTTTGCTTGAATTTTTGTATTGTGACTGAATCGAAAACATTGTTATGTGTGACAGAAAACTGAGATGCAGCTGTAGCAAAGTAGATTGGCGAGTGAAGCTGAAAATTACTTTATCATATTATAATAATAAAGTCTCTTCATTCCTTAATTAAACAGTAACAAAGTATTTATCCATAGATTTTGTAATAAGTGGGTGCATTAATTAAGAACCTCTCTTTGAGTAAAGACGGTCTCCTTTTTTTGCCACTCTTTCCGGTCTTGTTGTAGGCCAATTTTGGCCCGTTTTTTTTTTTTTCAGTGGATCATTTTTCTTGGGGCTGTCCTTGTTATCTTTTACCTTTTGGGCCTGTCCACGTGGTTACTCTTTTAGCCCATTTTAGGTCAGCGAAAAAAAAATACTTTATTGCCATCTAATCATGTGATCTATGACTGTGTACGGTCAGCCGCATAAGTCTATTTATCATATCATATCATCATTTATAATATCATAAGATTATTTAGATTTTTTTTAAATTAATATCAGTCACTTTTTTGTTACTCTAAGCTACACCGATTATTTCTCACAAAAAGTCGCAAAACATGAAAAACAGATTTACCAAAAAACTTCAGGCTAACAATTCACCATTATCTTCACCTCATAAACCCATTTACACCTTAATAATCCGGTCAAAGGCGCTAAAATACTTAAGTAGTTCCAAAGAGTTTCATTGCAAAAATAACGAGTACATAAAGAGCCTTCTTTCTGTTTATTTAATCAGTCGATGGGCGAGGTTTGGGGCACAAAATTAGAAAAGTTTCGTCCTCATTTTTACGCGAATCCCTTTTTAGTAACAACTGCTTAAATATTAAGTTTGTTTATTAAAGCATGACCTCGGTCCGCTTCCTCAGTCTCAAGATGGCGAATTTAAAATATCATTGCTGAATCTTATTAGCAGATTAATATTATGGTGTTGATTTTGACTGCCTCGTTGGTCTAGTGGTCGCAAGCGCGACTGCTGAGGGTGAGGTCCTGGGTTCGATCCCCGGGTCGGGCAGTGTTATTGGGTTTTTTCATTAGAAAATTCTCAGTAGCAGCCCGGAGTCTGGATTTGTGCCCGGTTAATGGCAATAGGCTTGCCCCCTATTACATGGGACTGATAACATAACTGGCGAAATGTGGGTGTACTTACACTACCTACTATACACCTCTGCCTACCCTTTCGGGGAGATACAGGCATGATGTTATGTTATGTTTATTTTTCATTGTTTACTATGCTCATAACTACAAACGAACTAAAAAGTCAAAAACAAGTTGTGTTAGGTTTAGGTGGGTACAAGATACTGGAGAATTCCTGCACATGGCGAGGAGAATACATCATGGATCCAAAGAAAGAAAGAAGATTGCTGACTACATCTGTCAGCATTGTACAGTTGAAGCAATTAATAACTTACAAGTTAATACTTATCAGTAACTATCACGCTAATACTTTTCAGCATAAGTAGCAAAACCAAGACTGCAAGTCTCAGGAAATGTATGGCAGTCGGGGGACAATTTAGTTTAGAATTATGATTGTTGGTCCCCCGACTATTATGTGTTGTCTGATGATCTTAAAGTTAAAAATGGTTTGATTTCAAAGAGCCTCCACGAGTGGTGATATTTAATTGATTATCCGGCGCACCCTGGGCAGTCAGCCACGCTACCAACCTGCTGACTAGCTAATATTTTTCCCACGGCATGAGCAATTATCATTATGTAGCTCATGTCGACACGATAGAAAAAGAACCTTAAAAATACAAATTTTGTGTCCATTTTAAGACGGCGAGTTTTTAATCGCATATTTTTGCCGTCTTTTATTTCTTATGCAAAATCCTAAATTTCTTCTAAAACATTTCTGAAACAACTTAAAAAACGTCCCACATTTCCCTATAACAATAACTGAACTAACAATTTCTTTCATCCCACATTAGGCACATCTGTTCATAATAACGTATTCAGAAACTATTCATAAACTTGTACAAGAGACATTGTAAGCTGATTTCCATACTACTGTGAACATTGTCGAGTTCAATATAGAATTATAAGCCGCACCTGCTTGTAGCGATAGCTGAGTTTAGTTCAGTTAATGTTTGTGTTATTTTAATTGTGGGGGTGTGTGTGTGTTTATTTAAATAGGTAATTTTGACTAAATTGGGTATGTACTCTCTATGTTGTATCCTATTCCTACACATGCGTATGTGATTGTAGTTTACCAGAATATGTTTTGGTATATTAAACATGATAGCGGGGTGTGAACCTAACAAAACTGTGTCACACATTAATGACTATATGAATAAGATCTTTAGATTTCAATAAGACAACATCTTTAGATAATCAGGAAAATGCTTAGGTTTTTACGATCACTACACATTATAATAAAACAAGTCCTAAACAGGGGACGACCTCGGCGAAAGTATCGCGATCAAATCGCGGATGTTCTCAAAAATGCCAGGTTAAGAGTTCTCTAAACCGACGAGCATGCATGACGAGGTTAATGGACGTAGATGAAGCGAAAGAGGTGTGTCAGGATCGTAGCAGGTGGAAATCCATAGTCTCTGCCTACCCCAATGGGAAACAGGCGTGATAATATGTATGTATGTAAGTCCTAAACAGCAAGCCACATTGTAAAACATAATGATACTGTGAGTGACTACTGCGTGCATCGAAATGATTTTATTTAATAAAAAAATGTACGATATCTGAAAAGATGCCTGTCATCTTAGTCTTCCTGTGACCACAAACGCTGCAAAGCTTTCAAAACGTCAGGAAAACCAATTTAAATAATATACGCGACGTAATCCGGTTATTTTATTTATTTTCCACAAAATAATATACATACATTTGCAGATACAGTGTAGAACATAAACCAGTTTAGGTTTTTCTGTACACCGCTTGGTCCGTCGACATTCATTACAACAAGATGTGGGTGGGTGAACACGACGCATCGCGCTCGCTCGCCCCATGCAAACATTCCCAAATACCCTCACCTAATTTATATTACTTATCAATAACAAATTGCTTACAAATATAAAGCATGTTTATTTTTTTCTTAATGTTATAAAATTAAACTTGTTTTATTATAATTAGGAAATATTTGTATGTAAAAATTCATTTATTATATTTTTTTATTTACAACGTATTTAAAACTAAAGTTAGTGACATTATCATCCAGTTCTGAGCTATGTTTAAACTTTCAAGTCTCTAGCTCATCGATTGCATTTGTATCGAACAGACAAACAGACAGAAAATAAAATGTTAAAATCCTACAAATATAATAAATATAATAACTATCGTGAGTTAAATTCATAATGATTAATATAAACGGTTTCACTCACGTTATATCATCGGGTGTGCCCGACCGGTTTCTAGCTCGAACGGAGCCCTTAATCATGAGCTGGTTACGCGGCGGCGTCGCGCACCAAACTGTGGATTTAGAGGCCACAGCGCGCCGCGTAGCGCTGCGCTCGCGAAGACGGTGACGGAGCGCCTGGTTTCGGTGGTGGTCGTGCATCTTCGTCGCTCGTCGTGTCCGAGTCTTCAGGTGGATTATCACCGGTACACACACTGCTGACCGTGTCATACTCCAGGCTCAACGGGACATGGCTGTTTGATGAAGACCTGAGAGCTGGTTTCCAGGCAGGTGGCAGTTTCCAACCTCCGTCTCTATTGAAATTTGGGTGACGACTGATTTCAATAGCTTCACGTACTTTCCGCGGTATAAAGTACTTTTTACTTTTTTTGTATCTATGCTTTTAACCCGGAAAGAAACAGTTTCCGAGGGATGCGCGATAGCGACTTTATGTTATAAACCGAATTTATTATCTTATGACTTATGACTTTTGTTCCGATGCCTGTACCATTCACATATGTGGCGATCATAGTTTTTTTTTTTTTTTTTTAAATTTATGAGCGTATGGGTACATGTCAACTTAAGTACTAGATTGAGCGACAGATACATCTGGAATTTTACTTGGGAGACAGAGCAAAACCCAGTCCCGAGCTAGGAGTCAACCTGTGTTACGGGTGCTAGGTGATTGCTCCATCGCCGCACTAATAACTTGCTTACAACATTATTTTATTATATTTAACGCATTTTTACGCATGCGAAAGCGAAATCTAAAGATTTAAATTGTGGAAAGAAACAACAACATTGCTTACAACAATCGTAGTAAAAAGTTGCAATAGAATCACTGGATTCCCAATGTAGGCATGCCTGTATATAGGGAATCAGTTTACAGATTACACAGAAACGCAAAGACCTACTGTTAAACAGCCCCCCTAGCCAGGTTGACAATCTACAATCGTCAACGCTATAGAAAACAATAAAAATGTATGGGAATGACAAATCTCAACGAATGACTTATTCTTGTGGTCTAATGGTCTTAAAACTAATGGTCTTTCTAATAAGCGGTAAAAGACTAACTAATGATGTGCCATATTCAATCAGGTAAAAGTGTGTGTGTGTTCTTGAATGGGTATGTGTTATGAGTTTCTGTGTGGATGCTTTATGTGTGTAAGGTGTATTTGTGTTAGTGTGAGCGATAGATGTGTGTAAATATAAATAATAAGGTTATAGAAGTGGCAAAAGTGCGTGAACTTGTCGCCGCGTACAGGTGTCTCGTAAAACACCAGTGCGTGAACTTTTGCTTGATCATCAGTGATGTTTTGGACTCAGTGTTACTAAACTTTAATTATGCAGCATATCTAACCGCGGTTTATTTTTAAGGCTTAACAATAAAAAATATTTTTGGGACATTTTTACACAGCACCATCTAGTCCCAAACTAAGCAGAGCTTGTGCTATGGGTACTAGACAATGGATATAATACGTATATACTTTTATTTGTAAATAAATACTTATAATACATAAGAAACACCCAGACCAACACAAACACCTATGTCCATCGCACAAATTTTGTGTCCTGTGGGAATCGTACCCACGACCTCGTGATCAGCAATCCGAAACTCGAACCACTAGACCACAGACGTCGTCAAAATTTATTTTGTGTTGAATGCTAGAAACATGCTGGGCGTAATTGCGTAATTATGTGTTGGTAGCGGAAAACCTGCGAAACGCGTTCCGGTATTAAAAAACAATAGATAACATTTCTATTTCTTTACTTTTAGATTTCTGTGATGTCGATCCAGTTCAGTTTAGTTTCTGTTGTTCTGTTTATAGCTTGTGAACTGCAAATAATGTTTTTAAATGAATAAAGAGTACACACTATAACATTATTAGCGGTCCTATATTCTCAATAGCAATATTTGAGCATCACAACCAGTAATTGTTATGTAAACTTATAAAAACTCCTATAGGTACAAAACTCTAATATCACCGAATATCCTTAAACGAAGGGCTGAAGTGCAAACCAAATATCCATGGAGTATCTTATTTTGTTCCAATATACTACTGAAGAGGGGAAAACACACAACTCTTGGACATAATAACATCCCTTCGAATAGAGCCAGTCATTGCCATCTTGATGGTAAATATATTGAGAATATTAGATTTTGGGCAGTAAACGTTGCCAAGATTGACCTGCATCTTTGTATGTTCATGCTTGTTTTGATAACGGACTGTGCTTAGGAAAAAGCAATTATAAACCAGATTTATACAAATATTTTTCAGTTGCTTGTATATGCGTGAGCGCTGGTTTGTACACGGAGAAGCACGGTTTTATTGGCTTTATTATGATTGTTCGCAGCACTTCGTCTAGGGGTGACAAGCCGAATTATACCCAGGCAAAGCCGTGGCCGAAGTCGAGTAAACAAACTTTGATGTCATTGTTGAGTGCGGCATGACATAATTTATTTTGGGTTAGTGGTCAATCCGCACTCATTGGATTCGCACGAAACGTGCGGATCGCCACTTTTAAATGTTATGAATTTTGTGGGGGTCGATCCGCACGAAGCCAATTTATATTCGTGCGGATCGCCACGTTCACATTTAAGTAGTAGGCGATTTGCACACATTGTTTTTTATGGAATAAACTTACGAAAATAGTACTGTAGCGCACAAAGGTGATAGAAGTAATAATATTTTTTAAATGAAGTGACAAGAATTAATCAAAAATATCTTTATTAAAAATAAAAAAAATTGTGCTAATGCTTTGCTTTTCTCCATAAACATCTTTGAAAATGAAACAAACAACCTTGAATGCGGGCTTCATGAAATGTTTTCTGAATAGCAGACATCGTGCTTTTTTCGAAATCTGTAGTAAATATACGTGGAGAAAATTGATGAATTTGACTTCTTATGAGGTTAAAAAAAAATCATATGTGTTTTCTTTTTTATCTGGGAGTAGAGCGTATAAGGCTGGTAAAATGTTAGTATATTTAAAAGTACTGCCGACGTCTATGTGCAACGTGTAAACCTGTAAAAATGGTGGCACGCAACTTTCAATCGTCCCGTCACAAAAAAAACGCTTTGAGCTTCACCGAGGAATCTCATAATTTTCTTATTTGCGAAAAGCATAATTCTTGTTTGTTTTACTGTATAATCTGCGAAAACTAAATTTTCATAGCGTTGAGGGATAGCAAAATCTTAACACATAACATAACATCACGCCTATATTTCCCAGAAGGGGTAGGCAGAGGTGTATAGTACACCCACATTTCGCCAGTTATGTTATAGTCCCATGTAATAGGGGGCGAGCCTATTGCCATTGACCGGGCACAAATCCTGACTCCGGGCTGCTACTGAGAATTTCCTAATGAAAAAACCCAATAACACTTTGCCCGACCCGGGAATCGAACCCAGGACCCACGCTCAGCAGTCGCGCTTGCAACCACTAGACCAACGAAGCAGTCAACAGTCGAGGCAGATTAACAAAATCTTGAATTTTATTTAAGCGTATTTTTTTACCCAATTTATAACATGTCCTTTATTTTTATTTAGCCGGATAAAATCGACAACGAAATTCTCTTTACAGTTTGAGATAAAAGAGTATCTACTCAATGGAGGCGCCACAAGTCATCCATAGCAAAATTTAAACTTTAAAAATCGCTTTTTTTTTGTTTTTGTCAGACTAAAAACGTAGAAGAAATGGCTCCCAATCATTTTTTATAGCCAAACCTAAGTACTGAAATCACTCCTGCCTAACTAACACCTGCATGAAGGGAAACAGGATTGGCGAATCAAATTTATCCACTAACATCTTCAAAATGCCATTAGGACTAGATCGTATTCTCTGTACAAGCGAGGCCATCTTAATCTTCACCATGGCGTAGAAGTCACGAACGCGTGCCTGCGCAATCATGCTAGATGCACTTCAAAAACACGGTAGCCACAAAACATTCTGAAGCTGTTATTACATTGGTTATTTAATGGCAACCAGACACCAATAGCAATTTTCGGTATCCCCGACACCCTTCGAGATAGCTTAAAAGGCGAAAAATCGCCTAACTTAGCAACACTGCTAAACTTCCTGAATGGTACCGAGTTAGGACCCACTGACCCACGACAAATGCGTGTGAGTGAGATGGCATAATTATACTGCTTTCTCTTTCACTCATAGGTTTCAGCACCAAAACCAATTTGCTGTCTCACTTTAACGTATAGTTTTTTGTATCACTAGAAGTATAACCTTTTTTTTAATATACACGCCAGTAATTCATCGTAATAGTATTTTATTAATTTTTGGATTTTTTTATTATGTGTTCACGACTGTACTTTGATATTTTTTATTCTTTAAAATACAATGTGTGCAAATCGCCTACTACTTAAATGTGAACGTGGCGATCCGCACGAAAATAAATTGGCTTCGTGCGGATCGACCCCCACAAAATTCATAACATTTAAAAGTGGCGATCCGCACGTTTCGTGCGAATCCAATTAGTGCGGATTGACCACTAACCCTTTATTTTTAATGAAAATCTTTGAAATGTACCAATAAACGTGTTAACGATAGCAATATCTATCTGTTAGCAGTCTCACCATCATAACTATAACATAAATAACATTTGTTTATTCGTTCATCTACTTGTTTAATGGATGCTTAATTTTTATGGAATGCCTTTACATTTAACTAAGTGGAGTTTAAAAAATGTTGTACTTTTTATTAATAAGTGCATGGTCTGTGGACGTGGTTTATCTGGGTGGGTTGGTGGTTTTTTTATCGAAATCCATTGATCTGATTTTGCGTGATAGAGTACCTAACAAACTATAATAGAACAAGTTTACCGAATTACATAGCGTATATAATTTAAATTGGTTTTCCTGACGTTTCTAAAGCTTTGCAGCGTTCGTTGTCGCAAGAAGACAGATGACAAGCGTCTTTACAGATATTTCAAAAAAAATATTTTAACCTACATTACATTTTTATTAATTAAAATCGTTTCGAAAATAAATAATACGCGATGTAATCCGATTAAACTGGTTTTATTAGTAGTGATCGCGAAAACGTAGGAAATTATTACCTCACAACATTAAAAAAAAAAAAAAACTTTTACATTAATCATCATCATCATCATCATTTCAGCCGAAAGACGTCCACTGTTGGACATAGGCCTCCCCCAAGCATCGCCACAACGACCGGTCCTGTTTACATTAATAATATAATATAATCAAATCCTTTTTTTAACTAAGTGAAAAAAAATAAAAAATTACATTTAGTTATATCTTTCGTAATAAAAGTGAAGGAAAGACAAGTAAAAACATTGTTTTTTATTTTTTATATACGTGTGGTAGACTCGCATAAATATTGCATTGTCATCGAGTCCTAAGCTATGTTAAAAAAAAAAAATATTCTTACAATGAACGACACGGTTATTTAGCTGGATGCAAATTTTAAAGATTCTAGCAAAATTATTATTTCGTTATACCTATTTAAAACGTGAAAAGATTCAACAAACATGTTAACTTTAAAAGACTAACTTCGCATTTAGATTATGCAATGAATATTTTTATGCAAAATGTTTAATGTTTGCATCCATTTTGTACACAAGGGACTTAAAGCGCTAGGAAGAAAAATCGTTCTTGGCATAGACTACCGCTTGCAAGGATTTAGGTAACCCACTTTTCAAAGTAGACTTTTGTAACTAGAACGGAATATTTGTAGCTAAAATATATATGGCATGCTACTGAAATACTGATGTCTTGTGTGTGTTAAGGTGACTTCCCATGGTGCGTGATTTTACGGAAGATACGACGCATATCCGACAATCACAGACAGCCACGCTCTACTACGAGCTCTTCCCAGGGAGTTGGCGTGCGTACTAATCCATAAAATAACGCACTATAAGCCAACTGACACCGATCGCCTCCCATGTGCTCACACCACACTTTTGAAATTACCGACTTCTGGTGGATACCGACGCACCGCTACTGCCACGTCTGCGTTATCATGGACGAGCGTCTTCCCATGGTGCGCGGTGGGAACTTGTTCAAGGCTGTCCGTAAAATTACGCAATTCACGCACAGCCGACGATCATGGATAGCTGCCACTCACCGCGCCAATGCCCTTCCCGTGGTGCACAGTGCGAGCTCTTGCTAGGCGGTCCGTAAAATAAGGTACCGTGGGAAATCACCTTAATAGTTCCCAGCTGAAAACAAGGCACACCTCTATCCGTGTTTTTTTAAACATTGCCCTACACTATTATAATTATAGGATTTATCCTGTATCATAGGTGCGTTCATAGATATAAATCTTCTAGGATACAACGTGTTATTGGAATAACTCAAAACCTCAGACACCCCAACTAGTTTTTATTATAATAAATTGATATGGAAAGTAATTATTAATTTTCATTTATTACTGTAGAAGATATTTGTAATTTTTGGTATCATGGTTACTCTAATCGATTCATAGCGCTAGATTCATTCACGAACGTGCGACGCTCTCGACACTACTGTGTCGGGAAGTGAATAACCTCTTGAAAAGTTTTAATAGTTTTAGGAAACAAATGTTTCTATCACACTTTTTTACTGGGTCTCGCTCGCCTTTGCGCTCAGCGCCGCATCGTCGTATGAAACCTTTAGACTCGGCATGGTATGAAATTTTTGGTAAAAATTAACCTATGTTAAAAAGTAGTGTAATGGATTGTACTCTCGATTCTGAACAAACTAGTTTCAGGTTTTGATTTAATTCAATAACACGTTGTATACGAACATCCAGACCCAGAACAATCCTCTGTGGCTTCCTTAAAGGTAAATTTTGGCTTGTTTCAGAGCAGCGAGCGTACGGTTCGTACGTATTATCCGCCTGCGGGCCAGATGGACTCCACGTAGATCCGCGTGTTCCGTGCGGAGTGATCCGCGTCACTATAAAACGATATTCAAACGACACACGTGTGTCTTATTCCGGAGCACAGCACGGACGGTCCGCCTACACACGGTGAATTTTCGTTGGTTTTGGAAATGAAAATGGGTCATTGTACTCATCATTATGAACAACTTTAACTATGGGACCAACCCCGAAAACGTGAAAAAAACGTATTGTTCCCGATATTTTGTCGATTTATGTGAACACAAATGTAGGGATCAGCTGATTTTTTTCGCGTTTTCAGAGCTTTTCCCATAGTAAAAGTTGTTTATAATGATGATTAAAATAACCCCTTTTCGTTTCCAAAACCAACGAAAATTCATATACGCATTTCTCTGAAACCACAGATACTATAATACTTTAGTGTCTAAAACTAATCTATGAATATTTCATGTCTATTATATTATTAAACATTTGTCAATAGCCTAGTATTATTTCCTCATCACTGTTTATTTAAGCAGTCTACCTACCAACAGTTTCCTTAGCAGAGTTAACTTGGTCAGTAAGATGTGTAGCTGATAAATTTGCATGCCTTGTATATATGTTATTCAACCACGGATTATACCTATGGATATTCAACTGCATTTGATTATGCAGGAGTGCAACACAAACATTTCAGATAGGGCCAGGAAGATGAATTTGTATGACGTTTATGATCTTTGGCAAGAAGCAACCCTGGTCCTAATTTACGTAACTACATGACGCGCCGATCAAGTTGCTGTAATTCTGGAGTTAAGTTTAAGTTTAAAGCATAAACTGAACTTACGCGGCGCGGCGCGTAACTGTAGCGGAGCGGCGCGACACCAAAAATATTCTTTGTATTGATTGTATGATCCAAACCGCACTACGGCGTCGCGGCAGAGGAACGGCGCGGCGCGTCGCCGCAAAGTTGGCTCCCGGAGAACATTTTGACGCGCAGCGCCGCCCCGCGCCTTTGCCGCTAGTGCGGTATAGCTTGCGACAATGGCGAGGCGCGGCGCGGCATTGGTGACGTAAATTCTTTTAACAATAAAATTGAAAATTGTATTCTTGTAACCTTTGAACTGCGAATCAACTGCACGACAACCAAATTTACCTATGTTGTGGCCATATGAGAGAATAAAAATTACTCGCAAAATTATCGAATAGAATCGATTATATTTCAATGAATATAACGTTATAGAATAATAATAATACTCCAACACGGATTTTAGTGTTTTTATTACTACTTTTCTTACCGATCATGTTGCGTTTGGAATCATGCACTAATGTCGGGCAACGGTAGAATGACATTATTGCGCTCGCGTGACGCGAACTTGACGCGATCTGCCAGCGATCGCTATAATACAAAAAGCGTCATTATGATCGATACTTAATTGCAACTGCATTTCTTTAGTTACGTGAAATGAACTACCTAACTTTAGCCAATGCTTCAAGACAAACTGAACAATTTCAGTCGTTCATTAATTCATTCGTCGCACCTACCTAAGGCAGGTAATTAAGCTTAGTAGACAAAACTTCAAGAAAGAAGCCGATAGAATGATACAGTTGGGCTGGGCTGCATTCGGCAAACTTCGCCGAGTCTTATCGTCACCTATACCACAAAGTTTGAAGACGAAGATCTTTAACCAGTGAGTCCTTCCTGTCATGACTGACGGTGCCGAGACGTGGTAACTGAGAGTTGGGCTAGTCCACAATTTCAAAGTCACTCAGCGAGCTATGGAGCGGGCTGTGCTTGGAGTTTTTTTGAACGATAAAAATCCGAGTGACCGACATAGCTTGTAGGATCAGTAAGCTGAAGTGGCAGTGGGCTGGCCATGTGTGTCGAAGGACCGATGGCTGCTGGAGCAGACGAGTCCTTGTGTGAGTGGAGACCGCAAATCGGGCTGGGGGGTACTGGATACGGAAGGCACAGGACCGAGTGTTGTGGCGCAACTTGAGAGAGGCCTAAGTCCAGCAGTGGACTGCGATAGCCTGAGTTGATTAATTAATTCTATTTCAATACAGGCAAGTTTTTTTAAGATGCATATTAATTTAAGTAACACAGTACAGTTGATTTTAAATAAAAAATCAAATACCACTCCTTTTTCAGCCCCGCTACCAACCTGCCGACTGGCTAATCTTTTGCCCACGGCATGGACTATTATCATTATGTAGTTCATGTTGATACGATAGAAGAAGAAGATTGTTCTTTTCGGCTGTTATTACTTGACCATAACATTGTTTGAGGAACAATTAGTTACCTAATTTTCCTTACAAAATCTAGTTAATCGACTATGTTATTCCTTACACAATACAGGACATAAATAAACAATAGCGTACACCACCAAATCCCGACTGACACAAACGCCAGCATAATATCGTAAGTACGCATAACCAATCTTGTGGGGCATAGTGAGGAACACGCTGCCCGCAATCCGAATACAAATAGGATGGACACGGGACGAGAAGTAACGTCTTATGTGGATGAGGCATTAATAGTACATTACTGTCGAGGCCTGAAATTAAGCAATAGACGCCCGAGTAATATTGGAAGTACTTCTAAGTGATTTTGAAAGGACGAGGCGCAAGCCGAGTCCTTTTTAACTAAACGAGGCCGTTAATTGCTATTTCGGCCGAGACTTTTATAGTACTTTTCTCTCATTTGCGAGGAAACAATACACAAATTAATTCAACAGTATCTCATTTTCATTCACGCCAATTCGCACGCGCGCGGCTCTTGTTCTATTTTCAAAGTTTTGAAAAAAAAAATGCGCATTCTGCCTGTATAATGATAAATATTTTGTACCAGAAAATACCTAATTTATGTAAGTGTGTACTTAAAACCTCGGTAGTATAATTTAAGAAATTTAAAGTGTCCAGCAATTTATATTATTGTCCTGTTGGATATTATTGGCCTGTTATTTCGTTGCGTACGGGAAAGAGCCGATTGTTGTATTCTTTTTTTTGAATAATGAACCAATTTCCGAGCAAGTGTGAGAAAAGTTTATTTTTTCAAACACGCTTGAAAATTCGAACATTATTTTGACAACCTTCTCCGAGATAAATCGAAAATGCTGTACTGGTAAAATAAATGCGAGGAGCGGCCAGCAATGTAAGTATAAAAATCCATATCTGTCCTGTTTAGCGGCCAAATAAAATACTATGAAAACGAAAACTCATATCTGTCGTGTTATTAAAAAATGGAACTAACTTTTTACTCCGAAAAATAGCAACAAAGGAGGTTATTAACAAGCAAAGATTTTATTTAAATTTCGAACTGGCTTGCAAATAGAGCTGTTTAAAGTAAAAAAGAAACAAATTAACTTATTGACTTGTGAAAAATTATTATTGATCTTCATTACATAGAATTATTAGAATTTACATAGGTACCTATGTAAATTTATAAATGAAGCCTATGTAATTTTAAAGTCCTCTCATCTGTGGAAGAACCGATATACGGTTCCTTATAAAAAATGGCGCCCAATCCCGCATCTGTGGAAGAACCGACTGTCGGTCGATGATGTCATGCTATAAAAAATTTAGGAAAATCTAAAAAACTATTTTGTCTTCACTCTAACCTCTTATTAAGTACTTAAACTAGAAAGAAATAGCTAAACGATTGCACATTTCATTCACAGTATGGGCGGGCTCAAGTGGGAGTTTTTTTGCTGACAAAAAAGGCGGCACTTGAGACTCGCTTATCGCGCGCGTGTTATAAACATTTTTTGTAGTTTAAATATTTATGAATGGTGTATGAGATTTTTACTTACGCTATTGTGAATGGATGTAAAGTTTTATTTAGAAACTTATATTACAGGGAAAAATGATTTTTTACAAAAAAAATATGCTGACATTGTACTTTTTTAGTACTTTTTTATTGATATAAACATAAGTTTATTCTTCTATATCTTTGTATATTATGATGGATACAGTATAATAGCAAATTTAATAAGGTATATGTGTTTTTAACTAGGTTTTAGTGCTTTCTATACTAAAATTAGGGAAATCGCGATTTAAAGGCGTAGAGGTAGGCGTCCGGTCACTTTCTGTGGAAAGACCGATATTCGGTTCCACAGATCCGCCATTGTCAAAATTTGCCAAAATGACGGATTTCCACAGACGAGAGGCTTTTTGATTAGCTATGGGTACGTGTCTTTGAACGAAGCTAATGAGCCAATAACTATGATGAGGTTAATGATTATGTATTGAGAGCTGATATACAAGCTAGCATAATATCATAAGTACGCGTTAACAATCTTGTAGGGCATAGTCAGGAAGACGGTGCTTGTAATCCGAAAACAACAAATAGGATGGACACGTGACGAGATAATGTCTTATGTGGATGAGGCATTGACAGAGGACAAGAGATAATTATAAACACAAATATAACACGTATGTAAATGGAAATGCCAACATACTTCACGCCTAGATCATACTGCGGAAAGAAAAAAGAAAAAATAACATTTATTGAACCACACAAAACCAACAACCACATTAACATAACAAAACTAATAAGAAACGGGAAGGTATACAAAACACAAACCCAAGTTACAGGCAAAAACAAAAACATTAAATAGCAAAACAATAAAATGAAAAATACCTGTACAAGACCGGAAAAGTTCCCTATCTCAGGATATCTAGTAATAGCTGAGCTCCTTTGTGAAAAAGCTCGTCCGTGGAATTACTAACACCGTACCTACTTCTACGCCAAATAGTGATGCTTGCATTGCTGTGTTTCGGTCTGAAGGGTACGGGTGCCGGTGAAATTACAATCACATGAGACTTTCCATCTTCATATCTCCAATTCAGTTTGGCGAACCGACTTGCGGTACCATTTAGGCAACAGCCTAGGTGGTATTGCAGTTGTTATGGGCAAAGGCTCGTTTCGCGATCCTCATCATCATCATCATCATGTCAGCCGAAAGACGTCCACTGCTGGACATATGCCTCCCCCAAGCATCGCCACAACGACCGGTCCTGTGCCTTCCGCATCCAGCGGATTCCCGCGACCATCACCAGGTCGTCGGTCCACCTTGTGGGGGGCCTACCCACGCTGCGCCTTCCAGTACGCGGTCACCACTCCAGAACTTTACTGCCCCATCGGTCATCCTTTCTTTGAGCAATGTGCCCCGCCCACTGCCACTTAAGTTTGGCAATTCTTCGGGCTATGTCGGTTACTTTCGTTCTCCTGCGAATCTCCTCATTTCTGATTCGATCACGCAGGGACACTCCGAGCATAGCCCTCTCCATTGCCCTTTGAGTGACTTTGAGCATTCTTATCAGGCCCATTGTGAGCGACCACGTTTCAGTACCGTAAGTAATTACTGGCAACACACACTGGTCAAAGACTTTCGTCTTGAGACACTGCGGTATTTTGGACGAGAAGAAATTGCGTAGCTTTCCGAACGCTGCCCAACCGAGTCAGATTCGACGATTGACTTCTTTCTCGAAGTTGGACTTACCTAGCTGGACAGTTTGTCCTAGGTATACATAATCGTCAACAACTTCGAGTGTAGATTCTCCGATGTTTACGGGTATGGGTGCTATATGGGAATTCGACATAACCTTTGTCTTGTCCATATTCATTTTAAAACCCACTCTATCAGAAGCTCTACTGAGGTCATCGAGCATTGTACCGAGGTCCTCCATGGTCTCAGCCATGACTACTATGTCGTCGGCAAACCGAAGGTGAGTGATGTACTCGCTGTTTATGTTAATGCCTAGCCCCTTCCAGTCCAGAACCTTGAAGACATCCTCCAATGCAGCAGTGAACAGTTTCGGAGAGATCACATCTCCCTGTCTCACACCTCGCTGCAGAAGGATAGGCGATCCTATACTATTAAAATAAAATAAAAACAGTTTATCAGAATTTTGACGCCGCGTGTCCATGCAAAATTAGAACTCTACGTCATCGATTCATGACTTATGTCCGCCTCCACGGTCCGCTCAATTATTCATGAGTTCCATTCTAACGGCGATGGAACATCTTTTTATATCACTATATTTTTTACATATTCCCTTGAGGAAAGTATAATTCGATAATAGGATAATCTTTCTGTTTTGTGATATATCTGGATTTACTTCGGGTCAGTTTTCGGGAGCTGTTCGACCTTCAGAAATTGGATTCATATTTTTTGGCACGTATATTGTTTTTTTTTTGGGAAATATAAATCATGAAGTTTTGTGTGTTTACGGGAGCAATGTTATATTACTAACGTTTCATGGGTTTTGTAGTAGTAGAGCTACTTTGTTTAAGAGCTCGTCCGGAGAAGTTAGTACTTCGGTGGTAGTCCACCGCACCTACTTCTTCGCCAAATAGTGATGCTTGCATTGCTGTGTTTCGGTCTGAAGGGTACGGGTGCCGGTGGAATTACAATCACATGAGACTTTCCATCTTCATGTCTCAGTTTGGCGAACTGACTTGCGGTACCATTTAGGCAACAGCCATGGCGGTTTAAAGTTGTTATGGGCAAAGGTAACTGTATAAGATAAGGTGGGCCTTTAGCTCGTTTCGCCATAAAAAAAAAGTGAAATAAAAACAGGATTCGAAAGCATAACACATGATTTACTTATAATATCTTTCCAACCCGAATGTGTGACTGTAGTGTATGCAGATATCTATGTATCGTACCACAAGCCTACAAACAGTATCGTGACGTTGCCTCGGGCGCATACGCCGCTTGCTTATAAATACCGGTCCGGGTAGTGGGGCGCTCATATTTCGATTCCGCTCCCAAGCACCCCAACCCCTTGGTCGTGGCGGCCACCGTCTACCAGCCATCCGCTATCAGCAAAACCCGACGTCCCAGACACACACTCATTGAGCCCGATGACGATATCACACTCCTCCAGGAGTCAGATAAAAGTACAAGCACACTCCGACGCCGTCGTCCAAAATATCGTCCCCGCCGGCGAGGACCGACGCGACACACACACAGAATCCGAGAGTCCGACTCTCGAGAAACAGTAACACATGCCGACGCAGCACCGGCTGCTGGGGGGATCAGTGGCGGGGTCCCCCTGCTGCACCCTGAGTCGAGGTCCGAGCTCCCCCCTGGGGACGCCCTCACGGTGTAAGCAACCGGAGATAATCTCGTCACGCGAGACCGGCCCTATGCTCTAGAGTAGTTCCTAGGAGCAGGCTATTGCGTAGCCACTGGTTAGGTTTTCTAGGTAGGTCTTAGCCTCGCCGGCGAGGCTTGCCGCTTCACGGCGTTTAGCACGTCATCCGATAGGGACCGAAAGTCCGCTACTTTCGAGGTAACCAATTCGATGCAGCAACGGCTGCTAGGGGGACATAGGAACTGCGGGGTCCCCCTGCAATGCCCTAGCGAGGTTCGAGCCCCCCCCTCGGGGGGCGCCCGCCCGATTAAGCGCGGTATTGATGCCGCGCGCATCTAGTTTGTAAGTATGTAGGGAAAAAACCTTCGGCGAATGGAGTCCCACATGGGACTCTCCGCCAACTAAGTCCGGTTAAGCAGAAATGGGACTTCGGTCCCACCTGCGAGAGCCCATTCGAAAAAAAAAAAAAAAAAAGTGGGGCGCTCAGTCGTTATCCAACTGTCGGCCCGTGCGGTGGTGCGTAGGCGAGTCAACTATTTATACTAGGAGTGTATTGTACATATGGCGACGAGGAGAAAACCGTGAGTTTTATTTTTTTAATCCCTATAGAAAAATAATGATGATTATTCATAATAACAAACAATGTTTACAAAAGAAGGAAGTATTTATTCCAATCTACCCTCGATTGAGATAAAAATGTTTTTAGTATTCTAAAGGTGTTTATATAATAAAAACATGAATACTTAGTTCCTTAAATTAATTATGTGGGTTACAAAAATAAAAATTAGTTACAAATCGAGTTGCCATGTTTTAATAAAACGTACAAAATATTGTTTCATAATGAATAAATAGATTTAACACGTTCAATGTATACAGTATTATACAGTAACAGTACAGTACAGTATTATTGTGTTTACAGTAGTATTTCTTTGAAATTAAAAAAGTGTTTTGTTGCTTATTATTATGTGACTATTTACATATGCTATTTTTATATGCTACTTTAGTTGTGAAGGAAAATCACTGGTATTATTCATCTGATTGATAAAACCGTCATTTAACGTCGTCTTCGTCTACAATAGAACATACTGAAAAGTCATCATAGCATGACAGTAATAGCAGTAGGCCATACCTACTGGTCATTAAATTGACAGTCATCACAGAATGACAGTAATAGCAGTAGGTCTTAACCTACTGGTCATTAAATTGACAGTAATAGCAGTAGGTCTTAACCTACTGGTCATTAAATTGACAGTCGTCAAAGAATGACAGAGATAGCAGTAGAACTTAACTACTGGTTATTAAATTAACAAATCATTATAGAATGAATGACAATAACAGCAGTAGTTGGATACCTACTGGTCATTAAATTGACAGTTATCAAATAACAAAAAGGTTAGCAGTGGTAGTCACATTAAATACTGGTCATTAAATTGGCAAATATACCGAGGTTGGCTCTGGAGGTTTGTGCAAATCCATCATTTGTTGGTTCCAGGTAATTATTTGGAAAAAAAAAAAAAAAAAAAAAAAACATGAATTCTCATCTCACACTAGAGAAATTTGATTGTGAGGGGGAACCTTCATCAGTAGGAGCGAGATGGGAGCGCTGGAAGAGGGCACTCCTGATCTATCTGGAAGCTGCTGCAATAAAGAGTAGTGAGAAGAAACGTGCTTCACTACTACATTTTGGTGGATTAGAGTTACAGGAAATATTTTATAATATACCAAATGCAAACATATCACCAGCAGATGGAGTTGATGTCTTCGAAGTGGCTATAACCAAACTCGACGCATATTTTCTACCAAAACAGAGCAAGGTTTATGAACGTCATCTGTTTCGATTGATAAAACAAGAAGCAAATGAAAAGTTCGAAAAATTTTTAGTACGTCTTAGACAACAAGCAGATAAGTGTCAATTTAAGGATAAAGACGATCAATTAATTGACCAAGTAACAGAGAAGTGTTCCTCTAAAGAGCTTAGGAAGAAGATTTTACAGGCAGGCGACACGATAACATTAACAAATATGATTGTCGAAGCTAATACCCTTGAAGCTGTAAGCCGTCAGATTGAAGAATTTGGAGGGAGTAGCACATCGACTGAAAATGTAAATACAGTGAACAGAAAAACAGAACTAAAAGAAAAAAATACTGATAAGAAGTGGACAAGGAAATCAGGGTGCGGAAGATGTGGAAACTCTGGACATGCGTCTCAAGACAGCAAATGTCCAGCAAGAGAAAAAGATTGCCACAAGTGCGGGCTAAAGGGACATTTTAGACAATTTTGCAGGACAATGACACGGGATAGAACGAATAAAAGGAAATATGAAGGAAATAATTACAGACAAAGTGAAAGTAAGAAATTTAAAAGAGACAACCAAAGAAACAATACAAATCAGATAGATCAAACAGAATCTGAAGACATACAATATGTATTCAAAATCGATGATGATAGTCTATTAGATTGCTATATTGAGGGCATGAAAGTTAAAATGTTAGTGGATTCGGGATGCAAATGCAATCTGATAACAAGTAAAACCTGGAATACTATAAAACAAAATAAGGTACAGGTCCGTAACCAAACAGCTAGTTGCAATAAGATTTTTTATGCTTATGGGAGTAAGAAAGCCCTTGACCTAATAGGATCCTTTGACGCGAATGTGAAAATCGCAGATAGGTCAGAAAACGCGACGTTTTTCGTAATTGCTGATGGAACTAGAGACCTGCTTGGGAAAGATACTGCCATGGCTATGGGGGTACTTAAAATCGGATTGGAAATCGATCAAATGGAGACTGAGACAGTATTTCCAAAATTCAAGGATGTTTTAGTGGAGGTTCCAATCGATGAGAAAGTACAACCAGTTTCTCAACCGTTAAGAAGGATTCCCATACCACTGGAAGAAAAAGTTGTTAAGAAAATAAAAGAACTCTTAGAGAAAGATATTATTGAAGAAGTTCAAGGATCCTCGAGATGGGTTTCGCCAATAGTGCCGGTTTTAAAAAACACTGGAGATATTCGCATTTGTGTAGACATGAGGCGGGCAAATAAAGCAATTCTACGTGAAAATCACCCATTACCTACCATGGACAAGCTACTGCCGAAAATGAAAAGTGCGAAATACTTTTCAAAACTAGACATTAAGGATGCTTTTCATCAGATTGAATTACATCCTGATTCCCGACACATTACAACCTTTATTACAAGCAAAGGCCTCTTCAGATATAAAAGACTTATGTTTGGAATATCTTGTGCCCCAGAAATTTTTCAAAAAACCTTAGAACGGATGCTATTGGGATGTAGCGGCACTATTAATTTCATAGATGACATTTTGGTATATGGACAGGATTTGGAAGAACACGATCAAAGATTGAAAAAAGTAATGACAACTCTAAAAGAAAATAATGTGGTACTGAGGAAGGATAAATGTATATTCAGGAAACAAAAGGTTCAATTTTTAGGACACGAATTATCACACGAAGGGGTAAAACCACTAGATAAGTATGTGTCCACCATTCAGGAATTTCGTCCACCTATGAATATAGGTGAGCTTCAGAGCTTCTTGGGATTAATAAATTATGTTGGGAAATGGATTCCAAATTTGGCAACAACTACTGAACCACTGAAAGAATTGCTTAGAAACAAACAAAGCAAAACCGTCGAATTAAAAAATCTTTGGGGCAGAGAACAAGAATTTGCATTTAACGAATTAAAATCAGCTTTGTCTAATATTCCTACTCTAGGGTACTATGATGTCAAAGATCGGACTGTAGTAATAGCAGATGCCAGTCCAGTAGGCCTAGGAGGAGTATTAGTTCAAATGAATGATCATGGACCAAGGATTATAGCGTATGGTCATCGAACACTAACTGACTGTGAAAGGCGATATTGCCAAACAGAAAAAGAAGCCTTAGCTTTGGTCTGGGCTGTGGAACATTTTTATGTGTTTCTGTTTGGAAAGGAATTTGACCTAGTGACAGACCATAAGCCGCTTGAAGTCATATTTGGTCCTAAATCAAAACCATGCGCAAGGATCGAAAGATGGATATTACGCCTTCAAGCGTACAAATTTAAAGTTATATACAAACCTGGCAAAGAAAATATAGCAGATAGTTTATCAAGATTGTGTAAAATGAATAAAACATCACAGGACGAATCTGACAGCTATATACATCAAGTTATTGAAGGAAGCAGACCAATAGCAGTATCACTAGAAGAAATTATGGAGGCTTCAAAACAAGACAAGGAAATATTAAAAGTAAGAGAAGGTTTGTATCATAACAAATGGGATGAACAGGTGAAAAATTTCAAAATTTTCCAAAATGAATTGTGTTTTTACGACGGAATTTTATTGAGAGGGACAAGAATAGTTATTCCGGAAAAATTGCGCAGTATAGTTCTGACAGCAGCTCACGAAGGGCACCCAGGAATAGTTCTAATGAAGGCAAGACTAAGAACTAAAGTATGGTGGCCTAGATATGATAAAGAAACTGAGAAATTGGTCAAAAGCTGTAAAGGTTGCACGTTAGTTTCAGCCCCAAATCCTCCGAACCCATTGAAGCGACGGGCATTACCAAGTGAACCTTGGGTAGATATATGTGTTGATTTGTTGGGACCTTTACCAAGCAGTGATTACATATTTGTGATCGTAGATTACTTCAGTCGATATAAGGAGGTAAAGATTTGTCGACTTGACTTAAAATTAGTCAAGTTGATAAAAAAAACTGGCAAGAGGCTTTATTGCAATATTTAGCTATGTATAACAGTACACCACATAGCGTGACTGGTAAAACTCCAGCAGAATTATTTTTCAATCGACAATACCGTGACAATATACCTATGGCAAGAGACATTACACATACGCATAAACCAGAAGATTCAGATGTTAGAGAGAGAGACCAGGAAAAGAAAGAAATGGGAAAAGAATACACAGATAGTAAAAGAAAAGCACGCGAATGTCAATTAGTGCCTGGAGATAAAGTTTACCTAAAAAATATGGTCAAAAATAAACTAAGCCTAAATTATGACCCAACTTCCCATACAGTGGAAAAGAGTATAGGAGGAGACATAAGTGTTCGAAATGATTTAACTGGGAAAGTATCCCGGAGAAATGTAGTTCATTTGAAGAAAGTTGAAGGTCAATGGGAAGTTGTAAGTAAACAAAATAAAGACAATGATATAGAACAGGATTTAAATGAATCTGAAAATGAAACAAAAGAAAGAGAGGAAGAGTAAACAGAAAATATTTTTAAATTAAATTAATTGTGATTTTGTTATGTTAAAGGAGATATCAATTATTCATGAATAAAAAATTATTATAAATGTTTTACTAAATAATTCCGGAGCAGCTGATCAAATACAGCTAAATAAAACAAGGAAGGGAATGTAGTGTATGCAGATATCTATGTATCGTACCACAAGCCTACAAACAGTATCGTGACGTTGCCTCGGGCGCATACGCCGCTTGCTTATAAATACCGGTCCGGGTAGTGGGGCGCTCACCTTCGGCGAATGGAGTCCCACATGGGACTCTCCGCCAACTAAGTCCGGTTAAGCAGAAATGGGACTTCGGTCCCACCTGCGAGAGCCCATTCGAAAAAAAAAAAAAAAAAAAAAAAAAAAAAAAAGTGGGGCGCTCAGTCGTTATCCAACTGTCGGCCCGTGCGGTGGTGCGTAGGCGAGTCAACTATTTATACTAGGAGTGTATTGTACAGTGACAAAAGGAATAAAATTAGTTTTTGCAAAACATGTGAGAAAAGTTTAAAAAGTAAGAATTAATGGCAAAAGTTAATTAATATCAGCCAAAAATTTTATTGTTAGGCAAACTTCAGTGACATTGACACTACAAAATATCAATATTAATGTAATTACTCCAAATTGTGCCTTAATTATTAATTTCTAGTAAAGTTACTTTATTTTTAAATTATTATAACTTATCACTGAAATTCTAATAATTATATAGATCAGTAACTTGCGGTTTCCTTTTTAAAGCAGTTAAGTACCCATTTCTTTATTTGTTCCAATTCTTCCAAAACTTGTAAAAATTACATAAAATATTCTTCTCATTATTTGTGCAATTCACAACATAATAATTCTTGTGATCCATTTCCTTCTTTAGCTCATAAACATCGAAAAGACAGCGAATTTAACGTGGAAATACAAAACACAGCCCTGATATGTTTTTCATATCTGCCACAGCGTGTGCTGCGATCGATTTGACTGTCCCCACTGCCATCTTGCACATAGCCATAAGGAACGATATGAAACACGACACACCAAATATAAGCGCGAGCCCGCAGGCTAACTTCGCCGTTCCTGTCCTAGACCCGCCGGCGACAACCCAGGCAGTGCGTCGCGGTTGCGTTGTATCACTATGGCCGCCATCACAGAAATAGATAGAATGGTTGTAGTCACAGTTTTACTTGCGATTCATGCGTGGCAACTTTCCGAACAAACTACGCCTTACATTTTGACGTAATTATTTTAAAAGAAAATTTAATCAAATTTACTTTACAGCTTTTGTTTCTGCAGTTAGAAACAGCAAAATAAGGCATTTTTGCGGGTTTTTGTTACAGTATTTATAGAAACAAGTCATAACATAAGGCGTGCTGAGAAAGGATTCGAAATATCCTGCACTATGCTGCATGGTGCAGCCACGCGTGCCCTGCCCACATGGCCATTCTATATTTCTGTGACCGCCATATTAACTGGCCACACTGGAGCAGGGCACGTGCTGTCAACTGTACAATGATATTACAAAGCTGTCAGTATTACGTTCCTTGATCCGGTAAGCCGAGGTCAGATCGTATAGGAGGGCAAGTTATTGTCACAAATTACGGCGTTAGGGATAATCAACGCCCGACCAATGCCTTTGAGCTAAGCCTGGCAACAGTGCCGAAAAGCTGTATCTATTGATCTATTGGCTCATTCCATTTCTGATTAAAAACCAAATTTTTCTTCTTCAACTAGTACACTTAATTATTTCCCAAGGGACTTACTGAATTTTCCTAAGTGCTCTATGATTAGGAAAAAAAATATAATAGAAATAGTACCCATGAGTAATAACTTAAGTGGAATCTTTGTTCCCTCATGGTGATGCTTATAGTAATTAGTTAAGCGTGGTAAGGGGCAGAGCTTGACCAAATGACCATCGAGTTGAACGGGTGAGATTAATGGAGTATATTATTTTAACTTCGTTTTATTGCTCTAAGGGCTAGTTTTCAATCATCTGATAACTTTTAACTGAGGAAAAAGATGTGACGCTTTAATAAGAAATAATAATTTTCACACACTACCGCTCCATTAAGCAAAGACTTAACCCTATTTTTTTGTGTTTTTGATTGCATGATCTTTTTTTCATGAATAATTTTATAATTATGTTTGGAAATAAATTTTGAATAATTGGGTTGAATAATAATTGATTTTATGGATGTACTCGTAGCTTAGCGATTTGTGTCTCTAATATCAACCTTTCCCATTGAAAAAACATTGTTAAATATGACGGTGGAAAATTGCAAAGAATCGCCGTTAACAGAAAAAATACACTCGAAAAAGAAGAAACGAAAATCCACCATAAAACACAACACAATGTCCCACAAAACATCTACATAAAGCAAAGGAATTCTTTGAGCTGATTAACACATTGCATTTTCAATTTTGCATTTCACGTTTTACATGCAAAAAATAATTTCATTTAGCTCGTATTTTCATGAGAACTGAAGTCTCGTGGGATGTGTTTTAATAACACTTTACAGCTGAGAGCTTTTGGTCTAATTGCTGAAAAGTTTTCAACATCGCATAGAGATGGATGATGCATTTTTTTGGTTTTCCAGTAATATGATGTTTTAGAGTTAATAGGTGAGTCATTTATGTGTGTGAATTTTGTGTTTTTATAAAGGCAACTTGTGTGTATAAAATTTTCATAACTGATATAGAAGCAGTCGTTTATTGTCGACTAGCTGACACCCGCATCTTTCCGTGGTATGACGATAAAAAATGTTTCTTCATACAAACCTTTCCACCCCTTTTTACCTCATTCAAAAATCACTCCTTAGTGCATCCTTAGGATACTGAAGAAATATTTCTACCAAATTTCAAATCTTTAGGTCTCCCAGTTTAGGCTGTGCATTGTCTGTTAATCAGACAATCACGGTACTGTTTTGTAGGTATGGACAGAAGATATGGTGATATCTTTACTTAGAGTATCAGAGTGATAATTTCAATCATAGTTTCGCTCAAAATTGAAGCACAAAAACAATCACAGTGTGCCCGCAAGTAGACATGGGCTAACTAGCTCCGGTAAAAGATTGTATAGGTGATATATCATTCCAAGTAATCCGATTAGCATATCCATATCTGCTTAATATATCCGGGACTGAAGTTACTTTACGTTGCATGCTATGTCCGAGAGTGGTCCGAGATTGATAACTCCGGCTTCTAAATAAATCCACCGGAGTGAGGCTGGATATATTGTAGCCGATTTAATAGATCCGCGAAACAATGATTAACTAAAATTAGTTTTTCGTTCCGAATCGTTGTCGTCAGTGTCGAATGTCAGGCGTTGGAGTATAGGATATGTTTATTTTTTTGAAAGTGAAAGAGTGATACATATCTGCTTTGGGATATATATCCGAAGATATAGATGTGTCCGGAGTTACCCATGCCTACCCGCAAGCGGCACGTAAAATGATCACCGAAATGCACGCAGGCGCGCGAAAAATGTACGGAACGTAACGGTTCTAAGACTTTCCTTTCCAATCATTTTATTTTTTAAATTACCTTCTTAAATGTTTAACAAAATAAAATAGTTTATATCTAGCAGTGAGCAGATACAGGATAAAATAAGGTTGAATATTATACCTATAATACATAAAGTGAATTCAACCCAACACAGTTCTAATGTAAATATTCGTTATCAGTCTAATTTTGTAAATGACTTTCTTGGATGTTTAACAAAAAAAAATTGGTTTATGTCTAGCAGTGGTACAGGATAAAATAAGATTGAGTTTTATTATTATTATTATTATAAGCCTGAAGTGTCCCACTGCAGGGCAAAGGCCTCCCTACTCTCCTTCCACTTCTCCCTGTCTTTTGCTACAAGCGTCCAGTCCTTTTGGAAGGAGTCCAGCTCATCCCGCCATCTCCGTCTGGGCCTGCCGCGTTGACGTCTGCCATGTAAAGGGACCCATTGAGTTGTTAGTTTGGCCCAGTGGTCGTCTGACATGCGGCAGATATGTCCAGCCCAGTTCCACTTTAGAGTGGCAGCCTTACGGGTGACGTCAGCTATTTTTGTTCTGGAACGGATTGTTGTGTTTCTTATCCGGTCTACAAGTTTTATGCCCAGAACACTCCGTTCCATCGCTCTTTGGCAAACCTCAAGCGTGGACCTCAGTTGACTTGTCAAAGACCATGTTTGGGATCCATATGTGAGGATGGGAAGAATGCACACGTCCATGAGTCTTCTTTTAAGGGATAGAGGTAGATCACCCTTCATTCGATCTTTCATAGCCCAATAGCTCCTCCAGGCATTTTCGGTGCGTCTTGCAACTTCTTTGTTTTGTCTTGCCTGGAAGGAAACTATTTGACCCAAATAGAGATACTCATTGAGTTTTATGTAATATATAAATTGAATTCAACCCAACACAGCTCAAATGTAAATCTTCTTTGTTGTCCACATGATAATAATGTATGAATATGTTAACATAATACATATTTCTTGCCATCAATATTATATCGACTTCATACACAATCTTGTACACAAGAATATATTTCTCGTCCGTTCCACTTGACATAACGGACCATTTACTTTTAACAGCCCGTCATACAATCCAAGGACGGTAGTTAGTAAGAAATGTTGACAGCCCATAAATATTAGAGGCATTAGTTTTTCGCGTGGCCCGTTAACTGGCAACACCCAAACAAATAATAAAATTGTTAAGACATCAAAAGTTTGAGTCGAAATTGGTTTAATGACAGGAGTTTCCTAGCTTTTATGAATGGGTGCAGACATTTTGTAAACGGTGCTGAAAATTGCGTGATTTGTAGGTACAAAATAAACAGAATTTAAGCGGATTTAGAGTCAATTGTAGACGACTTTATGGTTAAAAAAAATGAGTCCAAAGGCATGGCAATACGGGATGTCCCATTGCTATGCTTCATGGAGGAAAACATTAAATTTTACTTAAAGGAGACTATATTTTATTTTTAAAGTAAGAAATTTTGCATTCAGAGACTTAAAAAATCTCTTGCCTGTGTTGGGAATTGAACTAACACAATCGCGAAGCAGTACCATCCTGTATTTCATAGCTTATGTTGATAGATCTTTACATGGCCAATATAATAAGGATAAAATCTGTTCAATAAACATACTGTCTAAAAACTTTTTAACAAAAAATTTAACCGACGAAAACAAACTGAAAAGCGAAAAATTAAATGAAGCTTTTAGTCTTAATAACTATTCTCCTAACTAAACTAATGTAAATAAATTATCTTCGTTGATTGTCCATTGTATGTCTGATACACATTACATTGCAATTAATTTTGTGGTGGTTAAATTGGGAAGCACAAGATTTTGACCCTATCCCCTGAACTAGGCGTAAACTTGTGTCTCAGGAGATAGTGTTCCGCCATCGTTAGTCTAAACAATAAGTCTTAAAATATTTGTGTGTCACTACTATTTTTTTTTCTCATCAATTTATTGACTATAAGATGTATACAACAAACTTGTTAGAAAAATACAATTTTCTTTTATTTGCCATATAACATTAACAACTACCTTATCAATTGGCTGTTAGGTTTTGCAAATAAGAATGTGTTCGATTCTTCGCAGAAACAACTGCTTTTTCAAAAATCATCACGACTCCTTTGACGCCTTTTCTCTATACTGTATAGTTTTTGATTTAGCCCTACAGCACTATTTTCAAATATCATTATGGATAAAAAGTTGTTAAATCTGACAGAAATAAGTTCTATTATTTGAAAATTGTTTCTTATCTTGAAACAATAAAGCATTGAAACACGGTGTCTAGCACCTGAATCCATTTTTAACTACTTAGCTATTCCAATCCATTTTGTAATAGACTTTATAAACTGCAAAGAAATACGAAAAGATAGACATCAGATTTATGAATTCATTTAAAATTCTATTAAATTGAAATCACCCATTAAGTTACGAAACCTGTCTGCCTGTCTTTACGGTGTATAAAATTTCAGATTACACGTAATGAAACAACGCAGGTACCGCAATGAATAATATTTGGTACAGACAGAAAACTTTGCAGCAACTATTTTGATTCCAAGAAGTTAAATTTTCATAAGGCGACAAATCTGACTGAATTGAAAAAAACCGGCCAAGTGCGAGTTGGACTCACGCAATAAGGGGTCCGTACCACCCATCGACCTGATAGCTCCTAGAAACGGATTTAATTTACGAGAGTTCATCAAAATACATCAACGTACCGTGCGCGAAATATGATTTTTTGCATCTATTTCTTACGCAGGTACCACCACATATGTCTGTGTTTGCCCTATTTTTAGGATTTGTTGCTAAACTACATAGTATCCACTATAATCGGACCAAGTTTGACTCTGGTATGTATTACCGTTTTGAAGATAAAGCATGAAGAAAATACGTTCAAAAAATGAATTTTTTTAGAGGTTTCCTGTATTTCCTTTGATTTTAGACTTTTTTTTAGTTTTTAGTGTGTTTCGTGATAGGCACCATAGTAACACATATTCTGTGAAAATTTCAACTGGTTATCTAGTACCGTACACAGATACAGCCCTGTGACAGACAGACGGACGGACGGACGAACGGACAGCGTAGCGAGAGTAATAGGGTCTTGTACCCTTTGGGTACGGAATTCTTAAAACGGATGGTGTCTGGGGACACCTGATAGAAGCGAAGCTTCTTCGCATTTGCAAGCGCGGATTGAACGTGCGCATAGAGCTGTTTGTGTGTGTGTTTGAGACAGTAGTGTATCTGCGCGCTAAACGAGGAGAAGTTAACGGTAACGTTTTTTATCCATTTACGCCCATACAAGCATTGTTTCAAAATATTTTTTTATTTACATTATTAGGGTACATTGTCTGCGTTCTACATCGCATAGCTTAATGATAGCATAGCCTCAGAGTGTAGTTAAGAAGAGCCATTTTTCTGTCTTACATTACCATTATTATCTTCCTTGCCTTATAGCTTATAGATCAGTATCGTGTGGGTACTACCAATTGACTACTTCTTTAAATCACTTCTCACGACCCTCATGAAACATAAAAGCAAGCCATTTTTTACTTAAAGATTACATTCAATTGGTTTTCACAATTGTATCAAACGTAAGTAACACAGAAGGGATCGATCAATCACTTATATTTTTAAATATTTTCAAACGTGTCTTCTAAGCGGTTTGTGTCGCAGACAGCTGAACAATTAAAGGATAATTAGATTAACAAAAAAAATCCTTCAGATGTTGCCCGTCTGCTTAATATCAACACAAAGAGGCACACTTAATTTATGCTATCATAAACAATTTATTCATGAGTATCTTTTGTCTTGTCTTTGCCTCCTTTGGAATTGTCGTAATAAAAGTATTATTACATTAGTCGTGAATAGGGTTGTCAAAACGAAGAAAAAATATGGTTTTTCTCCCTTAATGATGTAACTATTTATTAATCTACAAGATATGGTTTGAAGCTTAGCGCTGTTATCCAATTTCATGAAAATGTATTATCATGTGACATGTAACTTATGTAGCGACTTAACTGTTACCGAAGTTAATAACGGCGGTAAAAGCTACCTAGCCATATTTATAACACTGTTGTACAGGTAAATCTTACCGGATTGCCAGCGACTCGAAATTTCTTGCGTTTTTTGTAAATTGTAACTCTATTTCGCGTTGTTTATAAATCAAAATATGATTCGCAACAGTAATAATAATATAATATTAATTTACTAAATAATACTCATAAAAAGTCACTTATTAATTTACTAACAAATTTTCGATTAAGAAGCTTGTAGAGCTTTTTTGCAAAAAAACGCAAATAATTTTGATTTTCTCGGGCTATCCGGTAGCATCCTCCTTAACATTTTTCTAGGTGAGTATGAGATATTCTCAAGGGTCAAAAATAATACGTTTCAAAAGTGAAATATTGACAGCGAAGTTAAATTTTTTCTCAAGATCTTTTAATGAATTAAAGTGGTCAGTTACCAAATAGGGCAGCCCTACTTATACCTATTGTTAATAGCAAAAATAACGTGGTCATGTATCGTTGAAGGATTTCCAAAGTAATATAATAATATGGCTATTATCATTAATGTAATGGCCATCTCGAATGTACATCATACACGACGTTAAGCAGTAATTGCTCTGCTGGTCGCCTATTGCTAAGTTGAAGAGCGGAGGATTTTGGACCATAAAACAAAGATGTTAAGAGTGAATTGACCAAAAGATAAGTTTTAAGATTCATTATTATGGAGATGGGCTAAAATTAGTAGTGCAATCAAAAACTTTTGCACTAACCATTACGTGTCGTTATTTTTAATGAATTTGAATTTTAACTATCTTGATGACGTAATAATATTCTTGACAAGATTGCATTTTGTTTCCTCCTTGTTGCTAGTTATAGTTATATATTCTTCAGATAAATAGTTCTTCTTCCATGTCATTGTACATCAGCCATATTTCATTTGCTACCTTTTTATAGGTGGTAGTTAAGTATCTTTAAAATCTTCAGTGTGGCCTGTTTAAAGACAAGACAGCTTTGAAATTGGTTCATAAATTTAAGACTATTACTAAGCGAAGATCTATGATATTATTACATAAAATTGGTGTACTAGGTGAAATAAGGCTCGAATCAGGTTCAAACGGTAGAACCAACACGAGCGGAAACCATAAACGAGATAAGCTATAGAGGAGGTGGCATTTGGAGAATATGCAACAATTTTAGTGCATGTGTACAGAAAATGTAAATGATAGTTATTATTTTATGTATTCCAATCTTTAATATTGAGATCGTATTAAATTAAAGACAAATAAAAATAACTAGTTTTACATAATACATAATTAAAGATAGTAATTTAGTATTTTAAACGGTTATTTAGGACCTAATGGCAAGATTATAATTACTCCCTTATTAGCTTTTCTGCACGATATTAACTATTTTTCACTATTTGTTTCAATTTGAGTAACAAAATTATAAGAATATTCTTTTAACGGAATTTTATTTTCAACCCATGTCTGTAACTGTATAGTTTTTTCGCTATAAAAATCCCTAACTCCCTTTTCACACAGCCCACACAAACCATATCTACATAAAACCTTCATACATCTGAAACATCAAAGGCTCCAAGCAGGGGTAAATGACGTCACATCCTGCTATTATTGCATGGTACCCACAATTTGCCTTTCATAAATAACTGGCTGCCGGCAACTAAACCCTACTGTTTATGGATCTTACATAATTAAGGCTATTAGTAACGAAGTGGGCTAACCTGAGTTCCAGATTTAATTGGGTCTTAATACTAGGCTAAGTTAAGCAAAAATATTTGGCTCTACATTGTTAATTGGAAAAATTATTTTAACACGTCTCTTTATTATACATACATCAGTTAATACAACAGAGAAAGCTAAAAATTACAATAGGAGGTCTTATCGCACACGGTGATCTCTTCCAGACAATCTTTGGATGTACTGGAATAAAAGAAAAACTTAATAATAATTCTTAACAAGTATCAAATGAATTATTAATCTGTTTTGTTATTATTAAATAGGTAATACACAAAAAACTTAATTTAATTTTACCTACACACAAAAAACTTAATTTAATTTTATCGCCAAGCATTATGTACAGGAAGTCAATTTTTTTTTCTGACCACCCGTGCTATTTGATTTCATCCTGTTTATGCAATATTAGTTTTTACTGATAGATACATAAAATGTAGGTACTGGAGATACGTTAATAACGAATAATACCTAAATACTTAACTATTGAAAACAATATAATTTAACCCGAGAGGTATCCATAATTGGATCTGATCCAGTTTAGAATTAGAATCGTAAAAATAAAATAGACTGTGGGGAGGGAATAGCACGTTCAATTTTGGTGATGACCGAATTTTGTACTTATACCACAGATTACTTATAAGTTACTACATAACTTATGCTGTGAAAATAATTTGTCATTTATCTCTCATGATTCTCTAATGTTTACTAAGTTGCTCCTCTCTATTCCACATAAGTAATATTTTGTTGTATTGTGATGTATTTGTTTGTCGTTTAGTGTTTTGTGGATTTTATGGCTGAAGGGACATAATTTTTATGATATTAAAGATTTTTTAACATTAGGGTATCATACTATGCACATGGGCAGGGTATAATACTATCCAACCGGCTTGCCAAGCGTGGCGATTGTAGTATATCCCCCCCTTTTGGAGGAGGCTTATATCCAGCAGTGGACCTCTTTCGGCTGAAATGATGATGATGATTATGCACCTCTTGTAATTACGGATAATTTATGATTTTAACTTCGTAGCTACCTACTATTGAAAAAAAAAATCTGTGACATTTTATAGTCTTGACTTCTAATTTGTCATTTAATTATTTTTGCATGCAATGGATACATATTCTCTATAGCTGAACATGTGGGTATTATATTACAACCAGACTGTAACACCTTGATTTGATTCAGGTACGAGTATTTGACGACCTCTGTGGTCTAATGGCTCGGGTGTCGGACTGCTAATCACGAGGTCATGGGTTCGATTCCCGCAGCATTTGTGTGATGAACATGAGTGTTTGTGTTGGTCTGGTTGTTTCTTATGTATTATAAGTATGTATTTACAAAAAAAAAGTATATAAGTATTATATCCATTGTCTAGTACCCATAGTACAAGCTTTGCTTAGTTTGGGACTAGATAGTGGTGTGTAAAAATGTCCCAAAACATGTATTTATTTATTTATTATAATAAATTGAACCGAAACAAGGTGATCCGACAGAAAACCAAAGTCGTTGACATAGCTTATAGGATTAGCAAGCTGAAGTGGCAGTGGGCCGGCCAGATTAGCCGAAGAACCGATAGCTGTTGGGGTAGACTTCTTGAGTGGAGACCGCGAATCGGTAAACGTAGGGTAGGACGCCCTCAAGCTCGGTGGAGCGATGGTATTGGCAAGGTGGCTCGTAGCAACTGGATGCAAGTGGCCAAAGATAGATGTCAGTGGCGTGCCATTGGAGAGACCTATGTCCAGCAGTGGACTAATATAGGCTGATGATGATGATAATAATGATGAATATAATAAAATTATCTTCGTAGAAAACCATTAAAATTTACTTACACTATATTTTTTTTGTAACTTCTTTACGTCAATCAACTTTTTGCCTGTAACATCAGACTAGCATTTTATTTTCTAATTCAATATTAACACCACTATAAAGGTAAGTGCTTACAAGCTGAATCGATGCACTTTTATACACCCTCGAGATCTTTGCATGTTCCTGTAATATGCTGTTACAGAAATGCATTCAACAATAAAAACCGGCCAAGAGCATGTCGGGCCATGCTCAGTATTATAGGGTTCCTTAAGTAGGTGTTACAAACAAATCAAATCTAATATTAATCATGGCTATTTTAGTTTTTGCAATAGACGGCAGCATTGGCGACTCAGATAGTGTTGTTAGTAGCCGCCGCTAGATGGTGCTATAAAGTGCCAAATGCAATAGACGGCAGCATTGGCGACTCAGAGAGTGTTGCTACTAGCCGCTAGATGGCGCTGTACAGCGCCAAATTTAAGAAGTTTGTCATTTTAATATAACACAAAGTTACTTTTTGTATTTTTTTAAAATAGAAAGTAGCTAAAGGAGCATTATTTGCTAAGATCATTTTTCTATATGGTCAATGACCTTTGAACTAGGACGTTTTAAGTATTTTTCAGTTTTCTCTCTATAACTCAAAAATTTATTCTCAAATTATACTCGAAATAATTTTAAAAGAGAGATTTTATAAAGGTGTATGAATGTGGAAGATTATAAGTTTATACCTTGCATAGTTTAGAAATGGCTGGGGGGGACACACATTGCAAGCCACTTTGGCGGGCTATATTTCGCAGATGGTACACCTGATAAAAAAGTTATGTATGAAACATTACCTTCATTTTAGTAGACCTATTCAATGATACCCAACACGAGGGGGTGCAGCGAAAATAAAATTTTCATCCCCATTTCACATGTATGGGCACCACCCCTAAAATACGTAATCACGATTTTTTTATTCATTTAAAATTGAGATATACCAGGCCCCTCAGAAAGTATTGCGAAAAAAAGTTTTTATATATGGGAGACTGGCCAGTTATAATGTTTTTCGAAAATATGATTATTTATAAGTAAAAATAAGTAAGTTCCAATTTCAAAATTTCCCTCCACATTTTTTGCGAGTTAATTCAAAGTATTGTGTCTCACTGAAATATGGATCTGCGCCGGGAACATTTTAGAGCTATGATTTTATACGATTTCAAGTGTCGCCTGAAACCGGATGAATCGTACGATAGACTTCAAATGGCATTCATGGATGAAGGCCCTTCCAAGGCAACCGTGTATCGTTGGTATAACGAATTCAAGCGCGGTCGACCAACTTTGGGGGATGACGAAAGAAGCGGTCGCCCTTTGACGGCTGTTACCGAAGAAAACGTGCTAGCAGTGAAAAATTTAATCCAAGACAATAGGCGAATTACATATCAGGAGATTCAACACATATTGAAGATTGGATCGGGAAGCGTTCACGAGATTCTACACAGCCATCTTCGCGTGAGGAGGATAGTATCACGCTGGGTGCCGCACAACCTCACCGATGCTCAGAAGCAGGCCCGGGTGGAATGGTGCCGTGATATGCTTAACAAATTTGAAGCAGGCTCGTCTCGGCGTGTTTACGACATCGTTACAGGTGATGAGTCCTGGATTTATCAATACGACCCAGAAACCAAGCGCCAGTCGACTGTTTGGGTGTTTCAAAATGAGCCAACGCCTACCAAAGTGACAAAGACAAAGACAAAGACAAAGACATTTATTGCTCAAACTGTGTACATAAATGTAGGTGTTTATCAAAGTTTGGTATCAGCAGGTGAAGCGATCTAGAAGCGGGGGTAAGATTTTGATCGCTAGCTTTTTTAATTTGACTGGCCACTTGGTATCAATTCCCTTACGGGATCAAAGAAGCATTAATGCCGAATGGTATACTACCAAATGTTTGCCAGAAGTTTTCTCTGTTATAAGCAACAAGCGACCAAACACAGGGCTCCGCGGGCTACTGCTCCACCACGACAATGCACCTGCGCACACCGCACTCAAAACGAGGGACTTCCTGGACAGCACGCCAGTCAAACTCCTGGGTCACCCTCCTTACAGCCCTGATCTAGCAACGTGTGACTTCTTTTTATTCCCAAAAAAAAAAATCAGCTCAAAGGGATACAATTTTCGTCGCCGGAAGATGCGCTGGCTGCGTTCGAGCAGGCTGTAAACGAGGTGTCTGCGGCGGACTGGAAAAAGTGTTTTGAAAACTGGTTTAGGCGCATGAATCTTTGTATAGAGGCTGGTGGAAAGTACTTTGAAAATATTTGATAAAAATATATGTACGTATAGAACAATTTTTTTTAGTTTCGCAAAACTTTCTGAGTGTCCCACGTATATCTAGACTATTTTTTAGCAAAATTTCATTTACTTATGTTTATAACTGTAGAAGTTATTAAGCCATAAAGGATTAGGACAGACGGACAGACGGACAGACGGACAGACGGACAGACGGACAGACGGACAGACGGACAGACGGACAGACGGACAGACGGACAGACGGACAGACGGACAGACGGACAGACGGACGGACATGACGAAACTATAAGGGTTCCTTGTAGGACTACGGAACCCTAAAAAACGTAGTAGGTTAGTTACCGTTTATTAAAATATGCTTTGGTATTGCCTCGATGGTGTAGTAAAAATTACAAATCTAAGCAAAGACAAAAATGAGGTTGAAATAAAAGTTTATGAATAAACTCATATTCTACAAATGGTAAAAAATTACTATGCAAAAAAACTGTAATTTTAATTGCATTTTTAAAAGTTTTTTTTTTTTAATTCAAAACTTAATCATGAACACGGACGAATAAAAAAGGCGGACAGAATCTCGCTAAGAAAAGATTGAAACACCAGATTTTTTCTTAAACCCACTATAATTTCGACAATATTTTAATACACCAGATGGCATATTGTTATTTTATTCATGACACTACGACAAAAAATCCGTCATTGTAATTGTGAGATTTGTTGTGTAATCGCGGCTGTTAGACTTACTATGGGTGTGAATGTGTGCATGCCAGCCCGAACCTTAAAGCGAGCCAACTTACTATTTGGTGCTTCACTTATTGCTAAGCGAGATTCCATCCGCCTTTTTTTATTCGTCCATGCCTGAACACAGCACGTTTAGATACATTGCAAGACGATGGGTAAATTCACAGTTCACTATGTCCTACCAATTATTTATTGTTAAATCGCGTGATAGGATGACATCTCAACTCAACTCTACTCAGCCTATCGCAGTCCACTGCTGGACATAGGCCTCTCCCAAGTTGCGCCACAACGCTCGGTCCTCTGCCTTCCGCATCCAGTCCCCCCCAGCCACGTTTTTCAGGTCGTCGGTCAACCTGGCGGGGGGGCGCCCTACGCTGCGTTTGCCGATTCGCGGTCTCCACTCAAGGACTCGTCTGCTCCAGCGGCTATCAGTCCTTCGACAGACATGGCCAGCCCACTGCCACTTCAGCTTACTGATCCTACAAGCTATGTCGGTCACTCCGGTTCTTCTCCGGATAATCTCGTTACGGATTTTATCCTTCAAAGAAACTCCAAGCATAGCTCGCTCCATAGCTCGCTGAGCGACTTTAAATTTGTGGACTAGCCCAACTGTCAGTCTCCACGTCTCGGCACCGTAAGTCATGACTGGCAGGATGCACTGGTTGAAGACCTTTGTCTTCAAACTTTGTGGTATAGGCGACGAGAAGACTCGGCGAAGTTTGCCAAATGCTGCCCAGTCCAGACGGATCCTTCTGTTGGCTTCTTTCTCGAAGTTGTGTCTACCAAGCTGAATTGCCTGCCCTAGGTAGACGTATTCCGTTACAACTTCGAGTGCCGACCCTTCGACGAATATTGGCCTCGGCATTACATGCATATTGAACATGACTTTAGTGTTGTCCAGATTCATGCCGAGACCAACACGTCGAGAGGCTCCGTTTAAGCTGTGCAGCATTTTGCCCAGTTGTTCCAGCGACTCAGCCATTACAACGATGTCATCGGCAAAACGGAGATGTGAGATGTTCTCGCCGTTAACGTTGATACCCTGTCCAGTCCAGTCCAGCGTCTTGAAGACGTCCTCCAACGCGTTAGTGAACAATTTCGGGGATATTACATCCCCTTGTCTCACCCCTCTGCGCAGTTGGATTGGCTTCGTCTTTTGGTCCTGGAGCTGAACGGTCATGGTAGCAGCGTTGTATAGGCATCTCAGCATCTCTATATACCGCTCATCAATGTGAAATCGCTAAAGAGCATCCAGAACTGCACAAGTTTCGATAAAGTCGAAGGCCTTCTCGTAGTCCACAAATGCCATACACAGCGGCTGATTGTAATCTTCAGTCTTCTGTATGATCTGCCGAACAGTATGGATGTGGTCTACGGTGCTGTAGCCTTTTCGAAACCCAGCATGCGCTGGTGGCAGGAATTCGTCGAGTCTTCCGGCGAGACGATTCGTGATGACCCTCGAAAACAGCTTGTATACATGACTCAGGAGGTCAGGAGTGAGATGGGTCTGTAGTTCTTCAGTAGGTTTTATCCCCTTTTTTGAAGAACAAGTACCACCACTATAGTTATATTTGATAGGATGACATACGAAAGCATATTTTGAAACGAGGTATTATGTTGCCTAACGTCAACATAATCATCATACCGGTAACGTTGTTCGAGCCTGTCCTGTAATTTCTTAATCAATATACTTGACAAGAAGATGTTATGCCCAGACAGCAAAAATTTTCAACGACGTAAGTAAAATTTCTGGTCCACAATTTCCAAAGATCGGACATCGTATAACATTAATATAAACTTGAAAATATCGCTGACACGGCTTTGTATGCGACCTGACATTATATAATCCATCCAGGAGGAACAGGTGTATTAATATTCTCATATGGAGGAGACATGCTGATATAGCGTCTGGCCGTCAGATATCGCAGAAGATCGAAAGGGTTTATTTATTAGGAGAATCTCAGCAGAAAGTTTAAACGAACGTTAAAATGTATTTACATGTCACTGGTGGATTCTATGTTATGCCCTTGTTTGCTACGGACTTACATTTAAAACGTATGTAGATAAACTAGAATCATTTCAAATTAGATTTCTAAAACTTCTTGTTAGCAAAACAATTAAAGACCAATGTAATAGTGATTACACAAAATTATTTAAAATATGTAAATTTGTAAAATCCTACCAATCAGTTTGAAACATTAATACTTACTGGCTGTAAACAACCATGGCAGTCAGGACCATAACTTATCATATGTAAATAATAAATATAACACCCGCTTGATGGCTGCTGGCAAATTCGTTGTCCAGAATATCTAATTATTATGGTGATAGAACATTAAGAAAACGCTTGCCTTATTTATTGAATAGTCTACCGGAGGGCATGAGGCACGAAAGTAATAAACGAAAGTTAAAAAACCATTATATAGATTATTGCTAGATTTGAAAATTGTTAGCATATTGTTAGTTTATAGTTCAATTCCCGGAGTCTGGATTTATGCCCGGTCAATGGCAATAGGCTCGCCCCCTATTACATGGGACTGTAACGTAACTGGCGAAATGTAGGTGTACTATACACCTCTGCCTACCCCTTCGGGGAAATACAGGCGTGATGTTATGTTATGTGTTATGTTATGTTATAGTTCAATTATTGTACGGAGACTCGTTCCCACAGTCAAACCGATAACACGGTTTTGCGGGGCAAAGTCATATTATAGAACTTATACCTATATTAATAAATAAATAAATTATAAGACCATTTTGTTTAAAGAATGACCATCTATTATGGAATATATAAAGTGTATCAGAAATACGTAGTCAGGAGCTCATTTAGGAAAAGCTATTGAAGAACTTTTACTATAGGATCAACCTTGAAATCGCGAAAAATAAATAAGCTTTTCTATACATTTTGTATACATGTTCCGTGTGGTGCCGGACGTAAAGAATTGCACCACCCTATATCTTCTCATGGATGTCGTAAAAGGCGACTAAGGGATTCACCAGAGGATGGACAGCAGCGTTCTCTGAGTATTCAACCAACCAACTGCGATCGCCAACCCGCCTGCCAAGCGTGGCGATTATGGCATATTCCCCCTTTCAATTGGGGGATGCCTATGTCCAGCAGTGGGCGTCTTCCGGCTGAAATGATGATACATTTTGTTGTTAATTTATTTAGCTTTGAATATTATAAACATGGTGGGCGTGTTTGCATATTTATGTGTTGGTGGCACAAAACCGGCGACATGCATTTCAATAGTAAATTAAAATACAGTAAATAACATTTCTATTACCTTATTATTTAGATTTATATAGGTACCACCATTATTTTAACCTATCTAATAACTAAACAACCTCACATTGTGCCACTATATTATATTTAACCTAACCCAACATTGAGTCTTTTACAGCTTGTGTTCTCGTTTAGTTCACAAGAAAATGAGCACCGTTTGAGAACATAAAATTTAACAATAAACATGCAACAACACGTAAAGTAACTTTTAAAATGCAAACAAAATACTTTTCAGTTTAAAGAAAAACATTTTTAGCTGTTACAGCTGTTACTTACCACTCGTAAATTTTTTAATTTTAACTGGAAAATGTCTTATTATCATCATTTCAGCCGAAAGACGTCCACTGCTGGACATAGGCCTCCCCCAAGCATCGCCACAACTACCTGTGCCTTCCGCATCCAGCGGATTCCCGCGACCTTCACCAGGTCGTCGGTCCACTTTGTGGGAGGCCTACCCACGCTGCACCTTCCAGTACGCGGTCGCCACTCCAGAACTTTACTGCCCCATCGGCCATCCGTTCTGCGAGCAATGTGCCCCGCCCACTGCCACTTAAGTTTGGCAATTCTTCGGGCTATGTCGGTTACTTTCGTTCTCCTGCGAATCTCCTCATTTCTGATTCGATCACGCAGGGACACTCCGAGCATAGCCCTCTCCATTGCCCTTTGAGTGACTTTGAGCATTCTTATCAGGTCCATTGTGAGCGACCACGTTTCAGTACCGTAAGAAATTACTTATTATAAATTCAAAGTATTACTTGGTTTGACTACCTCGTTGGTCTTTTTTTTTTGTTTTCGAGTGGAAATCCTCATGGATACCCTCCGTCTGGGAGGGCGTAGGGGTATGTCGGACTCTTAACGACTAAAACCACACGGAGGCCATCCTCTGCACAAAATAGAGGAGCTCCGGGAACTCCAGTGGACCGCGCCGGTGACCCTCCAGTGTTACGCCTTTGGCACGTCCCGGGAAAACAACAAGGTTGGTCGCAAGCGTAACTGTTAAACGTCCTGGGTTCAATTTCCTGGTCGGGCAAAATGTATTGTTGGGATTTTAGTCAAGAAAATTTCTCAGTAATCATTTCATAAGTTTCCGCGATCAATTATATTAAAACAAATTTTACCGGATTACATCACGTACATTATTTATTTTAATTGGTTTTCCTGACGTTCGAAAGCTTTGCAGCGTTCGTGGTCGCAGGAAGATTAAGATGACAAGCGTCTTTACAGATATTTCTAAAAAATATTTTAATCTACCACACAATTTTTATTACTTAAAGTCGTTTCGATACATGCAGTAATCACTCACAATATCATTATCTTTTACAGTGTAGCGTGCTGTTTGGGACTTGATTATTTTTAGAACTGGGTTCCAAACAGGTGGTAGCTGCTAACCATCTTCTCTATTAAAATTTCTTAGTAGCAGCCCGGAGTCAAGAAGTAGGTGGTGTTACACCCCCGTGCCTCGGAGAGTACGTAAAGCAGTCGGTCCTGCGCACAGCAATAGATAGAATAGCCATGTGGGCAGGGTGCGCGTGGCAGCACCATGCACCATAATGCAGGATATTTCAAAGCCTTTCTCAGAACGCCTTATTACTTGTTTCTATTAATACTGTAACAAAAACCCGCAAAAATGTCTTATTGCTGTTTCTAACTGCAGAAACAAAAGCTGTAAAGTACATTTGATTAAAATTTATTTTGAAAAAATAATGACGTCAAAATGTAAGGCGTAGTTTGTTCGGAAAGTTGCCACGCATGAATCGCAAGTGAAATTGTGATTACAACTGTAACATACCTCAGAAGGGAATCATATAATTGAAACAACTAATCAATCAACGCAATAACATTATTTATTGCTAAATCAATATGGCATCGTCGACAATAGAGACAGCCCCAAAATCGCCCGCCCGTCACCGCTTCCTAGTGCTTGAGCTGGGGAGAAGAAACGGCGCAACAAACTCCCCAGCAACACATTTCTGTCTGTAGTATTTTTAATAGAGTCTATACAATAAAATTATATCACTAACCTTACTCGTCACTCAGGCGCCTCGATTTAGACTGAATCTGGCGGTGACTTCTAATAACTGACAACATACTTTAATGTCAAAATGACTTGACAGCTGACAGTGACACTTTAATATTAACTATGACATAAAGTTGATTCGATTATTGTATCTGGCATAACAAGACCTATCCATAGACTCTTCAGTAGCAAATAAATAATATAACTACCCACAATAAGATACGTCTTGTTACACAACCATTCTATCTATTTCTGTGGTCCTGCGCCTGATCTCTCTCCGTTCTGTACCTGAGATTATAAATTAATTAGCTAAGAAATAATAGCTGCACATGTATTTAGTGTCCAATACACTCGCAAGTCGTTTGCCTATCGGAAAATACCTGCTTTATTTTTTCCAAAGCACTATTCTATTTTTTTACTACGCTGCTTACCGTGTCGTAAGAAAAAATTATGTACATACAAAACACGCGTTATCTGTCTCTGTACCTGCAGAGTTTCAAGCTACATTCGATTTACGACTCAAGTCAGCATGTAACAGATACAAGAGTAATAGAATCTTATCTCCTTCGATCTTGCAACGTCGACAAACATACGTAATAAGCCTGCCATGTTTCATTTTACGAAGACTATCAAATTGGTGGCGTTATTGTATATCGGAAACGTGAGCAGTTGCTAAAGTTTTATGAAATAAAGTTAATATAATAATGCGGGAGGAATTAATTATAAACTAGATTCTTGTGTTGGCTTTGAATGAAAAAAATTTGATGCGAGATTTTCACGTGTAATTGTTTTTCTCGTATTTATTATATCACTCAATTGTTCTTTTCTTTGTTAATTAAGTGAGGTAAAATAGTGGTGACAAGTTCTACCATAAATTTTACTACACACAAGTAAAATAACCTAATTGTGTAAATATGTGTAAAGAAATAATAAAGTGTGATGAATTAATTACTTTTTGATTTGAATGTACATAAAACTTTTTAACAAAAAATTTAACCAACGAAAACAGAAACTGATAAGCGAAAAATAAAATGAACCTTATAGTCTTTTCCTAACTAATGTAAATAACTAATTATGATTCGGCGCGAAACAAACAAGCAAAGTGCGTGCAAGTTGCAAGTGGTCAAGCGGAGAACGCATTTTTGGAAAGTTGTATTGTATTGTATTTATTGATAACAATTGTTACAAGTCATTTTTTGTATTGTATTGTATTTATTGATAAAAATTGTTACAAGTCATTTTTTTAAATGACAATCATTCTTAACTTAATCAGACTTCACTTTATCAGAATTAAACATAACATTTTCGTTCATTATAATATTTTATATGATAGTTACTAAATAACACTTAATTTCGTATTTAATTTAAAATTAACATTGCATTGAAAAAAATAAAATTGTAATAGAATTTAAAATTACATTTTAGTTTATTGGCATCAGCTGATTATAATACATCATTATTAAAAACGATGATCCAAAAAATTCAGATAAGTATAAAATTCAATAAGAGTACCCGTGCATCAAAAAGTCGAAAATAAACACTAACTAAAACAAGGGTAATTTCATAAACTCTTCGTCAAAATCATAAAAATAAAATTCACGGTCAATTAGCCATGACTTGAGCCTGTTTTTAATGATAGCGGTAGAAGCTGCTGTTGTTGTTTATCGTTGAAAATTTCTCGTTATATTTGATGTTATGTTGTGTTTTTATTATTTTTTTATTTACGCGTTGAATTGAGAACCTCCTCCTTTTTTTTTCGTCGGTTAAAATACATTACACTCGTTCTTTGGGCAGTCATTTAAAACGGCAAGATATGACTGACTTGTAATGAATTGTAATTTGTACACGATGATTTGTTTTGATTTCATTTTGGCTTTGAATTAAAATTTTGAAGTGACACTATCACGCGTACATTTTATCTAAAAAAAATCTCAATCTTTCTTTTTTTTACTTAATAACCTATGAGGGATAAAATGACAATAACAATTTCTATCATAGATTTAATTACACACTTGTTAGAAGTAATTCTATATGTGTATACATTTAGTTTTCCGAATAACTAGTGCTTCAAAAGTTATGCACGGTGGCTATGCCAAATCAGCATTGGTGTTTTTTATCTACGAAGCAACTGTGTAACAACCGTCGCTCGTTTTATTTACATGATAGCAGTGCGAATTTTATCCAAAGGAACCCAAACAAGCAAAGCGACCGCGTACAAACAACGCTGGTGTTCGGTGCTGGCTTTTTACGGCGTGACGGAAATAAAGCCACGCAACACTTCCGCAAGAGATGGTGCAAGATATGAGAGAGAAAAAAACTACAGTCAATGCAAAATATATTCTACTAACGTTATAATTGCAAAAGTGTGGAAGTTTATTTTTTTGTCCTTCAATCACACTTGAAGCCTCTGATACACAAGTCTGTAACTTGCACGCTTGCTTACCAGCTCCTAACACGTGCCAGCTACTTTCATGTGTATATGTTAACTGGCATGGCAACCTGGCAAACAAGTAGCTAGCACAACATTTTGATGTATTGGCATGCCATATGATAGAGGGATCAGGGGGGACTTCAAAACCGGCACGTGACATGAACGTACGCGGCAGCTACAGGCATGCCAGTGTCACTCAAATCCGTCTCCTTCTTCTCTTCTTTTTTGTCTCATTAATTCAGTTACACATTATTCTGCTAGTAACAATATGACACTATTTAATTCACTTCAATAGCTTTCCGTTAGTTAAAAACTACAAAATGTGCTGTCAAGACTTTGGTAGCGTGGCGTACTGGCACGTGTATACTGCTTGCCAGTTACAGGCATGCAGGTATGAAAATTGCATGCATGTTTACATAGAAATGTATCTACAATGTGCCAGTTACTTGCATGCAACCTATACGCATGTGTATTCCGGCCATAACGGATGGACAGATTTTTATGAAATTTGGCATACAGATATACATATAACTATTAGACTACTTTTTATCTCGAGATAATAAACAGATCCTCTAGCATGAGTTTTTGTGTTATCGTGTAGTTAATGACAAATTTTATACGGGACTTGTTTAGTTCCAAATATGCACACATGGCGCAGGTATGATTTCCTTTTAAAATTTGACGATAACTACACGATATCGCAAAAACGCATGCTAAACGCAAGCTCTGTTCCCGAGAGATGGGCCAGAACGGATTCCTGTGATAAAGCAAATGATACGCGGGCAAAGCCTTGGGAATACCCTAGTTTATATGTATATAAATTTAAGTAACCTTCTATATTTTCTGTCGTGATGACATAAGCTGTGCAAGAATACTTACTGTCCTCACTGCTTCCATGAAATATATTTGCTTCAAATTAGTTTTTGTACTCTTTGTTCTTATGTGTTGTTAAACATAGTTTTTAGTGTACATATTATTTTACTTTAATAAATATAAATAAATAAATAGTTCATGCTATCGTGAACATATTCTTTAATTACAGCAAGATTGGAAGCAAGACTGAAGCAGGCTTTGAAAATTTATTTCGTTCAAGGAATTTTGTCGACAAAATGTACCACCGCGTGTGACCGTATCTACCGTATTGCATGTGACGGTGATTATTCCTTTTTGTATTAAAAAAGTAAGCGCAAAAAAGTCCTTAGAACGTCTTATTAGTCCTTGAGTGGAGACCGTGAATCGGCAAACGCAGCGTAGGGCGCCCCCCTGCCAGGTGGACCGACGACCTAAAGAACGTGGCTGGGGGGGACTGGATGCGGAAGGCAGAGGACCGAGCGTTGTGGCGCAACTTGGGAGAGGCCTATGTCCGGCAGTGGACTACGATAGGCTGAGTTGATGTAAAAAAAGAGAAAGGAAAAAGAACAAACAAAGGATAAACATCAAAAAAGGGTACATACAACGTCAGAAATAGGACCTTTTAAGTTTCTTTCATACAGCTTTAAGCAAGCTATAGCTCGAAACAAGAATACTCAAAAATGAGATACAGCGGGAAAAAAAATGAAGTACCTATTTTTCAACTCTTATCCTTTAGACCACACAAAAAGCCGCATCACCATTGTCACTAGAATCACGAGAGATTTCCGCAGGCCGTATTAGGAGATTGCTCGGCGCGACCCAGTTATCTAGACCCGAAAATTATTACTAAACCTAGGTCAAAGAACGCATTAGACACTTGAAGGTCATTGTTGCCTTTGTAGAGGACGGAATTTTTGGCATTCACGCTACACGCCTTGCTATTCAAGAATTAAAAGAAAAATTCTCGATGAAGATTTCAGTAAATTTTTAACGGACTATAAATATTATGGATATACCTAATAGAATTCTACTGAAACATAGGAAATTATTGATCCTTTTGTTTGTGATTTTCAAAGTTTTGGCATATGCATAAAAATCCATACAGAAGCCAAGCTACATACAAGCAGCCTATGGTATATAGTTTAGGGTTCCGTACCCAAAGGGTTCTAACGGGACCCTATTACTCTCGCTACGCTGACCATCCGTCCGTCCGTCCGTCCGTCCATCCGTCTGTCTGTCACAGGGCTGTATCTTTGTAACGGTAATAGATAACCAGTTGAAATTTTCATAGAATATGTGTTACTATGGCCCCCCCACAAGGTGGACCGACGACCTGGTGAAGGTCGCGGGAATCCGCTGGATGCGGAAGGCACAGGACCGGTCGTTGTGGCGATGCTTGGGGGAGGCCTATGTCCAGCAGTGGACGTCTTTCGGCTGAAATGATGATGATGATGATGATGGTGCCTATCACGACAAATACTAAAATTTAAAAAAAAAAGTCCATAACCAAAGGGGGACCCCCTTTACATACCCCATACAAGTAACCTCGAAAAACATGCATTTTTTTCTACGTTTTTGTTCCAGCTCTATCTTCAAAACGGTAATACATACTAGCGTCAAACTTGGTCTGATTATAGTGCATACTATGTAGTTTAGCAACACATACTAAAATCAGGGAAACCATAGACATATGTGGTATAAACAAGATAGAGATGCAAAAATTCACATTTCGCGTACGCTCGTTGATCTCTTTTGATAAACTCTCGTGCCTAAATTAAATCAGTTTCTATGGAGTATCAGGTCGATGGGTGGTACGGAACCCTTATTGCGTGATTCCGACTCACACTTGGCCGGATTAACTTTTTTTTAATGCAATAAAAACTCGTATAGAAAAGACTGGTTCATAATTTCACTTGACCGGAAAGAGAGGCCTTTGCCCTGCAGTGGGACAATATAGGCTGAAAATAATAATATTTTTTTTTTTTTTTTTTATAATCACCTAGTCTTTAAATGTTTTATTTTTGGAAACTTAAAGCTCGTTAAGTGAATCTCTTGATGGTCAGAAAATTGCCCTAATTCATCCAACCTTTTTTTTTAATTCTTAACGGGCTGCATTTGACAGCCACCTCACCTGATGTTAAGCGATGGTGCGATCGACGATGGTTCACGTTCATACTATTATAAATGTGAAATTAACTCTGTCTGTCTGTCTGATATCTTGTAGTGTGCGCTATTGCAGACTACACTATATTACACGCTTATACGGGTCTCATCATCCACTCTCATTAATATCCGCTATTCTATTTATTATAAATCTCCATAAACTACTACATTGTACTACATCTTTATACTGGGCTTTTATTCGTTTGGTCGCACCTACTTTGAAATTTAAAAGGAGAACGGCATTTGAAAATTCATGAAAAAAGAATGGATTAGATTTGTGGTATTGTTATTTATATATATATATTATTTATCTATTTTTATTATATGTAATTATAAGTCCGTAGTACGAAACATATTTTACTATTTTACTGGTGCATCTACCTGATTCTTTGTCTTTGCATTACCCTAAGGTTGTCTGGTAGAGAACGCCTATGGCGTTAAGACCGCCTATGGCGTTAAGACCGCCTTTGTGCCCTGTTGTGCATATAGAATTAAATAAATAAATAAATAAATATTATTATTTTTTACTCAATTTAAATCGTTAGTTTTGCTTGGCATGCGTAAATGCGTTAAAAATTATAAAAATTAAAATCAAAAACTTTTTTTAAACGAAAAATAATGAATAATTTGCTCGATTTTTGGCCGGCTCTTTTCATGTGAACGCTCATAATTCATAAAGTTAGTTATTTACTATCAAGAGCAGAAATATATCTACATAATAGATAGTATTTAGTGACAGTTATGATGAGTCGATGTTCTTCATTCATTATCATTTAAAAGTGGAAGATGTTTTGAAAGATCTTGGCAGAGAATAAAATAAAAGCAATGATACCAACTCAACGTCCACTTAAATAACATAAATTAGTTATACAAAGAAATACAGAACAAAGATAATGAAAAAAGATCCTTTTATATCTTACAAAAAGAAATGTTTTAGCTAATTAATGTAACGTCTTGACGCTGATCTAGGAATGAAATACAATGGACAAAGCAATTTATAGAATCCAAAGCCAAGTTTTCACCATCATGCCAAGCGCAAATTCAAATTCTTAGATTAACAATTGATCAAAGTTCAAATCATTTACTTGTGTTTTTTTATAGCACAGTTTTTTTTGACTGACAACATTGGCTTAAAACAAGAAACATATGTTGTTAATACAATGAGACAAAAAACAGTAGTAAAACAACAACACAACGAATACGAATGAAAGAGCGAGCGAACAATCGTTCGCCGAATCCAACCTATTACCGCGTGAAAGAACGTTTGCTCGCTCAGAACTTTTCAGAACACTATAGTGAAAACGTGGCTTTATAAACATCGAGCACGATATCTATCTGACGCAAGTGACAATGTCCTATCATACTGGATCTATCACAAAGGCTCGGGCGTCAGCGAATGAGAGGACGCTAGCCAATTGCCACTCCTTCAAGTACTGTTTGAGACATAAAAGGAATATAATCATTGTAAACCGCCTTTAAAAAAGAAAAACCTAGAATGATTTTATGTTTAAATCTTTAGAATGTGTTTTTGTTAAATTTACCTCTGAACACATACATAAAATAAAATTTATTTATTTCAGGTGTAAAACCCATATTACATTATTAAAATTAAATGACAAGAAATAATTAAATTGAACTTAAATCACAGTAAAATAAAAAAACAATACCATAGTCAAATAAAATTACGACGATAATGTAATAATAAGTTTAAATTGAAACCACACCTAAATTCAATGTCAAAATGAGAATAAAAGGGGAGTAAATAATAACTTTTTAAAACGTTTAATTACTTTGAGGAATATTCGCAAGAAATAGGTACAGTGGTCAACTACCAAACAAACAAACAGTGATGCTTGCAGTGCTGTGTTCCGGTGTGAAGGGTGCTTGTGAAATTACAATCACATGAGACTTACCATCTTCATGTCTCAGTTTGGCGAACCGACTTGCGGTACCATTTAGGCAACAGCCTAGGTGATATTGCAGTTGTTATGGGCAAAGGTAACCGCTTAACATTAGGTGGGCCTTTAGCTCGTTTCGCCATCCTATGCTATAAAAAAAACAGCCTAGGTGTTATTGCAATTGTTTTGGGCAAAGGTAACTGCAAACATCAGGTGGACCTTTAGCTCGTTTCACCATATTTTACTATATAAAAAAAGATCCTGAAATCATCAGATATTTCTACGTGTAAGCTGCGTTAGTCGCAAAAAATCGCGCGAAATCCCGCACATTTGCATCGTTAGATTTTTCCTGTTGTCCATATCACTGACTGGAGATAGATTGGGCATACAAAACACAGGAAACTACTCTCTTGTTGTGTCGATTGAACAGTAGTATGTAATGTATATGGTATGCTTTAGACAGTGATAGATCAAACAATTAGGCTATCTGCAGATTTTGTGCTGGAAAAATACGACATGAAAACGAATATTATTATAACTGACAGTAAAGTTGTGCATATAATAGGGACGGTGACTATTTTTTTTTATTGGTTTTTAGTAGAAATCCCGAAACTTTTTCAAGAAAAATAAGCAACAGTGAAAAAACCAATAAAATTATTTAATAAAATGTTCAAGTTATAGGCGATTTTTTGTTCACTAGACAGAGAGAGCACTATTGAAGAATGACGTCATTGTTCAAAACCTTCATAGTAACTTGACATCCCTCTGAACAATATCCGTTTCGCACGACAAGGATAGAAAATGCCCCTTCCAAAAAATTAAAAAGCCTGTATCTCTCCCATTTTTTTATGGATTTTGTTTATTCTTTCTACAATGTTGTCTATGTGGCCTACTATAAAGGTTAACCTTGCCAAAGACAGTTTTTTGTGGTTGATTTTTGTCTTAAACAAATAAGAAATATATTACTATAGGAGTTGCGGGATAGTATAATGAATTTTGTGGTTCAGTACGTGTTGAAGATCGGAGAACATGACGGATATGTAAATTACAGAACAGTAGAACTATTTGGAGTGCAAAATTTTGTTCAGATATTAAAAAAACAAAAAAAAAAAACAAAATATTATTATTTATTAATTTAAATTGTTTGAAATTCTTGTAACTAACCTTTTAGGGTTTTTGTGTCAAATGGTGTTTTTATTTTATTGAAATAAGATGAAATTAATATAATTAATAATTGAAGCATTAGTTGTTTTGTTGGTGGCCATTAGAAGCTCAAATGCTCCAAAAACAATTTCTAATAATTCTTATAAACGAGTATTTAGTTTGAACTCATTACTGCCATTAATAATCTGCTCACGCGCCTGCCAACACAGATAAATATTAAGAATGACAGTTGAATTTAATATATCACCAAAAAATAATGAGGCTGTGCCATTTTTATCGCGAAATAAGTATATAAGAAATTAATATTCTTTGCAAAGTTAAGCTGTCGACGATGTCTGTGTCATTTATGATTCCATTACTCTATTATTTACATATAAATTATGTTTTGAATATTTCTGTGAAAAAAGCAATCAAAAATATAAAAAATGGTGGCCCACCGGTATCGGGTACAGGATCCAAGCTACCGGTGGTCAGGGCTCCAGAGAAAGGATTATTATTATTCTATTTCGCTTTTACCTTAGAGTTTAATAGTTTGTTCAATTATTATTCTTTCTTTGGATTATGGAGCATGCTAAACATATTCATTTCCAAAATGAATATTTTTAGCTTAATATTAAAATTATTTAGATCAACCAATGCCAGTCGTATCCTGAAAATGATAGCGAATAGGATAGAATGCCCATTTATTAATAACTAGCCTATGCCCGCGACTTCTCCCGCGTGAATGTCGTTTATCGCGCATGCTTCAGTAACTGTTCATCTTCCCGGGATAAAATGTCTATATGTTAATCCGAATTATGTTCTATCTGTATGCCAAATTTCATTAAAATCGGTCCAGCCGTTCTCGAGTTATAAATGATGTAACTAACCCGACTTTGTTTTATACATTAAATTAATATTATGAAATTTCATGTATTGTATTTATATTAATTTATTTTTTATTCATTTTGTAACGTGTAATTCAATTATAATTGATACCGTGTGAATTAACTAATAATTTCAAAAAATGTTTAAACAATATTGGATCGATGTGAGCTCACAAATAAATAAATGACTGTTATTATAAATACTAAATTGAGTTAGTGACAAAAATAATGACGAAGATATTTTTACTTTATGCAAGGGCCTTCAACAAAATGAACCTTTCAAGTTTCAATCAATTTTTAAAACACTGGAGGTTGACCATGCTTAAAGAAACATATTGAAGAATATTATTATGGTAGAATATGCGTACACCATAACGAAAACACGTTCGAAAATATAACATAACATAACAACATAACATAACATCACGCCTGTATTTCCCCGAAGGGGTAGGCAGAGGTGTATATAGTGTATAATACACCCACATTTCGCCAGTTATGTTATAGTCCCATGTAATAGGGGGCAAGCCTATTGCCATCAACCGGGCACAAATCCAGACTCCGGGCTGCTACTGAGAATTTCCTAAACAAAAAACCCAATAACACTTTGCTCGACCCGGGAATCGAACCCAGGACCCCACGATCAGCAGTCGCGCTTGCGACCACTAGACCAACGAGGCAGTCGAAAATATATTCCATGTTAAATCACGCGTACAGAAGTAGAATTACCTGTTTAAAATAAACATAATACCAGGCCCCTCAGAAAGTATTGCGAAAAAAAGTTTTTATATATGGGAGACTGGCCAGTTATAATGTTTTTCGAAAATATGATTATTTATAAGTAAAAATAAGTAAGTTCCAATTTCAAAATTTCCCTCCACATTTTTTGCGAGTTAATTCAAAGTATTGTGTCTCACTGAAATATGGATCTGCGCCGGGAACATTTTAGAGCTATGATTTATACGATTTCAAGTGTCGCCTGAAACCGGATGAATCGTACGATAGACTTCAAATGGCATTCATGGATGAAGGCCCTTCCAAGGCAACCGTGTATCGTTGGTATAACGAATTCAAGCGCGGTCGACCAACTTTGGGGGATGACGAAAGAAGCGGTCGCCCTTTGACGGCTGTTACCGAAGAAAACATGCTAGCAGTAAAAATTTAATCCAAGACAATAGGCGAATTACATATCAGGAGATTCAACACATATTGAAGATTGGATCGGGAAGCGTTCACGAGATTCTACACAGCCATCTTCGCGTGAGGAGGATAGTATCACGCTGGGTGCCGCACAACCTCACCGATGCTCAGAAGCAGGCCCGGGTGGAATGGTGCCGTGATATGCTTAACAAATTTGAAGCAGGCTCGTCTCGGCGTGTTTACGACATCGTTACAGGTGATGAGTCCTGGATTTATCAATACGACCCAGAAACCAAGCGCCAGTCGACTGTTTGGGTGTTTCAAAATGAGCCAACGCCTACCAAAGTGAAGCGATCTAGAAGCGGGGGTAAGATTTTGATCGCTAGCTTTTTTAATTTGACTGGCCACTTGGTATCAATTCCCTTACGGGATCAAAGAAGCATTAATGCCGAATGGTATACTACCAAATGTTTGCCAGAAGTTTTCTCTGTTATAAGCAACAAGCGACCAAACACAGGGCTCCGCGGGCTACTGCTCCACCACGACAATGCACCTGCGCACACCGCACTCAAAACGAGGGACTTCCTGGACAGCACGCCAGTCAAACTCCTGGGTCACCCTCCTTACAGCCCTGATCTAGCACCGTGTGACTTCTTTTTATTCCCAAAAATAAAAAATCAGCTCAAAGGGATACAATTTTCGTCGCCGGAAGATGCGCTGGCTGCGTTCGAGCAGGCTGTAAACGAGGTGTCTGCGGCGGACTGGAAAAAGTGTTTTGAAAACTGGTTTAGGCGCATGAATCTTTGTATAGAGGCTGGTGGAAAGTACTTTGAAAAGATTTGATAAAAATATATGTACGTATAGAACAATTTTTTTTAGTTTCGCAAAACTTTCTGAGTGTCCCACGTATATAGTACGTAAACTACGTAAAAACGCTCGAAGCGACGCCCTTACACAGACGCACGCATCAAAAAGGGTATTTGCACTGACAGCACTGCAACTCTGCTTAGGTTCTTGTTGAGGCGTACGTCTGTGTGAGTGAAGGCTGGGTCAATCCAACTGCAGCGAATCACAGCGCAGCGCAGGTGACATTGTATTGTATGAAATCGTATGGGAGATGACACACCAAGTGCGCGAGTTGCACATATATGCGCAGCGGGGCTTGGTGTGTTATCTCCCATACGATTTTATATATTACAACGTCACCTAATGCAACGCGACGAGCTGCGTTGTGATGCGCTGCAGTTGGTTTGACCGAGCCTTTATTCAATCCGGAGTATTAGGACGTAGCTTCCGTACTTATGTTTACTGTTCTCTGACTGACTAGGTGTCTGCTGGCGAGTACGAAAGGAAGAGAGGGTAAAAATAGAGACCAATGGATACTGCAATGTCACCTGTCTACATGCAAATTTAATTTGTTAGCGCGGACCAGTGTCCACAGCACAGAAATAGATAGAATGGCCATGTGGGCAGGGCGCGCGTGGCAGCACCATGCACCATAGTGCAGGTTATTTCAAAGCCTTTCTCAGCACGCCTTATTACTTTTTTCTATAAATACTGTAACAAAACCCGCAAAAATGCCTTATTGTGCTGTTTCTAACTGCGGAAACAAAAGCTGTAAAGTACATTTTGACGTCATTATTTTTAAAAAAAAATAACGTCAAAATGTAAGGTGTAGTTTGTTAGGAAAGTTGCCACGCATGAATCGCTAGTAAAGTCCACAGTGATTGATGAAAAAAATAAAAAATAAGGTAGGTTCCACCTACCATTCTTCAATATGTCCTTCTTTCAATAAGTCATCCTGTATAAAAACACTATGTTAAAAAACAAATAATGAAAAATGTGTACATAAAAAAGTCAATGCCCTTGAATACAAACGACCCTCCTCTAAAAAGGTACCCTCTAAAAAAGTTATATTTTTATTTCTCATTGAAATTGTTACGCCCGCCTGTGACGGCTATAATTCGAAATGACCTTCACAGTTATTTCAAGATCGCACAAATATCGGTGTAATATTTCAATCGAGATACAAAATTAATTTCAGTGTATCATCTGGTTTTGATATCTCTTTACTAATTAGTTAATTTATTTTAGTTAATTGCTTTGGGTGTCATCAGTGGCAACTTAAGAATTATTGGGAAAATGGATACCTATCAGGTCTAATTTATATTTTGTTCGTGTTTAGAAGCAATTGACGGCCGAGTAATATTGGAAGTACGAGGCGAAGCCAAGTACTTCCTAAGTTATTTAAATGGACGAGGCGCCAGCCGAGTCTTTTTTAACTAAACGAGGCCGTTAATTGCTATTTCGGCCGAGACTTGTATAGTACTTTTCTCTCATTTGCGAGGAAACAATACACAAATTAATTCAACAGTATCTAATTTTCATTCGCACCAATTCGTCCGTGCGCGGTTCTTGTTCTAATTTCAAAGTGTTAGGATAGTTAGGGGTTGTACTACTAGGAGATAGTTTGGTATCACGGCTACGTTTTATAGTCAGTTGGGTCTTAGGTGAAGTAGGAATAAGGCCCAGCTGTTTCAACGTAGCTATGTACCTCCAGTGCGCATTCGGAAAAGTGGCGTTACCAAGCCCTGAGCTCCCTGTACGTACATGCGGAGTCACGCCCATTGGCCCAGATCGAGCCCCTCCCGCGCCAGAATATTTGCAGAAGATCCCCCGAACGATAACAATGTCCCTCGAAAGGATACTTATTGCTCGTACCCAGGATGCACCGGCCTAATAACTGCCGTTCCCTCCAGACGTGCCAAGAAAGACTAGCAGCCGTCAGGCACACGTGGAGGTTTTCTGGCCAGCATCCAATGCAAATAGCACTAGAGTGAGTCTAGAGATATTGAGCGTTGTATGTATTTGTGCTCCTAAAATAGATCAACGTATTAACGTAGAAATCGCAACGGTTTTTTTCAAATATTGAATCATATAATACACTACTTCTATAAAAATCCGAAGATCATTGTTTAAAAAAAAAATCGTAGTTACTTAATAATTTTAACCTTGCCTACGCCTAAAAATAACACGCAAATAAGTAAGCATGCAAAAACAGACAATTTTAATCACACCTTGCTTGTAGGGCCTGGAAAATTCCCCGACACGTTTGGTAGAAATTGAGACAGGTCCTTTGGGTCCGGGACCGTACCAGTAAGGTGGAGACCATAGATAAATAAAATAAGGGAGATGTGCCAAGTAGGAACTACGCTTGACGCTTTGACATGCACAAAATGATCACATACTCGTAGTTAATGGAACACCCACAAATAGAAGCACTGTATGCACTTCACGCATGTGTACAATTATTATATTTTCCAGAGTTGCTGCTTTTTCTTGGTGTAAGGTGTAAGTGAGAAAATAATGAGTGTGGAGCCGTACTTATAGTTTTTGTTTCTGTGTTTGTATAATAAGCGGGAGAAAAGCGGCGATACTTAAACACGTACAACTATGCATTGAAGGTTGTGATTATGAATTCCTTGTTTATAAAATCTATGGTGGAGACTCAGATCAAAAGAATAAGATAAACGGAGCTCGCAGAACTAAATGGCAAAATAATACATACTATTCCGCTCACTAGTACCTACTGCCCCCCCTAGCCAAGTTGACAATCTACAATAGTCAACGCTTAGAAAACCATAAAAATGTATGGGAATGACATATCTCAACGAATGAATTTTTCGTTGAGATATGTCATTCCCATACATTTCCTCCAACAGCCCCTGTTCCGTATGGTGCCATACGTAAAGAATTGCACCACCCTATCTCTTCTCATGGGTGTCGTAAAAGGCGACTAAGGGATTCACCAGAGGATGGGCAGCAGCGTTCTCTGGGTATTTAACCAACCAACTGCGTTCGCCAACCCGCCTGCCAAGCGTGGTGATTATGGCATATTAAACACACGGTTATTACTAGTCTATAGAAGCATTTTAAACACATTAACAAGTTGTTTATCGAACATTAAAAATACAAAATAAATATTAAAACATCGAAATAACAACACCATTTGTAATCATTAAGAAAGAGAGTTTAATATCATATGGACTCGCACAGGTCTTTGACCTAACGATCTTATCTTTGCCTAGAAAAATGGTCCTACATTTAAAATTAATTAAATTAAAATAACTTCCTGTGATGAAACTATTAACTGGATTTGATAGATTTTTTTGTATACGGTCAGAGGACGTCATACTCTGTACGTGGTATTATTTAATGTCATATTGTCATATCCAATGTCGGAAAAATGTGTGTAATATGTGTTCAATGTCGGAATACGTCTACCTAGGGCAGGCAATTCAGCTTGGTAGAGACAACTTCGAGAAAGAAGCCAACAAAAGGATCCGTCTGGGCTGGGCAGCATTTGGCAAACTTCGCCGAGTCTTCTTGTCGCCTATACCGCAAAGTTTGAAGACAAAAGTCTTCAACCAGTGCGTTCTGCCAGTCATGAATTACGGTGCCGAGACGTGGACACTGACAGTTGGGTTAATCCACAAATTCAAAGTCGCTCAGCGAGCTATGGAGCGAGCTATGCTTGGAGATTCTTTGAAGGATAAAATCCGTAACGAGATTATCCGGAGAAGAACCGGAGTGACTGACTTAGCTTGTAGGATCAGTAGGCTGAAGTAGCAGTGGGCTGGCCATGTCTGTCGCAGGACCGATGGCTGTTGGAGCAGACGAGTCCTTGAGTGGAGACCGCGAATCGGCAAACGCAGCGTAGGGCGCCCCCTTGCCAGGTGGACCGACGCCCTGAAAAACGTGGCTGGGGGGGACTGGATGCGGAAGGCAGAGGACCGAGCGTTGTGGCGCAACTTGGGAGAGGCCTATGTCAAAAAAAAAAATACTTTACTTCAGTGAATTTTTCTGTCATTAACCTACGTTGTTCTCACACAATTCTTTCCAAATCATTTTACAAAGCATTGCACCATTTATCATTTGAATAGAGTATATCCATGGAGTTTCTTGCCGGCTCTTCTCCATAGGACCAACTTTTTGGAACCGTGCAACTAGATTCATAATTAACGTTTTGAAAGTGCATGTAAAAGCTTATTCGAAATAAAAACTTTTGATTTTGATTTAGACTTTACGGCCTACTATATCATATCATACTGAAAGGATCTTGCAAGAGATGAAAGACCAATTCAAAATTTCCGTGAAATGTTGCTTTGTTGGCAAATATTTAGCCTGAATATTCCACAAATCATCTCAGAATGAAGCTTGTGATCTATGCCCATGGAAGTGCAACCGAACGAAGCCTAACAGTTAAGGAGTAACAAAAATTTCTTGGCAAACTAGTAACTTCTTTGTTTGATAAAGCTGTTTGGAACAATGCCTGGCTTTATTAAAATTGAACGTTCCACTGGCCTTGTTGATATAGAATGACAAAATTGCATTTTAAATTTTTCAATTGTTCGATTTCGATTTTCAGCTCGTCGGTGGTGCGCAGACAATAGATTGTTATCAATTGAGTCTCATTAGCGAACTATTAATGAGTTAATAATTGATTCCAAAACAAGTAGACGTGTCATCATCATCATTTCAGCCGAAAGACGTCCACTGCTGGACATAGGCCTCCAACAAAGGGCCGGATATGCCATAATCGCCACGCTTGGCGGGTGGGTTGGCGATCGCAGTTGGTTGGTTAAATACTCAGAGAACGCTGCTTCCCATCCTCTGGTGAATCTCTTAGTCGCCTTTTACCCATGAAAAGAGATAAGGGTGGTGAAATTCTTTATGTCCGGCACCACACGGAACAAGTAGACTTGTAAACAATAGTTATGAAGATATAAATTGTGGAAAGAAAAAATCGCTCACGAGCAGGATGCAAAAAAAAAAATGAAATGCGTTAAAATAATAAAATAATTAGTAAGGGTAGGCATATCTATTCGACTTTGATTTAACTGTAAAGTTAGTCGAGTCGGTTAAGGAACAATGTTTCTTAATAAGATATCGCTGACGTCACCCAAAGACGTATAGTGGAGGATAATTTCGATACCACGAGCAGTGTTCACGGTAGCTTAGTGGCTAAAGCACTGGCGTACTGAGCCAGGAGTCGCAGGTTCGAATCCTGCTCGTGAGCGATTTTTTCTTTCCACAATTTATATCTTTAGAATTCGCTTCGCATGCGTAAAATGCGTTAAAATAATAAAATAATATTATGATACTTTATTGTACACACAAATACACATTAATATTACAATAGGAAAGCTTATGTACATCGGCGAGCTTAACTCAAAAATGAGTTTTCTTACAGCAAACCTTAGAGCGATAGAGAGATGTTGATATATTATTAGAGGATAAAAACAAGTGTACAACAGAATAACAAAAATTTTGACTATATAACTTATCTAACAGGATTAAACTATTTACAAGTAAAATAATTATATTAAGATATATATACTTATATACATAAATAGGTACATACATATGTACATAAAATACATACATATATATATATATATAAAATACGTATATATATATAATACATATGATTTATGGTGAAAGAAAATGCTCCTTAATTCTTCTCTTGAAGACATCCAGTGAAGGGCTATCGCGTAGAGAGTGTGGAAGAGAGTTCCACAGGCGCACTGCATGAATGGTGAAAGAACCGTCGTAACGGCTAGATGTGTGATAGGGCATACGGAGGAGAAGGGAAGAGGATGAGCGACAGGGCTTTCCCCTGGGGACAAGATACTCAAAGCGTTCCCGGAGATATGATGGAGAATTAGGATTGTGAAGAACAGAGTAGAGAAAAGAAAGAATGTGAGTATCTCGACGACGTCGAATAGGCAGCCACCTCAATTGCGTCCGGAATTCCGACACATGGTCGTATTTCCGAAGGCCAAAAATGAAGCGGATTGCCAAATTCTGCAGTCGTTCGAGTTTATTGAGAAGTTCCTCTGTTGCATCAAGAAAACAGATATCAGCATAGTCCAGAAGTGGAAGAAGAAGAGATTGGGCAAGAGTGATTTTAGTAGGAAAAGGTAGGAACTTCTGGAGCCGTTTGAGAGACTGGAAGGAGTAATACACCCTCCTGCTTACTTCCGCAATGTGAACGTTCCAAGAGAGATTGCATTCAATAAAGACACCTAAGTTCTTGGCACTTTTGGAATATAATATAGGGACGGAATCGTACAATACCGGCGGAAGAGACTGCTTACCCAAGAGATCAAGATAATATTTGCCACCAATAATGAGAGCTTGTGATTTAGTAGGATTGACCAGCAGGCCAAAAGATTTAGCCCACTCATTGATATTTTGAAGATCACTATTGATGGCATCAATGGCCTCAGGTAGCTCGTCGATTTTGAAATGACGATAAATTTGCAAGTCGTCTGCGTAAAGATGGTAGCGTGAAGATAAAATTTTAGTGATTTCGTTAATAAAAACTGAAAAAAGAAGAGGAGAGAGGACGCCACCTTGAGGCACGCCCGCAGCTAGATCACACCATTCTGAGGAAACCTCATTGGCGTGAACCGACTGCGATCGGCCCCGAAGATAAGAAACAAACCAGTCAATTACAGAAGAAGATATATTTAAGGAGGCCAAGATACCTAGGAGGATGTCAAAATCAACTGAGTTAAAAGCACTGCTAAAGTCCAGTAGTACCAAAACTGTAAGTAGCTTGTTTTCCATGGCCAGCCGGATATCATCAGTAATTTTAACTAGAGCCGTTACAGTGCTATGGCCAGGGCGGAACCCAGATTGGTACGGACTTAACAGGCTGTTAGAGGAGAGATAAAAGGACAGCTGATTCTGAACAACGCTCTCAAGGACCTTAGACAAGATTGGTAGGATGGAAATTGGACGAAACTGGGATACAGAGGTGGGATTTGAAATTTTGGGTAATGGTAGGACATGAGCCTTCTTCCAAGCTGAGGGAAAGGAACTTGTGTCAAGGGAATGATTTATAATGTGGGCAATGACGGGAATAAGGACATTTAAAATGGGGACAATCATCTGGATATGCAGACCATCATCACCCACCGCTTTAGTGGAAATGGATAGGATTGATTTTTTTATAACTCCCTCTGTAACCCGGCGAAAAGAGAATGAAGTACATTTTGGCATAGAAATATTGGAGAGACTATTTAAAGTAGAAGTTTTTATATTGTCATCCAGGATAACTGGTGATTTCGAGAAATGCATATTAATTGCGTTAAGGTCCATATCAGGTGTAACATCATTGTGGGCTTTGCCGATGCCAAGGGACTTAAGAAATTGCCATACTTGTGCTGTGTTGACATTTTGAACAGAGTGGTGAATGTGGCGCCTTTTAGCATCTCTACACATACGACTGACCCGATTACGCTGAGTCTTGTAAAAAGACCAGTTCTCATCCGTCGGAAACTTTTTGTACCGCCGTTTAGCTTTGTCCCTTATCGACATCGCTTTTTTAATGTTGTCAGAAAGCCAGGGAGCAGGTAAATGTTTAACTCGCACCTTTTTCAGGGGAGCGTGTATATCGAAAAGCTGTAAAACTAACTTATTAAAAGCCGTCACTTTTGTATCTATATCATTGCAGCTATAAACAGGGGACCAGTCAATATCACTCGCATCCGCCCTCAAACCATCCAGATCAATGTTCTTGAAACTGCGAAGGAAAAGAAATTTGGATTTGCGTTTAGGAGAACGAATTTTATATGATAGAAATATTAGGTCATGGTAAGAGAAGGGCGCGGGCAGCTGACCATGTGCGATTACCTTACTAGGGTCAGAAACAAGAATTAAATCTAGGAGTGAAGGAATGGAGTGGGGAGCATGATGCGTGGTATTAAGCTGAAGGATATGCATGTTGACAGAAGAGACAAGAGTTTGGAGTTTACGGCTGCGTGCATCATTCTTAAGCAGGCAAGTGTTGAAGTCTCCGAGGATAATGGTGTGGTCGTATAAAGAAGAGAGATTCTCAAGCTTAGACTCAAATGAAGAAAAGTAATCTATGTGGCAAGAAGGACTGTAGTAGACACCTAATAGTAATTTTGTATGGTTGAAATTAATTTCGATAAAAAGGTGCTCAGCAAAATTTGAATAAGTACTTGGAGACTGATCAACGACTTTATAGGCGATATCTTCACGGAGATATATGGCGACCCCTCCACATCTCTTGCCAGTCCTGTCATTACGCACCAGCCTATATCCAGGTAACGCATACTGTATAGAGGGAAGAGCAGGCTTAAGAAAGGACTCAGAGACAAGAACAGCATGAATATGATCAGAGTCGAAAGAAGACAGTAAGTCAGAATAGTGAGCGGGGACGCTTTGGGCATTTATATGAACGACATTTAAAAAATTTCCAAGGTCACAAAAAATAGAATAAAGATGGTCGCGCAGGAGAAGAGAATTATCAGTATTGTCACTGAACGCACTGGCATAGCTTCCATCAGAAGCACAAGAAGAAGAACAAGATACAAAACTGTCATCATAATTATTATCGAACATAAGATACACACAATAAATATAATATATTAATAAAATATATCTATAAAATAATAAGTATCGTACCTAATAACTAAACTAACAACTAAACTAACTACTAAAATACTGTTGTACATCATCCTCGATGCACTCGCTGGTTGCAACTAGAACTATAATTCATGCTAAAAGACTTGTATCCGAAATACAGAAAAAAAAAAGAGATAATTTCTGAACGAAATTTTAACGTCAAGACGTCGAAATAGTTACATGGCTACATGTCACCTCACATGACTGACACAGATTTAATATGAATGACATGACATATGACTGTCATATTATGACATGACAATCAATAATAATGTAAACAAGAATAAAAACATCAAAGTGTGCAGTGACGTCATAAATAAAAATAAAAATGTTTAAGTCTAGATGTAGGTATCATCACTTTGCTAGTTTCCGCGATCTTTTATCTACCGCCGAACTCGTCGAGCCGTCAACCAACTGCGATGCTCCTCCCTTGGTGGATTCATCCGCCGACTTCGCCATCGGGAACTGTACAATAAGCGGCCGTAGTTCTGATGCAGACTCAATCTTACGGCGTGACTTATCTGGGAGCAGGATGGTGATTTTGCCCTCAGAGGTCCAGCACTGTGTCACACCAAAATGCTTTCGGGCTTCTAAAAACGCGTCATGCCTGGGCTTTGTTAAAAACTCGGAAAATATGAGACCTGAGCCCTTCAGCTGAGTTTTATTTCGCCATACTTCACCCCGTAGACTATGATTCTGAAAACGAATTAGAAGAGAAATAATAGTTATGAAATTGTATTGAGAGTATAATTGTTGCGTTGGTATCACTCTCATTAATGATACAATAATTACACCGATCTGTGGTCTTAAAAAAAATATTTAGATGTTGAATGTCGCTGTGAAAGAAGAAAAAAAAATACCTATAAGGGTGCGTATACATCTGGAAAATGCGCCACAAATGCGTAGCACGCGTGCAGTTACTGCAACTGTTTTGTGCGCTTCTATAGGTACTCACACCTCACGCACCAATCGTTTGCTAATAGCTTTGACTTTCCATCTTCATGTCTCAGTTTGGTAAACCGACTTGCAGTACCATTTATGCAACTGCCTAGGTGGTACTGTAGTGGTTTGGGCAAAGGTAACCGCTTAACATCAGGTGAGCCTTTAGCTCGTTTCGCCATCCTATACTACAAAACAAAAACAAATAAATATCAAGCGTACTGCTAAAGAGTGGAATTCTTTGCCAGCGTCAATGTTTCCCGAGAAGTATAATCTGCCACCTAGCCAAGTTGACAATATGACATATCTTAACGAAAAAGTCATTCGTTGAGATATGTTATTCCCATACAGTTTGATTGTTTTCTATAGCGTTGACGATTGTAGATGGTTAACTTGACTAGGGGAGCTGGTGGTCTTCAAGGCTCGAGTGAATAGGTTTTTTGCTGGGTAAGCGTGAACCATCGTCAACCGCACCATCGCTTAACATCAGGTGAGGTGGGGGTCAAACGCAAGTCCGTTCTGAATAAAAAAAACTGCAGCATGCAGCGCGGGGCCAGCGTATTTGCGGCACATTTGCACCCAAATGTGTACGCAACCTAAGAGAAACAACAATGTAAAAGCCAAATAGTACCCACAGCAAAAACAAAACAAAACTGCATTGTTGCCACAGACCATTAAGCCTCAAGACGCCGCTTAAACAAAGTTTTGCATGAGAACGCAGTCGTAAAATGATGGCGGGGACCGGGGGGCGGACGGCGCGTTATGATTGGCGGGCTCAAACGTTCGGTGGTATGATTTCGTATGATTGGTGCTGCTCGCTGACGGACTGACGTCCTGATTGGCGGCGGGGCGTATGATATGCAGTGGTACTGCATATGCGTTGTGACGGGGAGTGTCCGACTAACCGGCGTCTAGAGGTTTACTGGTCTGTGATACACAAACATTTTGGCAACCGAAGTGTAAGTTGTGTTGTTTTTTTTATTGAAACTTAAGTTGGAAACATGCCTAATTTTATTAGTTTGCAAGGCTCTTACATTTGATATATTATTATGACAACTTTTTGTACAAGTCTTTTGTTGTTATCTGCTATCAGATATATTTGCACAGATATTCTGTTAAATGACTAGGTCAATGGATATTGCCGGAAAAAGTATATCCTGTTGCCAGATTATGGTGCCATTTTATATCCTTTGTGACATCGGCACAATTGTATTCGATTTCCATATAATTTTATGTGTGAGAGTAGGTGTACAGTTACTGCTTTAAATATCATAATGGTTCAGGAAATATTGATAAGATAGTTCTGCCTTGGTAGAGATTTATCTTACGTGCCTCCTACTAGTTTGATTTAATTTCAGATTAGTGTAAATATACTAAGTTACTTTTTGTTTACGCAATTTGAAATACTAGTTTGTCCAGTATCACTAGGAGAATTGATTGGGATAGTTTTTATACCATGTTACATTTTAACCAAAAAAAATATCGAAACTCTATTTGGTTATTATGTTTAAATTCAGAACATTTAACAATTAACACATATCCTGTGAAAATTTCAACTGGTTATCTATTACCGTTACAAAGATACAGCCCTGTGACAACATAACAATAGATTCTCTTCGTCATTCTGAAAAAACTAGTTTCTCAAATTGAGTAAACAAAAAGTAACGTTGGATATGTTATGTTTATACAATTCAATTCAATTTAATTGAATTATGTTTATTGTTTTTTTTAGTTGAATATTCAATTTTTTTTTACAAAAGTGTAAAAGAAAAATTGATTAAGGAGAAATTATCAAGTCCTTCGTTTGCATTTAATTGTTTCTGTTGTAAAAAATATGAAAATAATTATCAGCATACAAGTGATATCTTTTGAAAATAATAGCAGTCACGAATTGTCAGTTTTATAGCAAAAAATAAAACCTTGCAAAAAGAACTCGATATACAACAAACATTTTCGGATTTTTGTTTATCCAAACAGTTAGCAATCAAAAGCCAGGATTGGATAAAGCACTACAGTTAAAATCCATTGTGACGGACTGACACAAGCAAGTGATCCATCACAGTTTCCGTTTGTTTTTGAACTCTCTCAATGTCTTTCACATTCACCTGTATTATGCACATATATTATAATTATTATATTGTGTCAAGATTTCATCTGCTGCCTAATTGCGTAACTCACTCGGGATCGCAATCAATAGGATTTCATTGTTCATTGCTCCATTTGCTCCGTGTGTTTTGACAATCCGTCTTATCGGCAACTACGTACCACGCAATGACTATTGCTGTAGTTTCCAAATGACAGCTAATGTCAATGTGAATGCATTACGCAATTACCCCACTGTTCTTTCACGTTGATCATCATTATTGACATCATCGATATAGGTTTTGACGGCACCTGATATTCTGTTTTCTTACAGTAAAATTATTACAACTGATAAGTTATTTTATTATTTTTAATCGAAATCGATTCAAATTGTGGAAAGAAAAAACGCTCACGAGCAGGGTTCAAACCTGCGACTCCTGGCTTTTCCACGCCAGTGCTTTAGCCACCAAGCCACCGTGAACACCGCTCGTGGTATCGAAATCAACCTCCACTTTGTTACGTCTTTGAGTGTAAGATTATTAAGAAACAGTGTTTCTTAACCGACTCGATTAACTTTGCAGTTAATTCAATGTCGTATAGATATGCTTAGTGCCTACCCTTACTAATTATTTTATTATTTTTAACGCATTTATGCATGCGAAGCGAACTCCTGCTCGTGAGGGATTATTTCTTTCCATAATTTGAATCGAATTGATCATCATCATCATCATCATTTCAGCCGAAAGACGCCCACTGCTGGACATAGGCCTCCCCCAAGCATCGCCACAACGACCGGTCCTGTGCTGATAATCGAACTGATAAACTGTCATGCTCTACAATCTTAAAGATAGGGCCTCAGATAGAACCTTGTAGAACTCATTTGTGATCACGAACCTAAGAAAGTATTAAAGTTTTAGCTGTAACAAGTAAATAAGTTTTTTTGGATCTGCTGATTCATGTTGCTTAAGAAAAGACATAGTAAAAAATATAGACGAAATGCTGCGAACAATTTAGTGAAGCCAAAAAAAACTATGCTCCTTCGTGTACAACCAGCGCTCACGCACACACCATGCATCTCAAACCGTGCTCACTCCTCTCAATACACATGTCGCGGCGTCGCCCAATAAGTATCGCGAAAGCAAATATCTTTCAGGTGCATGGTGTGTGCGTGAGCGTTGGTTGTACACGAAGGAGCATAGATTTTTGGCTTCACTATGATTGTTCGCAGCACTTCGTCTATATTTTTTAAATGTCTGTTCTCATGGCATGTAGATTTTAGATGTTTTATTATTGATTATCATTATTTTTAGTATTGTTATTACGTGAACAACTCATTGCAAGCCTGCGGAAAATCCATGTGCAATCGTTTTGGTACTTATAATTTTTATATTATGTCCTACGACTGATTGGAAATGCTGAATTAGATAATTGATCATTCCCAACACAAATTCCAAATAATTCTTGACTTATGAGGCACATGGGTTCCAAGCACGTTTTACACTGTAAACATCTCAAGGCTAACTAAACCAAACGTCACATCACTTCCCACAGCACACCCCGACCGTCAAAGCTACCCTGCTTTAAATGTTTACATAAACTTAAGTATGTACTGTTGTCAAAAGACTCGTCCTACACAAACAAATTATTTTTAGGTTATACATTTTTTGTCCTAAATAAATAAAGCTGATTTTCATGTACTTGTAATAGAGTGGGCTGTGAAAATGTACCAGATTTGAGAGGATTAATTCGCCCGCTCATATTTATGTTACACGGCCGACAGGGGACAATCTGTAAATGTGTAAAAATGTAAATTTATTGTTGGAAAAAAAAATAGGTGTAACAAAACGACCACTTTATAAATATGCTGTTGGTGTGTAATAATTTTGTGTTTTTGGCGTAATAAATATAAATGACTCATTAAATTTTAATGAACCCAGATATAATTATAAAGAAAACAAATCGTGTTCAACTTTGTGTTTAACACATAATTATACACGTAACTAAAAAAACCCTAAAATAGAACTAAAAACCGGCCAAGTGTGAGTCGGACTCACGCAGTAAGGGTTCCGTACCATCCATCGACCTGATACCTGATACCCCATAAAAACTGATTTAATTTACGAGAGTTTATCAAAAGACATCAACGTACAGTGCGCGAAATATGAATTTTTGCATGTCTTTCTTACGCAGGTACCAACACATATGTCTATGTTTGTCTTATTTTAAGTATTTGGTGCTAAACTACATAATATGCACTATAATTTGACCAAGTTTGAAGCTGGTATATATTACCGTTTTGAAGATAGAGCAGGAACAAAAAAGTTGAAAAAAATGCATGTTTTTTGAGGTTTCTTGTATGGGGACCCCCTTTGGTTTTAGACTTTTTTTTGTTTTTAGTATTTGTCGTGATACACCTCATAGCAACACAATTTCTGAGAAAATTTCAACCGGTTACCTATTACCGTTCAAAAGATACAGCCCTGTGACAGACAGACGGACGGACGGACGGACGGACGGACGGACGGACGGACAGCGTAGCGAGAGTAATAGGGTCCCGTTTGGCACCCTTCGGGTACGGAACCCTAAAAAGAGCATCAAAATATTCATAAAATATATTAATATTATGTCTACACTTGAGGCCTATGTCCAGCAGTGGACGTCTTTCGGCTGAAATGATGATGTCTACACTTGAGACACTGGTGAAATAAACTCAAGAAACACTATCGTTAAAATCAACCGAATAAAATAAAAGATACGCTCACGCCTCTGATTGGTGGTCTCTGCCGCACGGGAGGCCGAAGTCGCAGGCTCTGGTATGCGGACAGCCGTAGGCTGCACGGGCACAAGGGGTGCCAAACGGGACCCTATTACGTACCCAAAGGGGTGCCAAACGGGACCCTATTACTCTCACAGTATCAGTATCACATAACGTTGTTTAAAAATTATCTAATTATATTTTAGTCACTCACATATATTTATCGAATACTTAATATATTTATTTCTATTCATAATCACACTCTTAATACACACACACATACTCACAAACTACTTTTACTAATGTGTAGTTTGCTCGACATCCTACGTCACAACAGGGATCCAGCAGAATACCAGCGTCAGGTTTAATAACCTGGCAATTTACTGAGCTGGACACCCATTTGTCACAATTTTGAGACACACATGGCGCAATACTGTCAATGACTTTTCCTCGCTTTGTTACTTCTTCACTATATCTATTTCTTGTTCATGTATATCCTTTCTTTTGTATGTGTCTCAGTTGTCTCAAATAAATATTTTTCTTTCTTCTTTCTTTTTCTTTCTTTCACTACGCTGTGCGTCCGTCCATCCGTCTGTCTGTCATAGGGCTGTAACTTTTATACGGTAATAGGTAGCTGGTCGAAATTTTCTCAGAATATGTGTTGCTACTGATAGGGGTAGCTACTGATAGGGGTAGCTACTGATAGGGAAGTTTGGAAGAATATGGGGGAGACCTTTGCCCAGCAGTGGGACAGTATAGGTTGACAAAAAAAATGTGTTGCTATGACGACAAATACTAAAAATAAAAAAAACTGGTCGATGGGTGGTACGGAACCCTTACTGTGTGAATACGACTCGCACTTGCCCGGTTCTTTTCTTTCTTTCTTTCTTTTTTCTAAAAAAAAGAACCATTAACCAGTGGGACCTATTTAATTATACCAGGGATTCTAGAAATCACACGAGTTCTCGTAAGCACGTAAAGGATTCTAGTCAGACTTACTATGCAAATGGCAGACAAATACATTTTGAATCTGGTAATTAGGAGATCTAGGTGTGGAATTTGCTTTCGTAATTCGTATTTATGGATGAACTGTATTAAGTAGGTACGCACGGCTACACATCAAGCTGTACATTTCCAGTATAAGCTGATCCCGCATTTTAAGGAAAGCCTATACAATGCGAGGTCGGCTCATACTGGAAATGGACAGCTTGATGTGTAGCCGTGTGTACCTATCTCAATGATAAAAATCGGAATATTTTTTTAATTAACACAGGAAAATGGGGCCATTCTGTAACGTACCTATCGTAAAAATACTTATTCCAAAATAATATTACTAGCAACGAGTTTTGTTAGGGTAGAAAATAATCTTGTGATTGCACTAAAATTGGACGTTGATTATCAACTTGGCCTATCGCAGTCCACTGCTGGACATAGGCCTCTCCCAGGTTGCGCCACAACACTGGGTCCTCTGCCTTCCGCATCCAGTCCCCCCCAGCCACCTTCTTCAGGTCATTAGTCCACCTGGCAGGAGGGCGCCCTACGCTGCGTTTGCCGATTCGCGGTCTCCACTCAAGGACTCGTCTGCTCCAGCGGCCGTCGGTCCTTTGACAGATATGACCACTGCCACTTCCTGGATGAGGGACGCACAAGATCGAAGAGGCTGGCAAAAAAGAAAGGAGGCCTATACCCAGCAGTGGGTGATACCGGGCTAGAACGACGACGACGACTGCCACTTCAGCTTACTGATCCTACAAGCTATTTCGGTCACTGCGGTTCTTCTCCGGATAGTCTCGTTACGGATTTTATCCATCAAAGAAACTCCAAGCATATCTCGCTCTATAGCTCACTGAGTGACTTTGAATTTGTGGACTAGCTCAACTGTCAGTGTCCACGTCTCGGCACCGTAAGTCATGACAGACAGGACGCACTGGTTAAAGACCTTTGTCTTCAAATTTACGGTATAGGCGACGAGAAGTTTGCCAAACGTTAATTATAGTTACGCAAAAAGGAACCAATTCACAAAATTGAAAAAACTACATGTTATCGTTTGTCATCAGAACTACATCATCATCATCATCATCATTTCAGCCGAAAGACGTCCACTGCTGGACATAGGCCTCCCCCAAGCATCGCCACAACGACCGGTCCTGTGCCTTCCGCATCCAGCGGATTCCCGCGACCTCCACCAGGTCGTCGGTCCACCTTGTGGGGGGTCTACCCACGCTGCGCCTTCCAGTACGCGGTCGCCACTCCAGAACTTTACTGCCCCATCGGCCATCCGTTCTGCGAGCAATGTGCCCCGCCCACTGCCACTTAAGTTTGGCAATTCTTCGGGCTATGTCGGTTACTTTCGTTCTCCTGCGAATCTTCTCATTTCTGATTCGATCACGCAGGGACACTCCGAGCATAGCCCTCTCCATTGCCCTTTGAGTGACTTTGAGCCTTCTTATCAGGCCCATTGTGAGCGACCACGTTTCAGTACCGTAAGTAATTACTGGCAACACACACTGGTCAAAGACTTTCGTCTTGAGACACTGCAGTATTTTGGACGAGAAGATATTGCGTAGCTTCCCGAACGCTGCCCAACCGAGTCGGATTCGACGATTGACCTCTTTCTCGAAGTTGGACTTACCTAGCTGGACAGTTTGTCCTAGGTATACATAATCGTCAACAACTTCGAGTGTAGATTCTCCGATGCTTACGGGAATGGGTGCTATATGGGAATTCGACATAACCTTTGTCTTGTCCATATTCATTTTAAGACCCACTCTATCGGAAGCTCTACTGAGGTCATCGAGCATTGAACTACATGATGAAGCAAAATTTTAACTGGTTTGGATAACGATAATTGCCATTGCTGAAATTTTACTTGATATATTTGTAACAGACAGACAAGACAGATGGGAAAAGAACGAAGCAAATTAATTCAAATTTTTCAAAAACGATCCAAGTAATAACTGTGTGTGGATTGGATTCTACAGTAATTCTATATATTCCTGCCTATTTATTGTCTAGCAATATGAGTCTGTCATGCTCACTTGAATCTCATGCTGATGGTGGCGTTAGTATCGGGTCGTTAAGTTCCCTTCAATATGGTTGAGATAAGCGATGGCTGATGCTCGCATCATGCTCGTGAACGGGTGCCGTCTGTCGGGACAGGTCGGCTCCTACATATTATGGCAACTCTTTTTCTATAGGCATTATTCTCACTTTTAAACTATTGTTTATTTCAGACATTAACCTAAATTATACTCACATTATTTGAATACATTTGAAGTAATAAACAATAAACTATTTCAAAAAGAGTATATCCATGGAGTTTCTTGCCGGTTCTTCTCCACAGGACCCACAATATGGAACCGTGCAAATAGACCCTGACGTTTCAACAGTGCCTGTAATTAGTTTTATCTGAAATAAAAAAACACTTGAATTTTAATATTTTATTATTTTTAACGCATATACGCATGCGAAGCAAGAAATATTAATAAGATAAGAAAGGATAATAATAAGATATCGCTGACGTCACCCAAAGACGTACAATAGTGGAGAATAATTTCGATACCACGAGCAGTATTCACGGTAGCTTAGTGGCTAAAGCACTGGCGTACTAAGCCAGCGAGCGTGAGCGATTTTTACTTTGCGTAATTTAAATCTTTACTTGAATTTGAATTTGATTTCGCGTAACTACGTCAAATTATTTCAGAATTCGAATCTATAAAACTCACTGATTACAATAAACAACAAAGTAAGGCCCTTCGTAACAAAATACGAGTGATTTGAAAAAAGAATACTGCTCACAACACAATTCTTCGCGGCCTCACCCGGAGTTTGTCAGCTAACCTTGAACCACCGACCCACCGCCTGAACGTAAACTATTGGAACATAATTCATGGAACAAAGGGGAGCGCTCAAATAAGAAGTATGATTTTTGCGCAGTCGTGATTATGCGTAAATTGCGGGTGTTATGTGTGAATAGTTTGATACTTAGATACCACTTTACGAGTGAGAGAAAAACATTTAAGTAGAATAACCTTTTTTACCTATTTTTTTTTGTTTTATATGTCATAAGTGATCTGCTTTATTGAGAGAAATAATGCAATTTGTGTGAGTTGCACGACAATTTTCAATATTTCCCTTTTTTATGAAGAGTACATACATTATTCGCCTTGTATCTTAAAATGCATATTTGTACGTTAGTAGTTTCTGATTAAACTACAGTGACTGTACTTCAATTTTTTTAAACGAATTTTCGATAAATGATGTATCTAACATAACATAACATAACATCACGCCTGTATTTCCCCGAAGGGGTAGGCAGAGGTGTAATAGTACACCCACATTTCGCCAGTTATATTATAGTCCCATGTAATAGGGGGCGAGCCTATTGCCATTGACCGGGCACAATTCCAGACTCCGGGCTGCTACTGAGAATTTCCTAATGAAAAAACCCAATAACACTTTGTCCGACCCGGGAATCGAACCCAGGAGCCCACGCTCAGCAGTCGCGCTTGCAACCACTAGACCAACGAGGCAGTCAATGATGTATCTATTCAGCGAGTAATCATTTTTTGACTGATGGGGGTGCCACTTGGCTGCTATATACGCCTTAACACATTGCATTATGTAATATCGTCCGTGATTAAGAAAAACATCGTCGTCGTGGTCAATACAGAAGCTAGAACTTTAAACTCAATGACAAGTATGTATCAAACTAAGTGCTAATACCGGTCAGTAGATACTTTTTTTTTTGTTTTTTGTTTTCGGGTGGAAATCCTCATGGATACCCTCCGTCTGGGGATGGCGGAGGGGTATGTCGGACTCTTACCGACTAAAACCACACGGTGGCCATCCTCTGCACAAAATAGAAGAGCTCCGGGAATTCCATTGGACCGCGCCGGTGCTCCTCTAGTGCTACGCCTTTGGCGCGTCCCGGGAAAACAATATTGTGTTCCCCACAGCAGCTCGCGACCACCACGTACTGCTGTCCTCCCCAGGGTCGCTTAATATACGCTTCGAGTCCCCCAACTCTTAGCGTCTACGATCCCGAAGGTCCCCTGCCAGATGAAGCGGCAGGGTTGCGGCCCATAGCCCTATCTGGGCCTTGCGCCAGGGCGGTTGCCTCCCCGGCGCCTCCTTCTCCGAGCGGGATCGGCCCTCTCCCGATCGGTCAGTAGATACCTGCCAAAACATTCATGTCTGAATAATTCCATCGCTGCGATCTTCGAAGTTTAGATGTTATCTCCCCTTTAACTAAATGCATTCGCAGATTGTTTTCGTTTAATTTATATCAGCAACAATTTAAGTTCACTAGACGCTGCTACAGCTTAACTCGCTCTTACTGAAATAAACTTTTTCTTTTTTTAGTGTCGTTTGTCTAGTAAAAAAAAGGGCTTGAAGAAAAATAATTGTGATATTCCAAAAAAGCATTTCATTGAAAAAATATTGGAGTTGGTTTTAAAAATTAGAAACTGATATGATATCATAATTTCATAGGTTTTAGCGATTATTACGATGTGATATCTCTAATACTGCCTCATTGGTCTAGTGGTTGCAAGCGCGACTGCTGAGCGTGGGGTCCTGGTTTCGATTCCCGGGTCGGGCAAAGTGTTATTGGGTTTTTACATTAGGAAATTTTCAGTATCAGCCTGGAGTCTGGATTTGTGCCCGGTAAATGGCAATAGGCTCGCCCCCTATTACATGGGACTATAACATAACCGGCGAAATGTGGGTGTACTATTACACCTCTGCCTACCCTTTCGGGGAAATACAGGCGTGATGTTATGTTATGTTGTTACATACATACATACATACATATTATCACACCTGTTTCCCATTGGGGTAGGCAGAGACTATGGATTTCCACCTGCTACGATCCTGACACACCTCTTTCGCTTCATCTACGTCCATTAACCTCGTCATGCATGCTCTTTATCTACGTCCATTAAGCTCCCTCCTAAAGAGCCTCCACGAGTGACAATATTTGATTGATCGTCCGGTGCACCCTGGGCAGTCAGCCCCGCTACCAACCTGCTGACTGGCTAATCTTTTCACCACGGCATGAGCTATTATCATTATGTAGCTCATGTCGAAACGATAGAAGAAGAATTACTGTCCCACTGCTGGGCACGGGCCTCTTCTCAGAATGAGAAGGTTAAGGCCTTAGTCCACCACGCTGGCCTAGTGTGGGTTGGTGGCGAAAAGGATATAGAAAAGGATATTATGCGCTTAGACGCTGTTACAGTAGTCTTACATTATTGATTCTATCTACTCCACTTTTTCATAAGCCCTGATCATAACAAAGGGCAGTTATTAGGTCATTCAACAAAAACGTTTATAACAAAATCGCTTCAACAAAATATCGTAACTTCATACAGAGAGTTCAGAAGTGCGCGTGATAATTTTACAGCGCCATACTTTCAGTGATAAACTTTTATTTTTTGAAAAATATCTGCGAGTCATCCGCTTTTTAAATCGTTTAGCGTTGGTAAAGTTTTAAATAGGAATGTTACAACAATGTTTATAAAGAGTGTACTTACAGCAGTCATCTTTTTTTTAGAGATTTTAATTTAGCTTACACGTAACATAACATCACGCCTGCATTTCCCGAAGGGGTAGGCAGAGTTGTATACACAGACATAGTAAAAATATAGACGAAGTGCTGCGAACAATCTATTGAAGCCAAGTAAAACTAAGCTACTTCGTGTACTACCAGCGCTCACGTACATACATGCACCTCAAACCGTGCTCTATGGAGCGACGACATTATTTGACACAAGAAGAGATGATGAGAGCCGTTGGAATGATGCAAGCTGGTTCCAGGCAACTGTGGCTGTCGCTCTTGATACTACACAGAGCGTCATAAGCTGCCTCTGGCCGTATCACGGGCAGCGTGGCCGAGCGATATGGAGGACGATCTCGCCACCACTCGTAGTCAGGACCAGTACATCCAAAATATTGCTCGATAGAATCGTACCATGACCGCCACGATGTTGGCTACGAGGCTCCACAGATCTTCAGGCTTGCTGATAAGCGACCAAACTATCCGAAATCGTTTACGTGAAGTGGTTCTGTATTCCCGAAGGCTGCTGAGAGTTCACACTATAGCACCCCGCAATCGGAGTACCCAATTTTCTTGTTTACAAACTAAGCTAATTTTAAACTATTGCTCTCTTTTAGTAATAGGAGAAACAAGAAAGGGATGGCAACAATTTGAGTGCTGTCAAATTAGTCAGAATTAAAATTCTCAGTAGCAGCCCGTAGTCTGGATTTGTGCCCGGTCAATGGCAATAGAATCGCCCCCTATTACATGGGACTATAACAAAACTGGCGAAATGTGGATGTACCATTACGTCTCTGTCTACAAATACAGGGGAAATACAGGCGTGGTGTTATGTTATGTTATGTGTGTTGTTAAATTTTCCATACAAGTTTAGTCGCGATCTCGAAACGTTCCACAAAAATACGAAGAAATGGAACACGTAAACTAATTTGATAGTTCTAAAATAAATAAATAAATAATAATTTATTGACTTAGCCACACAACATTTTTTACAAACTTAAATAAATTATACATGTAAGGCAATTTTTAAAGACCGCTAACAAGGATCTGCTGACCCCCAAACTAGGAAGTACCTGTATCTTGGAGGTCAGTAGGTTTTCCATTTCTTAGGCACTGCCCGTGTTTAACATATTATCAAATATAATAAATAGGATGTAGTGCTGCTTTTTGGTACATGCAATAATAATTAATTATGGTGATCTTTATCACGTAAGTAAAATATAAAAATTTAATAAAATTAAAAAATATTAAATCTGTTAATTTATAAAAATAAAAATAAAAATTATAAAAAATAAAAAAAAATTAATAAAATAAAATAAAAATAAAAATTAATTTAAAATAAATAAATTTTATATAAAATTTTTTTTTTTTTTTTAATTGTTGCTATCCCTTTCTAGCATCTACTACACTCGGGAGCAATGAATTCAGGTCACCAATAAAAACCTTAATATCGCAGAAACTAAAAATGATAGCTCATTCAAATTAAAAGTATTTTATATACTTTTTTTTAACAACAATAGACTATTTATTCCGTTTTTGTTCCGTGTGGTGCCGGACGTAAAGAATTGCACCACCCTATATCTTCTCATGGGTGTCGTAAAAGGCAACTAAGGGATTCACCAGAGGATGTGCAGCAGCATTCTCTGAGTATTTAACCAACCAACTGCGATCGCCAACCCGCCCGTCAAGCGTGGCGATTATGGCATATCCCCTAAAGCATGGGGGAGGCCAATGTCCAGCAGTGGACGTCTTTCGGCTGAAATGATGATGACGACTATTTATTATTTTATAGACCTATTTACTATCAACTTTTTATTTGAAAAAGCTATAATTTTTAGTTTCCAAGATATTAAGGTTTTTGTTGGTGACCCGTATTCATTGCTCTCGAGTGTATTAGTAAAAGAGAGCGGTAATTTAAAATAAAGTCGGCAATAAGTTTGGTTTGTAAACAAGTTTTAGCAATTAGTCGTGTTGCTTGTTCCAAACAAATACCTATAAATATTATTCATGTAGGTATCTTAAGTTTTAATACTTGATTCCGTAACCATGTTCTCAAGTTAGCAATCATAATTACAATTATTTACGAATAGAGGGTAAATTGACTTCCACCGTTTGACAGTACTTACGTCAAACGGTAGGTTACGTGTCAAAACTCACTTGGGAACATGGCAGGATAACGTATTAAAATTAATTTCGGTTATTTTAAACTGAACGAAGAAAATGGCTTAAAAGTTCATTTACAATTATTGACTAATGATGATAAATCCCCCCACAAGGTGGACCGACGACCTGGTGAAGGTCGCGGGAATCCGCTGGATGCGGAAGGCACAGGACCGGTCGTTGTGGCGATGCTTGGGGGAGGCCTATGTCCATCAGTGGACGTCTTTCGGCTGAAATGATGAATGATGATGATAAATCACAAATGGAAGTTGAATTTTATCACTTTTTTCGTAGTTCGATTATGTATATAGATGACACGACAAGAATTAAGAATTCCGCGTCGTTCGACCGATCGTAATACAATCAATCAACTCAGCCTATCGCAGTCCACTGCTGGACATAGATCGTAATACAAGGACTTGAAAATCCTCGTCGTTCGACCGATCGTAATACAAGGACTTGAAAATCCTCGTCGTTCGACCGATCGTAATACAAGGACTTGAAAATCCTCGTCGTTCGACAAATCGTAATACAAGGACTTGAAAATCCTCGTCGTTCGATCAATCGAACCACACATTCTTGTAAAATGTATGTCCTGGTGGTTCGACTATAGGATCGCTCCAAAAGGATTTAAAATTCCTCGTCGTTCGATTAACCGAACTGTCCGATCGAACCACGCGGCCGGAAGGGGCTAATCTAAGCACTCGCCGAGTGAAGACGTGTCATGTTATAATTTGTTGAATAGTATACAGTGAGTAAATATTAAAGTGATTGTACAGAGCTATACAAGTTTTATTTCCTCAGCGATTACACAAGAGAATTGACATCTTTGTATAATCTTGCACAAAAATATGCGTAACACAAAATGACTCGAGCCGTATTTATTTACGGTTGAACATAAGGATTTATAAAGTCTCGGCAAACATGATTCCTGAAGCCCTTTAAATGGAACTTCCATTTAATTTCATACACCAGAGTTTATATTACAAGGTACAGTATTATTCGCAGCAGGGTTCTTGTGTATGGACTAAGCGTGTAACATAACAGGGATCCCTTGTTAGCTTAGGATCTCTTCGTCCATAACAAAGGCAAATATCACAAGATGCCGCGTCAAAATTCATCACATACATGAGTTTTGATGTAGAATATGTCGCAGACTACATTTACCGTGGACATCTAATTTCAATGAAATCCTGTACAGAAAAAGAAATCGATCGCAGAGTGGAGAATACTTGGAGCAAATACTGGGCTATGAAGGAAATTTTCAAAGGTCCCATACCCACAAAATTGAAAACGAAAGCGATGAACATCTGCCTAACGCCGGTTCTCACCTACGCATGCCAGACCTGGTCTCTCAAACAATCACTCTTAAATAAAATAAGAAGCTGTCAAAGAGGAATGGGATGGAGCTACATGAACATCAAATTAAAAGATCGAGTCAAAAGTTCACTGATAAGGAATAGAAGAAAGGCGAGAGATGCGGTCAAACAGGTCCTGACACTGAAGTGGAAATGGTCAGGTCATATTCAGAGAGCTATGGATGAAAGATGGTCACAAATAATAACAAATTGGTACCCAATATACAAAAAAAAAAGGAGGGGTAGACCACTGAAAAGATGGAGTGACGACATCATACATTACTAACAAATAAATAAGTACACACCACAAAATAGTAGATAAGAACTACTTGCTAACTTGTAAGGGATAAAATAAAGCTAATAAATAAAATAATAAATAAATGAAACATGAGTTTTGAAAATAGTGCTGGAAGGCCAAATCCGAAACTATAAGGAATAGAGAAAAGTTATCAAAGAGTCGAGCTCGATTTTAGAGGAAACAAAAACTGCATCTACAGATTTTTGAAAAAGCAGCTGCTTCGTCCAGAAATCGAATCCAATCTTTTTTACAAAAAATATCACCCTGCCCTGTGTTATTGAAATAATTTAAAACCTCTTAAGGGGTCATTGTAGCCATCAGTATGAACAACTTTTACTATGGGATCAACACTGAAATCACGAAAAAAAATCTGCTGTTCCCTACAGGTTCCCTATTTCAGGTTTTCAGTTATTTCAATTACACGTTATATAAGCCCCAATTGATAAGGTTCCTTATGACACCGGACATAAAGAATTACACCACCCTATCTCTCCTCATGGGTGTCGTAAAAGGCGACTAAGGGATTCACCAGAGGATGGGCAGCAGCGTTCTCTGAGTATTTAACCAACAAACTACGATCGCCAGCCAGCCTACCAAGCGTTGCGATTATGGAATATCCTCCCAAACTGCTTGAGGAGGCCTATATCCAGCAGTGAACGTCGAAAGAAATATTTCGTGTTCCAAATTTGGCCCTCCAACATTATTTTGAAACTCACCCCGTATACTACCTAAACCAAAAATTTACAACGGACTTTCATCCCAAAATTCAACCCCTTGATTGAACAAAAATGTACGAAATAACTTTTTCTTCCTATTTCGAACATTAACTTTTTATATGCCGTACTCAGCCTAGCTTCGGACTTGCGCCGTCTGTAGCTCCGCGTAGCCGTAGCTTCAGTTGAGCTACGCCGGCCGCCCCGAACGCTACGACGTAGCAGACCATGCCGCGCGCTACGATCTAATCACTGACGTGGTCAAACTTTTCCTAGGATACTTATCTTAACTCGTTAAGTGGATATAGTGTACATTTTAGGAATATGTAAAGTGTATTTTAGTGTTAAAGTGTGTATAAAAAGTGTAAGTGTACACTTGGGTTTAACTGTTATGATCGTTGGCCGCCGCTGTCCAATTTGCAGAAACAACAAACGATGACCTTTTCATTTTGCAGGTTAGTTGTGTTTTTAATTAATATGAGATGAGAGGACATTTTCTATTGCCAGTTTTAATTTTATTTTTTCGGAATATAAAAACTTATTACCTTTCAGATCATTACGGTTATTTCGTGAAGTTTTATGGGCCTATAAAAATTTTCGGAATACATTAATCGGAATTGGTCGACTGTGAGCGTAATAAAGTTGATTTTTATATTTTTATGTGTAATAAATGTAACGAGATTGGAACAAATCTCCTGAACATTTTTAAAGCAAAAACTGCTACTATGTCAACGTTTTATTTCCCTTATTATATGAAATAAAATATGTTTATTTCAATAACTAAAATTATGTTACTTATTATCAATTATGGAATGTCCTTTTAAGGAATGAGTATGCTCGTGTTAGGATATTCTGAAGTCCCGTTAGAGCATTACAATCATTTTAAGATATTGATTTTTTTTTCAAACATACATCCATCCATACAAATATCCTTCGCAAATAAATAGTAGATTTAGCATTTAAAAAAATTAGAATATTATTTTTTCGTCCCACAGCTGTTCATTAATGTAAATTGTACTAATTTAATTTAGTACTGAGCTAAATGGACTTTCATCCATATTTTTTTATTAAAACCCGCCGGCTGCCGCAAACCCTAGAGATTACGGACTAGGTTTATGTAAATTTTAATATTTCAAAGTAGATTTTAATGTCACTGTAATTTTAATTTAATTATAAAATGTATATTATCGTACACTTACAAATGTATTTTTTTTTGTAAAAACAACTCATCGTTAAAATGATTAATTATCAGGCTCTCATTTTTAATAAGGAATAATTATTGAATTATTTTTTGTGACTGCGTAATTCACGAGGTTATTTTCTAACATGATATTTATTTTAATTAAAAACTCAAACATAGATTTTTTTTTATAATTTATTTACTAAAAATAATCATTCAAATTATGGAGTTGTTAGATTTAGTATTTTATGTGTGTATTTGTTTTGTGTTATGCGTGGAGGGTGTGTGTGTGGTTCTGCATATTTTGTGTATCATGGATTTCCGTAAAGTGACGCCTAATTACATTATTTTTCTCAAATCCAGTCGAGATATTTAATGAAAACCATGAGAACCAGATTTTCAACGCGAAGAAAACATGAAAATTTTTAATGCGTAACCATGATTTATGCGAAAGCTCATGAATATAAGACTATCTTTACAAGACACGAAAAGAATGGGGGTAATTTTTAAGCATAGTATGAATATTTCATGTTGCTGGCGTACATTTTTCAGAAATATGTGCTAGCGTAAAAGGAACAAAGGGGCTCGTGGCTAAGTAGCAACTGCGTGGACTGTATGATCTGTGAGGTTAAGCTACACCTGCCACGGTCAGTCCGTGGATGGGTGACCATTTCGTTGCACATCGAGACCCCTCCGTGTCCCGGAGAACACGTTAAGTTGTCGGTCACGGTTGCCATACGAATATCTGTGGCATTCGTTACGGGTAGTTTGAAACTCGAAAGTCTGACAACTGGTCTAACCTCCGAATGTCAGTAACATAACAACATAACATAACATCACGCCTGTATTTCCCCGAGGGGTAGGCAGAGGTGTATAGTACACCCACATTTCGCCAGTTATGTTATAGTCCCATGTAATAGGGGGCGAGCCTATTGCCACTAACCGGGCACAAATCCAGACTCCGGGCTGCTACTGAGAATTTTCTGAAGGAAAAACCCAATAACACTTTGCCCGACCCGGGAATCGAACCCAGGACCACGATCAGCAGTCGCGCTTGCGACCACTAGACCAACGAGGCAGTTAGTGTCAGTATTACCCAGTAACTGGGTTGCGGGGGTCTGATGGCAGTCATTCCGTGTAAAATACTGATGTTTAACTATGTTGGGTTGACTTCCAGTCTTACCAGATTAAGACTGGAAGTCAACCCCAACATAGTTGAGAAAAGGCGCGGAGGATGATGATGTAAAAGGGACAAAGGAACTAGAGATTATTAGGAATACATAAACACTAATCCCCAGTTTCCGAAAGGCTGGTCAACGCAAAAATTTACTAATCAGCTGTCAAATCTTAGGTCAAGCTTTGTGATTGGTTGTTAAATTTTTGCCGACCAATCACAGGAGCTGACATGAGATTTGTTAACAGATCAAATTGATCAGCCTTCCAGTAACTGGGGGTAAGTGGCCCATTACTGTCCCAATTTTGGGCACGGTCCCCTTCTCATAATGAGAATAATTCAGTAATTCAGGCAATAGTCCACCAGCCAGCCAGTACAGCTTCATCATCATCATTTCAGCCGAAAGACGTCCACTGCTGGACATAGACTTCCCCCATGCATCGCAACAACGACCGGTCCTGCGCTTTCCGCATCCAGTGGATTCCCGCGACCTTCACCAGGTCATCGGTCCACCTTGTGGGGGGCCTACCCACGCTGCGCCTTCCAGTACGCGGTCGCCACTCCAGAACTTTACTGCCCCATCGGCCATCCGTTCTGCGAGCAATGTGCCCCGCCCACTGCCACAAAAGTTTGGCAATTCTTCAGGCTTCACTCTAGCTTACTGTGGTTTTTATGCTACTGTATTATTACTGTCCATAACTTACCACTACAACTTTACCATTGCTAATTATTTCGTTTAGTTTATCTATCCTACTTCCTACTAATATTATAAACGTGAAAGTTTGTGAGGATGTATGGATGTCTGCTACTCTTTCACGCAAAAACTACTGTATGGATTTTAATTAAATTTGGCATACAGATAGAACAAAACCCGGATTAGCATATAGGCTACTTTTTATCCCGAAAGATGAACAGTTCCCGAGGGATGCGCGATAAACGACATTAACACGGTGAAGTCACGGGCATAGGCTAGTATAATATAATAGTCAAATAAAATTCTAAAAACTGACTGACAGTCAAAGCACATGATGAAATTTTGCACAAAAGTTCTTTAGATGATGTAGGTAAGAAGTAAGAAAGGATTTTTGAAAACTCATCCCCTAAGGTATTTAAATAGGGGTTGAAAGTTTGTATGACGAAAACACGGGAGCGAAACCACGGGCGCGGGTGTCAGCTAGTAATATTATACAGAGTTATTTGTTTGTTTGTAATCAATAAACTCTAAAACTGCTGAACTGATTTTAATAATTCTTTCACCATTAGAAACCTTTTTTTTTTGCCGTGGGGAGAATTCTCATTGACGCACTCCGCCAAGGGAAGGTGGAGCCAGTGTCGGACTCTTACCGACTAAAAACCACCACGGGGTTTCACGACCCTTGGCCGGGGGCGTGGGAAAAACTCCCGTATTCGCCCAACCATCCCCGGCAGGTCCCGGTTCGCCGCTGGCAGGCGAGCCCCTTCTTCCCGTACGGCAACTACAACGGCCCTCTTGACTGGCGCGCGCGGAACACTACGCGCCACCGTTACGGGCCTTGATGGTCGGGCGGCGGGCCACACCATTAGAAAGCGAAAGCTACTATATCCAGAAGCAACATAGGCTATATTTTATTTCAGCAAGCGGGCAAAGCCGCGGGCATAGCTAGTTAAGTTATAAAATGATTGAATTTAAAAAAAAACGTAAAAGTGAAGTTGCAATCAATCCATTTTATGGAATTAAAAAAAGAAACGGTAGGAATAAACAAAACACAAAATTAATATCCAACCATTTTTACTGTAAGCGACACAACAATTTCTAGCAAGATGACACCACTCATCGCAGAGAGGAAACAGCCCTATCAAGCAAAGTACTCTGACCGCGAAACACTGATGACATTCAATTCATCTCCACTTTCCCTGGGGACTCATCATGATAACAGCAACCATCATGTTACGTTCACAAGATGGTATTATCCTTCTAATAAGAAGGATAGATAAAAACTGTTGTGGAACCTAGTTTGACGGAATGGAAAAAGCGAACGTTTTGGGTTCCAAATGTGAAATTTGGCTAAGGACTTTTACAAAAAATTTTCAAGTCGGTAGGTACCTATCTTCTTTATGACGTTAAAACTCTGCTAAATTCAACTTACCTCTACAGATATCCTGAAAAAAGTATAGTATGGAAATGTAAAGAAAATAAAGTCATTGCTAAGAGATTGCGTCCGCCATTTTTATTCGTTCAAAGCTAAGCACAAAGATTATATAAATTACATGGTTTCAAAGAAAATAGAAAAAAAAAACTTAAGTAGAGTTACTTTTTTTAAGCAGCTGGAATATTGGTACTAGTAACTAAATATCTTAAATTAATAAATAAAAAAAGTCAAATTAAAACTTTGCCAACCTGATTAGTTGCTAAGGCTTGATTTCACCAAAGATAATTATCTGGTTGAACGGCCGCATACCCACAATTCCAGTACATTTTTCAAGTAATCGAACGTTTAGCCAGATAATTATCGTCGATGAAGACCGGCCTTAGTATTACAACATGATGGAGTTTGCAACCCAGGATCTATTGATATCTAGCGGTAGAATTTATATCGTTCAGTTGTCTAGAATACAAAATGTTATCAGGTGACTATTCTACTTTTCATCAGCGTATAACCCCTATAAAATAAAATACAGTACTCAGATAACAAACACTGATGAAATTCAATGCATCACTTCTCTGCCTCCCTAAGGACTATAGTGAGAACACACCCTAACATAAACACACACATCCTTACTATGATATTTGTCGATCTCGAAAAGGGATGTGTTTTCTCAGCAAAACCCTTGGTGTATGTTACATACTACAAACTTATGTAACTTTAAGTTTCTATAGTAGGTATAGTCTGTCAAATATACACAGTATACGTTAAAAGGCGACTAAGGGATTCACCATAGGATGGGCAGCAGTGTTCTCTGAGTATTTAACCAACCTACTGCGATTGCCAACCCGCCTGCCAAGCGTGGAGATTATGTCATAATCATAACCCACTTCTTGGGGGAGGCATATGTCCGGCAGTGGACGTCTTTTGGCTGAAATGATGATGATGATGACAAGATACGTATTTATGTAAAAGTATGCAATTGTAGTCTGGTAACACGGCTGTTTGGCAGCGTAGGGCGCCCCCCTGCCAGGTGGACCGACGACCTAAAGAACGTGGCTGGGGGGGACTGGATGCGGAAGGCAGAGGACCGAGCGTTGTGGCGCAACTTGGGAGAGGCCTATGTCCAGCAGTGGACTGCGATAGGCTGAGTTGATGAACACGGCTGTTTGTGAAATAGCTCGATAGGTATACTGAAATTATAAGTGAAAATTTACATGTGAAATTAATGTAGCCAATAATGGTATAAAGTATCGGATCGTTGTGTTCCCTCCTTTTATGGTGGAGCCTAATCTTAAAATCATTAGTAATCATTTATTAGTGATTTTTTCTAAGCCATTAACCTACATTGTTTTCACACAATTCTTTCCAAATCATGTAACAAGCCATTGTACCTTTTATTATTGGAAAAGAGTATATCCATGGAGTTTCTTGCCGGCTCTTCTCCATAGGACCAACTTTTTGGAACCGTGCAACTAGATTCATAATTAACGTTTTGAAAATGCATGTAAATGTTTATTCGAAACACAGACTACAGTCTCTAGACGCCTATTAGCCGGATACCCCAGGTCACAAAGCATATGCAGTAGCACTGCATTTCTTACGCCCAGCCACCAATCGGGACGTCACTCCATCAGCGAGCGGCACCAATCATATCACCGAACATTTGAGCCGACCAATCATAACGCGCCGTCTGCCCCCCGGTCCCCGCCAACATTTTACGACTGTGTTCTCATGCAAAACTTTGTTTATGTGGCGTCTTGAGGCTTACTGGTCTGTGATTTGAAATAAAAACTTTTGACTTTCACTTTGATACGTAAGTAGTTATTTGAATCAGCTTTATTATATCAAATCGCATCTATCGTACTTGAACCACAGACATATTAAAAAATATTGACGAAGTGCTACGAACAATCATAGTGAAGTAAAAAAAAACTATGCTCCTTCGTGTAAAAACAGCGCTCACGCACACACCATGCACCTGAAGGATATTTGCTTTCGCGATGCTTACTGGACGATGCCGCGACATGTGTACTGAGAGGGGTGAGCACGGTTTGAGGTGCATGTGTGTGCGTGAGCGCTGGTTACACGAAGGAGAATAGTTTTTGTCTACATTTTTTACTATGTCTGTGACTTTAACAAGGATTTTCGTTTATTTTCCAACGTAAACACGTCTATCTCACATACTTAATTACGTTATTTGTAGTATCTATGATCAAGAAATATTTACGCTACTTTTACTATCCATGTCCGTCTAATGATATTAGTATTCATTCGTCATACTATCAAGGACACAAATGTAATAGTGTAGGCTATGTAGTATTGCTTGTAAACACATCTATCTTACATACTATAATTACGTTATTTGTAATAATGGTAAATACATACCCATTTACGCTACTTTTACAATCTGTAGTACTTTCTTGCGTTCCGGAATTGTATAAAGATATTAATATTGTTTTGTTGTACTGTCAAGGACACAAATGTAATAGTGTAGGCTATGTAGTATTGATTGTAAACACATCTATCTTACATACTATAATTACTTTATTTGAAGTAATGGTAAATACATACCGATTTACGCTACTTTTATAATATGTAGTACTTTCTTACGTCACGGAATTGTATAAAGATATTTGTATTATTTTGTTGTACTGTCAAGGACACAAATGTAATAGTGTAGGCTATGTAGTATTGCTTGTAAACACATCTATCTTACATACTATAATTACGTTATTTGTAGTAATGGTAAATACATACCCATTTACGCTACTTTTACAATCTGTAGTACTTTCTTGCGTTCCGGAATTGTATAAAGATATTAATATTGTTTTGTTGTACTGTCAAGGACATAAATGTAATAGTGTAGGCTATGTAGTATTGATTGTAAACACATCTATCTTACATACTATAATTACTTTATTTGAAGTAATGGTAAATACATACCGATTTACGCTACTTTTATAATATGTAGTACTTTCTTACGTCACGGAATTGTATAAAGATATTTGTATTATTTTGTTGTACTGTCAAGGACACAAATGTAATAGTGTAGGCTATGTAGTATTGCTTGTAAACACATCTATCTTACATACTATAATTACGTTATTTGTAGTAATGGTAAATACATACCCATTTACGCTACTTTTACAATCTGTAGTACTTTCTTACGTTCCGGAATTTTATAAAGATACCTATTAGTATTCTTTTGTTGTACTGTCAAGGACATAAATGTAATAGTGTAGGCTATGTAGTATTGCTTGTAAACACATCTATCTTACATACTATAATTACGTTATTTGAAGTAATGTTAAATACACACCGATTTACGCTACTTTTACAATCTGTAGTACTTTCTTACGTTACGGAATTGTATAAAGATATTTGTATTCTTTTGTTGTACTGTCAAGGACACAAATGTAATAGTGTAGGCTATGTAGTATTGCTTGTAAACATATTTATATTACGTCACGGAATTGTATAAAGATATTTGTATTATTTTGTTGTACTGTCAAGGACACAAATGTAATAGTGTAGGCTATGTAGTATTGCTTGTAAACACATCTATCTTACATACTATAATTACGTTATTTGTAGTAATGGTAAATACATACCCATTTACGCTACTTTTACAATCTGTAGTACTTTCTTACGTTCCGGAATTTTATAAAGATACCTATTAGTATTCTTTTGTTGTACTGTCAAGGACATAAATGTAATAGTGTAGGCTATGTAGTATTGATTGTAAACACATCTATCTTACATACTATAATTACTTTATTTGAAGTAATGGTAAATACATACCGATTTACGCTACTTTTATAATATGTAGTACTTTCTTACGTCACGGAATTGTATAAAGATATTTGTATTATTTTGTTGTACTGTCAAGGACACAAATGTAATAGTGTAGGCTATGTAGTATTGCTTGTAAACACATCTATCTTACATACTATAATTACGTTATTTGTAGTAATGGTAAATACATACCCATTTACGCTACTTTTACAATCTGTAGTACTTTCTTGCGTTCCGGAATTGTATAAAGATATTAATATTGTTTTGTTGTACTGTCAAGGACATAAATGTAATAGTGTAGGCTATGTAGTATTGATTGTAAACACATCTATCTTACATACTATAATTACTTTATTTGAAGTAATGGTAAATACATACCGATTTACGCTACTTTTATAATATGTAGTACTTTCTTACGTCACGGAATTGTATAAAGATATTTGTATTATTTTGTTGTACTGTCAAGGACACAAATGTAATAGTGTAGGCTATGTAGTATTGCTTGTAAACACATCTATCTTACATACTATAATTACGTTATTTGTAGTAATGGTAAATACATACCCATTTACGCTACTTTTACAATCTGTAGTACTTTCTTACGTTCCGGAATTTTATAAAGATACCTATTAGTATTCTTTTGTTGTACTGTCAAGGACATAAATGTAATAGTGTAGGCTATGTAGTATTGCTTGTAAACACATCTATCTTACATACTATAATTACGTTATTTGAAGTAATGTTAAATACACACCGATTTACGCTACTTTTACAATCTGTAGTACTTTCTTACGTTACGGAATTGTATAAAGATATTTGTATTCTTTTGTTGTACTGTCAAGGACACAAATGTAATAGTGTAGGCTATGTAGTATTGCTTGTAAACATATTTATATTACATACTATAATTACGTTATTTGAAGTAATGGTAAATACATACCGATTTACGCTACTTTTACAATCTGTAGTACTTTCTTACGTTGTCGGAATTGTAAAAAGATATTAGTATTATTTTGGTGTACTGTAAAGGACACAAATGTAATAGTGTAGGCTATCTAGTGTTGCTTAAAAAGGTTCAATATTTTTGTGCTGTTTGAGGATTTTTGGAACGCTATATGTTGTAGTGTTTTTTTGGGTTGAATAAAAATGTTTGTTTCCTATGACTGCTGTCAAAATAAAAATTAATGTCAGATGGAGTTGTAAGGATAATTTTAGCTGCTTCCTGAGATACACTGTCTCACGTAGGATGAGTACAGCGACAGCTGCAATTTGAAATGTAAACACCAATTTATATACGCAAATTTTTTTGTCGTTCTGGAAACTTAAGTCTTAGGTCGTTTGTGCACTCACTCGTATTCAATTAGCATTCGTATTTTTGGCCTTATTATATCTGATCCGTTTATGTAAAAAATCATGGATATGAATCGAAATCGAGTGAGTGCACAAACGCCCGCAATACGTCTCGACTACGTCTGTGGTCTAGTGGTTAGAGTGTCGGAATGCTAATCATGTGTATTATAAGTATGTATTTACTAAAAAAAAAGTATATTAGTATTATATCCACTGTTTAGTACCCAATAGTACAAGCTCTGCTTAGTTTGGGACTAGATGGTGCTGTGTAAAAAATGTCCCATAAAGATTTAAAAAAAAAAAAAATTATATCAAATATAGAGTCGATTGGAAGTAATTGAAAAAAAAAATACCGGAAATCAGAATTATTAAAAATTTCTTCGTGTTTTAATATAATAATTTTATTGATACAGTAAAATTTAAACATGAAAAAGGTTTTTACAAAAAAAAGTGAAGGTTTCTTCGAGTTAAATGGTACGATTTTCGGTACTTTTTTTACGAAATTCATCTAAAATTCAAAGATTTAAATTGTGGAAAATAAACAGGAGTCGCAGGTTCAAATCCTGCTCGTGAGCGATTTTTTCTCTCCACCATTGTTGCTTATGTATTATAAGTATGTATTTACAATAAAAAAGTATTTAAGTATTATATCCATTGTTTAGTACCCATATCACAAGCTCTGCTTAGTTTGGGACTAGATGGTGCTGTGTAAAAATGTCCTGAAGATATTTATTTATTTATTTATTTTATTTACCATTTATATCTTTAGATTTCTCTTCGCATGTGTAAATTGCATTAAATATAATGAAATGAACAAAACCTACCTTACCAATACCACCTTACAATACCTACCTTTTACAATATAAAAATCGAAAACATTACACTCTTTTTTCTGGGAAGTCGTGTAAAATGCTGACTATTCTGCGTTTTGTTTGCGTTCTACAGAATAATTTCAGAGAAACAGACATAATTACATAAATTCAATACCGACCAATTTACTTAACAAAGTGAGCAATTATGGTTTTAACTTTCAAAGTCTGAACTTAAAGGCTATAATTAAAAGTAAACCGAATATGGGTCGTTGTTTCAGAATTGCTATAAATAAAAAGAAAAATAGTATAATCAAATTTTATCTCGACTCAGAAGTCACGTTTCGACATCAAAGACCGTAATTGCATTTGTTGTCTGAAATACTAATAGAACAAAAAACTGGCCGATTGTGAATCGGTAGTCACACTCACGCAGTAAGGATTCCGTATCACCAATCGACCTGATACCCCATAGAAACTGATTAATATTACGAGAGTTCATCAATACACCGAGAGCGAAATATTAATTTTTGCATCTCTTTCTTACGCAGGTACCACCATATATATATTTATATATATCTATGTTTACCCTTGCTTTATTACTTGTTGATAATTTAAGTAGTATGCACTACATTAAAACCAAGTATGACGGTGGTATATGTTACCGTTTTAAAGATAGAGCAGTAACAAAAACGTTGAAAAATGCATGTTTTTCGTGGTTTCTTGTATGGGGAACCCCATAGATTTGAGACTTTTCATTTTTAGTATTTGTCGTAATAGAGGTCATAGCAACACATATTATGAGAAAATTTCAACTGACTACCTATTACCGTTCAAAAGATACTGCCCTGAAAGATACAGAAGGACGAACGGACGGACGAACGGACAACGTAGCGAGAGTAATGTAGTCCCGTTTGGCACCCTTTGGGTACGGAACCCTAAAAATCAACTACATACTTAAAATACTTCGCGTTTAAAGAATTACATATCCATGGAACAATTCAGAATCCCGCACAATCCCGCAGTTCCGTACCCACTCGTAGAAGAAAACTAAAGTGCTTAACAGTACCGTCCATCACTTTGTCGATTTGAATTTCGAATACTGATATAATCTTCCATCGGATCCCGGGGTAGAGCGTGAAATACCGCAATCGCAAAATTGGTGCGGAATCCTATTTGACATCGGTCTTTACTCGCACTATGTTGGTCATTAATCCCAGCCAATCAGATAACCGCAGTGCCATGGCTTAATATTGTTACAATAATAATATGTAGTGGCACGTTTTATTGTTTAATTCGTTAGAGTGTTGCAACCAACATTATTTTTTAAAATCCTATTAATCCTGCTTAATAGTATGAATGTGAAAGTATGGATGTTTGTTTGTTCTTCAATAATGCTGAATGCCGGAATAAACCATGTCCTGGATTAAAACATAAGAACGGGCGTCGGCTAGTTTTTCATAAAACTTTATGTTGGATATTATGAGCCTCCCTTTTTTTAAGATCATAAAATCAAATCAGCTTACATAATTTTACTTAATTAATTAATTAATTTCTGTATGTCTATCTCTCATCTCAAGTAAAATCTAGGAAAAAAATTTAGGTGAGCCTAAGACTGATAAATTGTCTAAAAATGGCTGATACATAGACCATCTAATTAGTCTGTGGGCTGATAATTCATTGCTGAAAACCATCCTCCATCTTATAAAAATGAAAGTATGGATTTTTGTTAGTTTATTTGGACTGATTTGAGTAAAATTTGGCACATAGATAGAACGCAGCCCGGATTTACATCATCATCATTTCACGTCCACTGCTGGACATAGGCCTCCCCAAAAACGGGGGGATATGCCATAAACGCCACGCTTGGCAGGTGGGTTGGCGATAGCAGTTGGTTGGTTAAATACTCAGAGAACGCTGCTGCCCATCTTCTGGTGAATACCTTAGTCGCCTTCTACGACACCCATCATTCATCATCATCCTCCTGCCCTTATCCCAATCTATTTGGGGTTGGCGCAGCATGTCTTTTTCTTCCATACATCTCTATCAGCCATCATCTACGACACCCATGAGAAGAGATAAGGGTGGTGCTATTCTTTATGTTCGGCACCACACGGAACACATAAAGGATTAATTAACTTAAAGGCTACTTTTTATTTCTAGAAGATGAACAGTTCGTGAGGGATGTGCAATAACGTCTTTCTAATAAACTCAATTATACACGATTGAAGCCGTGAGTATAAACTGGATAAAAGTAAAAATAGTGGGTACCATAGAAATTAATAAATATCTTTGGGACATTTTTACACAGCACCATCTAGTCCCAAACTAAGCAGAGCTTGTGGTATGGGTACTAGACAATGGATATAATACGTATATACTTTTTTTTTGTAAATACATACTTATAATACATAAGCAACACACCCAGACCAACACAAACACTTATGTTCATCACACAAATATTTGTGTCCTGTGGGAATCGAACCCACGACTTTATCATCTTTATCAGCAGTCCTACACTCGAACCACTAGACCACAGAGGTCGTCAAAATAAACGTCGTCGTTATGTCAATCTAAATAATAAGGTAATAGAAGAGGCAAAGGCGCATGAACTTGTCGCCGCGTACAGGTGTCTCGTAGGACACCAGTGCGGAAACCTTTTAATGATCAACATTAGTGCTGTTTTGGACGCGGAGTCACTTAAATTGAATTTTGCAGCATACGTAATAGCGGAATATTTTTAGGCTTAATTTATTTTGCATTGAATGCTAGAAATATGGTGGGCGTAATTGAAGGCTAAGTGGACAAAGGTATTATCTGACAAAATAAAAAATATGACTTGTTTGTATCAAAATACAACAGCAACAACAACATAACATCACGCCTGTATTTCCCCGAAGGGGTAGGCAGAGGTGTATTGTATTGCACCCACATTTCGCCAGTTATGTTATAGTCCCGTGTAATAGGGGGCGAGCCTATTGCCATTAACCGGGCACAAATTCATACTCCGGACTGCTACTGAGAATTTCCTAATGAAAAAACCCAATAAAACTTTGCCCGACCAGGGAATCGAACCCAGGACCACGCTCAGCAGTCGCGCTTGCGACCACTAGACCAACGAGGCAGTCAAAATAGGTTTTAACTAATTTTTAAAACTGATTCAAACACTCGTACTTCGTTTCAAATTCAAATGATTTTTTATTTCAAATAAACCTAATTACAGGCACTTTTAAAACGTCAGGCTCTAGTTGTACGGTTCCAAATCGTGGGTCCTATTTTGGTTAAATTTTTGTGTATTGTGGTCCTATTTTGGTGGTTTTAGAACTATTTACTAGTTAACACCTTTGTTCACTTAGCCTTTCAACTGCGTATTTATGTGTTGGTAGCGGCAAACCGGTGACACGCGTTCCGCTAATAAAAGACAGTAAATAACATTTCTATTAATTTATTATTTAGTTTTCTATGGTGCGTACCTATAATATTTAAAGGTATGTTAGGTAATAGTGAAAACTTACTTGCCATACAGAAAACTTCAAAAATGACTAGTGAAGGGAATATATTTCGGGAATCTCGTATACAATCGGGTCCTCTGTAGGTCTACTCGCGTTTTACGAACGACAAACGAAGTACGAACTTTCGTTCCGACTGATACTTACATAATAAAGATAGGCACATAAAAAAGGCACAATTAAGATAGACTACGGTTCATAGTCGTATACAATTTACCGGAGATGAGAAAAACAAACGTCAAAACACGATCATCGCATGCGATAAGGGAACGATGGTTGACCGGAGTAGCAAATTGTGCGATGAATCGTACGATTTATCGAATATCGTCGAACGGGAGTAGACCCCCTGCAGTAACTATCCCTTTGTTGCGTCTTACGACCCTCGAGGGAAGCAATCCGGTGATCCTCTTCACAAGGAGCCAAACGGCTTGTGATTGAAGTCCCGAAATCCAAAATACGTTGAAGCAATCTTTGTTTATTTCGGGAAGGGAAAAATACAAAAAATATAATTCCTAAAGACAAAATCCAGGACACTCGGAATCCTTTCTATCATTTTTCTTTTTCGAAGATGTAGAAGCTGCGTCGAAACCGATGTTTGATACCTATCTTTTGATAATCTTTTTTGTTTTACAAGTTTTACATAGATAGGATCGTCCTAGAAATTGTTTCATTTCCTAAATGGCACTAGTTGCAATCAAAATAAAGCAAACAACGAATCGATATTGGTTCTTCTTGAGTACCCTGAAACGTTTGAGAGTGGTTCATCAGTCACTACTAAATAAAACTCACTCAACACTTTCAACAATAATTTATTGGGTCGTAGGTTGATGGACCCGTCATTAATTAATATACACTATGGAGGTAGGCGCACTATGTACTCTCCTGGCTTCCGGAGCTGATTCTGCGATGATGCCGATGCCGAGGATGTGGCGCAAGGTGTTGAATAACCCGCGAGGATGAAGGTGAACTGGTGGTGGTGGCAGCATAAACACTGGGCACTCCAGGATAAGTGCCCGGACTTTGGACCCCAAATACGGGGTTAGACACTGATTTTATAGTTTAACAAAAACACGAATATATGTAGTTACTGATAATAAAGGCGTCACGTAAGACGACACGCGCTTGGTTAGGATTACGTCCGAACAGCGCGTGAACGTGCGCCTCCCGTGAGACAGGGGGTACAATCTTAGAACAAAATTCTTGGAATACATCAATTCTTATCCGACCAAATTGACGAGTACTGATAATACTCAAACGTCGTTTGACCACTACGTATTTTGAATTAACCAGTATTATATTTGACTATATACAAAACAAAAACACAGATGTCGCTAGTATCTACGTGTTATGCTACCGAGGCTAAGATTTGACTAGCAAGATCCAAGATACAAAAAGTTGTCTAGAAAACTGTATAGATGGCGTGAATTTAAAATTCAAAGTTGTATACAATTATTTACCAATGTTTTCCGGTTTATTCACTTTCGTTTTTAATAGGTTTGATTTAATTGTCTATTTAATAGGCAAATTAAACAAATCAATCCACAAGATTCTTAAAGTATAATTATGTTGGGAAAACGTAATTTGGTATATAACACCAACATTTAAACTTATCAATTGCTTTTTTTAATTATACTAATATTTTTTACGCATTTACGCAATTGAAGTGATATCTAAATATATAAATTGTAAAATAAAAGTTATGACGTTAACGAAATACGTAATTGAAAGTTAAATTCAATAGTTGTAATAAGAATCACGGTAGCTTATCTTGTAATGTAGTTGACTTATGAAGTTGGAGTTACTGGTTCAAATCCCGCTATCATTCGAACTTTTTGTCTTTATTTTTTCGATTTCTAACAAGGATGAATACAGAGCCACCTAGTGATCTCGGTACATAGTTATCAAAACTGATTCAAGAGTGACATATATCTATAGATATATGAAATGAAGTTGTAGTTCCAAAACAAAAATATAGAGGCGCCACTTGGTGTGTGCCTCTATTGAGGGCAGAGTTAGGTCTCTATTTCATATATATAAAAGTACTCTGTGCCGTGAGATCAGTTTAGCAATGACCTGCGGGCGGTGTCACCGGAGGCCGGAATTGCGCTCGCGCACGTCGTAGTGTGCGTATGGTATATTATTGATGTGTGTTGTTGGAAGGGTTAACTAGTCTTTAAGCTTTAAAAAAAATAAAAACGTGTTTACAACGTTACAACCCATATTTTAAATTTTGACGTTTTGAAAGTGTATCGATGTTCTTTGTTTGTCCTCTTTTATCCCGTATGAGTTACTATACCACTCATCCAATTGCAATAAAACTTTGGTGAGATGTTGAGCGCGCGCCCGCGATGTTTTAAAAAGAAACAAAAAGGCATTACAACGCATGTCGGCACAGCTAGATTTCTATAAAATTAAACCTACGTGAAACAGCACTCTATTTATTATGATATCTGTGAATACATTGAGTTGTATCCACGATTATAAGGGCAAATTGGTTAAAGACATAAAAATTTTTGAACGTTGACATATCACTCATATCTCTTTGAAGGTTATTTTAGGTTTAGATAAAAATAAAGATCTTTGTAAGGTACTTTTGAACATTCTTTCACACGTATGTGTAGGAGCTATGGAGCGAGCTATGCTTGGAGCTTCTTTGAAGGATAAAATCCGTAACGAGATTATCCGGAGAAGAACCGGAGTGACCGACATAGCTTGTAGGATCAGTAAGCTGAAGTGGCAGTGGCCTGGCCATGTCTGTCGAAGGACCGATGGCCGTTGGAGCAGACGAGTCCTTGAGTGGAGACCGCGTATCGGCAAACGCAGCGTAGGGCGCCCCCTGCCAGATGGACCGACGACCTAAAGAACGTGGCTGGGGGGGACTGGATGTGGAAGGCAGAGGACCAAGCGTTGTGGCGCAACTTGGGAGAGGCCTATGTCCAGCAGTGGACTGCGATAGGCTGAGTTGATGATGTGTAGGATTATCTGCAATATTAATTCTCTTAATTACCTAAACGTATTTATGATTACGGTGGTTCAATGTGAAGTGAATTGAATCGCAGTATAATTATTAATTATGTCTGACAGCATGCATTATAACTGCTTTGATCACTGAAGCGATATAATCTGAAGGCTTCCACTTCGCGTGTGTGTGAAAGGTTATGAAATAAAATACGCAACATGTCATGGAGTTCTGATTGTAGGTATATTGTGAGAAATAAACTTGTGCCTCTCATAGAATGGATGTGAGGAAATATACTAATCACAGCGTTTTATAAAAATACTTCAACCATAATACGTTTTTCCTTCTTTTTAACCGACTTCAAAACAAGGAGGAGTTTCTCAATTCGATTGTTTTTTTTTTATGTTTGTTACCTCAGGACTCCGTCATTTATAAACCGATTTCGGAAATTCTTTTTTTATTTGAAAAGATATACTTCCAGATTGGTCCCATTTTATCAAAATCCAGTTTTGATGATGGGATCCATGTGGATTTGAGGGAACAAATATTATAGGCATACATATAGTGATTTTGTTATTTTCATCAAAAAATCAAGCATTTGCATTCAGAAAGTATCATTTAGTGAAGATCTGATGAAGATCTTCGGAGATAAAGAAGGGAACTCTTCAATGGATGACAGCAAATCATCCGGGATTGCAGCAATCACTTGTCTTTCTATTGTTAATGCCACTCAAAATAGAAAAATAAAAAAAACTTGAAAAAAAGTAAAAACCGACTCCAAAAAGAATAAAAATAATAATACTGAGCCAGGAGTCGCAGGTTCGAATCTTGCTAGTGAGCGATTTTTTCTTTCCACAATTTAAATCGTTAAAATAATAATGATTGTGAAACAGTTTTGAAAGTCGGTGCCAAGTTTTTTTTAAATCAAACCGGATCAAAGGCACCTTCTTCCAAAACTGTTTCACATTTTTTTTTCGTTCTTTTTGAAGTCGGTTTTTACTTTTTTTTATTCATTTCAAGGTACACTTATTCGTATAACTTTGCAATCAATATTTCAAAATTGTCATTGCATTTCCTTTGTTAATTAAATTACACATATTAATCTTGTATTATTGTTTCAATTTTTCATAGATAACAGCCCACTATAATTTCGACAGAATTTTAACATACCACATATTGCATATTGTTAATTTAATTGTGACACTACGACAAAAACTTCCATCACATGAGATTTGTTGCGTAATCGTGGCAGTTAGACTTACTATGAGTATGAATGTGTGCGTGACAGCCCGTACTTTCAAGCAAGCCGACTTTTGGGTGCTTCACTTATTGTTTCGCGAGATTCCGTCAGCCGTTTTTTATTCGTCAATGCAAATCATACAAAACATTTAGCAAAATCCGAGAGTCCGCATGTACAAAACAAAATTGGAACCCTTATAATGGCCGAGAAAACACATAAATACGGAACAAACCCAAGGAAGGGATCATGACATTGCATAATGTATGCGCCCTTAAGTATTCAACAAGTTATTTGGTGCACGAATTAAATAAATTATTCATATGTACGAGACTTGAGTGGTTCAGTGCTTGCCAGTAATGTAGCTTGAGACTGACAGATCGATAATGATACGTTTACAAGGCAGTGTATCTATAGAAAAATTAATTGGTGTAATTATTTATTTCATTTATTTATTTTCATTTCTTTTGGCATTTTTTTTTTTTTTTTTATGATAAATAGATCTGCTCTTGACCGCAATCTAGACAGCTTTGTCAGGATGTGGTCGACGATGGAGCGAGCAAACCTATTAGGTGCCGATTCACTCCAGCTTTAAAGGCGTTAGGGTTATAAGTGCCCGGAAATACAGATGCCGGCAGTGAATTCCACAACTTGGCTGTGCGCATTATGAAAGAGTTCTCAAAGCGCTTGGTCCTGATAGGAGGGATTTCTACCAAATGTGGATGATATCCTGCAGTGCGTCGTGTAGTCCGATGAAAGAAAGGAGATGGCGGAATAAGCTCATGGAGCTCGTGCGCACACTCTCCAAAGTACAGCCTGTAGAACACCGACAAACAAGCAACTGTGCGTCTATAGGGTAAGCTATTAGCTATTGGCATTTCACAATTTAACACATAAAAACATTGACATTCACATGACTTAACCTAAACAGAAGTAGACATAATGAAAATGTGTCGCATCTAGCACCCTTGCTAAGTTATCAAGATAACTTGTATTAAGGGTACTAGTTTCAACTCCTGACTTACATTGGTTCAAATTAGGGCAGAAGTTAATGCAAGCGTTAATGTTGTACAATAAATAGTATGCACGAAGATGATAAACAGTACAGAACAGTGCAGTATCGCATAGTATAATAAATAAATAAATAATAATAAATATTTTTGTGACATTTTTACACAGCACTATCTAGTCCTAAACTAAGCAGAGCTTGTAATATGGGTACTAGACAGTGGATATAATACTTATGATTTTTTTTTTTTTTTTTGTAAGTCCATACTTATAATACATAAGAAACACCCAGACCAACACAAACACTTATGTTCATCACACAAATATTTGTGTCCTGTGGGAATTGAACCCACGACCTCATGATCAGCAGTCCGACACTCGAACCACTAGACCACAGACGTCGTCGTCATAATAAAAAAATAAATAAAAAAAAACGATTTTTAATTAATAAAAGCAGTGTAATAAAAATATAAAAATGCAGCCAAAGGCCATAAGACAAGTTAGTTTGGGCTGATGATGTTAGTGCATTGTCAGAGGCTACCTACGAACTATGTTATTCACAAACAGACCATCAACATATGTAGCCTCCTTTTACGTAGCCTTTTTTAAATTTACTATTTATTTTATTATTTTGAACGCATGAAGCGCGAAGCGAAATCTAACGATTTCAATTGTGGAAAGAAAAAATCGCTCACGAGCAGGATTCGAACCTGCAACTCCTGGCTCAGTACATCAGTGCTTTAGCCACTAAGCTACCGTAAACACTGCTCGTGGTATCGAAATTAACCTCCACTTTTTTTGTACGTTTTAGGTTTTTGAAGACGGTATTTTTTTTTCTTATAAAGTTTTTATGTAAAACAATAATTACTATTACTTATTACTCAGGTACTTTTCTGCCCGGAAAACACAATACTGTACCATTATATTTTACAGGTTGTACTTTACTGCTTGTACTACGTAACACAAAATAACGAGAACTAATTAGCTACGTCGTGAAAAATTACTCCATTCATCGCTGTCTTAGAAACTTCAGGTATAATATTTTACTCGGAGTTTCCTTTCCGTACAATCATAAGTTATTCAATATGATTACTTCCATGTTTCAGCATTTTCTTATTCTTTTGATTCCGTCAGCTTTTTTGAAAACAGTTTATTCTACTTAACGGCTTAATGTCTAACTGAAAAAATGTTTCTATACAATTAAGGAGTTTTTTTAATGTAAAAATAATTTAATTTGATTGTTATTATAATGAATTCATAGATTTAACGTAACTAATAATATTACATTTCCTAAAAATTATTGTATGCCCAATATGGGCTGATTGATGTATCTAACACTATCATGTATGCATAACAACTGTAACCACTCAATCAGAAACAAGAAAGTTTACTTACTTACTTAAGGTTTCTGCTCACTACCCCATGCCATATCATGACCGACCGTGAACGTATTAAGCACAAAAAAAATACAACATACACTATTACGCCCATTAGAACATACCAACAAAATATCCAAATATTATCGTCGAATTCGATGTCAATCCGGTCATGGCACGCTACGGTGTTGGTCGGTGAAGGAACAGTCTAATGGGCGTTGTTTCAAAGAATGTTTTTTGCATGTGCCAATACGGTTTCGTTCAAAGCATGGTCATGATATGTTACTGTGTAATGGGCGAACTCCTTTATTATTATAAATGTGAAAGTTTGTTGAGATGTTTGGATGTTTGTTGCACTTGTCGCTGAAACGGCTGAACGGATTTGGATGAGATGATGATGATTTTTTTTTTTTTGTTTTTTTTTTGTTTTGATTTTTTTGAGTTTAGTATTTTTTTAAAAATACTTTTTAATCTCCATTGTTTTCTTCCGTCTCTGATTGTAGTACAAAAGTCTAGCCTTTTATTTTGTATCTAGATAGCTGCTGAACTTATTTATTTATTTATAACATTATAAATCACATACAAAAGAAGTTTGTTAAAATAGTACGGCTCACTCTCAAACCCAATTTAGACACTAAAATTTTTGTCGCGTTATATTAGGACAACGCATATAAGGAAACTGACTAGTAATCGCGAGATAATCGCGTAATGGTGATGTATTAGGTCTGTGCCTTAAACATTTCATATTTAATACCGATCCGTATAAAAATATACCAAAAAACAAACTGTTCCCTCTAGATAATACATAAAGGCCTTCAGAAAATTCGTTTAAGATTCTCAGCTTACTGATTGGATGAAGGGATGTTCATAACCCAGGCCTGATATTACAAGGCCTTGCTATAACGAATATTTCAATATATTTTTTCAGTTCAAGTAAATAGGGTATTATTTTTGGTAGGCAGTTTTTGGTAGACTTTAGTTATTAGAAAATTCTGTATACATTTTTGTCTTTTCTTCAGATGAATGAATGAAGGGTAATGAAGCTAACTCCAAGCTTTTTCCCAATTATGACAGGGTCGGCTTCTAACCAGATGCAACTGAACATCAGTATTTTACACGGAGCGACTGCCATCAGACCCACGCAACCCAGTTACTGGGTGGTACCGACATCATAAGGTTAGAACGGTTATTAGAATTTTGGGCTTCTGACTACCTGTAATGACTGCCATAGCTATTCTCATGGCAACCGAAAACAACAGCTTAACTTGGTCTCCGAGGCACGGAGGGGTGTCGGTGTACAACTAAATGGTCACCCATCCAAGGACGGACCGTGGCTAGCGCAGCTAAAGCTACAGCTAAAGCCACGCAGAATTTGCGATAAACGCGGTTAAGACGCTGAAAACAGCCAATTAACCCAAATAGGCTTCTTTTAAAAACATTTTAAGTCATATCTATTCAGTTTGAGGCAGTGAAAAAAAAATGTTAATCTTGATCAGTCTTGATCGTATTTTTTCTAAAACTATTGTGCCCAAAACACGTTTTCTTGAAGTTTTCTCTATAGTTTTTTTTTAAACTATCCTCTTAAAACATGCTTTAGAGCAAACAATCTCTATTATTTACAAAATATTATAAAGGAAATTAAGAAGAAATATAAGAAAGGCAATAATCTAAAACATAGTTGTTTCTGTTTTTGAAATAAGCTTTTAGTTTTTTATAAAAAAAAAATTTTTAATTTTCATTCAAATTGAGCGGCGCACCCGACGTCCCGCCTCTCTTTCAGTTCTGTACAAAACGACAGTGACCGCAGAGAACTGATTTTTAGCTATTGGCAGCCTCTTAATACTTAGCTAAACGAATAATTATTTAAATTAACATACAGCGATGACAAATTAATACCGTTGCTGTTGGTGTTAACCGAAATTTTAGCATTCTAAAGCATGATTTCACCAACGTTAATTCTCTGGTTAAACAGCCGTTTACCCAACACAATTCAGTATATGTTTCGAGTAATTAGCCGTTTAATCAGAGGATTACGTTGATGAACACCGACCTTATCTTAGTATACAACCTTATTCTTAGTTTACACTAAACCTTTTAAGGGGTCATTGTATTCATCACCATGAACAACTTTTACTATGGAACCAAAACAGGTTTTTATTTCAATATAAATATTTTGTCGATTTCACCATCATCAACTGCCCTAAACCTATCGCAGTCCACTGCTTACCCAGCCTTATAGGACTTCCCCAAGTTACGCCACAATACTCGGCATTTTTTCGATTTATGTGAACGCAAATGTAGGGATCAGCTGTTTAGTTTTTCGATTTCAGGGTTGATCCCATTGTAAAAGTTGTTCATTATGATGAGTACTTTCAACCCCTTAAAAGGATCTGAGTTATATGGTATATATTCCACCCTTACGCACGAACCGGTTTGCTAATAGCTTTATCATACGTACCGCCAAAGAGTGGAATTCCTTGCCAGTGTCAGTGCTTCCCGAGAAGTATAATCTGGTGGTCTTCAAGACTCGAGTGAATAGGTTTTTGCTGGGCAAGCGTGTACTATCGTCGACCGCACCATCGCTTAACATCAGGTGAGGTGGTGGTCAAACGCAAGCCCGTTAAGAATAATAAAAAAAAAGCTAATAAAGTTACGTCTTCTATAATGGTGCATATTCACCGCGAGCATTGCTTGTAATGGAACAAATTCACCGGTATAAAATATTTCAGTGAACATTACACGTGACTGCTCGCAGGGAGTACGCTCAATCAGAGACAGAACATCGCTTCCGATGAACCACAAGTTGTAAACATTGATCGAAGGGTTATTTTTGTGCTCGTAGACAGACAACGAGCTGACAACCTGTCTGTTGAATTGTGTACACATAACTTGTTTTAGGAACTTTTTGAGGATATAAATAAAATAAAATAAATATAAATATTTTTGGGACATCTTTTACACAACACCATCTAGTCCCAAACTAAGCAAAGCTTGTACTATGGGTACTAAACAATGGATATAATACTTATATACTTTTTTTTTGTAAATACATACTTATAATACATGGGAAACTTCCAGACCAACACTAACACTTATGTTCATCACACAAATATTTGTGTCCTGTGGGAATCGAACCCACGACCTCGTGATCAGCAGTCCGACACTCGAACCACCAGACCACAGATGTGGTCAGAATATGCGGGCAGAGAGACTTAAAAATTTGGTATTTAAAGAAACTATCACTGTCGCTTTGCGAGCGCTCGTCCTCAAATAAGTGTGACAAGGACAACTGCAGCTCCAACTGAATAGCCATGGTAAAAGTTGTTTTTTTATTTGCCCATCCACGGCCCGTGATCAGCTGGCTCTAGTTGAAATTATAACATAACATAACATCACGCCTGTATTTCCCCGAAGGGGTAGGCAGAGGTGTATAGTACACCCACATTTCGCCAGTTATGTTATAGTCCCATGTAATAGGGGGCGAGCCTATTGCCACTAACCGGGTACAAATCCATACTCCGGGCTGCTACTGAGAATTTCCTAATGAAAAAACCCAATAACACTTTGCCCGACCCGGGAATCGAACCAAATAAAAAAACGAAAAAAAAAAATACGAAATCAAATCGAAATCGATCGAAATTATGAGTTCTAAAAATCAATTTTTTTTTGTTGTATTGTCATTAGTTATCGATACCCACCACGTCTGTGAAGTTTCGTCAGTTAATTTGATTTAACCATATTTAAGTGAAATTCGTCCAAAGTTACTTGGAAAATCGAATCACGGCATTATAAAAGTTTCTATCTGTCTATCACGAAACCCAAAAATAAATCGTTTTAGTGTATCAAAACTTTATAGATGGTTGTCAAACATGAAACGTTGTGAGGCACGTTTTTCAGGACAAACATATCTCAGATAGTATAAACGAGAGTCACGTTTTTATAAAATGTTTGTGTCATTTCAATATTTAGGTAAAAAACCCTATCGCTGTAAGAGGCGACGGCAAAAATTATTTTATCAATACAGTAGTCTTATAGGCGAGACTTGAGAATGTTTTTTAACCGACGAAAAAAAGGAGGAGGTTCTCAATTCGACGCGTATATTTTTTTTTTTTTTTTTTTTTTTTTTTTTTTTTTTTTTATGTATGACCACGCATAACTTTTTACAGAGTGGTCCGATTTTGATGATTCTTCTTTTAATGGATAGGGTATATTTCGAAGTTGGTCCCATTTAAATTTCAAAATCAAAATCCACCCCTAAGGGTAGGAAAACAAGGGTTGAGTGTTTCTTCACCTACTGAATTCTTACCTGTCGTCGTCGTGTAATCGATTTTGTTGAAACTTGGCACACATAAATGTAGTTCTAGACACTACAACTAGACACTACAACATAATAGAGACATGGAGTTAGATTTTAGCCACAAAAAAATTAAAAATAAAACTTTTTAACAAAAAATTGAACCGACGAAAACAGAAACTGAAAAGCGAAAAATAAAATTTTGCTTTTAGTCTTTTCCTAACTAAACTAATGTAAATAACTAATTATGAGTCGGCGCCAAAGAAACAATCAACGAATATCATTGAATTACTTTAAATAAATAATAAAAACAACATAACATCAAATACAACGTGAAATTTTCAATGTTAAACAATAACTTTCCAAAAATGCGTTCGCCGCTCGACCACTTGCAACATGCACGCACTTTGTTGGTTTGTTTGCCGTGTGGCGCCGACTCATAATTAGTTATTTACATTAGTTTAGTTAGGAAAAGACTAAAAGCAAAATTTTATTTTTCGCTTTTCAGTTTCTGTTTTCGTCGGTTCAATTTTTTGTTAAAAAGTTTTATTATAAAAAGAAAACAATCAGCTAACTAAACTGGTACAACCTTTAATTGTTTAAACTTAATCTTTAACAAATTATCATTAAAACTACGATGCGCTAATACGTCCAGCACTCCCGAATATCAGTAGCGGAGTGAAGTGCTCCTCTTGACTCTTGCCGTAGGCGCTCGGCGTTCGGGGTGCTGGCCAGAAAACCTCCACGTGTGCCTGACGGCTGCTTGTCCTTCTGGACACGTCTGGAGGGAACGGCAGTTGTTTGGCCGATGCATCCTGGGCACGAGCAATAAAATCCTTTCGAGGGATTAACCTTTGGGGGATTTTATTGCCTGCGGCGAATATTCTGGCGCGGGAGGGGCCCATTCTGGGCCAGTGGGGAGTTGCTCCACGTGTCCCTCTGTTGCCAACAGAGGGCACAGTGGAGTAGCAGGGGCGGGCCCAGTGTACAATCACCCTGCCGCTGGGCAGGCAGCGGGGGGACTGTCTTTCCCTGCCCCCGTCGATCTCGTAACCCCAGGAGTGTCCGCTGAGTAGTGTTCTCGCGCCTCTTGGGACCGAGGGTCTTGGCTTCACCGCCCGGACCGCGAGGAAGAAAACCTCTATAAAAAATTACGGGAGGTAGGGCCTGCGAGCAGCAGACTCGGAGTAGTCTGCTGTCCGACCAGCAGCTGGCGTAACTGGCGTAAAGGCCCATGAGGTGAAGTGACGTGCAGTGTTCCGTGTGCGCCACCGAGGAGGGTGCGGCCGACGTTGGGCCGCACGGGTAGAAGGGGCTCGCCTGCTTGTGGCGGGCCGGGACCTGTCGGGGGTGGTTGTGTGAATACTCACGGGTTCCCATGCCCCCGGCTAAGGTGGTAGTTGAAGGACCACCGTGGTGGTTTTAGTCGGTAAGAGTTCGACACTGGCTCCGCCTACCCCGGGCGGAGTGCGTCCATGTCCATGTTTAATACGGCGCCCTTTATGAATTTTTATATTAATTGATTTTATTATTATCTGAGATTTTGATTATATCTATAATGACATAAATTTTAATTGTATTGAATTTTGCTGTGCCCTACAGGGTCCATAATTGTGACTAGCTATTAAGCCATTATGTTTACCACCTAATTTACATTGTGGAATGCAAATAAATAATATGAATATGAATATGATGATTTCCCACGGCTAAAAAAAAAATGTGTTTGTTATGGCGGGGTTTACAGTATTTTTAAATGCCCTTAACTTTATTTAACTCTGTAAATCTTACTTAAGTAAATATTGCGTAAAAAATCTGGGTGAGGTGCTGATTCGACGAATATCTTTTATAGCGCAAGTTATCAATAGGAAATTGCATTAAAAGAGAGGAAAAGAAAATATATAGGAAGGAAAGTGGGGTGCATTAAAAGAGCCTCCACTAGCGATATCATTGATCGTCCGGCGCACCCTGGGCAGTCAGCCCGGCTACCAATCTGCTGACTGGCTAATCTTTTCCCCACGGCATGAGCTGTTATCATTATGCAGCTCATGTCGATACGATAGAAAAAGAAACAAATACATTTTATTTATCAGATACATTTTATAGGTACTACCACGGACGAGAAAAAAAGACCTCCACGCCATATATAATGAAAGTGAAGCACACTACGTAAGTTGACACGCTTGTTAGTACGTGCCGCACACATACACTGACGTCGTAGTTCGCGGATCAACTACCATTACGCAGCAGGTTACAATCTATTAGGTCATGTGAAAAAATTCCAAGACCTCCGTGCCAAATATAATGAAAGTGAAGCACCCTAAGTAAGCCAACCCCCTTATTTCTACGTGCCTCACGCACACATTGACGTAGTAGTACGCCGATCGACCGTCATTACGCGGCAGGGCATTAGCACCTGTTACGTCGAGTGAAAATATTACGCACACATACTCGTAGCTCGGTGCTTCACCTTTGTTATATGTGTCGCGGAGTCTTTCTTTTCTCGCGTTCATGGGTATTACACTGCCATCGACTGACTCGACTGACTTGACTGCCTCGTTGGTCTAGTGGTTGCAAGCGCGACTGCTGAGCGTGGGTTCGATTCCCGGGTCGGGCAAAGTGTTATTGGGTTTTTTCATTAGGAAATTCTCAGTAGCAACCCGGGGTCTGGATTTGTGCCCGGTCAATGGCAATAGGCTCGCCCCCTATTACATGGGACTATAACATAACTGGCGAAATGTGGGTGTACTATTACACCTCTGCCTACCCCTTCGGGGAAATACAGGCGTGATGTTATGTTATGTTATGGGTATTACATTAAAATCTCTTGTAAGGCTAAATAACCTCCATTACTTCTAAAAACCGTGAACCCTGCTCCGTACAAATTTATAGCAATAACAAATTCGACACGCTTAGGTTATATTCCTTTTATTTCCAATGCTCAGAGTAATAAAATTCTATTCGTACCCAGGTAACCTAAGCTTTCGAGAATGTTCCTTTGAATAGGTAGGGGAATGTCAGAAGTTTAATCCTGTTATGAGAATAGTGAAGTAGAAATTTAAAAAAAAACCTACTTTTTTATTTTCCTTTTTTTACTAGTTTTGCTATTATTTTTTTCTTTCATATTTAATTTATTCATTAAATGTATGCACATACATATAAATTAAAAAAATACATACTAATTAATAGTTCATAGGCACTGCTTATTTGTTTTAAGAAATTTCTTCCAGCAGACCTGTGAGACGAAAAGAAGCAACTCTCAATATCAATTAATTATTATTGTTCTTTACAGATTTAGGGTGAATGGAAAACATTCAGTTTTCTTGGTTAATAGTAAGTGAAGATCAGTAAATATTAATAAAGGTAGTAACACCGGTTATACGATATGTAGTGTTAATAGTTCTGTCCTATTTTAACCGACAAGGCCATAACTTGAGATAGTTGACGCTTATCCAAAAGACCTTGCACTAAACCACATATAAATATAAAAATCCTTTGAAAAGGAAAGTCAACTATAAAGGTCTTACAACACCATTATTATCCCATTATATCCAATTCCACAAAGAGGTGGATAAACCGAGGTTGAAGCTACAAGCTATTCACAAAACGATAATAAATCCGAAACTATTGCGTCTGAAGATTTATAACGTAAATGGTGTATCTAAAAACGGATCGTAGGTTACCATTATGGCTTTTATTTCAGCGATGATAAGCATAAATAAATATACAGAAGGTCCAACTCATACACTACACGTCATACGGCCCTTCATTCAACTCGTCACGCGATAATGATATTATTAATTGGCAAATTTAGTGGAGGGGCGCGCAATTTTAGATAAGACGATTTCTACCTACGTACTACAATAAGTACGATGATCTCAGTACAATAAATAATAATAAAAATGCTATGATGTGTTCTATAGGTACTATATAATTTGTATGCCTTTCAAGGTTAAACATAGTGTGACGTATGTTAATTTTCCACCAAGTTTTTAACTTTTATACCTATGTTTTACAAATAAATTATTTTGATTTGATTTTGATTTAAAATAAATATTTTTGGGACATTTTTACACGGTACCATCTAGTCCTAAACTAAGCAGAGCTTGTGCTATGGCTACTAGACAATGGATATAATACTTATATTTTTTTTTTTGTAAATACACATTTATAATACATAAGAAACATCAAGAACAACACAAATACTTATGTTTATTACACAAATATTTGTGTCCTGTGGGAATCCAACCCACGACCTCGTGATCAGCAGTCGGACACTCGAACCACCAGACCACAGACGTCGTCAAGCACTGGCGTACTGAGCCAGGAGTCGCAGGTTCGAATCCGTGAGCGATTTTTCCTTTCCACAATTTAAAGCGTTAGATTTCGCTTCGCAAATGCGTTAAATATAATAAAATAGTAAATAATAATAAATATCTTTGGGACATTTTTACACAACACTATCTAGTCCCAAACTAAGCAGAGCTTGTGCTGTGGGTACTAGACAATGGATATAATAATTATATACTTTTTTTTTTAATACTTTCTTATAATACATAAGAAACAACCATACCAACACAAACACGTATGTTCAACACACAAATATTTGTGTCCTGTGGGAATCGAACCCACGACCTCGTGATCAGCAGTCCGACCCTCGAACCACTAGACCACAGACGTCGTCGTCGTAATCATTGCATATACAGGGTGTCAGGGAAACGCTTCCGAAAACGAAGATAGGCGATAGTGCTGGTGATTACTGATACGAAACCACGAAAAAAAATACGATTGTTTTTTTAGATTTTTTAATTTTTCTTTGCATTTTTCATTATGTATGAGTTTTATTTAACTGCCCAAAGCTGGTTATGTATAAAAAATGCAAAAAAATATATATGAAAAAATAAAAATAAAGGATCGCATTTTTTTTCGTGGTTTCGTATCAGTAATCACCAGCACCTATCTTCGTTTTCGGAAGCGTTCCCCTTACACCCAGTATTACTCAGAGTTGGCCTTCTTTATCTGTCTGCTTAGTGACTCTGGGCTATAAAACTGTAGTTACCGTATCAATCGCATGAAGGTAATATGGATCGTTAGGTAACTTGAGTAATGGTGAAGTTATTATTGCTACTTTAATCGGTATGAAGAAATATTCGGCTTTTTTATAAGAAATGTTCAATGTTTCTTGGTAATATGAATGAGGAAAATGTATGGTGTTTTAGGGTTTTTTTTATGAGTTTGAATGTTCTTTTAATGGTGTTTAACAATTATGAGATGATTTAAAGTTGTTTGACGACGTCTGTGGTCTAGTGGTTCAAGTGTCAGACTGCTGATCACGAGGTCGTGGGTTTGATTCCCACAGGACACAAATATTTGTGTGATGAACATAAGTGTTTGTGTTGGTCTGGGTGTTTCTTATGTATTTACAAAAAAAATGTATATAAGTATTATATCCATTGTCTAGTTCCCATATCACATACTCTGCTTAGTTTGGGACTAGATGGTGCCGTGTTAAAATGTCCCGAAGATATTTATTTATTTTTATTTATTTTATTTGTGACTAGACTTTTCGCGTGGCTTCACCCACGTATGATTCGGATTATCACAAAAATACTTAACGCGCTTCCCTCGGGAGTTGGTTATTTTTCCGGAATATAAAAGTGACTATATTTTAATCCGGGTTATGGTCTATTTGTGTGCTAAATTTAATTCAAATCCGTTCAGCCGTTTTAGCCCGTTTTAGGGTGATTGAGTAACAAACATCCAAAGATTTTCAAATAACAATTTCTTTCATATTTAATTCAGGATGGCTGGTTGAACGAGGGACTTATTGAAGGAGGATGTTTAGTACTTGATCCACGTTACAAATAGTTTATGATTTTTACGCCGCGAAGGCAAAAAATGACTGATATTTACAATAAATTTTACCATCTTGCATGCCCTGTGTGTGTTTACTCATGTTTTGTAAAATATGATCTTGTGATAAGATAAGTTAATAAGATATCGCTGACGTCACCCAAAGACGTACAAAAATTGGAGGTTAATTTTAATACCACGAACAGTGTTCACGGTAGCTTATCTAAATTAACCTCCACTTCTATACGACTTTAAATTAACTGCAAAGTTAGTGGAGTCGGTTAAGACACACTGTTTCCTAATAAGATATCGTTGATGTCACCCAAAGACGTACCAAAAGTGGAGGTTACTTTCGATACCACGAGCAGTGTTCACGGTAGCTTAGGGGCTAAAGCACTGGCTCACCAGGAGTCGCAGGTTCGAATCCTGCTCGTGAGTGATACACAAGAAACACTCTGACGAACACAAACACTTATGGTCATCATACAAATATTTGTGTCCTACTGGAATCGAACCCACGACCTTGGGATCAGCAGTCCAACCCTCGAACCACTAGACCATAGACGTCGTCAAAATATGCTATGCTATGCTATGCTGTATATGTACACGTTACTTCGAATACAATCATTCCAGCGTTATATCGTGAGCTCGTCCGGGGAAGTACTACCACCGTGCCTACTTCTCCGCTAAATAGTGATGCTTGCATTGCTGTGTTTCGGTCTGAAGGGTACGGGTGCCGGTGAAATTACAATCACATGACACTTTCCATCTTCATGTCTCAGTTTGGCGAACCGACTTGCGTACCATTTAGGCAACAGCCTAGGTGGTATTGAAGTTGTCATGGGCAAAGGTAACCGCTTAACATCAGGTGGACCTTTAGCTCGTTTCGCCATCCTATACTATAAAAAAAAAATATATATATAAAAGCTTATTCAAACAACATTGTCATACAACGGTTGCAGCGTAGCATAAGTACCTCGTTTAGGGAATATTAGCACGTAGTAATGCATTTTTGACGAGTAAGCCGTTTTGTGCAAACTTACGTATGTAATGTTACCGTGTGTTGCTGTACACAAATAGCGGCAGCGAAATACACGTGTGCCAGAAAATTAAAAATGTTCGTAACAACATCTTTTACACTTTAAAATCTTTTTATTTTTTTACCCGACTGCCCCAGAAAGAGGGTTATGTTTTTTGGGTGTATGTATGTATCACAGAAATAGATAGAGTACAATGGTTGCAATCACAATTTTACTTGCGATTCATGCGAGGCAACTTTCGAACAAACTACGCCTTACATATTGACGTCATGAATTTTTAAAAATCAACTTTAATCAATGTACTTTACAGCTTTTGTTTCTGCAGTTAGAAACAGCACAATAAGGCATTTTTGCGGGTTTTTGTTACAGTATTTACAGAAACAAGTCATAAGGCATACTGAGAAAAGCTTTGAAATGCCCTGTACTATGGTACAGAGTATTGGCACGCGCGCCCTGCCCAGTTTTCCATTCTATATATTTCTGTGGTATGCATGTACATAGTCCGAAGAATTGCCAAACTTAAGTGACAGTGGGCGGGGCACAATTGCTCGCAGAACGGTTGGCCGATGGGGCAGTAAAGTTCTGGAGTGGCAACCGTGTACTGGAAGGCAGAGCGTGGGTAGGCCCCCCACAAGGTGGACTGACGAACTGGTGAAGGTCAAGGGAATCCATTGGATGTGGAAAGCACAGGACAGTCGTTGTATGCTTGGGGGAGGCCTATGTTTAACAGTGGACATCTTTCGGCTGAAATGATGATAATGTATGTATGTGTAATAGGCTCATGGCTAAATAACAACCACGCGGATTATACAATCTACGAGGCTAACCTGCGCTAGCCGTGGTCAGTCTGTGGATGGCTGACCGTTCCATCACACATCGAGACCCCTTTGTGCCTCGAAGAGCACGATAACCCGTCGGTCCTGCGACTGATCTCTCTCCGGTTGTGTCGAATTGCCGTCCCATTGGATTATGAGAGTGAGGGAATAGAGAGTGCATCTGTGTTTGCGCACACACTTGTGCACTATAATATGTCCCCCGTAGATGGCTAGTTTTCGTTGAGACTGGCCGCCGTGACCGTAATTTGGCCGGGAGGACATTATTTTGTATGTATGTATGTTCATGTTCATCTGTTTCTATGGTATGTAGGTTTGTATGCTTCGTTGTGACCTTACTTACTTACTTCTCTGGCTCAGCGACCCAAAGTGAGTCATGGCCTCCGAAACGAGAACTCTCCACTTTCCTCGATCTTACGCGATATCTCGCCAGTTGGTAGCTTGAAAATCACGTAGATCAGTCTCCACAGCATCTCCCCATCGATATCTGGGGCGACCTACTGGTTTACGTCCGGTTGTGACCTCCTGTAGCCTAAATAGATTGATGGATTTTGAAGTGTGAGGTGTCATTTGATTGACTACGTCAATTTTTTTTTTATTAGTAGAACATAGTTTTAGCAGCATGAGGTCAGTTGGCTACTGGAAAGCCTATATGTGAGCAGTGGACTGCTGAAAGCTAATGTTAGGTGTTGCAAAAAAGCTGTAGCTCCTTCACTGCCACCTGAAATGACTTATATCGTAACATCTGACGACTTCTGTGGTCTAATAGTTCGAGTGTCGGACTGCTGATCACGAGGTGATGGGTTCAATTCCCACAGGACACAAATATTTGTATGATGAATTTATGTGATGTGTTGGTCTGGATGTTTCTTATTTATTTATTTATTTGGCTCTTTAACACTCAACTCATTCTTATGTATTATAAACATGTATTTACAAAACGTTGACTGCCTCGTTGGTCTAGTGGTTGCAAGCGCGACTGCTGAGCGTGGGGTCCTGGGGTCGATTCCCGGGTCGGGCAAAGTGTTATTGGGTTTTTTCATTAGGAAATTCTCAGTAGCAGCCCGGAGTCTGGATTTGTGCCCGGTCAATGGCAATAGGCTCGCCCCCTATTACATGGGACTATAACATAACTGGCGAAATGTGGGTGTATTATTACACCTCTGCCTACCTCTTCGGGGAAATACAGGCGTGATGTTATGTTGTATTTACAAAAAAAAGTATATAAGTATTATATCCATTGTCTAGTACCATATTACAAGCTCTGCTTAGTTTGGGACTTGATGATGCTGTGCAAAAATGTCCCAAAAATATTCACTTTTATTTATTTTATTTATCTCTGACAGAGTAACAGAAAATACCAAATACAGTCCTAAAAATGAAGTAATGGGAAAGAAATATTTTATTATATCATTTGAGACGTTATGTGACTTCCAAAGACTTTTTGATGTACTCAAATATGTAATGATATAGATATATGTGCAAATATTCGTAATATTAGGAATCGAAAAGGAAAAGAAATAGGTAACAAATATCACGCTAAGATGGCCAATACATCAAAACACCTGTTATTGCTGTTAGGGAATCCACTCAGCCGTGAAAGTATCGAGAAAGCGATACAAACCAATAAATGGCATTAGACGGAGACCCTTCTATGTGAAGACTTAATAATTTGTTGCTGTAAGATGGAAAAATGGTGTAAGGTAACGTAACATCCCCAATTATCGACATTTTATGGGACGATCAAAGTATTTTTTTTAAATACATTGGTTTCGTGATGATTTTTTACGTACTTGTGGCGCACTCTGTAACAGTTCAATGCTTATTAAATAATATTTAACCGTATACCAAATTATAATTTTGCTCTTATTTTCTGAAGTTGGTTGTTATTTTTTTGTCGAAGAATGAGGCACTGTCGGTAACTGGGGCTTTTACTATACACATTTATAGGTATTACAGTACAGTCATTTAACTTCAAAATATAACAACCTTTTGCAGAACTTAAAAAATTGTGTCTAGGGCTTTTGACTGAACACTCTAATGCTTAAGCATTAGGAAGTGGTGAAGGGCGGGCGTTTTTTGGGGTCTGTCTATGTATGACATTTGAAAAGAACTAGCTGAAACGAGTCTACTTCGAATAAATGATTTCTGATTTCTGACTCATTGTACAGAATTTATGTAATAATATTACAATATTATAATTCATTCATAATTCTTGGAAAATAAATTCATTCGTTCATTTATTTATTCATTTATCGTTCATTCATTCAGAATGTGTCAAGCAACAAAAATTCTAAACTTGTCAGGCTTTCGAGTTTTCGACTGCCATGCCAGTGTCAATAAATTTTCTTAATTTCTCCGTTTGATAATGAATAAATGTTCCAAAGTGCGCAAGCGTCTAGTTGTGTTAGTAATGGTCACCCATTCAAAGCATAGCCCTGGCAAAAATAAGTATCATAGATGGATCGAAGAGCGCAATAAAAATAAATTGTTCTAATCAAATCAAATAATTTATTCGCCACAAGATATCGTGTACAAACTGTGTGTACAAAGATATTACAATTAATTACAAGTCCGTCATATCTTGCTTTTTGTAGGCATGCGAAAATTATATTAAATTTACAATAAATTACATTAATACACATTACCTACTATTGAATATTAAAAATATTTATATATCATATGTAGCTAGCTCCGGACTTCTAATCCTTCTTTCTATATTTTGCCCATATCAGTCACTTATCAATTTTATAGATGTACATGGGAACTGTCTAACCACGAGCTTCTTCAGCTCTGTCCATACATACATACATACCTACATATTATTACGCCTGTTTCTCATTTGGGTAGACAGATACTATGGATTTGCACCTGCTACGATCCTGACACCTCTTTGGCTTCATCTACGTTGATTAATTAACCTCGTCATGCATAGATTTAGTTGTCGCACGATCCCTGAAGTCATTCCCCTCCAACTCTTAACTCTTGCCTCGTATACTTTTTTCGTCAATCCCTTATTGTCCATTCTCTTTACATACCCAAACCATCTTAACATACCTTTCTCAATCTTTGTCGCTACATCTTCTTTCATTCCACAACGCTCCCTTCCCAAAGTTACACCACACGTACTTTTCAAAGCTCTTATTTCTATTGCATTTATTCTGCTCCATCTGTACGTGTGTCTGTCATCTAACTTCTTCTAAACGGCTGGACTTATTTGGACGAAATTTTGTGTGTATATTTCAAAGGGTTCCTGGATGGTTTGAAAACACAATTGGATCCAGTAGGTAGCGCTGCTGTCGATATGTCACTGATATTCTATTAAACGGTATGGACGATTTTAATGATATTTTTTGTGTATGTTTGAATGGGTCCCTGCAAGGTTTGCATTCACAAATGGACTCGGTAGGTGACGCTGCAGTCGGTGTGTCACTGATCTTCTTCAAAACGGCAATTAAATATGGCGCTGCTTTTCCGGGAAGGACGACGTCTGCCGGGTCCGCTAGTATATACATGTTGTAATTTTAATCGCTTCTTTCCCGAAAAGGGGTCATTGTACTCATCAATGTGAACAACTTGTACTTTGGGTCCCTACATTTGTGTTCACTTACATCGATAAAATGTAGGGACCACCTGATATTTTTTTCGCGATTTCTCGGTTGGTCCTTTAGTAAAAGTTATTCATAAAGATGAGTACAATGATCCCTTTTCGGGAAAGAAGTGATTAAAATTTCAGCATGTATATAATATTCATGTTTATTGCATACTGGGTGTAAGGGGAACGCTTCCGAAAACGAAGATAGGTGCTGATGATTACTGATACGACACCACGAAAAAAAAATGCGATCTTTTTTTTAGATTTTTTCATTTATATTTTTTTGCATTTTTCGTACATAACCAGCTTTGGGCAGTTAAATAAAACTCATACATAATGAAAAATTTAAAAAAAAATGAAAAAATCTTAAAAAGAATCGCATTTTTTTTTATGGTTTCTTATCAGTAATCACCAGCACTATCACCTATCTTCGTTTTCGGAAGCGTTTCCCTGACATCCTGTATATAAAGAAAAAAGCCAAGAACTAGCCGTCATCCCACACATGCTATCAGGCATCGCGCGCAAAGCTAACTTCGTAACCTCGACATAGTTGAGAAGTTAAACTATGAAACTTGCTATCATCTTTAATGTAAAAGCTTTTGCCTCAACACTGTCAAGCATAACTATGTCCTTAAATAGTTTAGAGGTTGTCTCTCGTATTCAGTTTTCATTTTAGTCTTCAGTCTTTTCATTTAAGTCTTAGAATCTTTATGGTTTGAGTTCAAACCAGGCCCATCTCCTGAATTATTGGATATCCGGATCAGAATTTGATAATAATTTACCTAACCAGTGTTTTTTTTTTAATAAGTTATAGGATGGCAAAACGAGCTAAAGGCCCACCTGATGTTAAGCAGTTACCTTTCCCCATAACATCTGCAATACCACCTAGGCTGTTGCCTAAATGGTACCGCAAGTCGGTTCGCCAAACTGAGACATGACGATAGAAAGTCTCATGTGATTGTAATTTCACCGGCACCCGTACTCTTCAGACCGAAACACAGCAATGCAAGCATCACTATTTGGCAGAGAAGTAGGTACGGTGGTATTACTTCCCCGGACGAGCTCTTTCACAAAGGAGCTCTACTACTATAAAAAAAAAAAACCGCCACCCCATAGTAGACCTGAATGATGGACTAATCCTTCTCATTCTGAGAAGAAGCCCATATGCAACAGTGGGACAGTTAAGTAATGGGCTGGTTATGTTTATTTTATTTTACGTTATTTTGGAAACAAAAACAAATACTAACAAACATAAGTATGCAAATAAGTAAAACAATATCCAGAAACAGTTAAAATGTATGTAGGTTCCCTTATAAAGTTTACAGCTCATTAGAGCCACCCAGCACCTGACCCGCACCGCCTCACCTCGTGCGGTTTGTATTATTTATATGGATTTCTGTGGATATGCGCTCACTACATCAACTCTGTAGTGTCCCCGGATCGCCTCAGTCGTAAGCTGTCCACGCGCGGACGGCGAGTGAACCACTCGGTGACAACTCGCTGCTCGCATGCTTGCCAACGCACGAATCCCGAGTGGACCGTGCGCTGCCCGCTAGTGATTCACGCGAGGACAATGCGTCGGCACTGCGTAGACATGGGTAACTCAACAAAAATGCGTGAGCTGCAGCTCAGCTCACGGTTCACGTCAGTGAGCCAGAGCTGTGAACCGGCTCACAGATCAGCTCAATTTGTATATCTGCCTACTTCGACTTATGATCTGTGATGCGAGTCGCTGAGCTTACAGAGCGTTCGATCTGTTTGAGCTGCACTCGCTCGCTCACTCTGCGACTCACCGCCGATCTGTTGCCGCTCCCGCTCACCGATTCAAACAGGTTTTTATTGATATGCACATCTCTTATCTTTCGTGCAACGAACTTTTTCGTACAGATAGATACTATTCTTTGAGCCGTGAGCTGCGTATTTTGTCATTGAGCTGCAGCTCAACAGCTCAAGCTTATTGATCTGCATATTTGAACCGGTTCCGAGCTGAGTTACACACCTCTAGCAATGCGCCACCACCCTTTATTCCCAGCCATTCTTTCAAACGTGTCGGACGTAGCGAATTTGCTTTCAAAATGAATAAAGACTACTCGGAAATTCATGGACCACGCGATGTCCACTCCGTAACCACGCAACGTTCACTCGTTGACCACGCGAGGTTCACTGGTTGACCACGCGACGTTTACTGTTGATAAAGCGGCGTCCACCCGTGGACCACCTGTTGACAACGAGTAGACGCCAAACGATAAGGCGGTGCTGGTCAGGTGCAAGGTGGCTATAATGACCTTTAACCATTCATTGACAGCGGTCTTTTCCGAGACATTATGAGTAGAATATAATTATTGAAAGAAACCATGCATAAGAGAGGCGGTCATTGTGGCGATGTTTGGGGGAGGCCTATGTCCAGCAGTGGACATCTTTCGACTGAAATGATGATGACGATGATGATGATGCATAAGAGAAGAAATTCAAAAGCACTTTTTTTCGAGCAGATGCAACATTTAATTATTTCCATGAAATATGCTCCACTTGTAACCGCTTCATTTGAATAAGCTCTTAATAGTTTGAAAAACTGTGCAAAAACATTTTACAAGCGCGTCGCCGCAAAAAACACAGTTTGAAGTTGCGAAAGATAACTTAGCAGTTTTTCTTTTTTCTTTTGTCTTTGAATCATTGTTGAAACAAAGTAAGTAAGCTGCGGTAACGTTTTTACGACAAGTTTTTTTATTAAAATTCCTTTTGGCGATATTACGAGACTGAAATTTCTGGGGGATATATTAAACGAGCCGTTTGAAAGTTGAACTAAGTTGAATTGGATATGTTTTAACGATATTATATCTTTGTTTACTGTTGAGTTTTAGATCAAATTTCGTGTGTGAGTTGATTTAGTGTTTTTATTTCGTACATAGCTATTTGCTTTCAAAAAACCGAGATTTTATGGGTCAATCTCAAAACTTGGTGGCAAAAGTGTCATAATGGTTTTTCTGCTCACATAATAATAACAACTTACATAAGAACATAATACAGTTACATAACAACTTTTTGGTTATTTTCTTTTACAATTTTGAACCTTGATTGAAAACTTGAAAACTATAGGTAAGTACCAATTTTTTTTTTTTTTTTTAATGTCCACTCCATGTCATGTCACAACTTCGGTTTCAAATACTGAACATTTTATTTAGAAAAAATTACCTTCGAAAACCGCCGTTTTTTTTTCAAAAGCCAGTTATATAACGTGTACATTACATTTTATGCATTTTTTTCATTGCAACAATTACTTATTTATATTTTTGAAATTGATCTCACAGGCAGATTTTGTTTCCACCCCATGGCTTATATCCTTTTAAAAAGTCGTATTCAAATAAAATTTGTTGCTTGCCTGGCAGGACTGATGAAATTTCAAAATGAATAAATTAAGTGTAATTTATTTTCCTTTGATAGTGTGTTGTTATTGTGGGTTTAGTTTTTATAACAAGGTTCCGTTTATTTTTGTACTTCTTTTAACAACTTTATTTTTCTTTTTTTGTTTAAGCATCGGATAATGTAGCTGTAATATTAGAATAAGATAATGTCTGATGTTTAAACTGTTGGTGTATTAATAATAAATAAATAAATTAGATACTGTGTGAAAGTAAACCTTTTTCTCCGTGGATAATCAAATATTAGTAAAAAGTAAGCTTTTTGGTATTATATTTTGATATAAAGATGTATTGAAAGTACATGTTTTTATGTTCTTTCTTTATAACATAAAATTTCAGAAGACAATGTAATGCGCCGGGTAAATATTCACAAAGTTCTTTAAACTGAGAAGCTTAAAACCTCAAACCTTTGCCTGCCTACCGCAAAAAAAAAACAAAGAAAAAGAATAAAAAAAGAACAAATATCACATCATTATTGAATTCTTAAAATTCGACACATTTCTCAACGTTCAAGTTTCGCGGCAGCTTCATTATGGAACAAGTAAGTTACATGTTACCGAAACGGCTTCCATTAAAAGTTATATCCGAAACAAGAGTAAAACATTTTATGAAGTTCTTCTGATGCAATATTATGTGAAATGTATTTTGTCTCTACAATATAAATGTATCTTGTTGAGTTGTTTGTAACAGTTTAAAAAATAAAACGTTTTTTTTCTCCTTTTCTTGAACGTTTCTTTGCGGCAGGGTTGGCAGTTTGGGTTTTTTTTCGTAATTTTGTGGAAAATATTCGTTTCGTTTTCGTAATCAATAACCGGGATCATTTACGTGTAATGCAATAATTCAGATTCGATTTGAGAACTTTTCTTCGTTTTTTTTTGCATTAATATAGATTGACTGAAAATCCATCTTTAACATATAACTTAACTTTGCTGAACACAACATTCAACATGTTAAACTGTTTCAAATTTAAATAACGTCATAACAAGCCCATTATTGTTGTACGGTGCTACCGAACATTGCGAAATTAATGTACAACCCGCGTCAGCATTATCCGCCAACATTCATAATTCATTTTCATGTACTTTTAAGTTAGTTCACTACCGATCATCGAACGCGCCGTGTGTTCTCATATACCTATCAATATCATATCAATATCATTTATTCTTTAGTATTTCTGTCCGAACTTTGGTGTTAATTTAGTGCATTAAACTATTGGTCATCAAAGGACTCGTATCATTTATAATTATCATATCAGCATATCAATAAAGTTGTTCGGTAGCTACAATACCCTACAATTATATTGTGTGGTTAAAAATATAGATATGTGATACCCTAACATGAGCAAAAATGTTTCGTACGCAGCGGCAGTACAATACACATAAACTAGTAAAAAGTAAGTAAGTTGGTTACTTCAAGTTACTTTCGTGTAATTGGAATAATTTCTGTACACAAACGACTGCATTTTTTTTGCCATCGGTCACGCTGGGCGCCTTACTTGACGCGGAATAATAGAAAAACTTCCTAATTAGAACGTTTTCGAGTCTTCAGATTGCAAGCTCAGTCGCATATCTCTACTTTTAAATATCATTGGTGGGTTGCAAATAAATAAATTATTATTCCATTTATTCAACTTAATAACTTATATGTTACATTTTTATATATTAAAAAAAAACATAAAAATAGTAGTCCACCGGCATCGGGAACAAGGTCCAAGCTACCGGTAGTCAGGGCCTCAGAGAGGGGAACTTCCTCACGATACGCACCGTGTCAAGAAGTACCGCTTTCTGATACCGAAATTATCATTATTTTTGTTAGTTTACTGCTGGGCACGGGCCTTTTCTGCGAATGAGAAGCCATAACTTTAAATGCACCATACTGTAACCGTGCTTGACATGGTCCACTGCTGGTCACGCGCCTCTTATCAGAATGAGAAAAGTTCAGGTCTTAGACAACCAGGCTGGCCTAGTGCAGGTTGGCAGACCATCAAAACTGTATGAATAACTCTCAGGTGTGCAGGTTTCGTCGCGATGTTTCCTTCTCCGTTAAAGCGAGTTAGAATTAAATTCTGATCCACACATGAATTCACAAATTAAATATATCTTATTAATTATGAATTAACCCATTACCACCTGAAAACTTTATAAGTTACAACACAAAGTAAAATATTCACAAGCCTAAATATTTGAAGAGCCATTCCGCGGCGCGAGTTTGTCGAGTTAATTATTTAAAAACATTTTTTCAACTCGGCGTTTTGTGTTGTTTATTAATTAATTCAAAATTTGGGTGCAGAAGGTAAAGAAGCAAATACGTAGAATACATTATGGGATTAAATGAAAAAAGAAATATACCTTAAACGGATTTTTTTTACAATTTTGCCTTGCGGTTTTGTCAAGTGAGGCTGTGAAGCAAAAATCTCGGAAGTTCTTATAACGAATACATGAGTTTTTTTTTTCTAGAAGGTTCCCGCGGCCTTACCCGGTTGGATGTCATTTATCGCACATCCCTCGGAAACTGTTTTGCTTTTCGGGATAAAAATTGCCTATATGTTAATCCAGGACATGGTCTATCTTCGTGCTAAATTTCATTCAAATGCGTTCAGCCGTTATGGCGTGAAGAAGTAACAAACTTACAAACATATACACTCCAATCTTACGCATTTAATTTCGTAAACAACGCTTGTTCGCATTATAAGTATGTATTTACAAAAAAAAAAAGTATATAAGTATTATATCCATTGTCTAGTACCCATAGCACAAGCTCTGCTTAGTTTGGGACTAGATGGTGCTGTGTAAAAATGTCCCAAAGATATTTATTATTTTTATTATTTGATGTTTGCCTTTGATCATTATAATAAGCTTTAAATTTCCATTCTAAAATTAAAAATTTCCTTACAAAAAAAATCCTTTTTTAGTATTTAAAGTAATAGTTTTTAATATATATTTCATCTCATGGGTTACTCGCTCAAAACAAAGCTCCCACACACTAACATTTTTTTGTGTCTCACTCTGCCTTGAATCTCCAGAAGAATATTATTGGACAGCTTAAATCAGAAAGCTTGCAACTAATTAACAATTAAATTATTTGATTCATCTGACGACGTCTGTGCTTCGAGTGTCGGACTGCTTATCACGAGGTCGTGGGTTTGGTCTAGGTTGAAGTCGTTGGTTTCCCACAGGACACAAATATTTGTGTGATGAACATTTATGTGTTTGTGTTAGTTTGTGTCGCGCGTTATGCGCACGACCAGGGCCCTAATTCTCGCGTTATAGAGATAAATGTCTAATTCGAGATAATCTCTCATTTTAAATCTCTACGAAAAATGTCGCCGGTTATGTCAACCGCTGCGTACCGCTCTTTGTATTTACAGCGCTAGGGGTAGACATATCTCTAACGTGACATTCTGAGAATACGATTTTTTTTATCAATCGAGATTCGCCATCTTGTTTGGACATCATGTCGAGTTCGAGATAATGTCACGTTAGAGATATATCTATGCCTAGCGCTCTAAGATAAGACATCATGTCGAGTTCGAGATAAAGTCTACGACGCGAGAATAGAGGTCCTTTGCGCTTGTTAAACCTAGTCCCTTACAGGTTTTTAACAGCGATTTCGTATTATCTTAATGATTTTTTTAACGAGCCAATTATTAAATTATAGCTCAAGTTTCTATCTTTACACAGTCCTTGAACGTATATACAATTTGTTTTTTTTTTCGCAGTATTTATATTAATTAGATTTAAAAAGTTTAAAAGTACTACAACTCTGCCATAAGTATGCAACGCAAGACCAAACCAGATTCTCTAGTAAGTTAGCAAGACAAACATGTTAATAATTCGAGGAGACTCGAAACTCCATGTTGTTGATTTTATAAGTTTCGTTAATGAAGAAACATTGTTTCTATTAGGTTGTAGACTGCACGTATGTACTCTTGTTTAAGTTTTGAATTCGCAATATGTAATTCTTTCACGGGCAGACGAGACATTGGAGCAGACGAGTCTTTGAGTGGAGACTGAGAATCGGCAAACGCAGCGTAGGTTAGGTAACCCAGCAAGGTAGACCGACGGCCTGAAGAAGGTAGCTGGGGGGGACTGGTCGTGGAAGGCGGAGAACTGAATGGTGTGGCATAACTTGGAAGGGGCCTATGTCCAGCAATGGACTGCGATATACTGAGTTGGCCGATTAATTGAATTCTCGTTTCCAAGCATAGTGTCATCATCATTTTCATCATTTCAGCCGAAAGACGTCCACTGCTGGACATAGGCCTCCCCCAAGCATCGCCACAACGACCGGTCCTGTGCCTTCCGCATCCAGCGGATTCCCGCGACCTTCACCAGGTCGTCGGTCCACCTTGTGGGGGGCCTACCCACGCTGCGCCTTCCAGTACGCGGTCGCCACTCCAGAACTTTACTGCCCTATCGGCCATCCGTTCTGCGAGCAATGTGCCCCGCCCACTGCCACTTAAGTTTGGCAATTCTTCGGGCTATGTCGATTACTTTCGTTCTCCTGCGAATCTCCTCATTTCTGATTCGATCATGCAGGGACACTCCGAGCATAGCCCTCTCCATTGCCCTTTGAGTGACTTTGAGCCTTCTTATCAGGCCCATTGTGAGCGACCACGTTTCAGTACCGTAAGTAATTACTGGCAACACACACTGGTCAAAGACTTTCGTCTTGAGACACTGCGGTATTTTGGACGAGAAGATATTGCGTAGCTTCCCGAACGCTGCCCAACCGAATCGGATTCGACGATTGACCTCTTTCTCGAAGTTGGACTTACCTAGCTGGACAGTTTGTCCTAGGTATACATAATCGTCAACAACTTCGAGTGTAGATTCTCCGATGCTTACGGGAATGGGTGCTATATGGGAATTCGACATAACCTTTGTCTTGTCCATATTCATTTTAAGACCCACTCTATCGGAAGCTCTACTGAGGTCATCGAGCATTGTACCGAGGTCCTCCATGGTCTCAGCCATGACTACTATGTCGTCGGCAAACCGAAGGTGAGTGATGTACTCGCCGTTTATGTTAATGCCTAGCCCATTCCAGTCCAGAACCTTGAAGACATCCTCCAATGCAGCAGTGAACAGTTTCGGAGAGATCACATCTCCCTGTCTCACACCTCGCTGCAGAAGGATAGGTTTCGAGGTTTGGTCCTGTAATCGGACTGACATAGTGGCGTTTTCATACAAAGACTTTAACACTTCGATGTACCGATAGTCAATCTGGCACCGTTGAAGAGACTGTAGTACCGCCCAAGTCTCGATCGAATCGAAGGCTTTCTCGTAGTCCACAAACGCTAAACAAAGAGGCAAGTTATACTCTTCGGTCTTCTGTATAACCTGACGCAGCGTATGTATGTGGTCTACGGTGCTAAAGCCTTTTCGGAACCCGGCTTGTTCGGGAGGCTGGAAGTCGTCAAACCTGCGCGAAAGACGGTTCGTAGTGACTCTCGAAAACAGCTTGTAGACATGGCTCAGAAGTGAGATGGGCCTATAATTCTTCAGTAGAGCATTATCGCCCTTTTTGAAGAAGAGTACCACCATACCTCTGCTCCATGCCTGTGGCGTTCTCCCCTCGAGAATGACGGAATCAAATAACTTCTGAAGGGCCTTAAGGATCGGTTTTCCACCCGCCTTCAGGAGTTCGGCCGTAATTCCGTCATCACCCGGTGCCTTGTTGTTTTTGAGCTGCTTTAGAGCCATCCTAATCTCGTACAGGCTGACGTTCGGGATATCTTCGGTATAGTGTCGGGTCAATCGAGCTCTTGGGTCATTAGCCCGATTTACAGCGGGTTTCCGGGTGGACGTGTATAACTGTCCATAGAACTTCTCGACCTCCTTCAATAGCTCTGGCTTGGAGGAAACGACTCTGCCATCGTCGGTCCTCAGTTTTGCAAGCTGGCTCTGCCCAATAGACAGATCTCTTGCGAAGACTTTGGAGCCCTTATTCTTCTCTATCGCGTCTTTAATACGTTCGGTATTAAATTGGCGTAGGTCACTTTTCAAGGACTTTGAGATCTGTCTATTGAGCTGCCGGTACTTAGTCGCATCATCTGAGGACTGCAGAATCATCTCGCGTCTTTCCGCCATGAGCTCGAGAGTGTGGTCAGAGAGCTTCTTGTTTCTGTTTGTACGACGGGTCCTAAAGATCCTAGACCCGACCGTATGGACAGTTTCCACAAACCCATCGTTGTAATCGTCCACTGAGCTCCCTAGGCATTTGAAACGATTCTGAAGTTCGAGCTGAAAGCTCTCGGGGTTTTGGATTTGGATCGGTGCTGGACGGAGCGTAGACTTCATCAGTCGAGATCTTTCCAGCTTGATGTTCAGATTCAATGTGCCTCTTACCAAACGGTGATCACTTCCGGTTTTGACCGCGTTGATCACAGAGACATCATTGAATATTTGCTTCTTCGTCGACATAATGAAGTCAATCTCATTTTTTGTTACACCATTAGGTCCCAACCAGGTCCACTTCCTGTGCTCACGCTTTCTGAAGAAAGAGTTCATCATATAGAGCCCCTCTTTCTCCATAAAGCCGGCCAGTAGATGACCCCGGTGGTTCCGATATCCATATCCAAATTGCCCCACTCGCAGCTCATCATCGTAGCGCTTGCCCAGTTTCGCGTTGAAGTCTCCCATGACAACAGTGAAGTGAGTTTTAGAGCCATGCATGGCTCTCGAGATATCCTCATACATGGTCTCCACCTCATCGTCGGAGTGTTTCGAGGTCGGGGCGTATACCTGTATAACCTTCAACGAATACCTTTCGGTTATTCTGAGTATAAGGTACGCCACCCTGGTCGAAACACTCTCGATCTTCACTATGTTGTTCACAAGAGACTTATGGACGATAAACCCGACACCGCCCTGGGAAAGTTGATCGCCCTCCCGGAAATAGAGCAAGTTACCGGATTTGAGGATTATCGTGTCCTCCCCCTCTCTTCGGACTTCAGATAACCCTACGATATCCCATCGTAACCTGCTCAATTCTTCCTCGAGTTCGACAAGCTTCTCGTCGGTCCGCAGTGTACGTGTGTTGTATGTTGCCAGGTCCAGTCTTTTTTTGTTATGGTAGCCGGATCTCTGCCGGGGATTCTTCGCACCCCCTGCCCCGCCGTTACCTAGGCCGCTACCGTAACCAGGGATAGCGGGGCCGCCGGGGACTAGGGGCCGATTTTTATCAGTGCTTTGCATGTTTGGGGGGATATGCCATAATCGCCACGCTTGGCAGGCGGGTTGGCGATCGCAGTTGGTTGGTTTAATACTCGGAGGACGCTGCTGCCCATCCTCTGGTGAATCCCTTAGTCGCCTTTTACGACACCCATGAGAAGATATAGGGTGGTGGTATTCTTTGCGTCCGGCACCACACGGACGTAGCAAGCATAGTGTGTTGATGTAAAATCATCATCATCATCCTCCGAGCCTTTTCCCAATTATATTGGGGTCGGCTTCCAGTCTAGCCAGATGCGGCTGAACATCAGTATTTTACACGGAGCGACTGCCATCAGACCCCCGCAACCCAGTTACTGGGTAATACTGACATTCGGAGGTTAGACCGTGTTGATGTAAAATAATCACATTATTTGATTTGTTTTGATAAGACCTTTGTCCACTTAACAATTTAATTATTATTTTCAAGAGTTTATTCTTCAATAAAAACGCCCCCGTCCATTGCTTCTTTGGAAAAATCATCATGGTTAATCAACCAAACCATCCAACCAACCATCCATGACCAATTACCAAAATCAATCTTAAGAGTAGTCTTGCTGATGTCAAAATTAGCTTTGGTTTTTGTTGGGTAAGCAATGTAAGCATGTACCATTGACCGCATTATCACTTAACATCAGGTGAGGTGGCGGGAAAAAAAACTACCTTGTACAGAATTAAACCAACCGCAATCTGAATAAAATGAAAATGAGTTTCTCCACATTTCAAAAGTTAGTTCTCCATACATTAACTAAAAAAATTGATCCATATCCAAAGGATCTCAGACATTTACCAAAACAAAAAGGAAAAATCCTCCATTACTGAAACCCCAAGACACGAATTATCCCAGTCTGTCTTAAACATTTAGATTGTTAACAGTTGCCGACTCACTGTGCCATTATACTAACGAGCTGGAGCCTTCAGTGAGTGAATGATAGTTAGGACTCTTGCAAACGAACAATTTTTCTTCTTTTCTCATTGTCAGCTTGAGCTGTTCGAGAATAGTTTATACAGGTGGAAAAAGTCAGCGTACTTTACAGGTGGAAAAAGTCAGCGTACTTGAGAAACTGACTGTCCAAGGTGCGCTGGAAGTACATGGTCATTCGTCACAACATCAAGCCCGGCCTACTCACCCGTACTCTGCACTCGCAGTCAGTTTCAGTTCAGTGTAATATAACCTCTCTTCGATGCGCGCAATTTTTGTAGTGCCGTGTGTGTTCAATTTATAAGGGAGTGATTCTTCTGTAACGCCAGTAATTATTTCTTATTCTGTGTCTACATCACACGACATATCGTTCACCAACGTAATAGCACAATCCAAGAAACTCTAGCTTTGATAATTACGCTGTGGTAATAGTTTAGCTGTTTTTAAACAACAAATACTTGAGTTTTGTGTTGAAAAATGTATTTTATTTTTTCAAGACTATCTTTTGTGAGACACGGATTCGAGTTGATTAACATGGGGTTGGTTTGGTTGGTCTGGCCCACTCGAAATTTTGTCCGTGGGCCAGTTAATAACTTTTCAAAATAGTAGGTATCACAAATTGGTTTGTAGTATTGGGCCAGTTAATACTTTCGGAAAAGTATAGGAATCATCTCATCCTACAGTCAGTTTACTCATGAAAAACCATTGATTGCTTTAGTTTAAGGTTTCTGAAAGGTAACAATAAAAGGAATCAATCCCCCATGCCTCGCTAGACATGAAGGCGAGTCCCTTTGCAGCGAGTCGCTCCACGACGAGCCTGCGGCACTGGGTTTTCATAAAATTAAATCACTGGGTTATGAAGAGGGGCATTAAAGGTTCATGAATGTGATTAGGGGTCATGAAGTAGTGGCACTGGGGGTCATGAAATGGATCTGTATTATTCGGAATAGGGGCATTACAAGTTCATGAAGTGGGATCGCTGGGGGTCATTAACTGGGGAAATTGAGGTCATGAAGTGAGGTCTAGAAGCCAGAAAGAGGTACTAGGGGGTTTATGAAGAAGGGTCACGAGGAGTCGTGAATGGAGGTAATTGGTGGTCATAAAGTGGGAGCACTGTACTGGAGTTTATGAAGAGGGGACTAGATGTCAGACAGTGAGGTGCTGGTTATGTAGTAGGATCACGGGTATCATGAAACGAGGTGCATGGGGCGTCATAAAGTGAAGTCTTGGGAGTCAGTTCAGGGGCACTGGTATCAAAAATGGTTATGGGGGTCATGATGTGAGATGACTGGATGTAATAAATGGAGAACTGGGGGTCGTGAAGGGGGCACTGGGGGTCATGCAGTGGGGAGTGGAGAAAGTGAAGTGCTGGGGTCTTATGAAGTGGATTTACAAGTGTAAACTAACTACTACATGACCCTTAATGACTCCACTATACAACATCCCAGTTACCCCCTCAGTTCAAATCCCCCAGTGATTTAAATTTCTGACCTATCGTGACCCCACTCTAATGAACCCAAAGAACTGATGTTTTTGTTTTGTTCGGTAGGGTTCCTATTGAACTAGGGAAATCAAATAAATCGTGGATGTACATAGTCTTTAGTTCGTTGGTGATACAGTTGACCATCTGCAGGAGTCCTTACTCAGTGAATGATAGTGAGGTAACTGAATGAAGTAAGATTGAGAGCCGCAAATCGTTTGTCGATAACTTTAACTATTGGAAACGAGGGCAGACAGGGATTGGAATTAGAATTAGATCTTCAACAATTGAATGAAGTATTGAGTGAATTAGAAGAACAGGTTTTTTTACGTATCGTATAAAATGTAACAGTGTAATAAATTGTATGTAGTGTAAAGTCGAAGAAAGAAATGAAAATAAATGAAAGTTCACCCTCATTTTTACATTTTATATTTGCTCTATCACTCAAAGGTTTGCTGGTAGAGGCGAGCAAGGCGAGATTAACTCAATTATGAGTTAAGCTCGCCTTTGTACATGTAATTTCAAAACTATTATGTATTTTTGTAATTTTGTTGTGTGCAATAAAGAATAAGAATGAGAAAAGGTAGGTCACCTTAAGGTCTATTTTTGCGTGTACAATACAAGCATAAAAGTAAACAGGTATTTTTTGTTGGATTTTATTGCCCTTTCTTCACAAAATTTCCTATTCTAACTTGAGAAACAACGTTAAACCTAATGTTCTTTGATTCCCAGAGTAGTATTAAAAAAACATGTAAGGCTTACTAAGATACTTGTGAGCGGAAGATCTAACCCATTATGATACGTAGTTTGAAGGGTCAATGTTAATATCACTCCGCACTCAGCTCTATATGGGATGAAACCCTCTATCATATACATAGGTATATACGCAGAGTTTTAATTCGTTCTGGAAATGAAAAACATTAACTCTATATCATACGTAACCCTTAATGCGCGAGTCTGACTCGCACTTAGCCGGTTTTATTATTTGTTATTTAACTAATAGAGAATGTACTACAACCAGACCAATTTTGATGCTTGTATGTATTACCGTAAGAAGCTTATTGTCCCTATATGTCCTAGACTCTTAGGCATTTTACTATTTTGGTACCTATTTTCCATAATAGAGGTTATAGTAACACATGTTTTGTGAAAATTTGGACAGACGAACAGACTATGTAAGCAAAGATATTAGCAATAGATCTTATCAGGTCGCAGTGGCTTAGGGGCGTTCAAGACCCTACCTCTTTCCTCAAATAATAATAATAAAAATAAAAATGTAAGCAAAGTAGTAGGGTCCCGTTATTAAACCACACACAAAGCCACAAAGTTAAAACTATTACTATTTAACTCGATACGGAAAATGAAGAATTTGTGAAATTAAATAAAGTATAAATACTAAAAACTCCATTTTAACTTTCTTGTTACACTTCGTTCAATAAATCTAGCTTTACGACCGTTAGGTACTAATAATAATCTCCATCTGACCGAATTTCAGACTCAGCGGCCAATCTTAATGGAGACTTGCCATCTTCATAATTATTATAGTGTACAAGTGTGTGCGCAAACACAGATGCACTCTCTAATTCCCTCCCTCTCTTGATCCAATGGGACGGAAATGCGACACAACTGGAGAGAGATCAGGTGCAGGACCAATGGATTTACGTGCTCTCCGAGGCACGGGGGTGTAGCACCGCCAACTTCCTGACTCCGGGTTGCTACTGAGAAATGTTCGTGAAAGAAAAATCCCATTAACACTTTTTTCCGGTCCTGGGAAATTAACCCAGAACTCCACGCTTAGCAGTCCAACTAGACCAACGAGGCAGTCAAAATTGTTACTACTACATGTCTGAAGTTAAAGTGCATAGCTTCCATAACGACTAAAAACTCGTTTTGTATATCCTTATAATCCTAAATATAAGGTCAAAGTCAAGATATAAGGAGCTTATCTGAAATGTATGCCGGTAATCCTAACGGGTTTTGGTTTGACACTCCGCTTCAGGACAAAGAGGCATGGGCTAGATATATTAATTACTAAAGTCAATATTGAAAACTAGCTGATACCGATGGCTTTGCTCACGTGTTGTCAATACTAAGCTTTAGTCAGTCTGTGGATGTGTGACCGTTTCGTTGCATATCGAAAGTTCGTGCCTCGGAGATCACGTTTAGCCATCGGTCTTGCGCCTGATCTCTCTCCAGTCGTGTCGGATTACCGTCCCGGATTTTGAAAGTGAGGGAATAGAGAATGCATCTGTGTTTGCGCACACACTTGTGTATTAGTCGCCGTGGCCGAAATTTGACCGAGAGGACATTGGATTGAATAAGTCTCTGTATTATTTATCATTTTCTAGGTTTTTGACCATTTGAGTGCCAATTTTTGTCAAAATTAAACAGCCTGATTTAGTAACAAACATCTAAACATTTTCTAAAACTTGTTCATTTATATAATAAGTAAGTGTTTATAGTTTACTAGCCCATGCCCATGGCTTTGCCCGCGTATCATCCTCATTATCAGCCTATATTAGTCCACTGCTGGTATAGCCCTCTCCAATGGCACGTTACTGACATCGATCCTCGGCCACTCGCATCCAGTTGCTACCAGCCACCTTGGCAATATCATCGCTCCACCGAGCTTGAGGGCGTCCTACCCTACGCTTACCGATTCGTGGTCTCCACTCAAGAATACGTCTAACCCAACGGTCATCGGTTCTTCGGCTTAAGTGGCCGGCCCACTGCTACTTCAGCTTGCTAATCATGTGGGCTATGTCGACAACTTCGATATTTCACAGATACTCCGAGTATACTACTTTCCATAGCACGCCGAGTTTCTTTAAGTTTGCAATCCCCAGCCAGGTGGACCGACGAACTGATTAAAGTAGCTGGGATAGGACTGGATGCGGAAGGCAGAGGACCGAGTGTTGTGGCGCAGCTTGGGAGAGGCCTGTGTCCAGCAGTGGACTGCGATACGCTGAGTCGATTATTGATGTGGAAAACTCTCGAGTTGGTCCCGTATTTTCATTCAGTTTCGTAAGATTTTCAACCGTTTCAATAAACCTAAAAGTATACAAATACAAATATACGATATTGTACAATACACATAATTAAGTTAAATAAAATTCTAGTATCTAACAGAAGTTAAATTCCAAAATTAATAATATTTGTGTTGTTTGATGTCAATATCTTCTTGATTAATTTATTTTTCTTGTTCGCGAAAATTTCCATTTTAAGTTATACAGATGGGAGTGACCAGCTGAAAATCAATGCTGTGTATACTCACATGCACAGCAAATACTGAGCTGGATCCCTTACTACACATATTATGTAATATACATGATGTGTAATTTGTCCTGTTAACTTTTCATGTAATATGTATATTTTATGTATGTGTGTGTATATTATTATATTTAAATTTTTTTTTTTTAACGACGTGTATGTAGGATCGAAAACTATCTTGAGCTAAGTTTCCTAACACAAAAGTATCTGTGAATAACCTTGTGGAGGTCACTGGCGTGACAATTTATTGACCCACGTCTAAGGTACAGTCAGAAATCATTCTGGTGAACCACCACCAAGGCTAAAATCGCTTGCGCTCAGTATTCGACAGCAGCCGTAGGTACGTGTAATATAGCAGGATTCGTTCAAGGGACTTTGTCGGCAATATGTATCACCGAGAAGGATCGAGACCGTACCTATATCCACACAACTTCACTTAAAGGACCTTGTACACTTTAAAAGTACATAGACTCGGAGTAATGGCTTCAGAGGACCTTTTCTGGTGTCGTAGGAAACTTAAATTGACTTAGGAGGAATTCGGAAGAAAAGCAACAAGGGATGTTTCACTCTAAGCTTAAGTGAGGGACAAAATTAGGTAACATACAATGAGTTTAAGTTGTAAGTTAGTAGCTTAGACTTTAGTCGTTTTGAAAACAAAAATACATACATACATTCATGTAATTGGAGATATCTACTCAACAAACCCACACTCACACTGGTACATACCTCACAACACACACAACATACACACACCTTCCTACACATACACACACACCCGCTACACATACACACATCCTCAAATCATTTGAATGTTAAAATAGCCCCACTTATTGTAATTTAATGCTCATTGATTAGGAAAGAGGACTGTGACCTGAAATACAGGTTTTTACCTAGCTCAGGCACAGCGGCCCATAGTTTTGTTACTGTCTAAAATATATAGAAACACATTCAATGTATACTGTAAAAAACTAAGGAAATAAAAATCATTATAATTATTTAAAAAAAAAAAATGCATAACTCACTCGCGATCGCAATCAGTAGGATTTCAATTTTCATTGCTCCGTGTGTTTCGACAGTTCGTCTTATCGGCAACTATGTACCACGCAATGAATATTGTTATCATTTCAAAATGAAAGCTAATGTCAATATCAATGCATTACACAATTACCCCACCGATCTCGATTATAGTATTAATTGGTACTTAGTCTCGATTTAAGAAAAAATACATTTTTGTTTCCCGGATATCAGAATTAATACTGTTTGTTTCGAAGAAATTTTCACTCCTTCGTGTTGGTAATTGTTTTAATAAAACAATTACCAACCGTACTCTTGCCACCGCCGGCGTACCAGCCGTACTAGAACCTAATGGCTTGGCACGTGACGATGGTAAGAGACCAGACGGTATGACGTTATTACCTTGGAAGTTGGGTAGGCCTCTGGTATGGGACGCAACCTGTGTCGACACCCTTGCTCCATCCCATCTTCCTAGCTCGGCGGGCTGTGGCTGTGCTGCCGCTGCAGCTGCGGAGACCCTCAAGCGGCGCAAATATAGTAATCTTATTGGATGCTATGATTTTGAGCCGTTTGGGGTCGAAACGCTCGGGCCATAGGGTCCGAGCGCTCGGCTCCTTTTCAAGGAAATCTCTAAGAGACTGGTCGACAATTCGCGTGACCAGAGGGCTGGCTTGTTCTTTGGGCAACGAATAAGCGTTGCCATTCAACGTGGCAACGCTGCCAGTCTTCTGGGCACGCTTCCGGATGACAGTGATGTGGAGGAATTCTTCGACGCCTAAGTCTACTTTTATGATATTTTAATATTATTGTTTCTGTTTTTTATACATGTTTATATTGTATATATTATTTATATTAATGTAGATAGGTAGTAGTTAATTATAAGATGTGTATTTATATAAAAAAAAAAAAAAAAAAAAAACAAACAATTAAATTTTAATATAAAGTCAATATAATTAAAATTGAACTAAACAAAGTGAAAATTTGAAAAAAGTGAAGGCAGATTTTTTCATTGGCACTAAAATCTATCGATTCTGTTATTGATAAATAGTCTATGTTTTTCGATTGTAAAATAACAAAATTTTCAGCTTGTATAAAAATATTATAGTGATATTCTTACTACTGTTAATCTTCAGGTGTTCATAGTAAAAATATTTTTTTATTGTTTTCAGGTAATTTAGAATGGTGAGGTATTACAAGAGCGAAATCTCGATGAGAATGTAAGTTTTGCAGTCTCCCTACACCTAGCGATTGACGTAGCCTATGGGACAATGAATGCGTGATTACATGATTTTGTAGTCCTAAGTATATACTTTCATCATCATCATCATCAACTCAGCCTATCGCAGTCCAATGCTGGAAATAGGCCTCTCCCAAATTGCGCCACAACACTCACTCCTCTGCCTTCCGCATCCAGCCCCCCCCCCAGCCACGTTCTTCAGGTCGTCGGTCCACCTGGTGGGGGGGTGCCCTCCGCTGCGTTTGTCGATTCGCGGTCTCCACTCAAGGACTCGTCTGCTCCAGCGGCCATCGGTCCTTCGACAGACATGGCCAGCCCACTGCCACTTCAGCTTACTGATCCTACAAGCTATGTCAGTCACTCCGGCTCTTCTCCGGATAATCTCGTTACGGATTTTATCCTTCAAAGAAACTCCAAGCATAGCTCGCTCCATAGCTCGCTGAGCGACTTTGAATTTGTGGACTAGCCCAACTGTCAGTGCCCACGTCTTGGTACCGTAAGTATATACTTTAATAAGCTGTTATAGCCTAGCGGTTGGGCGCTTGCCTTCCATGCAGGAGGGTGTGAGTTTGAACCCGGCCCGCACCTCTGACTTTTAGAATTCATGCGTGAATCAGAATTTGATTACCACCTTGCTTACGGTGAAGGAAAACATCGTGAAGAAACCAGTACACCTGAGTGTGCCCCATACAGTTCTCGATAGTGAGTGTAGTCCGCCAACCTGCACTAGGCCAGCGTGGTGGACTAAGGCCTTAATCTTCTCATTCTAAGAAGAGGCTCGTGCCTAGAATTGGGGTAGTAATGGGCTGATGATGGTGAGGATATACTACATTACGAATTGTACAAGGACAACGCCGGGACTTGGACCCTGATGATAGATTTTTTAGAAAATAAAGATTAAGGCTATTGTTAACTCATTATCAACCCTTTAAGGGATTTAAGTGTAACGTGTAATTCAACAATTATATCCCATTGGGGCTATAACATAACTGGCGAAATGTGGGTGTACTACACACCCCTGCCTACCTCTTCGGGGAAATACAGGCGTGATGTTATGTAATGTTATGTTTAATTCAAATTTTTACTTCTCTTTGGAGAATTATGTAGCTCTTTATAGGCAAATAATTATAAGTGTTATGTACGCCGTTATTGTCATGTACATCAGACCAGTTACAGTTTAGTTAAGAGTATAGTGATTATTTTAATGTATGTGATGTGGCTGTACTTTTATAAATAAATAAATCAAAACTAAAAAAAAGGGATGATTCAAGTTATCAATATGAATAATTTAAGGTACCATAATTACAAAAAAAAACATCGTTCGATAGAAAATGTTTCGTGTGCCTACTTCACCAAAATATACGGTATAAAAGATTTTTTCATCTCTTATAGGGTTGTTAATTAATTAAAAATAAGCCTGTTTAGGTAGACTAAACACAAATCTATTTTTCTAAGGATGTGGTCAATTGCTAGAAATGGAGAAATAATTGTGCCCATGTGAACTAGATTATTTTTCAAATAGTGACAGTTTATTTAAAATTAGCCCTACTATTTTCGCAAAGTAACCTTAACTACATCAAAAAACAACATGTTGATCTGTATTCGTGCAATATTTAAGGAGGTTACTATACACTGATACTGAACACGAATCAATAAAAAAATCAATACAATTTTTATATTTATTTATTTACATACGTATTTGTAAACAAACAAATTCCCCCCGTGCGACACAAAAATTATGCGTGCAAAACGCCAATTTTTAGGGTTCCTTACCCGAAGGGTGCCAAACGGGACCCTATTACTCTCGCTACGCTGTCCGTCCGTCCGTCCGTCCATCTGTCTGTCACAGGGCTGTATTTTTTGAACGGTTATATGTAACCGGTTGAAATTTTCTCAGAAATTGTGTTGCTATGATGTGTATCACAACAAATACTAAAAACTTTTTAACAAAAAATAAAACCGCCTTCAAAAACCTTAACTAAAAAGTAAAAAATAATCCTTGTATGTATTTCAAAATTTTAACATAAACCAAAATTTTGAAGGCGGCGCGTGACTGTCCCTTTGCGTCATGTAAATATAATGTACTGTCGAGCGCTTATCTATAGTAAAAATAAAACAGTTTATGCGAACATACATGAAAAACACGCGCCGCCTTCAAAATTTTGGTTTATGTTAAAATTTTGAAATACATACAAGGATTATTTTTTACTTTTTAGTTAAGGTTTTTGAAGGCAGTTTTATTTTTTGTTAAAAAGTGTTTATTTCATACTTTTTAGTTGATAATTCAGAGAAAAACTAAACTATTACTAGATCATCTAGGTAAGCAAAGCTAAATTAAATTGATTTATTGAAGCTGGTTAAAAAACTACTCGACCTAAGTCAATAAAATTTATATGGGATCACCGCGCGGACTTCCTCTACCAAATAAAGAAACAACCACGCAAATCGGCCCAGAAATCTCGGAGTAATCGGTGTACATACATGAAAAAAAAACCCGCCGAATACATAACCTCCTCCTTTTTTGAAGTCGGTTAAAAACAAAAAAAAATCTAAAACCAAAGGGGGTCCCCATACAAGCAACCTCAAAAAACATGCATTTTTTCAACGTTTTTGTTCCTGTTCTATCTTCAAAACGGTAATATATACCAGCTTCAAACTTGGTCAGATTATAGTACATATTATGTAGTTTAGCAACAAATACAAAAAATTAGACAACATAGACATTTGTAGTGGTACCTGACAGTGTGATAAGATCCCGGTTTTTGTCTCATCGTGTTTTTATTGAGTTAATCGATAGAGTTTACAATTCCGACGATTAGACTAAAACTCCGGGATCGCTAAGACTTGAGCTTTTTTTTAAAAAAAATGTCAAAGTTTCGCAATATCCGACTCTTGAAAAATGAAAAAAAATACATTATAATTTAATGGGAATACTTATTACAGAATTTATTTATTCTATCGAAAAATGGTAAAATAGTCGACCGTTCTACCAATTCCTGTTGTATTAGTATGAATGGGTCGAGAGATATGATTTTTTTTCTCATTTTTCGTTTTCATTTTTTTATTCATCTAAACAGCCGTAGTAGGTGGACATTCCTACATCAAAAAATTGCTGACACTTTCTATTATGTGTAGTATTAATTCCAAATCCTAACTCATTGGTTTCCAGGAGTTATTGGAAATTTTAGTAATATCCGAAATATCCGCACTTAGGGCTGCCACTTCAACCAAAACATAATTTGTTTATTTTTATTAAGTTTTAGCTTCCTTATCACGACCATAACAAGATATCATTATTTTGTGACTTAGATGGCAAAGATTGAGTAATTTTATAAAGGAAATTAAAAAAACTAATGGAGAAATTGGTATCATGTTGACTGATACACTTTTTTTGGAAACCGTCTATAAATTCTAACCCAAAAGACTCAACTAATAGTAAATAAAAGAAAATCCTTTCCAATGTCTTATAAGTATATCAATCAACATTAAACATGAGTAATATATCAAAAATTTTGACAATTTATTAAATATTTTTAGTCAATTTAGTTCTTTTTATTATTAATTTTAAAATTCTTTTAAATCAATTTTATTATACTTTTTGATTTATTTTGTATTTTTTTATTTACATGAATCTAAATCTAATCTAATTTATAGATACCTATCCAATTATTTTAAATCAATTTTCAGCATGTATTTTCATCAATTATATTGATTTTTGATATATGATACGCTGAAAATGCGCCCCTGCTTAAATTATTTACGTTAGCTAGACACACGTTATTTATATACATTATGTAACTATATTTATTAAAGTATAGTTTTTGCTATAAAGCAAAATCAATGGTTGTTCCATCTGGAGTTGGAACAATTTCAGGGGACTGAGCGCCTTTATACCGTAACCGTACTCTGCACTTCAACAACCTCAGTAAGGCGTGACTGAGGTACGTCGTGCAAAACTACGGCTCCCGGCCGTAGTTTTGCACGACGTACCTCAGCTTGCCTTAACTGGCCGGTCCACGAGAAGGAAGACTCTATAAAACCCGACAGCGAAGTCGTTTAAACCCTACGGATATCTGGCGACCTCCGTAGTATGTAGCCTTACCCCCGGAATGGGCGTCACCCGGGGGTGGACCTTCTATAGGCCCTACTCGTGGGAATATCAATGGAAACTAATCAAAAACTAACAAATAAACCTGGAATTTCAACACAGACGACTATAGCATTGCCAATTGACACCGATTCAGACGACGAGATGTTTTCAATTAACCAACAGAGCCCTAACGATGCGTATCAACAGACAGATGACCGTGAAGGACATTCTTCTGGTACAAAAATACTAACTCGAATGGAAACCTTTAAGCTGTTTAAGGGTAAAGCAAAGCAGCTGCCGCTTTCCAAACAAGTGAGTATGGTTGTCAATTATTTTGGCTCTGAATATCAACTTTCACAAACTGACGAGGAGTTGAAACAAACACTTTCAGGGTTTTTATCAAAGAGTCAAGATTACTTTAAGCATTGTAAGTTTAATGAGTCCTATTTTATTAAAAAAAAACGAGATTGGCTTAGTGGTACTCTTGTTAGTGGTCATTTGATATCAGTCCTTGATAATGATGAAACTTCATCAGCAACGGTTTCTAATAACGAATCTCTCTGTTCTCCGAAATCCAAGAAGTTTATGGCTTTAAGCAGAAGCCAACAATATCGATCTAAGCGAAAACTTTCGGAAGCTTTAGACAACGAACCAAATGTCCAGAAAATACAAGCGTTTGTACGATCTATTAAAATCGGAGGACAAAATCTGCCACATTCATCTGCTAAAGATTTAGAGACACTATTATGTCTATGTCTAGAATCTGAGACTGCTCCAACGGAAATTCTTAAAAAAGTTCAGACTTCTCCAGAACCATGCACACCTGTCGAAGCTCTGGCTTTGATAACTGATAGAAATATGTCCGTCGAAACATACAGTGCAATTCGATTAGATCTTAAAAGACGTGGATTTGATGCATACCCCCCGTATTATAAAATTCAAGAGGCTAAAAAAACCTGTTATCCTGACCAGGTTCAGGTGTCTGAAAGAGAAGCATCTGTGCCTTTTCAAAGTTTAGTCAACCACACTTTTACTCAGGTGATTATATTATGTGATGAAGTCCTCATTAACTATTGTACCAAAAAAAGCATTCAAGCGGTAGATTGCATTTTAAGGGGTAACTGGGGCTTTGATGGAAGCACTGGGCAATCTTTATATAAACAATCATTCTCAGATGCAGAAGGTGACGAAAATAGTCTTTTTGCGACGACATTTACGCCATTGCAGGTTGTAACCAAAGACAGCAATGATGTTATTTGGATAAATCCTGCACCGTCATCTTTTCGTTTCTGTAGACCGTTACACTTGCAGTATAAAAAAGAAACGAAAGAATTAATTATTTTGGAGAAACAATCAATTCAGGATCAAATACAAAATCTTACCCCCATTATAACTGAAACCTCGAGAGGGCATACAATAAAAGTTGTTGAATATGAATTATACTGTGCAGCTATTGATGGGAAAGTCCTGAATGCAATTCTTTGTACGCCATCTCAGTTACGTTGCCCATATTGCGATTTGACCTCATCCCAATTCAACGATTTAGAGTTAGCATTCTCCAAACCAGTAATAGAAGAACGTTTGGTGCATGGCATAAGTCCACTTCATTCTTGGATTAGGGCCTTAGAATTTTTATTAAACCTGGGATATAAAGTAGAGGTAAAAAAATGGAGGATCCCTCAAAGGTCAGAAGAGAGGCGATTAGTCGAGGACCGTAAAAAAAAAATTCAGGCTAAAATCAGAGAAGAAATGGGACTTTTGGTAGATGTTGTCCATCCAACTTCAGGGACCACTAACGACGGAAACACTGCACGCACTGCTCTTTCTGATAGAAACCGAGGAACTTTTGCAAACATTTTGAACATTGAACAGTGGCTATTAGATGGATTATATGTTATTTTAACAGTTTTGTCTAGTAACCTGCCAATTGACCCTGAAAAATTCGCAACTTTTTGCAAAGAGTTGGCATACAAATATGTTGCTAAGTATGGGTGGCATCCTATGACTGTCACGCTTCACAAAATTTTAGTACATGGGTCGAAAATTATAGAAAAATCAAATTTACCTATTGGCATGCTCTCTGAACAAGCGGCTGAGTCACGCAACAAATTTTGGAGGTTTGACAGAGAGCACCATACCAGAAAAAAATCTCGTGAAGCAACTATGTTTGACCTTTTTCACAGAGCTTTAGTCTCATCGGATCCAATTATCTCTGATTACAACCTCTTAGAGAGAAAAAAAAAGGCTAAAAAAATCCCATTGCCACCGGCCGCATTGTTTTTATTGAGACCTGTTAATGAACAAAATCTAGCCATCGATAATTATTCTCATGTTGAATTAATTATAACTAACAATGAAGATGAATTTTAGTTCGGTTAGCCTACATAATATTTTACAAATTCATACACATTTTCCTTTCTTTATTGCATTGTGAATTTGTGTCGACGCCGGCTGTCGCTGAAAACCAGCGCTGTGTCTTTGCTCCGTGCATGAGGCATAGCAATATTTTGGGCGGTGGCCGTTTTGCGCGGATGTGACGCATATCTTACCACACTTCTTGGCTCTGTACCTGTTTTTATTCTGTGTTCTTGAATTTATTGGTAATTTTGTGCGTCACTTTTGAAGCAAATAAATATTTTACCTTTCTTTCTTTTTCTTTCTTCAAATAGCCAACTCCATATTAATTATTAAAAAGTATTTAAAACACCTTCTTTTTTTCAGATAAAATATATTCTTATTGGTTTTTTTTCGGATACATGAAAGTGTCACCCCTAAGGAAAATTTTGAATCTCCAATAACTCCTGGAAACCAATGAGTTAGGTTTTGGAATTAATAATACACATAATAGAAAGTATCAGCAATTTTTTGATGTAGGAATGACCACCTACTACGGCGGTTTAGATGAATAAAAAAATGAAAACGATAAATGAGAAAAAAAATCATATCTCTCGACCCATTCATATTAATGCAACAGGAATTGGTAGAACGGTCGGCTATTATACCATTTTTCGATAGAATAAATAAATTCTGTAATAAGTACTTCCATTAAATTATAATGATTATTTTTTCATTTTTCAAGAGTCGGATATTGCGAAACTTTGACATTTTTTTTAAAAAAAACCTTAAATCTGAGCGAACCCGGAGTTTTAGTCTAACCGTCGGAATTGTAAACTCTATCGATTATCTCAATAAAAACACGATGAGACAAAAACCGGGATCTTATCACACTGTGCTGCGTAAGAAAGACATGCAAAAAATTCATATTTCGCGCTCTGTACGTTGATGTCTTTTGATAAACTCTCGTAAATTAAATCAGTTTTTATGGGCTATCAGGTCGTTGAGAGGTACGGAACCCTTACTGCGCGAGTCCGACTCGCACTTGGCCGGTTTATTAGGTATTTCCACCCTTTGACAACGCCGCCGATGATTAATTTACAGTGTCGTTCAGGATTTATTCTCAAACCCTCGCTATGTTTCTAAGTGAAAATGTGGGTATTAAATAATCGTAGAATTTTTAAGTACTATTAGATGATTACATTTTAAATTATTTATCATTGCTCTAGAAATATAGCACGGTTACAGATCAACACCTTGTATATTATTTTATGCACAGAATTGTATTTGAGTACGTTTTTACGTCAGAAATTTCTAGAAAATTCCACTTGTCTCGTTTCAATCGACGCAGCACGCGGTAACTGACGTCATGAAAGCCACGAACATTTCAACTTCGAATTTCAACAAATGATCGTTAGACCGAAGTTCGAATGTCAGTCAGGCATATTTCAATTTAATGTCGTAGTGACTGGTGGAATGCGGGCCCCGTACAATGCTCGGCTCGTAGCTTTGATTATATTATGCAGATCAACCGAAATAATGAGGTAAACACTAACCACTACTGAAGCGGTCAGTTATTGAATTTTAGTAGTAGGTAGTCATTACTTACGGTACGGAAAGGTGGTCGCAATCCGATTGGCCCTACCAAGGTGGCAATTGTCTAATCACTAACAGGGCCGTTTTCCGTTTTGACGGCTCATGTAAGTGGTTGAAACTGATTTGAAGATTTCAAGTGGCGAATACTGGCGATCTACATTAGTGAAATTTCATAGATGTGTTGCAGACATCGGTCGCCTTTTATGAGGCGTCTATGGGCTGTATCGTCGTTGACTCAGTCACTTAAAAAGAGAAGGCTATGCTCGGAATGTCCCTGCGCGATTTAATCAGAAATGAGGAGATTCGCAGGAGAACAAAGGCCAACATAACCCGAAAAATTGCCAACCTTAGTGGCAGTGCAATATGCCCCTCTATTGCTCACAGAATGAATGGCCGATGGGACCGTAAAGTTCCGGATTGCGACCGCGTACTGAAGGCGCAGCGTGGGAGGCCCCCCACGAAAGTGCAGGACCGGTCGTTGTGGCGATGCTTTGGGGAGGCCTATGTCCAGCCGTGGACGACTTTCGGCTGAAACGATGACGACGATTATGGGTAGTAGTAGAGCTCTTTGTGAAGGAACTAGTCCTAGGAAGTACTTCTCTTAACCTAGTTCTACCGCCAAACAGTGATGCTTGCATTGCTATGTTCCGGTGTGAAGGGTACGGGTGCCGCTGAAATCACAATGAGACATTCCAACTTCATGCCTCAGTTTGGCGAACTGACTTGCGGTACCATTTAGGCAAAGCCTAGGTGGTATTGCAGTTGTTATGAGCAAACGTAACCGTTTACATCAGGTGCGCCTTTAGCTCGTTTCGCAATACCACAGATAATATAATACTATACTACTATAAATTATCAACTGAACCGAAACCGGCGTTTTGTTGTGAAACTCGACCATTCTACATTTCACTAGATTAGTGTAGAACCACAGATAACTTAATAGTTGATGATGATGACGATGTCCTCCTTGACGTGTCCGTCAACGGCGAACCTTGTTAGCTCCGGAAATGAGAGCGGAGATGGCTAGCCAAACCAAATTTGGTTTTAAAGGTCCTGTTGCAATGCGCACAGTGCAACTGACCTGAATAATTATATGTGTAGGTATAGGAAGGCTTTGGTCGGTTCTTTTTACTAATGCGTTTTTCATCGAGGTCTTGCAAACGGCTTAACTTAATAGTTACTACGTAAGTAGAACATAAATACAGTGAAATCTACATAATTATCAATAATCTCCCTAAAGTGGAATTCCTGCGGGCTTGATCTGATTTGGAATAAAGAGCGGAACTAAACCGCTAGGCAACTGAAACAACTCGCATTATGCCCGAAGTCTCAATGACCGGGACGTGTCAGGCAAGTTTTTTTTTATTTTTATTTTATTTGGAACAATAACAATAAAAAACAATTTACAATATAAACGAAGATAGCTACAAAAGTATAAACTGTGGCGCAGCTATCAACGCCCGACTCATAATAATAATACATTTTGTTCCAGATCTAATAAGAAAAACATATAGGTACTTATTACCAATTTAGAAAAATAATAAAAATGTTGGTAGGTAAGGGGTGATGTGTGTGTGTTGAGGTGTATGTGTGTGTGAGTGTGTGTAGATATGTATGAATGTGTGTAATATGTGTTTATTATGGTATCGCAAGTTGTTCAGTCTCATCATAGCTCATGGATTTTAACCACTCTGACAATTTTTTCTTTAGTTGGTTCTTTGTTAAGGGGTATATATTTATTTTTCTATTGATGATATTATATAGTTTAGAACTGATATGCTTGAAGTGGCGGCTTACCACTGTTGTTCTGGAGAGCTCAGTATTGCAGATTATGTCTGAGCGTGAGAGTTTAATTGCCCGATTTCTACAGTAGTTGAAAGAATATAGTTTGTAATGACGGTTTGATAGGGTTGTAAAACGTTTGGACATAGTTTTTCAGATGGGCTTAAATAGTTACAACCAAAATAGTAGGGAATGATTCAAAAACTGTTTCTTACTAACACGTAATCATCAGTCGGGTGGAATCCAAACAATTTAGTGTAAATAATTTGACGAAAAAGTTTTTTTTAATCACTTTATAATATTAATGCGAGTTAATATTGCATTTTCATCCAGTTCTGAGCTATGTTTAAAGTTTCAAGTCTCTAGCCCATTGGGAAGTTAGTTTAAAATCGATTATATTTGTAAGAAAAGATATGACTGAAAGCGAGTTATTAAAAACGTGGTTGAAAGTTACGTCAGTATAGAAATGTCTTTGGTTAAAAGCCAAAGGGGGGAGTGATCTAAAGTACAGAGTAAGGATGTTAATAAAGTTATCCTTAAAGTTCAAATCGAGGGTAACAATTCATTTTTAATTTTTCGTATGCCTATTGGCGGGACGTGAGATTTTTAATTTTTAATGACTTCTTGAAACCTTTTTTAACCTGTGTGATAATATAATATTATACTAATCCTGTGTGCATGAAATAAATGCAGTTGAATTTGTTCTTTTGTATATAAATTAATTATTAAGGGAACGTTGTGGAGTGAAAGAAGATGTAGTGACAAAGATTGAGAAAGGTATGTTAAGATGGTTTGGACATACGTGGGACACTCAGAAAGTTTTGCGAAACTAAAAAAAATTGTTCTATACGTACATATATTTTTATCAAATCTTTTCAAAGTACTTTCCACCAGCCTCTATACAAAGATTCATGCGCCTAAACCAGTTTTCAAAACACTTTTTCCAGTCCGTCGCAGACACCTCGTTTACAGCCTGCTCGAACGCAGCCAGCGCATCTTCCGGCGACGAAAATTGTATCCCTTTGAGCTGATTTTTTATTTTTGGGAATAAAAAGAAGTCACACGGTGCTAGATCAGGGCTGTAAGGAGGGTGACCCAGGAGTTTGACTGGCGTGCTGTCCAGGAAGTCCCTCGTTTTGAGTGCGGTGTGCGCAGGTGCATTGTCGTGGTGGAGCAGTAGCCCGCGGAGCCCTGTGTTTGGTCGCTTGTTGCTTATAACAGAGAAAACTTCTGGCAAACATTTGGTAGTATACCATTTGGCATTAATGCTTCTTTGATCCCGTAAGGGAATTGATACCAAGTGGCCAGTCAAATTAAAAAAGCTAGCGATCAAAATCTTACCCCCGCTTCTAGATCGCTTCACTTTGGTAGGCGTTGGCTCATTTTGAAACACCCAAACAGTCGACTGGCGCTTGGTTTCTGGGTCGTATTGATAAATCCAGGACTCATCACCTGTAACGATGTCGTAAACACGCCGAGACGAGCCTGCTTCAAATTTGTTAAGCATATCACGGCACCATTCCACCCGGGCCTGCTTCTGAGCATCGGTGAGGTTGTGCGGCACCCAGCGTGATACTATCCTCCTCACGCGAAGATGGCTGTGTAGAATCTCGTGAACGCTTCCCGATCCAATCTTCAATATGTGTTGAATCTCCTGATATGTAATTCGCCTATTGTCTTGGATTAAATTTTTCACTGCTAGCACGTTTTCTTCGGTAACAGCCGTCAAAGGGCGACCGCTTCTTTCGTCATCCCCCAAAGTTGGTCGACCGCGCTTGAATTCGTTATACCAACGATACACGGTTGCCTTGGAAGGGCCTTCATCCATGAATGCCATTTGAAGTCTATCGTACGATTCATCCGGTTTCAGGCGACACTTGAAATCGTATAAAATCATAGCTCTAAAATGTTCCCGGCGCAGATCCATATTTCAGTGAGACACAATACTTTGAATTAACTCGCAAAAAATGTGGAGGGAAATTTTGAAATTGGAATTTACTTATTTTTACTTATAAATAATCATATTTTCGAAAAACATTATAACTGGCCAGTCTCCCATATATAAAAACTTTTTTTCGCAATACTTTCTGAGGGGCCTGGTATAGAGAGGATGGACGAGAGGAGATTGACGAAACAAGTATACGAAGCGAGTGTGGATGGAAGAGTTGGAAGGGGACGACCTCGGCGAACGTATCGCGATCAAATCGAGGATATTCTCAATAAATGCCAGGTTAAGAGTTCTCTAAACCGACGAGCATGCATGACGAGGTTAATGGACGTAGATGAAGCGAAAGAGGTGTGTCAGGATCGTAGCAGGTGGAAATCCATAGTCTCTGCCTACCCCAATGGGAAACAGGCGTGATAATATGTATGTATGTATGTATATAAATTATTAAACAAATCTTCATCGTCTTTTGTACATAGACCTCACATTTTCGTAATGATTAATAATATCATTATATTATTAATTTTTTTATTTTATTATTTTCGGATTAATTTAAAGACATTATCGAAATTAATTTCCAATACAGCCTCCCTCACATAGGTACCTACTATATTTTCAAACTACATTTGTTCTCGAACAGTCTTCAAACTTAGATGGCTCTTACAACCAAGAATAACAATATCTTTTATGGTTTTGGATACGCGTTGATATTATGATATTATTATGATTATATTAGTGGCAGTTTCGCGGCCCATCGGCTTTGATCACGGCAATTCGTTTCACTCTATTGACGAAAATCAACTCCAGATTTTGCGGCGACAAGGCTATGAAAAATATATATTTTAGGAGAATATATAAAAGTTGTAACAGTCCAGATAGTCAGTCGTTATCGGCCGTATCTAGACAGTGGTCTGCGTATGAGCTTTACAAAGAAAAAAACACAGGACATAGCTTTATGGCTCACTAGCCTGTGCCCGCCGGTTCACCCACGTGGATTCGTTTATCGCGCATCCCTCGGGAACTGTTTATCGTCCCGGGATAAAAAAAAAATTCTATACGTGTACCAAATTTAATTAAAATCCATGTATTTTTATGTGAAAGAGTAACAAACATCACTTTCAAGTTAATAATATTGGTAGGAAGTAGGATGAACATTCATTCGGTATTAATTTATTTGGTGTTTAAATATCTACATAGTTATAGTACATTACATGCAGCAGAAGACAGCAACCATTTTATATTTCTTGATTCTACACTTCATACAATCTTGTCACTTGAGGCCTTTGGTATAGGACGCAACCTGTGTCTATCCCTATACCTACTGTGTCTATACCCTTTTTTTTTTTTTTTTTTTTTTTTTTCCGTGGGGAAAATCCTCATGGACGCACTCCGCCCGGGGAAGGCGGAGCCAGTGTCGGACTCTTACCGACTAAAAACCACCACGGTGTTCCTCTACCGACCTTGGCCGGGGGCGTGGGAAATACTCCCGTATTCGCCCAACCATCCCCGGCAGGTCCCGGCTCGCCACTGGCAGGCGAGCCCCTTCTCCCCGTGCGGCAATCACAACGGCCGCACCCTCCTCTTGACTGGCGCGCGCGGAACACTACGCGCCACCGTCACGGGCCTTAACTGGTCGGGCGGCGGGCCACCCCGAGTCCGCCGCCCGCAGGCCCACACCTAGGGTGGCTGGAGGTCGGCATACGCCCTCCTACGACGCCCAGGTCGTCTCCTGCGGATGGGAAGAGAGGTCATCGCCTCTCGAACCCTCTCCGCCGCCTCCTTAGCGAGCATAACCTCCTCGCAGAAGGAGACGACGCCTTCCCAAGCGCTCTCGCTCCCGACCATAGACAGAACCACGGCCGGAAGCGAGAGATCGCTGCCGCCTACTGCAGTGATGAGGTCACGGCGCTGCGCGGCCCAAGCTGGGCACTCCGCCAATGTGTGCTGCACCGTGTCCTCTGGGCAGCTCCCGCAGTGATGACACTCAGGCGTCGGCTCCCGGCCTATGCGACACAGATACTTACCGAAGCAACCATGCCCCGAGAGTATCTGCGTCAGCCGGTAGGTGAGGGCACCATGGCTCCTCTCCAGCCACTCCTCCATGACCGGCCTTACCGACTGTGTCTATACCCTTGCTCCATCCCACCTTCCTAGCTCAGTGAGCTGTGCCTGCGCTGCCGCTGCAGCTGCGAAGACCTTCAAGCGGCGCAAATATAGCAACCTCGTTGGTTGCTATGATTTTAAGCCATTTAGGGTCAAAACGCTCGGGCCATGGGGTTCGAGTGCATGACTTCTTATCAAGGAAATATCTAACAGAATGGTCGACACTTCGCGTGAACAGAGGGCTGGCTTGTTCTTTGGGCAAATAATAAGCGTTGGCAACGTGGCACGCTACCATTCTACTGGGAACGCTTCCATATGACAGTGATGTGGAGGAATTTTTCGACGCCTAAGTCCAGTTTCTGTATTTTGTACATATCTGTATTATATATAAATCAATGTAAATAGGTAGTAATTAAGTATGTTTTTTTCTAAAAGCATAATCAATATTAATTATTTATAAATATTGTCACTCTAATTACTCCTTATTTATTTGCTGGAATCCGGAGTCCAGTTTAAAAAAAAAGTTGTAACAATGAGATAAGTGCTTGAAAATTTGTTGTACTTTGAGCTTTGTTATTAAATGCAATAGATTAATAATTGGATAAAAAGTTATGTTTTTGCTAAAGCTAGAATTATGTTTTGAATTTCGAATTAACTGTCGTTCCGCATAGTTTACCTATAAAAAAGAAGTAAACAAATTATTATTTTCAAAAACCTATTCTTTTAATTCCAGAAGAATATTAATCAAATTAAAAGACTTTGCTAAACTAACTGTCACTGCCCAGTAAAATTGATAATAAGTTTGTTGCCTGGGAAATATCTTTAAGCAAAATTCGACCTAATTATATTAGAATGTTTGTAGAAAAATAAGCTTATGGTGGATCATGATTCCGTTTGGTCGAGTGTACATCTCTAGTGGCGGTCTCAAACTAAAAGTTTTAGTTACAATACCTCTGAGAAAATACTGTTTCTTACCAATACACTTAATTAGTATGAATATATCTAATTAGCCGACTAGTAGACAACTCAGACAAACAGTCTGACGAAAAGACACCAGGACACTGTAAGCCCTTATATTAGCTTTTTGAGACACCACGAAGCTTCTCAGTGGCTTTTTCGTCTGCAAGAAAATACCTCGGTGACAATACTGTTTTTTATCAACAGACTTAATCAGCATGACTGCATCTAATTAACTGAATAGTAAAAAAACCGGCCAAGAGCATGTCGGGCCATGCTCAGTATTATAGGGTTCCTTAAGTAGGTGTAATTACAAACGAATCAAATCGAATATTAATCATGGCTATTTTAGTTTTTGCAATAATCGGCAGCATTCGCGACTCAGAGCGTGTTGTTAGTAGCGCCATCTAGCGATAAATTCGAGAAGCCAAATTTAAGACGTTTGTCATTTCAAAGTTACTTTTTGTGATTTTTTCAAATAGAAAGTAGCTAAAGGAGTATTATTTGCTATGATAATTTTTCTCTAAGGTGAATGACCTTTGAACTAGGACGTTTTAAGTATTTTTCAGTTTTCTCTCTATAACTCAAAAAATTATAATCACATTATACTCTAAATAATTTTAAAAGAGAGTTTTCACAAAGGTCTATCAATGTGGAAGATTATAAGTTTCTACATTGCATAGTTTAGAAATGGCAGGGGGGGGGACACATTGCAAGCCACTTTGGCGGGCTATATTTCGCAGATGGTACACCTGATAAAAAAGTGGTGTATCAAACATTACCTTCATTTTAGTAGACCTATTCAATGATATCCCACACGAGGGGGTGCAGCGAAAAAAAATTTTTTTTCTCCATTTCACATGTATGGACGCCACCCCTAAAATACGGAAAAACGATTCTTTTATTCTTTTAAAATTGAGATCTATATGTAGACTATTTTTTAACAAAATTTCATTTACTTATGTTTATAACTGTAGAAGTTATTAAGCTGTAAAGGATTAGGACAGACGGACAGACGGACAGACGGACAGACGGACAGACGGACAGACGGACAGACGGACAGACGGACAGACGGACGGACATGACGAAACTATAAGGGTTCCTTGTAGGACTTCGGAACCCTAAAAAGTATCCAGATACATAATTTTACACAAAACCTTTCGATCTGACGACTCAGACACCAAGACCCCATAAGTACTTAAATTAGCTTTTTGAGATACTACGAAACTTCTCAGTGGTTTTTTCGTCTGCAAGAAAATACATTTGAGAAAATACTGTTTTTTACAGCATGACCGCATCTAATTAACTGACTAGTAGAAAAGTATCTAGTTAAAAAATTAGTCAAGAAAACTTTTGGTCTGGCGACTCAAACACCAAATCCCCATAAGTACTTAAATTAGCTTTTTGAGATACTACGAAACTTCTCAGTGGTTTTTTCGTCTGCAAGACGATACCTCTGAGAAAATTATATTTCTTACCAACTGACTTAATCAGCATGACCACATCTAATTAACTGACTAATAGAAAAGTATCTAGATACAAAATTTGTCACGAAAACTTTTGATCCGACGACTCAGACACCAAGACACTATAAGCCCTTATACGTGGGACACTCAGAAAGTTTTGCGAAACTAAAAAAAATTGTTCTATACGTACATATATTTTTATCAAATCTTTTCAAAGTACTTTCCACCAGCCTCTATACAAAGATTCATGCGCCTAAACCAGTTTTCAAAACACTTTTTCCAGTCCGTCGCAGACACCTCGTTTACAGCCTGCTCGAACGCAGCCAGCGCATCTTCCGGCGACGAAAATTGTATCCCTTTGAGCTGATTTTTTATTTTTGGGAATAAAAAGAAGTCACACGGTGCTAGATCAGGGCTGTAAGGAGGGTGACCCAGGAGTTTGACTGGCGTGCTGTCCAGGAAGTCCCTCGTTTTGAGTGCGGTGTGCGCAGGTGCATTGTCGTGGTGGAGCAGTAGCCCGCGGAGCCCTGTGTTTGGTCGCTTGTTGCTTATAACAGAGAAAACTTCTGGCAAACATTTGGTAGTATACCATTCGGCATTAATGCTTCTTTGATCCCGTAAGGGAATTGATACCAAGTGGCCAGTCAAATTAAAAAAGCTAGCGATCAAAATCTTACCCCCGCTTCTAGATCGCTTCACTTTGGTAGGCGTTGGCTCATTTTGAAACACCCAAACAGTCGACTGGCGCTTGGTTTCTGGGTCGTATTGATAAATCCAAGACTCATCACCTGTAACGATGTCGTAAACACGCCGAGACGAGCCTGCTTCAAATTTGTTAAGCATATCACGGCACCATTCCACCCGGGCCTGCTTCTGAGCATCGGTGAGGTTGTGCGGCACCCAGCGTGATACTATCCTCCTCACGCGAAGATGGCTGTGTAGAATCTCGTGAACGCTTCCCGATCCAATCTTCAATATGTGTTGAATCTCCTGATATGTAATTCGCCTATTGTCTTGGATTAAATTTTTCACTGCTAGCACGTTTTCTTCGGTAACAGCCGTCAAAGGGCGACCGCTTCTTTCGTCATCCCCCAAAGTTGGTCGACCGCGCTTGAATTCGTTATACCAACGATACACGGTTGCCTTGGAAGGGCCTTCATCCATGAATGCCATTTGAAGTCTATCGTACGATTCATCCGGTTTCAGGCGACACTTGAAATCGTATAAAATCATAGCTCTAAAATGTTCCCGGCGCAGATCCATATTTCAGTGAGACACAATACTTTGAATTAACTCGCAAAAAATGTGGAGGGAAATTTTGAAATTGGAACTTACTTATTTTTACTTATAAATAATCATATTTTCGAAAAACATTATAACTGGCCAGTCTCCCATATATAAAAACTTTTTTTCGCAATACTTTCTGAGGGGCCTGGTATTAGCTTTTTGAGATACCAATAAGCTTCTCAGTGGTTTTTTAACTGCAAGATTGTAATTCAAAATAGTTTTTATAAGCTTTTATTTAACTTGCTTCGTTCGAATTTATGAATAAGTATTTTTGTTGAAAAACATATTTTTCAAGACAAGCACAGTTTTATAACACAGGTTTGATACTGTAAGCTGATTAAAATATACAAGCCAACAAAACCATCAACGCTGAAAAAAATTGCTGACTAGTTTAGATACTACCAAATTTTAATTAGTAGAAACCAATTTTATGTTAAAATAGCTAAACTGATTTGCTGTCACATCTCAAGCTAGTTAGCTACAAGTAGCGTCAGTTTATAAGTTGCTTTTTTATGTTACTAGCAGCTACAATTTGTGCTACTCGACACAAAACCTTTTTGAAGTAAAACTTCTTTACGCACGCTTGACTTGGGGAGTAAGCTGGTGAATGATGGTGGTGAGTGTCGTGTTCACCCACCCACATCTTGTTGTAATGAATGTCGACGGACCAAGCGGTGTACAGAAAAACCTAAACTGGTTTATGTTCTACACTGTATCTGCCAAATGTATGTATTTTGTTTTTTTGTGGAAATAAATAAATAAAATAAATAAATAATGCGTTACGAAATGCGAGGCGAACGGAGGGGGTAGTGCGGTACGCGGGAAACGAAGCCGGCGCGACGGCCGGCCACGTGACTCAGCGTCGGCAAAGCAGACGCGCGCCGTGCCGCCATTCCTTTGTTCTCATTGAAATAGTATTGAGGGAGATATAAGTTAGTGAAGTTTTATTTCAGTCGTGTAGTCTTAAAGCACACTCGTTTTTTTTTGTGAATGTACTGTAATTCATTGAGGAGTCCCACTGTTTACCTACCGTCTCCATCATGAATTGAGATTAGCTAGCTCTCACTGTAATATCGTTTACAAATATATTAAATTATATAAAAAAAACGCGCATCGCGCATCAATTGACCCCGTAATCAGCTGGCTGTAGTTGAAATTATAAGTTCAGAAAATTACATTTTGTCTTGTTTTATTACCATTAGATTTCGATACCCATCACGTTTGTGAAATTTCGCCAACTATACCCGCGGCAGGCTATGATGGCGTTTTTGACATTTTCCAATAGTGTTGTGACACATTTCAAATTATTAGCGATTGGGACCAGGTTTATGACTTTTACCAACTCCAACTGGCCATTAGGAATAATATTTACATAAAGTACCTAAATAATTTATCAAATTATTCAATAAACATACCGTCTAGCCATTTTATTTAATCGCTATTTAATCAAATGTTCTGTGACATACATAAAAAAATAGTAGAAATAAATAGAATTTGAATAATAGATTCGAAATTCGAAAAATTATACTGTAACAGTGCATCACTATTGACAATAAAGTACCTACGGCAATTGTTCCTTCATACGTAGCTGTCAAAAATTACGGATTTTCATGAGCAGGCAATCGTCAAAAACGCCATCATAGTGTGCCGCACCTATAATTTGATTTAACGCTGCATACAGTGCCTAGGTCAAAGAACGTTCAAGATCATCAGGTCAGCTTAAGATCTCCGAAAAGACAAACAGGCCATAGACTTGATAACCAACAATTTATACATATTCGAACCATCCAGATTTGCATAAATACAATCAGTAAAGCCTAGACTTTCGAAGATAACTCAGACAAACAGATTTAATACGTTTGTTTACATTGGACCCAAAGTAGCTTACATTTCGCCACAAATAAAGTTATTCGGTTCCATTTCAATGTAAAGTACCAAGAATATCAAAAGCTAGAATTAAGTTAGGGTAAAGTGAAGATTGATAAACTTATATTTATCTGCTTGCGACAAACTTAAAGGCTACTTTAAGTTTAAAAAAGTTTGTCGCAAGCAGATAAATATAAGTTTATCAATCTTCACTTAACCCTAACTTAATTCTTTATAAGTTAGTTATAAGTGTTTTAGATAATTATTTTTAGAAAATCATGTAGGTCCAAATACAACTTCTAATCGTGGATAAAATGGGTCTCTACCATAAAAACAACCATTTTAAACTATGGTCGTGAAGAAATATTTTGTTAGCATGAAATTTTAACAACGAATTTGAATAAATAAATACATATTTTTGGGACATTTTATACCGCTGCGTCTAGTCCCAAATTAAACAGAGTGAATTATTAGCGTAACATTAATATTATTGTTATGCCGCAAAAACTAACATTTTCAGTCATCAGTTGTTCAGAATTTTGAAGAACTCCTTCGAGGCATAGCATACAACAATTTTTACTATGTAATCAAATGTGAAATTGCAAAAAAAATGCTGTTCCCTACAAAATCATCGATGTCGTTCAATAAAATGTAAAAAGCAGCCGATTTTTTTCGCGATTTCAGGGTTGACTCCGTAGTAATGTTGTTCGATAGCATTCAATTTAATTCAATTTATTTATTTCCAAAATTTGTGCTGATCATTTTTGGGGGGATGTGCCATAATCGCCACGCTTGGGTTGGCGTTCTCAGTTGGTAGGTTAAATACTCAGAGGACGCTGCTGCCAAACCTCTGGTGAATCCCTTAGTCGCATTTTACGACACCCATGAGAAGATATAGGGACGAGTGGGGTAATTGCGTAATGCATTCACATTGACATTAGCTGTCATTTGGAAACTACAGCAATATTCATTGCGTAGTACGTAGTTGCCGATAAGACGGATTGTCAAAACACACGGAGCAAATGGAGCAATGAACAATGAAATCCTATTGATTGCGATCCCGAGTGAGTTACGCAATTTGGCAGCAGGACTGGTCATTGTGGCGATGCTTGGAGAAGGTTTATGTCCAGCATTGGACGTCTTTATTTAAACTTTGCGTAATGCTGCCAACATTGCGCAAAGTTTGGCAACATAATGCGATGTTGCAGGAAAACAGTGTCTTCCAACTATTGTCGTCCAACTCAACTTGTAGATTCATTACCAAGTCTGTTAACCTTTGAACTGGATGGTCGTCGAGGTCAAAGTGATCTCGATTTAGCTAACTTTATAAGTTAAGTTAAAACTACACTTATCACAAAGTGTTTCATCGAATGTCGAATTGTAAACGATTTGATTACTGAGGTCTGTTTGTTGTTCGCTGTGACTTTTAGAAGTCAGTAAACTCGGTAAATTGAGCTTTTATTTTTATTTTTACTTTCTGACATTTAATACTAAAGGGTCGACGCCAAACTACAAAGTCTCGAGCATCGGCGCAGAGTTGCTAGCCTATCGGTTTTTTATCGAATGCATTTCGGCGAGTGTGCGTTGGAATTGCACAATTTAATTCCCCCAAGCCCTTTCCATTATCGGACGACCAGACGCACGGCGATGCGCCACCGTTATATGGTAGATATTCCACCCTTACGCACGAACCGGTTTGCTAATAGCTTTATCATGCGTACCGCCAAAGAGTGGAATTCCTTGCCGGCGTCAGTGTTTCCCGAGAAATATAATCTGGTGGTCTTCAAGACTCGAGTGAATAGGTTTTTGCTGGGCAAGCGTGTACCATCGTCGACCGCACCATCGCTTAACATCAGGTGAGGTGGCGGTCAAACGCAAGCCCGTTAAGAATAAAAAAAAAAAATAAAAAAAAAAAAAACTTGGTTTTAGAGAAAATATTTGAAGAAAATAAGATTACGCATAGAATTAGTCCAATAACGAATTAACTTTACTTCTCAAATCATGTAAAAGTTAAACATTATTCCATTATACTAAGTTTACACGAGCTTAGTAACTAATACTCATAATACTTGTCACTTACACTAATACCAATACTTATGCTCGTCCGTGTGGTGCCGGACTTAAAGAATAGCATCAGCCTTATCTCTTCTCATGGGTGTCGTAAAAGGCGACTAAGGGATTCACCAGAGGATGGGCAGCAGCATTCTCTGAGTATTTAACCAACCAACTGCGATCGCCAACCCGCCTGCCAAGCGTGGCGATTATGGAATATCCCCCCCTTAATTAGGGGAGGCCTTTGTCCAGTAGTGGACGTCTTTCGGCTCTAATGATGATGATGACACTAATACCTAGCGTATAAACGGCTGAATTCGTGATTATTATCAGTGAAAGTGCAAGTACCAGTGAACAGGAACCAATACCATTTACTAAGCGACAAGCAGCACTAATGGCAATTACTAACCATATGTAAAAGCATTTGACACATTTTTAACAGCAAGATGATGTATTCTGCAGAAGGCTGGCCATGTCTGTCGAAGGACCGATGGCCGCTGGAGCAGACAAGTCCTTGAGAAGAGACCGCGAATCGGCAAACGCAGTTTAGGGCACCCTCCATCTAGTTGGACCGACAACCTGAATAAGGTGACTAGGGGGGACTGGATGCGGAAGGCAAAGAAAGCAGTGGATTGAGATAGGCTTTTTATATCAAATTGGCTTGCGTTTGACCGCCACCTCACTTGATGTTAAGCGATGGTGCGATCGACGATGATACATGCTTGTCCTGCAAAAACCTATTTACTCGAGTCTTTAAGGCCACCAGATTATATTATACTTATCGGGAAACACAGACACCGACACAGGCTGAGTTGATGATGATGTATTCCCTAATAGCAGTTATTCAAAGACAGGTCTAATCAAACTTACCTGGCTCTTCCCAGGCGTTGCCCGCATTGTCCTCATATAAATACTTAACACAACACGAATTTCTGGACTTTAAAAGAGCAGACTCTTTTAAGTCTAAGTTTAAGTTTCTCAGAGGTATCTACAACGTGTATCAGAAATGCGTGGTCATATTTTGTGAGCTCATTTAGATCATAGCATTGAATAACTTTTACTATGGGACCAACACTGAAATCACGAAAAAAATATCAGCGGTTCCCTACTAAATCATCGATGTCGCTTGACAAAATGTTAGGATCAGCTGATTTCTTTTTCGCGATTTCAGGGTTGGTCCCATAGTTAATTCAGTTACATTCTCCTTAATTTCTATCTTGTGCCAGTCTGCATAGACTGGCAGCGTCATTGATGACAATGGTGATGTCCAATTTGCTGAATAAGTAATTTCAGTCTCAAAGAATTTGTAGAATAGATTTGACAGCTGCTTATAGGCCAGCCTCAATTTCACAAAACAGTGATATGACAAGCATTTAATTATAATTTCTAAACCACATTTCAAATGACCATCCACCATAATAAAATCACACTCCTATAAAAAACATCTCCATTAACCCCAAAAAATGTCCTCAAAAATATATAAAATTGCGGAAGTCCATCCATCATCCCCCCTCCCCCTATATTTATATTCAACGAGGTTACAACACTATTAATCCAATTGACAGTCACTAAAAGCCCGAAGGCGGTTACAATGGCCCTCCTGTAGGCTATAACGATTTCCGTTATCGTTAACACCCGTCAAAAACATGCTAACGTTAACGATCCCCGTTAAATTCCGTTATTGCTAGAGGGTGTTGAGAATCTTTTGTTGAGGTCTGCGTAACACGCGATTGTTTTATAAAAGGTGTAATTGTCTTTGTAATAAAGACATTATTTGGAAGGGATATAAAACTTGTAGAATGTCCATTGCAATATTAGAGATTTACTTAATAGGTGATTATGCAGAAATTAATTTCAAAGCGAGAGATAAAAAAACCAAGAAAGAAATAATTTGATTAAAAAGATTTTGTAAACCACGTTTTGAGCGGGCTTACTTCACCGAGTTTGTATGAAAATATTGAGAATATTTATTGCCACATGCCATGTTGAAAAGATCAACTAGTCAGCAAGTCAGGCGAGCTTGACGGCCCAGAATGCACTGGACGTACTCAGTGGCGTGCATTGCATATAGGCAATTAGGCAGTACCCAGGGCCTTTCTCATTCTAATTCAATAGTGGTGTAAGTTATTTTTATTTTTTTCAAAATACGATGATTATTTATCTTTTATTAGACCTATTAATACTAAATTAATCCTACATCAAAAAATCTATAACTTACACCACAATTAAATTCAAATGAAGTAGGCCACTGCACGCCACTGGACGTACTGTACCCATTTTCTGCCCAATGAGCCATTATGTTGAAGGTTGATTGTTTACCTAACTATTGTGCTTGCTTTGTGAACAGTGAAAGTGACGGCTAGAGTCTCTTTTAAGGCGCTACTAACAGCTAAGTGGCGCTCATATAAGTAAAAAAAAAAATACTCGCTGAGTACATCATTTATAATCTTCTTTTTTTTATTTTTCTTTTGTCTAATGTAATTGAAGTAATAATAATAATTAATTTTAATTTTCTAATTGTAATAATGTGATATGGGTGTATCTGTATGACGTCAAACTTATGCCTTGCCTGAAATAAAGTTTTTTTTATTTTTTATCGGAAATTTTGTTGTTGGTTTTCCAATAAATAAATAAATCCGTTTATGCCAATTGAAGTTAAGGTACTGTAGTTTAAAAATCAACTGTCCCTACATTTGTATTAATATAAATCAACAAAATGTAGGGTAACAGCTGGTTTTTTTTTCACGATTTCAGGGTTGGATCCATAGTAAAAGTTGTTCATACTGATGAGTACAATGACCCTTTAAGAGGTTTTCAGTTATTTCAATAACACGTTGTATATGACTTCCGCTTGCTGGTCCTGAAACACCTCTTTCGCTTCATCTACTTTCATTAACCTCGTTCTGCATACTCATCGGTGTAGAGTATTCTTAACCTGGCCTTTTTTGAGAACGTCCACGATATGGTTACGGTACGTTCGTACTGTGCATTATATCGATAACAAACAGAGCCGAAAACCTATAAAAAATCTAGGATACTGAAACTCGTTCAAGGTGGCCACATTTACATAAACGACCTGTATATTTTACCAATGAAATGAATTTCATATCTGCCTATTGTATCACCCTCTATGCATGAGGGTGTGACGCCCCCTTGTTGTTGTCTGTATTTCATTGTACCTATAAAAGCTTTTGTTTATGTTTCTCCAGGCATAAATTGTTGCAAATTATCTTGATATTTATGTGGTTTTGTGTCTCTTTTACACCATTTTCGTGACATAAATTCGCAGTTAAAGTTTAGTGGTGTAAAAGTAGTTTGCTTTAGGGTTAGGGTTGATACTTAATATGAGGGGTTCTAGACCAGAAAACCTCCTCGTTGCCTGGCGCCTGCTGTTCCTTCTTGATGCGTCTGGAAGGAACAGCAGTTTGTTAGGCCGGTGCACTCTGGGAACGGGCAATAACTCTTCTTCGGGAAACCTTGTTGACCTTGGTGAATATTCTAGCACGACAAGGACACGATCTGGGACAATAGGGCGTTGCGTTGCGTATCCCTCCGATGGATGCAGGGGGCACAGTGGAGGAGCAGAGACAGACCCGGTGTGCACTCAACCTGCCACTGGACTGGCTGCGGGGTTACTATGTCTCTGTTTCCGTCGATCTCGTAATCCCAGGAGTGCTGAAGTTGTATTTTGCGCCTCCTTTTGGGACCAAGGGTCTTGGTTTCACCACCCAGACCACGAGGAACAAAATCTCTTCTAGTACATTTCGCTATTTATCTATGTTATAAGTCCCGTGTTAAAAAGGGCGAGCCTATTACCATTAACCGAGAACTGAGAATTTCCTAATGGAAAACCCTAATAAAACTTTGCCGAACCTGGGAATCGAACCACGGACCTCACGCTGAGCAATCGTGCTTGCGACCAATATACTAACAAGGCAGTCGATTCGATTAAATTCTGATTGCAGATCAGTTTTTTTTTTTTTTGCGATATATTTAACAGCACGTAGCGTGTTCAGCACGTAACGTGTCAAACACGGCACAGACACGCGTGCTAGATGTAAATACACCTAAAGATAATGTATGAATTACAATTTTTGGTGCCTGTGCTGGTACGTGTCTTTGGGGAAATCCTCATGGACGCACTCCGCCACCCTCCTCGGTGGCGCAGACGGAACACTGCACGCCACCTCACCTCACGGGCCTTTATCAGCTACGCCGGCTGTGCCAGTTATGCCAGCTGTGACAGCTACGCCAGCTGCACCAGTTACGCCAACTGTGCCAACTACGCCAGCATGCGGCCAGGCCAGGATGCCAGCTACGCCAACTGTGTTGCTGCTACGTGTCTGCCACATACAGTGTCTATAGATATGAATCGAGCTTAATTCAATATACCCAACCACAAAAGTACTATGACTCCTCTAAAATCCTTAATACCATTCCTAAATTAACCGCGCCAATTTAAACCAACTTACGTGTAATAACTATCAGAATGCGGTCAAATTCCAATTATATCGGTGAACTAACCGCTGGATTACCGTGGAGTTAGTTAATTTCCTAACCCACATCTCAGGCATATTTAACGTCAAAACAATTGTGTTTAACTGCCATTTTGTTAAGTAGCACTGACGTGGCAGTGTTTGTAGGTTATTCATATTGTCCATATTATCCCAACTTGTGGTATGTAACTCAGCTCAGAACTGGTTCAAATATTCAGATTGATAAGCTTGAGCTATTGAGCTGCATCTCAATGACAAAATACGCAGCTCAAAAAAATAAAGCATCTATCTGTGTGAAATCATTCGTTACCCGAGAGATAAAAGATGTCCATATTATTAAAAACCTGTTTGAACCGGTGAGCGGAAGCGGCGACAGATCAAGCGAGTCGCGGAGTGAGCGAGCTAGAACACGCTCAAATAGATCAAATGCTCTTTAAGCTCAGCGACTCGCATCACAGATCATAACTTCAAGTACGCAAAGGCACAAATTGAGCTGATCTGTGATCCGGTTCACAGCTCCGGTTCACGTGCGTGAACAGTGAGCTGAACTGCAGCTCACGTATTTTTGATGAGTTCATTATCATCATGATGAGTTACCCACGTCTAATCCCAACACTGTACAGGTACAGTCAGAAGCAAGAATATCTGCCTATCGACGGTTTTAAACTCCAAATAATTGTTATCTATCTATAGATAGTAAAGATCAATACGAGTCTATGTACAGAAGAGATTAAGATTTTGGCAAACTTCACCGAGTCTTCTCGTCAACTATGCCGCAAAGTTTGAACTCAAAAGTCTTCAACCAAAGCGTCCTGCCTGTCATGACTTACGGTGCCGAGACGTGGATACTGACAGTTGGGCTATTCCACAAATACAAAGTCGCTCAGCGAGATATGGAGCGAGCTATGGAGCGAGCTATGCTTGGAGTTTATTTTAAGGATGAAATCCGTAACGAGACTATCCGGAGCAGAAATGGAGTGACCGACATAGCCTGTAGGATCAGTAAGCTGAAGTAGAAGTGGGCTGGCCATGTCTGACGAAAGACAGATGGCCGCTGGACCAGATGAGTCCTCAAGTGGAGACTGCGAATCCATAGACGCAGCATAGGGTGCCCCTGAGTCAGGTGGACCGACGACCTGAAGAAGGTGGCTAGTGGGGAATGGATGCGGAAGGCAGAGGACCGAGTTTTATGGCAACATAGGAGAGGCTCCAGCAGCAGCACTCCAGCAGTGGACTGCGGTAGGCTGAGTGGATGGTAGCAGAAAGGCTCAACTAATACTCATCTGTATATTCTCGTGGCTTGGACCAGATACATATTTTTTGCGGTTTTAAGTTATTGGATAGGGAGATATTATTGCTTCTGACTGCACAATAAGCCCTTATTATTTCGTTGATAGTTTTGCGAGCCCATTGTCATTCATTGGTACAGAAAAATAAACAATAACACGGCTTCACTCATGAATCAAACCCATGATCAACTCAACAGGTTCTTTTGACTATTCACATCATTAGAAAGACTATTATATTTCAAGGTAAAAATAGCGGAAACATTTGTTTCTTACACAATAATTGCTACCTGAACCTGGCTATATTATTAACCTTCTATTTGTATACAATAATCCTCTAAAAGTAATTAGAAATCATCAAAGGGCTTTGAAGTGGGGTTAACATCGCCCATTGTGTTCAGAGAGAGGCCAATCGCTGGCTTGTTGAAGGAAAACAAAGAACTATAAACCTGACCCGGCTAGAAATTCAGTGCAAGGTAAGAAAATAAAAAGGAAAATTACACAGCTGCCTTCAAAACAAATGATGCAATTAAATATTTATTTTAAAGGGTGCGGTTCATTTATCAACTCAGCCTATCGCAGTCCACTGCTGGACATAGGCCTCTCCCAAATTGCGCCACAACGCTCGGTCCTCTGCCTTCCGCATCCAGTCCCCCCCAGCCACGTTCTTTAGGTCGTCGGTCCACCTGGCAGGGGGGCGCCCTACGCTGCGTTTGCCGATACGCGGTCTCCACTCAAGGACTCGTCTGCTCCAACGGCCATCGGTCCTTCGACAGACATGGCCAGCCCACTGCCACTTCAGCTTACTGATCCTACAAGCTATGTCGGTCACTCCGGTTCTTCTCCGGATAATCTCGTTACGGATTTTATCCTTCAAAGAAACTCCAAGCATAGCTCGCTCCATAGCTCGCTGAGCGACTTTAAATTTGTGGACTAGCCCAACTGTCAGTGTCCACGTCTCGGCACCGTAAGTCATGACTGGCAGGACGCACTGGTTGAAGACCTTTGTCTTCAAACTTTGCGGTATAGGCGACGAGAAGACTCGGCGAAGTTTGCCAAATGCTGCCCAGCCCAGACGGATCCTTCTGTTGGCTTCTTTCTCGAAGTTGTGTCTACCAAGCTGAATTGCCTGCCCTAGGTAGACGTATTCCGTTACAACTTCGAGTGCCGACCCTTCGACGAATATTGGCCTCGGCATGACATGCATATTGAACATGACTTTAGTCTTGTCCAGATTCATGCCGAGACCGACACGTCGAGAGGCTCCGTTTAAGCTGTGCAGCATTTCGCCCAGTTGTTCCAGCGACTCAGCCATTACAACGATGTCATCGGCAAAACGGAGATGTGAGATGTTCTCGCCGTTAACGTTGATACCCTGTCCAGTCCAGTCCAGCGTCTTGAAGACGTCCTCCAACGCGTTAGTGAACAATTTCGGGGATATTACATCCCCTTGTCTCACCCCTCTGCGCAGTTGGATTGGCTTCGTCTTTTGGTCCTGAAGCTGAACAGTCATGGTAGCAGCGTTGTATAGGCATCTCAGCATCTCTATATACCGCTCATCAATGTGACATCGCTGAAGAGCATCCAGAACTGCCCAAGTTTCGATAGAGTCGAAGGCCTTCTCGTAGTCCACGAATGCCATACACAGCGGCTGATTGTACTCTTCAGACTTCTGTATGATCTGCCGAACAGTATGGATGTGGTCTACGGTGCTATAGCCTTTTCGAAACCCAGCTTGCTCTGGTGGCTGGAATTCGTCGAGTCTTCCGGCGAGACGATTCGTGATGACCCTCGAGAACAGCTTGTACACATGACTCAGGAGTGAGATGGGTCTGTAGTTCTTCAGAAGGGTTTTATCCCCTTTTTTGAAGAACAGTACCACCGCACTCCCGCTCCATGCCTCCGGTGTAGAGCCTTGTTGGATGACGGAATTAAACAGACTCTGTAGCTCCTTCAGGACCGGAGCCCCGCCTGCTTTTAGGAGTTCAGTAGTAATGCCGTCATCGCCCGGAGCTTTGTTGTTCTTAAGCTGCTCGAGGGCCGCCCTAATCTCGCCCTGGTCAACGTCCGGAAGATCCTCGGTGTAATGGCGCGTGAGCTGGGCTCTTTTGTCGTCATTGCTAGGAACCGCTGGTCTCGCCGTTTTCGTGGAGTACAAATGCCCATAGAAGTTTTCGACCTCATCAAGCATCTCGATCTTAGAGGTGACAATTTTGCCATCCGCGGCTTTCAGTTTCATCAGATGGGTCCTCCCTAGCTGCTGAGCGAAAACTTTCGACCCCCTATTTTGCTCAATCGCAGCCTCAACGGCGCGGGTGTTGGAGCGGCGGAGGTCACGTCGCATCAGCTTCCTAATCTGTAGGTTTAAGGACCTATTATCTGATGAAAACGAATGCGCGGCTGACATTTCCCGTCTTTTCCTCATCAGATCGAGAGTCTCAGTCGAAAGCTTGGGCATCTTGCTTCCACGCTGCGGCGGAAAGAATTTTCGAGACAGTTCCTGCAATGTTTTGACTATGGTGTTGGTTTTCTCCTCAATATTGCCAGTGGTTTCCAGCGAGTCGAATCGATTTTGAAGTTCCGCTTGGAACCTTTCGGAGCCCAAACTGGTTTGGAGCGGCGAAGGTCGGAGAGTAGACTTAATCATGCGCGTTCTTTCAGCTCTAAAATTGATATTTAGAGTGCCTCGGATAAGTCGGTGATCGCTTCCGGTGTTGAACCTATTGATCACAGAGACATCTCTAAATATGTGCTTCTTATCCGTCATGATAAAGTCTATCTCGTTCCTTGTCACCTTATCGGGGCTTTTCCAGGTCCATCTTCTTTGGGGCTTCTTCTTAAAGAAAGAGTTCATTAAGAAGAGCCCCTGGGACTCCAAGAAGTTGACCAACATTTGGCCCCTGTGGTTTCTGCGCCCCAAACCGTAAGGTCCGATTTTCGATTCGCCGCGTTCTTGTACTCCCACTTTAGCGTTGAAGTCCCCCATAACAACGTTGTAGTGAGCCTTAGCGGTACTATTCATAGCCTTAGCTATGTCTTCGTACATCGCTTCGGCTATATCGTCAGAGTGTGTCGAGGTCGGCGCATATACCTGCACTATTTTCAGCTTGTACCTATCATTTAGCTTTACTACAAGGTACGCTACCCGTGTCGACACACTACCGATTTCCACAACGTTGTTCACGAGGGCCTTATTGACAAGAAAACCAACACCACCTTGGGAGAGCTGATCACCTTCGCGGAAGTAGAGTAAGTGTCCTGACTCCAGGGTTATCGTGTCCTCTCCCTCTCTACGGACTTCGGATAACCCCAGTATATGCCATTTTATATGACTTAACTCTACTTCAAGCTCGGCGAGGTGATGGTCCAGTCTCAACGTTTGTCCATTATACGCTGCCAGATAGAGTCGTCGGTTTTGGTAGCCTGCCGTAACCCGGGGATTCTTCGCACCCCCCGTCCCACCGTTACCACGACCGCTACCGTAGTCGGGAATAGAGGGACCACCGGGAACTGGGGGCCGTTTTTTTAGTTGTGCGTGCATTGAGATGTATGCCCATAGTCACCACGCTGGGCAGGCGGGTTGGTGACCGCAGTGGGTGATGTTGCACGATGTTAGTGCACAAGAGGACGCTGCTGCCCATCCTCCTGATTTCAACCCTTAGTCGCCTTTTACGACACCCATGGGTAGAGGGGGGGTGGTCTATTCTTTTTATTTGCCGGATACCACACGGCAAAAAAAAGGTTCATTTATGCAGCATTAAATTCATTGCAATTGACGCGCTCTATTTAAAAACATCATAATCACCCATTGAGGTAATATGGTACATATTACCTCAGTGTAATCACCATCATCATCATCATCATTTCAGCCGAAAGACGTCCACTGCTGGACATTGGCCGACCCCAAGCACCGCCACAATGACCAGTCCCGCGCTTTCCGCATCCAGTGGATTCCCGCGACCTTCACCAGGTCGTCGGTCCACCTTGTGGGGGACCTATCCACGCTGCGCCTTCCAGTACGCGGTCGCCACTCCAGAACTTTACTGCCCCATCGGCCATCTGTTCTGCGAGCACTGTGCCCCGCCCACTGCCACTTAAGTTTGGCAATTCTCCGGGCTATGTCGGATAATTTAATTCTCCTGCGATTCTCCTCATTTCTGAATACATAAAACTTGTGAACTGTGTAAAATGCATGCCCAAGATAGATTGTCCTAAAGAAGTAGGTGATTATCAATTCGAGTACTTTCCTAATGGTGTCAGAACGCGTATCTTTAAGTGATCGTCAAATAATTATGTTAAGGACGTCGTTTCCCTTCCATGAATACTTATCAAAGGTACGGGGTAACGTACAACACTTTTAGGTTACGTTATAACAGATTTCATGAGAGTGAAGTGCTATTTTAGCATCCTGAATTATAGCGAGATTCAATTTGTAGAACGTGCCGCTTCTCACAACATGACAATCTACGAAACGTTATTACTTAGTAAATTCCCAAAATTAGTAGCAAAAAGTACTTTCTGTATACTGATAATTATGTGTGTCTACACATATAATTATCAGTATGAATACATTTATGTTACAGTACATTTACAGTACTTCCTCTCTTGACTTAATAATGATAAAACAAGGCTTATCAACTAGGTTATATTAGTAAGATTTTTATGTTCTTTGCCAAATACTGTTTAGATAAGTTTTTTTTTTTCCCAGGTACCATTTCTTTAGTTTTACTTAGGTTTAAAGAATTTTATTACTCATAAGAACTTACAAAACAGTTAGCTTATAATGAGATACAATAGTACTTACAACTAAATTATATAAATTTAGCCTCTAGAGCGTTGGAAATTGTACATACATAATTCTTTAGCTTGGTTTTGAACACATTCATATTATCACATTATTTTAGATCCTCTGGTAATCTATTGAACAGCTGTGCTCCTTCATACGATAACGTTTTCTTGCCGTAATTAGTCCGTGGTTTCATTAATTGGAGTTGATTTTTTGGAGTTTGTGTGTTATTGTTTTTTTATGTAGCTGTATGTACTTTACTACAAAACTAGCCAAACTATCAAGTTTAACGGCGAGATGCGCACGTATATCGTATACCAAAATATCACATCGATGGAACGAGTGAAAGTAGCAGTAGTAGTGGTATTCTAAAATCCCTCACCAATTTATGCTCATTTCCCTTTTCTGTTCCATAATCAGACCCTGATCATCATCTATCTGTAATTTATTCACTAAAACCATTCCAATGAACGCAAATACGACACCTCTGTTGTAAGTTGGTGAAGAGTTGGGTATCCTGCAGATTCCAGGTGATGCTGCAGCATAAGATTAAGGTTATCATGTTTTTGCAATATCACAGGATAACAGGATACTAAATTTTGAATCTATCAGCCCTGTGGAAGTTATTCACATCCCTTCATCAACTAGAAAAGAACTGATGATCTTCAAATGGCTGAACAGATTTTCTTGAATCATATCTACTGATCTTCCACCACCAATGCGAGGCCTGAAATCAGTTCAAAGTTTTAAATACAAACTCAAGAAGTTTCTGATGCAAGTTCAATTATCACAACAATAACCATTTATCAAACTTATCAATTTATAATTATGTATTTAATTACCCAATTTTATTTATTTATCCAATAAATATAAACCAATTATTAAATTATTCAAAATGGTTACTATAATTTTCGTAGTATTTCACGTTAGTTATCATCTTAACTTTGCATCTCGATCTTCTCCCATTCTCTCCACGTGACCAAGCCAACGGAGTCTGTGAGCTTTTGCCTCTCCTATCACATTTGGTTCAGCCACGAGCTCTTCTATCTGGGTCGACCAAAAGGGTGACGCCCGGTCGGTCGCCCTAGATATCGCTGGAGCGATGCGGTGGAAGGCGATCTTCTGGAGATCAGAGCCAGTGATCGGCGAAATACTGCCAAAGATCGTGGCAAGTGGCGTTCTCTCGTTTCGGAGGCCAAGACACATTTTGGGTCGCTGTGCCAGCGGAATAAGTAAGTAAGTATCATCTTAACTTACCTCGATTAATGTTGTATTGTTTTGGCCTGTGTAAGACTTCCTGGAATTCAACACAACACAACACTCATCTGTTCCAGAAAAACAAAAAAAAAACAAAAAAAAACTACACTTTATCAAATACTGATTAAACAATCTTGGAATTCCTTCCCGACTTATTGCAACGATTACACAATATCGAGCGTCCGTTATTGCATTTATAGTGTTGCGTAACGTTGTCACTTGTCAATGTCACTAGTGTCAAAAACCATAGCCAACGCGTGACAGCTGCGCGAGCGGCTTGCGTTTCACGACTTGATACAATACTGCCATGTTGTGTGGTTTTGTGTTATGGTCTATGGAATTTCCAATCTTGCGTATTCATTAAATATTACACATTTTATCTCGTATTGTATTTAATCTTAAATTTTTTATTTTTTTTCTCTTCTCATGGTTGTCGTAAAAGGCGACTAAGGGATTCACCAGAGGATGGGCAGCAGCGTTTTCTGAGTATTTAACCAACCAACTGCGATCGCCAACCCGCCTGCCAAGCATGGCGATTATGGCATATCCCCCCCTTAATTGGGGGAGGCCTATGTCCAGTAGTGGACGTCTTTCGGCTGAAATGATGATGATGAATTATTTTTTATCGTTATTTACCAACATCACGCCTCACTAATCTACGTTATTGTGTCGACGCCGGCTGTCGCTGAAAACCAGCGCTGTGTCTTAGCTCCGTGCATGAGGCACTGCAACATGCTGAGCGGTGGCCGTTTTGCGCAGATGTGACGCATATCTTACCACACTTCTTGGTTCTGTACCTGTATTTGTTCTGTGTTCCTGATTTTTTTGGTAATTTTGTGCGTCACTTTTGAAGCAAATAAATATTTTTTCTTTCTTTCTTTTCTTAAGAACACTTTCAATCATTACGCCTTTCAAGTTAAAAAAAACTAAATCAAAATCAGTTCAACCGTTTGGGAGCTCGATGCCACAGACAGATACACATGTTAAACACATTACACCCTTCTGTTTCCGTAGGGGTTTAAAACTAGTTTTTAGAACGGAATCCTTCAAATACAGAATTACACCGCAAAACATCTAACCAATTGACGTCTGTCGGCCATTGGACGTCTGTGGTCTAGTGGTTTGAGTGTCGGACTGTTGATCATGAGGTCGTGGGTTCGATTCCCACAGAACACAAATATTTGTGTGATGAACATAAGTGCTTGTGTTGGTCTGGGTGTTTCTTATATATTATAAGTATGTATTTACAAATGAAAAGTATATAAGTATTATATCCATTGTCTAATACCGATATAACAAGCTCTGCTTAGTTTGGGACTAGATGGTACTGTGTAAAATGTCCCAAAATATTATTATATTATTATTTCAATCAATCAACTCAGCCTATCGCAGTCCACTGCTGGACATAGGCCTTTCCCAAGTTGCGCCACAATGCTCGATCCTCTGTCTTCCGCATCCAGTCCCCCCCAGCCACGTTCTTTAGGTCGTCGGTCCACCTGGCAGGGGGGCGCCCTACGCTGCGTTTGCCGATTCGCGGTCTCCACTCAAGGACTCGTCTGCTCCAACGGCCATCGGTCCTTCGACAGACATGGCCAGCCCACTGCCACTTCAGCTTACTGATCCTACAAGCTATTTCGGTCACTCCGGTTCTTCTCCGGATAATCTCGTTACGGATTTTATCCTTCAAAGAAACTCCAAGCATAGCTCGCTCCATAGCTCGCTGAGCGACTTTGAATTTGTGGACTAGCCCAACTGTCAGTGTCCACGTATTATTATATATACGTATTATTATTTACTTATGTTGAATTAGCGACGCCTACAACATTGCGCATCGTAGACAAGTAATCAAGAACTTACTATAACATAAGCTAAATATGTTACCGCTCTTAATTGCGTCACAAATTACGCATGTTTTTCATTATATCCTTTGAGCTGGAATCGTTAGTATCTTTCTCTATAAAGCTAGGATTCGAGTTATTCCTGAGAACATTAACTGATTAACGTTACGCGTGTGGTTACGTTCGCTTCAAAACGATGTCGAAACACATTACATTAATGTAAGCACTTCATATGGAAATGTTTTTGTTAAGGAACGGCGATGTTAATATCTGTGTTGAATGGAATTGGATTTCTCGGAATTTTGACGCGGAAAATGATCAGTATTTTACACGGAGCGACTGTTATGAGATCTCTTAAACCTTAGAGTAGTAACTACTGGGTGAAACCGACATTCTAATATTAGACCAGTTGTCAGACTTTCAGGTTTCTGACTACCCGTAACGATTGTCATAGAGTATCCTGACAGCTGAGGCGGGGATTGCAAGTTTGGCCTATCTTTTCCAGACTTATTTCAAAACCATTTGTGTCCCAAAAAGACAGGCCACTCTTGTTTTCACTGTCTCAGCTTAACGTGCTTTTCGAAGCACGAATGTTTAGCTCAATGTTTAGCAAATGGTCACCTATCCACGGACTGACCGCGGCAGGCGCAGCTTAACCTTTCAGATCGTAATACAATCCTCAAGGTGGTTATTTGGCCACGAGCGAATTGTGTTTCAGGAAATGTATTACAAAATACAAATATTTCATCCTCTTTTCATATATTTTGTCAGCTGTTTATTTTCTTAAAAATTTGAAAGTCAATTGGGGGAGACGCAAAGTATTGGCGGAAGGCCAAGAGTAAATTCGATTTAGTGTTTGCTAGAGCTTTTGGGTACCAGTTCGTATCACCTGAGCCTTTATTTATTCCAGTCAGGGAAGGTATGAAACTAATATAACCGTAACATGTGTTAAACCCCAAGGGGTCGGCAGAAGTGTAGGTAAGAGTTATAAAATACTAGCAACCCGCCCCGGCTTAGCACGGGTGAAATGCTGCTGTATTATGCATGTATTATAAATATAAACCTTTTTCTTGAATCACTCTATCTATTAAAGAAAACCGCATCAAAATCCGTTGCGTAGTTTTAAAGATTTAAGCATACATAGGGATAGACAGCGGGAAGCGACTATGTTTTTACCCGACTGCACCAGAAGGAGGGTTATGTTTTTCGAGTGTATTTATGTTTGTATGTATGTATATTTCTTTGGCACGCTCTGCAGCATAAACGGCTTGATGGATTTTAGCTTGAGAGGTATTGTTAGATTCGTCTTAATCGTGAGAGTGACACTGGGTATATCAAAATTACAAAAAACAAAATGGCCGCTTTTTGGCGCCATTTTAAATGTCTTAAATTTTTTTTCCCTCGCAATCTATCGAGTGTGGTATCAAAATAAAGGATTTAATAAATGGTTCACAAAAATATATGCAACTTATATGTTTAAATGTAATTTGGAATGAGAAATGCTAAAAAACAACAAAATATTCAACGTTAAAAATGAATTAATATTTACATACATACATATTATCACGCCTGTTTCCCATTGGGGTAGGCAGAGACTATGGATTTCCACCTACTACGATCCTGACACACCTCTTTCGCTTCATCTACGTCCATTAACCTCGTCATGCATGCTCGTCGGTTTAGAGAACTCTTAACCTGGCATTTTTTGAGAACATGCGCGATTTGATCGCGATACGTTCGCCGAGGTCGTCCCCTTCCAACTCTTCCATCCACACTCGCTTCGTATACTTGTTTCGTCAATCTCCTCTCGTCCATCCTCTCTATATGTCCAAACCATCTTAACATACCTTTCTCAATCTTTGTCACTACATCTTCTTTCACTCCACAACGCTCCCTTATCATGTTATTCCTTACTTTATCTCTCAAAGTTACACCACACATACTTCTCAAAGCTCTCATTTCTACTGCATTTATTCTGCTTTCATGTTTCTTCTGCCATACCCAACTTTCACTACCATACATAAGTGTAGGCACTAACACTCCGAATTAATATTTATGTGTGACTTTTCAAAAAAAAACATTAATAGCGCGATAAAACATGATAAAACTAAAAAAAAAAAAAAAAAATTGTTAATTAACAAAACCAATAAACCCGACTGCGTGTAAAAATAACTGAAAAGATGTAAAAAAGATTTGTGTAGGTAAGTACCCAAATCGTACTTAATGTGCCTCGGAGAGCACGTTAAGCTGTCGGTCCCGGTTGTCATACGAATATCTATGGCAGTCGTTACGGGTAGTCAGAAGCCTGAAAGTCTGACAACTGGTCTAACCTCCTAATGTCAGTATTACCCAGTAACTGGGTTGCGGAGGTCTGATGGCAGTCGCTTCGTGTAAAATACTGATGTTCAGCCGCATCTGGCTAGACTGGAAGCCGACCCCAATATAATTGGGAAAAGGCTCGGAGGATGATGAAGTACCTATAATGTGAAAGTATCAAATCAAAACGGAGGTTACCTATGAACTACTTATGTAATTCATGACCAAAACATAGTTACGTAGCCTCCGACTGCGTGTTGATTTAATACTTCACTTATTAAAAACGAATCTTCGATAAATGATGTATTCAGCGAGTAATTTTTTTTTTGTTGATCTGAACGCCACTTGGCTGCTACATTCCCCTTAAAGGGTAAGAGCCCGCACGCACTGCGTTTGCGGTTACGTTTTTTTAAACTGTCAAAATAAATATTACCTGTAGGATTTATCAATTCAGCTGCGGGAAAAAAATTGCGGCAGAATTGCGTAATCCCATTGGCTACATTTCCTGCCACCAAAACCGCGAGCGGGAAGAAAACTACAGTGCGTGATAGGCCTTATCAATTGATGAAAAAATAACAACCCTGTATGAATACTTAGTAGCTTAAACACTTAATTGCAAGAAAATTTCACAAAAACGAGACACAAAAAGAAAACCTTGAAAACATGTACGTAGATAGCTAAAAATTCGTTGTCTCTGCGTAACAACAACGTAAGCATGATAACATTACCAATACATGTGACCTTTGAACTTTACCCTTAAATTCAATTTTACACGAACATTCTTGGCACGATACAGTTTTTTTAACCGACGAAAAAAAGGAGGACGTTCTCAATTCGACGCGTATATTTTTTTTAATTTTTTTTATGTATGACCACGCATAACTTTTTACAAAGTTGTCCGATTTTGATGATTCTTTTTTAAATGGATAAGGTATATTTCGAAGTTGGTCCTATTTAAATTTCAAAATCAAAATCTACCCCTAAGGGTAGTAAAACAGGGGATGAGTGTTTGTTCACCTACTGAATTCTTACCTGTTAACCGATTCTGTTGAAACTTGACACACATAAATATAGTTCTAGACACTACGATATAATGGAGACCTGGAGTTAGATTTTAACCACAAAAAAATGAAAAATAAAACTATTTAACAAAAAATTTAACCGACGAAAACAGAAACTGAAAAGCGAAAAATAACTAATTATGAGTCGGCGCCAAACAACCAATCAACGAAGATCATTAAATTACTTAAATAAATAATAAAAACAACGTCACATCAAATACAACGTGAAATTTTCAACGATAAACAATAACTTTCCAAAAATGCGTTCTCCGCTCGTCTTTGCTTGTTAAAAGTTCGTTTGGCACCGACTCATAATTAGTTATTTTTCGCTTTTCAGTTTCTGTTTTCGCCGGTTCAATTTTTTGTTAAAAAGTTTTATTGAAGTCTTTACTTCTTTTTCTTTTAATAAAAACACTAAGGTCAGGTCGTGGCTTCCCTTGTATAAAATACCAGGCCCCTCAGAAAGTATTGCGAAAAAAAGTTTTTATATATGGGAGACTGGCCAGTTATAATGTTTTTCGAAAATATGATTATTTATAAGTAAAAATAAGTAAGTTCCAATTTCAAAATTTCCCTCCACATTTTTTGCGAGTTAATTCAAAGTATTGTGTCTCACTGAAATATGGATCTGCGCCGGGAACATTTTAGAGCTATGATTTTATACGATTTCAAGTGTCGCCTGAAACCGGATGAATCGTACGATAGACTTCAAATGGCATTCATGGATGAAGGCCCTTCCAAGGCAACCGTGTATCGTTGGTATAACGAATTCAAGCGCGGTCGACCAACTTTGGGGGATGACGAAAGAAGCGGTCGCCCTTTGACGGCTGTTACCGAAGAAAACGTGCTAGCAGTGAAAAATTTAATCCAAGACAATAGGCGAATTACATATCAGGAGATTCAACACATATTGAAGATTGGATCGGGAAGCGTTCACGAGATTCTACACAGCCATCTTCGCGTGAGGAGGATAGTATCACGCTGGGTGCCGCACAACCTCACCGATGCTCAGAAGCAGGCCCGGGTGGAATGGTGCCGTGATATGCTTAACAAATTTGAAGCAGGCTCGTCTCGGCGTGTTTACGACATCGTTACAGGTGATGAGTCCTGGATTTATCAATACGACCCAGAAACCAAGCGCCAGTCGACTGTTTGGGTGTTTCAAAATGAGCCAACGCCTACCAAAGTGAAGCGATCTAGAAGCGGGGGTAAGATTTTGATCGCTAGCTTTTTTAATTTGACTGGCCACTTGGTATCAATTCCCTTACGGGATCAAAGAAGCATTAATGCCGAATGGTATACTACCAAATGTTTGCCAGAAGTTTTCTCTGTTATAAGCAACAAGCGACCAAACACAGGGCTCCGCGGGCTACTGCTCCACCACGACAATGCACCTGCGCACACCGCACTCAAAACGAGGGACTTCCTGGACAGCACGCCAGTCAAACTCCTGGGTCACCCTCCTTACAGCCCTGATCTAGCACCGTGTGACTTCTTTTTATTCCCAAAAATAAAAAATCAGCTCAAAGGGATACAATTTTCGTCGCCGGAAGATGCGCTGGCTGCGTTCGAGCAGGCTGTAAACGAGGTGTCTGCGGCGGACTGGAAAAAGTGTTTTGAAAACTGGTTTAGGCGCATGAATCTTTGTATAGAGGCTGGTGGAAAGTACTTTGAAAAGATTTGATAAAAATATATGTACGTATAGAACAATTTTTTTTAGTTTCGCAAAACTTTCTGAGTGTCCCACGTATAGGTAAACGATATCTTATGTCCTCAAAATTTTAGAGTTTTACAATTATCTGCGCCAAGTTTCGTCAGCAGGTCAGGGCATTCAACAACAGGTGTGTTAAATGCAACACAAAATTAGAAAAAAATATAAATAAAGGCACGCTTCCACCTATCGGTATTGTGAGCATCGGAAAATGCGGATGACGTAATCAGCATCCGATTGTCAATATTAAAACTTCGATTGCTCATAGAAATTCGTCAGCATGCGGTACTATGCGGATTGGTGGACGCTATATGGATTCGTTTAATGCGATTCGTATGAGACCGATAGGTCAACGCGTGCCTTAAATGGGAAAAGTTGGATATACCTACCAAAACCTTGTGATGGAACCTTAAACTTTCAGCTTTATATCCATTGTATAAACCGGAAACCTTTTTATGTCAAACGCCAAGTTTCTCCTTTTCATAACTAAAAAACAAAACGTATCCCGGATGTATCTTACTTAATAAACAGTCTAAAAACGTGCCTCTTCAAAATACCTACCCGTTGTATACCTACGCAAAGTACGTAGCCCATAATACGCTCGACCTTTACTTGGGGTCCTAAAATTCAATTTCGGGGGGCATTTTTCCGACGCACCCGTGTAAGCACTGCACGATAACTTCTGTAAATAAAATATTAAATGAATCCGGCTCTGCTGTATCGATCGTCACACGGTTGCGTGGAAGTATCCTGCATATAATATGTATGGGGATATCTTTGGAGTATTTTTACTTGAGATGATGTGGAATGGAAGAGCTGTGTTTTAGATTGTGAAGTTCTGAATTAGATTTTAGTGTTTGCAGGCTTTGTTCAATCAATCAATCAAAAAATTTATTTGTGTACACAGGTAATTTTGGTGTTAGGTACATACATTTTGGTGGTACATTTTGGTGTTTGTTGCTTGACTTTTTATGGAATTCTACTTTTTTATGGCATATAATGGGACTGGATGTGGATGGCAGAGGACCGAGTGTTGTGGCGCAACGTAGGAGTGGCCTATATACATCAGTAGACTGCGATATGCTGAGTTGATGATTTATCTTGTATTATGAATTTGTGTGATATAAAAATACACTCCAAATTAAGTCCTTGAAGCCAATTCCCATCCGATAATAAATACAAATAAGCTTTCCCTCCTCACCACATTCACTAAGATAAGACGTGCTTTCACACAAAATCAGTGCGAAAAAACAAAACATTCCCCAAAGGGAAACAAGCAATCGGTCCTTTTATTCCATTAATTCCTCACACGAAATTAGAAGGAGCCATTTCCCGATCAATACGATGAATTAGCAAAATGAGGGAAACGCCTTTCATAGGTTTTTACCGAAATTAATCTACCGGGACAATTTGGTACATAGTGAATTGAACCATGTTGCCAGTGCCAAATTATTGGGGTTGCCGAGAAAAAAGTAAATGAAAATAAGGCGCATGAAAATGAGGTTGCCTTGCGTTTTTGTTTGGTTAGGGAATTACTTGTCTTTGGTGTTTTTCAATTATGGTAGCCTAAAACTCAAGGGGTCAAATCGCTCAAAGGTTATGGGTATTTGATTGAACTTACAAGGAATATCTAGTCAATGGAATATGCACATTTTTGTTTTGTTTTAAATCACACTCTCAAGGAAGTCGTGTTGAAGTATTGCCTTTTACCGCAGATCAAAATACCTAATTTAATTGCAGTAACATTATTTCGAAGTCACAAGGACGTTTTCAGCTTTTTATTTCTAGTTATTGAATGCTATATTATAAAAAACCGGCAAAGAGCATGTCGGGCCATGCTCAGTATTATAGGGTTCCTTAAGTAGTTGTACAAACGAATCAAATCGAATATTAATCATGGCTATTTTAGTTTTTGCAATAATCGGCAGCATTCGCGACTCAGAGCGTGTTGTTAGTAGCGCCATCTAGCGATAAATTCAAGAAGCCAAATTTAAGAAGTCTGATTGATGTCAAAGTTACTTTTTGTGATTTTTTCAAATAGAAAGTAGCTAAAGGAGCATTATTTGCTATGATAATTTTTCTCTAAGGTCAATGACCTTTGAACTAGGACGTTTTAAGTATTTTTCAGTTTTCTGTCTATAAATCAAAAAATTATAATCACATTATACTCGAAATAATTTTAAAAGAGAGTTTTCACAAAGGTCTATCAATGTGGAAGATTATAAGTTTCTACGTTCCATAGTTTAGAAATGGCAGGGGGGGGGACACATTGCAAGCCACTTTGGCGGGCTATATTTTAGCGAAAAATTTTTTTTTTTTCCCCATTTCACATGTATGGGCGCCACCCCTAAAGAACGTAAAAACTATTTTTTTATTCTTTTAAAATTGAGATCTATATGCAGACTATTTTTTAACAAAATTTCATTTACTTATGTTTATAACTGTAGAAGTTATTAAGCTGTAAAGGATTAGGACAGACGGACAGACGGACAGACGGACAGACGGACAGACGGACGGACATGACGAAACTATAAGGGTTCCTTGTAGGACTTCGGAACCCTAAAAATGATATATTTTCCTCATGAAGCAAGACCTGGTGAAGGTCGCGGGAATCCGCTGGATGCGGAAGGCACAGGACCGATCGCTGTGGCGATGTTTGGGGGAGGCCTATGTCCAGCAGTGGACGTCTATCGGCTGAAATGATGATGATGATGATGATATTTTCCTCATTTATCTACAACAAAACAAAAATAAACGTATAATGTCGGAACTTCGTGTAGAAATTGCTAGAGCAACTCACCTCGTGACGGGAAAAAGTGCGGGAAATAAAAATTAAAAAAATATACAAGCGGAGCGCATGTCAATGCCGCTTCAAATATGTTTTTTCTTTTAATTAAATATATTCAGTATCATTGTAAATCCAATGTGTGTAAATCCTAGATATGGCTTTTTGCCCCATCTGGGCCTTGCGCCAGGGCGGTTGCCTCCTTGGAGCCTCCGTCTCCGAGCGGGATCGGCCCTCTCCCGATCCCACTCTGCAGGAACTATAACTATCTATGACTAATTAACTGCACCGCCAAACGCTTAACGATGGCAACAATAAACCTTTGTAAGCGGAATTGGCTTGTTATTTAAGTTTTTAGCGACATCTATCGCGCTACATGCGAACTAACACTGACGTAGCAAATGACGTCACAAATACTGAATCGTGCAAAGTGAGTATGACTCGCAGTCAATATAATACAAGCGCCCAACATCAACCATTGGGCAGTAGCCCGCCAGGTGCAGACCCAGCGTGGTCGGAAGATCCTCCCTTTGTGTTGAATGATCTTTTTTTATGCCCACCTGGTATTAAGCGGTTACCTTTGCCCATAACAACTGCAATACTTATATATTTAGTGCCTAAAACCTTGCAAATTGTAACTTAGCAGGATGAAGTCCCTGACTCCTGAAACACAGGTATAATGCCTAGCTCTGGAGTCAGGGTCATACTATGTTTGTACCAGTTTTATGTCAATAAAGAATTTATTATTTATAATACAACCAGGCTGTTGCCAAAATGGTAGCGAAAGTTGGTTCACCAAATCGAGACATGAAAATGAAAAGTCTCATATAATTATTATTAATTTATTTATTTAGTCACCAGTGGTATACATAACAAAAACATTCTAAAGATGTAAACATAAACTCATTAGAGTTTTACCGTACATCAGTATCATCGACTATACAAACAGGTAAACAAAAAAAAAGTTAACAAGGTAGGATATTAAATAAGTACAATGTGGGTAGATACCAGATAATATTTAGCTACATTATGAAGGAGCGAACACCAGTGACTGCGCGAGACGTCATAACTTTTGTCATGTAATTGTAATTCCACCGGCACCCTTTACACCGAAACAGCAATGCAAACATCACTGTTTCGCGGCAGAAGTAGGTTCGGTGGCAGTACTTCCCTGGACAAGCTCCTTCACATGGAGCTCTACTACAACTGAACATGAAACCTCATTCCTCCACAGTATCAATAGTAATAGTTCAATCGGTTTCATCTATACTGGATTTTTGCTTGCTTAATACAAGCAGAATATAGCACTGTTCCTAAACCACCAATTTTTATATCTGGTACCACCTGTATTCTACGCAAATAAATTTTTTTTTTTTAAATAAATAAATAAATACGCTCGCACGAACAAAAAAGGCGGATGGAATCTTGCTAAACAATAATGAAGCATCCATAGTAAGCCGGTTTGCTTAAAAGTACGCACACATTCATATCCATAGTATGCCAAAAATGAGACTTTCCATCTTCATGTCTCAGTTTGGCGAACCGACTTACGATGCCATTTAGGCAACAGTCTTGGTGGTATTGCAGTTGTTAAGGGCAAAGGTAACCGCTTAAAATCAGGTGGGCCTTTAGCTCGTTTCGCCATCCTATACAAAAAAATCTCTAAAAATCTCGTGTGACGGTAGTCATTGCTGTAGTTTTTATATAATAAAAACTACAGCAATAATTACCAACATGTGTTTGTGTGTGTGTGTGTTTGTGTTGTTTTTGGTCGGGCACACCCGATGAAATAACGTGAGTGAAACCGTTTATATTAATAATTATTGTTGTAGTGTCACAAATAAAATAATAGTATAAATCTGGTGTGTTAAAATGATTTCGAAATTATAGTGGGTTTAGGAAAAAATATTGTGCTTTTTATTCAGCTAGATTTCGTCCGCCTTTTTTATTCGTCTGAGATTTTACCATTGATTTGTTATTGACTTTTGTACAATGAACCAAATAAAACCGTAATACTTAACCCATTTTCAATTTCAAGTTTGTTCTGGATGTCATGTATTCATGTACAGAAACGGGCCCTAAAAGTTTTTCCGTATAAAGGCTCCTGACGGCTCAATTTTACTTTAAAAAGTCGTTTCGCGTTTGTCTGTAGAGTGACATTGCTGACAATAAATTATTTTAATTTAAGTCTTCTTATATCGTGTCAATATAAGCTACATAATGATAATAGCTCATGCCGTGGGTAAAAGAAAGAAAGTAGTAGAGCTCCTTTGTAAAAGAAAGAGCTCGTCCGGGGAAGTACTACCACCGTACCTACTTCTCCTCCAAATAGTGATGCTTGCATTGCTGTGTTTCGGTCTGAAGGATACGGGTGCCGGTGAAATTACAATCACATGAGACCTTCATCTTCATGTCTCAGTTTGGCGAAACGACTTGCGATACCAATTAGGCAACAGCCTAGGTGGGTTTGCAGTTATTATGGGCAAAGTTAACCGCTTAACATCAGATGGGCCTTTAGCTCGTTTCGCCATCTTATAACATAAAAAAAAAAAAAAACTGTACATAAAAAATCTTTTTTTCGAGTAGGTTCAAATTCAATTTTTTGACGCTCTTCTGACTCCAATGTCATTTGTTGTATAAATGCGACCTTCCGTACTCTTTTTTCTTTTGAAAATTGGTGAATTTATCTACGGTCTGTGTATTTGTTTTTTTTTTGTCCGTTTCACCTAAATATTATGATATATTTTGGGAATACTTTTAGATAACCACTGGCCTTGGGCAAAAATATTGTAATTTCGATATTTTTGTCTTCATAAACATTGATTCCGTGTGAAAACATCGATACGATATTCCCCTAGTCAGAATATTTAGTAGTAGTAGAGCTCCTTTGTGAAAGAGCTCGTCTGGGGAAGAACTACAACCGTACCTACTTCTCCGCCAAATAGTGATGCTTGCATTGCTTTGTTTCGTTCTGAAGCGTACGGGTACCGGTGTTTTTTTTTTTTTTTTATAGTATAGGATGGCGAAACGAGCTAAAGGCCCACCTGATGTTAAGCAGTTACCTTTGCCCATAACAACTTCAATACCACCTAGGCTGTTGCCTAAATGGTACCACAAGTCGGTTCACCATACTGAGCCATGAAGATGGAAAGTCTCATGTGATTGCTGTGTTTCGGTCTGAAGGGTACGGGTGCCGGTGAAATTACAATCACATGAGACTTTCCATCTTCATGGCTCAGTATGGTGAACCGACTTGCGGTACCATTTAGGCAACAGCCTAGGTTGTATTGCAGTTATTATGGGCAAAGGTAACCGGATAAAGTCAGGTGGGCCTTTAGCACGTTTCGTCATCCTTATTATAAATAAATATATAAAAAACCGCCAATCTTGTCTTTCTCCTCCGACTGTGTCTACCTCCTCCCATAGGGCCAACAGTGACGTGGTTAAACTCTGAAAAGTCAAATCAACAACAAGGTAATATTGTTAAATCTGATTTAAAAATAAATTGACGACGTCCGTGGTGTAGTGGTTTGAAAATCGGACTGCTGATCACGAGGTCGTGGGTTCGATTCCCACAGTAGACAAATATTTGTGTGATGAACATAAGTGTTTGTGTTGGTCTGGGTGTTTCTTATGTATTATAAGTATGTATTTACAACAAAAAAAGTTTGTAAGTATTATACCCATTCTTTAGTACCCATAGCAAAAGGTCTGCTTAGTTTTGACAAGATGGTGCTGTGTACAAATATCCCAAAAATATTTATTATTAATATTAAATAAAACTGAGGGGCTCGTAGCGAAGCAACGACTGCGCGGATTGTACGATCTGCAAGGTTAAGCTGCACTTGCCGCGGTCAGTCTGTAGATGGGTGACCGTTTCGTTACACATCGAGACCCCTCCGTGCCTCGGAGAGCACGTTAAGCTGTCGGTCCCTGTTGTCATACGAATATCTATGGCAGTCGTTACGGGTAGTCAGAAGCCTGAAAGTCTGACAACTGGTCTAATCTCCGGATGTCGGTATTACCCAGTAACTGGGTTGCGGGGGTCTGATGGCAGTCACTCCTTGTAAAATACTGATGTTCAGCCACATCTGGCTAGACTGGAAGCCGACCCCAATATAATTGGGAAAAGGCTCGGAGGATGATTACTTATTGTATACATTTATTAATTACCTACATTTTTAAATATTTTTAAAATAAAAAAAACAAAAAGTTTATTATTATTATTTATCATGAGACAGGTGCAAAAAATAAGTCGTAGCTTCACTGGTTCAAGTAGACTATTATAAGAAGCAGCCCCAGATATCGGTAGCAGCTGAAGAGAGTCTGTCTTCACTTTGGATTAAAATAATCATAACTTTTCACTATGGATGGATACGGAAAACGCAGGACCGGTCGTTGTGGCGATGCTTGGGGGAGGCCTATGTCCAGCTTCGGACGTCTTTCAGCTGAAATAATGATTATGATGAACTTTTCATTTGTAGTCTTTGCAAAAATTGTCATCAGAATGGGAAAACGCTTTAAGTAAGTCTTCACATCTTCTGCTAAACTTTATTAGGTTTAGCTTTATCTGCCGTAGACTGATTTTCATAGACAAACAATCAGTCCATTTCTGGACCCAAGCTTCTTCTTTGAATGAGAAAGGTTTATTAGGCTTTAGACTACCACGCATTCCTGCTACGGGTTTTCGAACTGCAAACACTATCAATCAATCAATCAAATCATTTATTTGCCACAAGATATCGTGTACAAAAATATTACAATTAATTACAAGTCCGTCATATCTTGCCTTTTTGTAATGCATGCGAAGAACAAGAACTTTTTAGAACCCTCTCAGGCGTGCATGTTTCATCATGATGTATTCCTTTTCTTTTAAATGAAAGTTTGATCGTACTTGAATTTTATTCAAGGTCGAACTAAGGCTCTCTTATATAAAAGGCAAGAGTTCACTCGCTTGGCTTATCTGCTTATTTTTTATAAACACGCGTCACGTCGATTTTTTGATAGGTTGCTTTACAATAGCAATAGCACTAACAGTTTCTCATGACGGCATTACAGATAGTAGTGTTGCTGGGAAGTTAATTGTTTAGGCTATGTACCCAAAGGGTGACAAACGGGACCCTATTACTGTCACTAAGCCTTCTGTCTGTCTGTCCGTCCGTCTGTCCGTCCGTCTGTCCGTTTGTCTGTCTCATCTTTTGAACGGTAATAGGTAGCCAGTTGAAGTTTTCACATAATACGTGTTACTATGACTCCTATCACGACAAGTACTAGAAATAATGTCTAAAACTTAAGGGACCATGGGCACCACAGAAATAGATGGGGACCATACAAGAAACCTCGAAAAACTTGAATTTTTTTCAACGTTTTTATTCCTGCTCCATCTTCAAAACGGTAATTCATACCAGCGTCAAACTTGGTATGATTATAGTGCATACTATGTTGTTTAATATCAAATACTAAAAATAGGACAAACTTAGACAAAAGTTCATATTTCGCGCACGTTGCTTGATGTCTTTTGATGAACTCTCATTCTTATTAAGGGGTTTCTAAGGGGTATCAGGTCAATGGGTGGTATGAAACCCTTACTGCGAGTCCACCTCGCACTTGGCCGGTTTTTTTAATGTCCCCAGTTAGGAAGTTGTTGGTTTCAATGTCGAAGCTCTTTTGTAAGCTATCAGTGTCAAAAATATTTTCTTATAGGAGGTAAGCCTATTACCGTTATCTGATTACCGTTTTAAACTTGCAGTCTGCTACTACGTAATTTCAATAACATAACATTAGTTTGATGTAAATTAAGAGAACTCCTAGAAAATCACAGAAATTATACGTAAAATATGATACCGGGACTTATGCCGTATCACATCAGGCAGGCAGGCAGGGACAGAGTGAAAAGAGTGTTTTGCTTACAGTGCATGCTCTATTGTTGATAACATTTTATTAAATAAATATAAGGCAAACAAAGACATGTGTGGTACATACCTGAGTAAGAAAGTGATGCAAATATTCACATTTCATAGTAAGGTGCACGCTGATTGTGCATGGTGACACTGACAATGTTGCATCTCTGGTAAACTCTCACGAATATCTATTTCAACGGGGTATCAGGTCGATACGGAACCCTAACAAATAGCAGACGTTCTCAAAAAAGGCCAAATTAAAAGCATTCTAAACCGACGAGCATGCATGACGAGGTTAATGACCGTAGATGAAGCGAAGGTGTGTCAGGATCGTAGCAGGAGGAAATCCTTAGTCTCTGCCTACCGTTATGGGAAACAGGTGAGATAATATGTATGCGGCGCGTTCTTTTCATCAATATGTATTTATTTATCCTATTGATGTATTCTACTACTTCCTACTGATATTATAAATGCGAAAGTATGGATTTTTGTTTGTTTAATGTTTGTCTTTCAATCACGCTAAATCAGCTGAACTTATTAAGATGAAATTTAGCACACAGATAGACCATGTCCTGGATTAACACACTTTTTATCGACATTTCACGGGAGCGAAGCCGCGGGCATCAGCTAGTATTTTATATTTATGTGTGTTTATCTTGTTTTTATTTTTACACATTTTATTCCAGATTTCTTGTATTCGATTCTCCTCTCGCAGGTCTGGCGGATGAGATTTCTGTATGAAAAGAGCAGTACATACTTTATAGTCCTATCTTAATATACAAGTTGTTGATCTGTAACCGTGCCATATTTCTAGAGAAAATGATGAATAATGTGCTTAGTCATCTATAAATGCTTGAAAATTCTACGATTATTTAATACCCAAATTTTCACTCGGAAACATAGCAAGGGTTTGAGAATATATCCCGAACGATGCTGAAAATAAGTTTACGGTGGCATTGTCATAGGGTCGAAATACCTGCAAATTGTTTTGTCGGTTTCGCACCCATCACACGGAGGAAATTTGTTTGTTTACAAATAGATAATTAAACAAAAAAAAATATGGTATTGATTATTTTATTGATTCGTGTTCAGTATCAGTGGTTTAGTCACCTCCTTAAATATGGCACGAATACAGATAAACACGTTGTATATTCTTCTGTAAGTGTGTTTGTCACCTAACTCTCCTGAACGGCTGCACCGATTTAGATGAAATTTTGCGTGTATATTGCAATTGGTTCCTGGATGGTTTGTAAATACAATTAGACCCGGTAGGCGGCGCTGCTTTTCCGGGCAGGATAACGTATGCCGGGTGCGCTAGTTTAAAATAATATTGTATACGTTACTTTATGTAAATATATAAATCCTACTTCCTACTATCTTACTGATTACTAATATTATAAACGTTAAATTTTATGAGGACGTACGGATGTATGGATGTGTGGATGTTTGTTACTCTTTAACGCAAAAACTACTGTATGGATTTTAATGAAATTTGGCATACAGATAGAACATAATCCGAATTAACATATAGGCTTTGTATCCCGGAAAGATGAACAGTTCCCGAGGGATGCTCGATAAAAGATATTCACGCGGACAAAGTCGCGGGCATAGGCTAGTTATTAAATAAAAACAAAGGTATCCGGTATGATATTGGCTACGTACCCCAAAAGATTTTTACGGATACGCCTTAAATAAAAACGGTCTGCAAAATATCATAAAGAAATAACGAACAGCGCCATTTAAAACCGGCTTTCACAGTTGACTCTCCACGTTTAACTCTCATATCAACAAAGAAATTTTGCAAACTTAATAAACAAAAACGAAATTTCTTCCAAGAAATCTCATAAAAGAATGCCTATCAATTTTAAACAAAATAAGAGCTTTCCCGTGTTTTGACGATTTGTCGCGAAATCTCTTAAGAAATGGTAATATTTGCGTACTGAATATTCTATTGGCCTTAATGCTGAGAGCGACAAAAATACGGGAAAAGGTACAGAAGAAAAATACGTCAAAAAGGTTATGCAATTGATTAATGTCATGAAGCGAAAATGTATAAAGGAAAGGTTACGATGTTATTGATCCAATTAAGTATAATTGGATTTTTTGTAAGGAAAATTCTCAGTTACAACCGGGGATTGGAATTGAGCCCGATAAAAGGCTCGTCTCTTATCTCATGGGGCTTAATACCGTCATTTTCGAACTGTTGTCTTTGTTACCTTATTGTTAATTATATGTGGTATAAGCGGGAACCGCCTCGGCGCCGTATTAAAGATATTGTATGGTTTGACAAATAACCTTGCGGCGTACACACATATCATCTCTACTATTAAAATCTATATTTAACTGCGTGCATCGAAACGATTTTAATTAATAAAAATTGTACGGTAGATTAAAATATATTTTAGAAATATCTGTAAAGACGCTTGTCATCTTAGTCTTCCTGCGACCACGAACGCTGAAAAGCTTTACAAACGTCAGGAAACAAATCTGAATAATATACGCGATAAAATCCGGTTAAACTTGTTTCATTATAATATATTGGGGGATTTTGCGGAACATGAACCATAAAAAAACCATCGCGTGGAGTTACAAGTTGACTCACGCGCAGAATAACGAATAGCGGGCGGCTAAGGGAAGGACGAAAACTTTTGTGCTCCCGAAATAACTTATTTACGGTAATTGCGGTGAATTAAACTACTGTGGAATGTCTCTAAATTGATGTGCGGAGTGTGCAGAATCAAGGTAAGAAAAAAAGAAAGAAAGAAAATATTTATTTCAGTATCAGTACAGGCGAGAGAAAAAAAACTAAAAATAACATAATAAAAAAAACTTAAAACTGACATGCCTGTATGAGACTAAAAAAGGCAAAAAAACCGGCCAAGTGCGAGTCGGACTCGCGCATTAAGGGTTCCGTACTTCTCAACGACATGATACCCCATAAAAACTGATTTAATTTACGAGAGTTTATCAAAAGACATCAACGCACAGTGCGCGAAATATGAATTTTTGCATGTTTTTCTTACGCAGGTGCCTCCACATATGTCTATGTTTGTCTTATTTTTAGTATTTGTTGCTAAACTACATGATATGCACTATAATCTGACCAAGTTTGACGCTGGTATATATTACTGTCTTAAAGATAGAGCAGGAACAAAAACGTTGAAAAAAATGCATGTTTTTTGAGGTTTCTTGTATGGGTTTTCCCTTTGGTTTTAGACTTTTTTTTGTTTTTAGTATTTGTCGTGATACACCTCATAGCAACACATATTCTGAGAAAATTTCAACCGGTTACCTATTACCGATCAAAAGATACAGCCCTGTGACAGACAGACGGACGGACGGACGGACGGACGGACAGCGTAGCGAGAGTAATAGGGTCCCGTTTGTTACCCTTCGGGTACGGAACCCTAAAAAAGGTAAGTGTAGATATGTCACTATCTGTGTATTTTGGTGTACCTATATTCGGTTTAATAATTTACCGCGTGAGGCCGGTACAATGGCAGAAGTAGTAGTAGAGCTCCTTTGTGAAAGAGCTCGTCCGGGGAAGTACTACCACCGTATCTACTTCTCCGCCAAATAGTGATGCTCGCATTGCTGTGTTTCGGTCTGAAGGGTACGGGTGCCGGTGAAATTACAATCACATGAGACTTTCCATCTTCATGTCTCAGTTTGGCGAACCGACTTGTGGTACCATTTAGGCAAGAGCCTAGGTGGTATTGAAGTTGTTATGGGCAAAGGTAACTGCTTAACATCAGGTGGGCCTTTAGCTCGTTTCGCCATCCTATACTATAAAAAAAGAACAATTGAAAAAATTGAAATCCTTTAGCGATATCCTGATGGTTTATCCACAGATTTGACATCTACCGCCTGTAGAACCGGGGGTAGATGTCAAATCTGTAGGTTTATCAAAGTTTTTTACGTTATTCTTAATTTAAAATTATTTCTTTTGAAAATGGAGTGTGTACCTATAGTATTTGCTGTTAGTAATTTAAATTAATAACCAAGAAGCCCTAGACGTTTATAATACGTCTGTGGTCAACTTCAATATTTTTAAAATTAAACACAAGTATTTTTATTCTCTCTAGTCCATAAAAAAAAGGTAGGATTTTTTTTAATCCAGCGGTTGCGGTATGGTTGACTGGTCAACAGTTCAAATCCTTTTAGCGATATCCTGATGGTTTATCATAGTTTTTTAGGGTTTGTGTCCACGGTTACTGGGATCAGACTGAATTAGCCACGGATCCCGGAGCATTGTATTTACGATATTTTTATAAATTATTTCTTTTGAAAATGGAGTGTGTATAGTATTTGCTGCCAGTAATTTAAATTAATAACCATGAAGCCATAGATGGTTATAATACGTCTGTGGTCAAACTCAATATTTTTAAAATTAAACACAAGTATTTTTATTCTTTCTAGTCCATAAAAGAAAGGTACCGTAAACTGCCCTAACTTGGCCCACAAGCCCTACTTTGCCTAGTTATTTGTTGAGTAAACTATAATAGCTATGATTTCCATACTTGGGGAGATTTTAAAACTATGACAACGCTAGCATTTGGTTCAGTTGTAAAGTGTCAGTGCGTGTAAATATTAAGTCAATGCCTTAGGCAAAGTAGGGCTTGTTGGCAAAGTTAGGGCATTTTACGGTATAGTAAATGCAGGAACATTTTATCGTATCTTCCAAACTTTTCAATGTTATTTAGGTATTTGTTGTTATTTATTATTAAGAAACTCGCTCAAAATACACTGGTCATTGAAATAAGTTCTAGCGGCCTAAAAAAATGCGAGCAGCGTTAGCTCCCGATTAATCCATGCATAATTACGTTTACGAACTAAGCTATGAAATAAAATAATAAATTATTGCTTTCACTTAATTTTACACACTTTTTATGTAAAAAATATATCCGGTCCCATAATAATATATGCACATCAAGTACAGGTGCAGCTATTTCACGTAAGTAAAAAAACACATGGTTTTTCTAAAACCAAGGTTGCGAAATATAAATTCGATGAATAATCTGTAAAAAAAACTGTTGCTTTGTGTAAAATAAAGTATCGTTTGTGCATTTTTCTTTTTACTATTGTCCAATGTCAGTCCAATAGTTGAAATGACATTGGAAACACTAGACGTGTGTGGCCAAGGTCATCATTCGTTTTCTAATATCTAGTAGAAGTGTATTGGGGTCGATCCAATACGTTAACACGGGCATCCATTTGCCGGCCAATAAATCTGTCATTCGTGAGTGACTTGGAACTTGTACGAGATAAATGATTCTCTAAGCAAAGTCTTAACACGCACGGTTTTATTTATTTTGTGGTATCTGTACGTGTACCTTGTTGATCGATTGAGTTTCGGGATGAAGAATTATTAGGACCGGTATTTCAATAGTCTGATAACTTTTAACTGAGGAATAAATGTGACGTCTTGACAGATTTTCTTTACTACAACTGTCAAAATTTTAAACTTATTCCTCAGTTAAAAGTTAACTGGCTATCTGGCTATTGAAAGACCGACCCTAAGTCTATGAAAGTAAAATGATACTGCTAGATTCTTGCCAATGAATATGTACTACACTAAGACAATGGATTATTTATCTTCTATCATGTACAATTTATTTCTGAGAGCATGAGAGTTTGAGTTCGAACCAGGCCCGCACCTCAAATTTTTCAAGTTCATATACAGATCCAAATTAGATTATCACTTGCTTTGGTGGCAAAAGAAAAAATCGTGAGGAAACCTGCACACCAGAGAGTGCTCCATACAGTTCTTGATGGTGTGTGGACTACGCCACCCACAGTAGGCCAGCGTGGTGGACTTAGGCTAGAATCCTTCTCATTCTGCGAAGAGGCCCATGCTCAGTAGTGGACAGTAATAGGCTGTATTTCAGCAACGATAATCACAAAAAAAAACTCCACAAAACGTATGAAATTACGATTATTACTGCATTGTGTATTGATAACTATGAATCACTGTAATTCCTAAAATGTACCTAATAAATTTATTTTTTATGTTCACCTACCGCATGTCATCTTGTTGTGGCAATAATCGTTTTTCTTTCTTTCTATTGTGGTAGTGGCCACATTGATAGCAATGTCGTAATCAGCCATAGCTTAATTACCAACGATGCACACAATTATACTTTTAGGAGTTGTATTATAATTAGATGATAAAAATTGTATATTATTGTTATTGTGTGCCTCTGGCTGTAGGAAATAAACCATTTTTATTTCTTTTCTTTCTTCTTTCGATGTAATTACTCCGTTGCATAACAACCCGTGTATATGCTACCTAGATGACATTTATGACAGATTGGTTTGGAAGCAATATTTCTTTTTCTCGAAGACTTTTGCCAATCATGTTGGGGTCGGCTTCCAGTCTAGCCAGATGCGGCTGAACATCAGTATTTTATCCGGAGTGACTGCCATCAGACCCCGCAACCCACTTACTGGGTAATACCTACTATTATTTTTTCTATGTATTATTTTTAGTATCGTAATACCTATTGTATCATCATCATCATTTCAGCCGAAAGACGTCCACTGCTGGACATAGGCCTCCCCCAAACATCGCCACAACGACCGGTCCTGTGCCTTCCGCATCCAGCGGATTCCCGCGACCTTCACCAGGTCGTCGGTCCACCTTGTGGGGGGCCTACCCACGCTGCGTCTTCCAACCACCTATTGTATTATCTGTGGTAATACTAACATTTTAAGGTTAGACCAGTTTAGCCGTTCAGTTTAGACTTTCGGGCTTCTGACTACCCGTCACGATTGCCATGGATATTATTATGGCAAGATTAGTATGGTAACGAACAAATTATGTTGTTAATAATTGCAACTTCAGGATAAAAGTCGGGTCAATATCCGCAATCGCCATTTTATCCCGCACCAACTAATACCAGCGCACATTTAATGGTAGTGAGTATTTTTGAAAAAGACAACAAATAACAAAATTTACAATTTAGTAGTTTTGTGTAGTTTTTAGGATTCCGTACCCAAAGGGTGCTAACGAGACCCTATTACTCTCGCTACGCCGTCCGTCCGTCCATCCGTCTGTCTGTCATAGGGCTGTATTTTTGTAATGGTAATAGATAACCTGTTGAAATTTTCACAGAATATGTGTTACTATAGTGCCTATTACGACATACAAGAAACCTCGCAAGCAAGCGCAAGCAAGCAAGCAAGTAAGCAGCAAGCAAGCAAGCGTAGCAAGCGTGTGGATTGTACGATCTGCAAGGTTAAGCTGCACTAGCCGCAGTCAGTCTGTGGATGGGTGACCGTTTCGTTACACATCGAGATCCCTTCGTGCCTCGGAGAGCACGTAAAGCCGTCGGTCCTGCGCCTGATCTGTCTCCGGTCGTGTCGACTTGCCGTCCCGTCGGATTATGAGAGTGAGAGAATAGAGAGTGCACCTGTGTTTGCGCACACACTTGTGCACTATAATATGTCCCGCGCAGATGGCTGGTCTCCATTGAGATTGGCCGCCGTGACCGAAATTCGGCCGGGAGGACATTATTATTATTATTACAAGAAACCTCGAAAAATTTGCATTTTTTTCAACGTTTTTGTTCCTACTCTATCTTCAAAATGGCAACACATACCAGCGTAAAATTTGGTCTGATTATAGTGTATACTATGTTGTTTAGCAACATATACTAAAAACAGGGCAAACATAGACATATGTGGTGGTACCTACGTAAGAAAGAGATGCAAAAATTCACATTTCGCGTACAGTCGTTGATGTCTTTTGATTAACTCTCGTAATTTAAATCAGCTTCTATGGGGTATCACACAGATAATATAAGGGTATCAGGTCGATGGCTGGTACAAAACCCTTACTGCGTGAGTCTGACTCACACTTTGCCGGTTTATTTGTTTGATATTTAAATAATTATAGCAACAGTTTCGGTTCACTTTAAAATATTGAATTAACAAGCTTCTCAAAATAAAATATGAAAGGGCGAAGGATTCTTAAATTACAAAATAAGCGTTTCATTACAACCAGAGGTAGAATTACATCATTGATAATAATTATAATTAACAGGTTCTTTTAATTACTTTCCTCGAGTTTCTTTTGGAAAGTCGAGCACATTTAGAAATAATAATTGTAATTATTATGTATTTTTATATTTGGGTATATTATTACGGTTTATATTTAATATATTTTCCACCAAAATGTTGTGCCCGAATTAATTATTAAGGGAATTTTTGTCTGTTTGTATACTGTCAACCCCTAGTCCCCAAAGACGTCGATGTACGACGTCTTTGGGGACGCCATAATGAAACTGTGGCTCATTACTGCGTAATGACATGACTAATTAACTAACCGAGACTGTAGGAGCGAGACAAGTGATTATTTTCTCTGTGCGAGACAAAACAATAAAAGTTGGTCACTGGCACGTCACGACACGAGTCGATCGTTGACATGCGGCGATGCGGCGAAACAGTCGATTTATCCACAGACTACACAGGGATACTAGAGATTTAATTTATCTATTATGTCCAGTATGTCTCATTAGCAAACCCTTGATTAATGTTGATTCTATTAAATTTTTTATCATTTATAATAATCATGTATGTAATAATATGGTTATGTAAGTATGTGTATATAATATAAAGTATTTGTAACAGTTCACACGCACACACACACCCCCCACACACACCCCACACACTCTTATATAATAATTATTGCTTTATTTGTTTTTGGGTATAATAATCATTGGCTGCTTTTGCTGGCTTGGCACCCGCTCATCATCACTTGGGGTTGACACTGAAAATCAGCGCTGTGTTGTGACTCACGTTACAACACAGCATCATGCTGAGTGTTGGCCAGTTTGCCGCAGCTACGACATGCAAAGTAGGTATCATACATTGATAAAATGATTCAAGAAATGTACCTAATTAAGTATTTTTTATGTGCACCTACCGCATGTCGTCTTGTTGTGGCAATAAATATTTTTTCTTTCTTTTCTTTCTTAATTAAGTACCTATAGATACCTCTGATATAGGTTACACATATACTTGCTATACTTTACGCTGGTATATTAAGTTTATGAGGTTACAATACCAGTAGTATAGGTCCCCTAGATGCTGTTAGGTGGATCTTTTAGATACCTCTAGTATAAGATAGTCCTGGTAGTATACGTCCTCTAGATGGTGTTAGGTGGACCTTATAGATACCTGTAGTATAGGTTACAATTCATGTAGTATAATTTAAATAATTAAAAGTTAATGAATAATAATTAATTTTTGTATTTTTTGTATTTTCATGTAGTGCATTTTTTAGTTTTCGTGTAGTTTTTTTGGTTTTTTTTTTGTGTATTTTTGTTTTGTGTGTAGGTTTTTTTTTTTTTCAAGCTCTGCTTAGTTTGGGACTAGATGGTGCTGTGTAAAATTTCCCAAAATATTTATTTTCATTTTTTATTTCTCTACATGGTGTTAAAATTGCGATTGCCATTGCGAAAAATGAGAAAGAAAATCATATCTCTCGACCCATTCATACTAATGCAACAGGAATTGGTAGAACGGTCGGCTATTATACCATTTTTCGATAGAATAAATAAATTCTGTAATAAGTACTTCCATTAAATTATAATGATTTTTTTTTCATTTGTCAAGAGTCGGATATTGCGAAACTTTGATATTTTTTTTAAAAAAAACCTCAAGTCTTAGCGAACCTGGAGTTTTAGTTTAATCGTCGGAATTGTAAACTCTATCGCTTAACTCAATAAAAACACGATCCGACAAAAACCAGGATCTTATCACACTGTGCGCTAGTATATATTACCGTTTTGAAGATAGAGCAGGAACAAAAACGTTGAAAAAAGTGCATGTTTTTTGAGGTTTCTTATATGGGGACCCCCTTTGGTTTTAGACTTTTTTTGTTTTTAGTATTTGTCGTGAGACACCTCATACCAACACAATTTCTGAGAAAATTTCAACCGGTTATCTATTACCGCTCAAAAGATACAGCCCTGTGACAGACAGACGGACGGACGGACGAACGGACGGACGGACGGACGGACAGCGTAGCGAGAGTAATAGGGTCCCGTTTGGCACCCTTCGGGTACGGAACCCTAAAAACGTTGAAAAAATGCATGTTTTTCGAGGTTTCTTGTATGGGTGCATGGATTTTTTATGTACAATAAAGAGTATTTGTATTGGATTGTATTCTAGACTAAGGTCAGCATTCTGCCTAGCGGTGGGACGGTAATGGACTGTTTATGTAAATATTTATTTAATAAAATCTTTATCAAAACGGTCTAATTGTAATAAAAACAAAAACATAAAAGTTAAACGACTGAAATCAGAACGTTTGACTTCTAATTAAAAATCAAATACAACTTCACATCACACATTCCGGATATTTATCGTTTCAATAATTAAAATCAACAGTCAACCAAGCACGCAATTGCTCTCGGAATTTTTCCGAATAAAAAAAATTCCGAATAATTCCGCTCGCCATTCTTTTTTGTCGCGGCTTACAATGTTTATTTATATCAAAGAGAATGCATTTACTGGCTCTTACGAGTATGATTCATTAATTCATAAAGCCAATTAATTAATTTATATATGTTGCACAGAGTGATTTATGCGAGTACATTATTTTATATTACGTTTTATGTTTTACATCTTTATATTCATTTGTTTATTATAAACTATAGGGCGCCCGCTGCATCGCCCGTGTCGTTGATCGCGCATCCCTCGAGACTTGTTTATTTTGTCGGAATGAAAAGTGGCTTATGTCCTTGGTTGTGCAGGTTTCAGGCTAACTTTTTGCCAAATTTCAATACGATCGGTTCAGCGGTTTAGTCGTGGAGAGGTAGCAAACAGATAGAGTTATTTTTGCATCTATAATGTTAGTATGATGTACGCATGTATTGTGAATTTTTGTTATTTAGGGGGATTCTATGCCGAAAACTATTATCAAACGACGCTTCCAACACCGATACTAAATACACGATTTCAACCGTAGTCATCAACCGAATTTTATTCCAAAAATAAACTTTAGATCGACCTGGGAACATTGAATCTTGAGACTTCAAGCTGAGCAGAAGCGTATGTGATTACTCGACAATTAGTAAATAAAAAAATAAAATAAAATACCAAAGCAGACATGTTAATTTTAGCATTGGCAATCAACGATTTAATGACTTTTAGGAAGCTCGGTTTTCCTGACGTTTCGAAAGCTTTGCAGAATTCGTGGTTGCAGGAAAACTAAGATGACAAGCGTCTTTACAGATATTTCAAAAAAATAAATTAATCAACCGTACAATTTTTAATTAATTAAAATCGTTTCGATGCACGCAGTAGTCACTCATAGTGTTATTATGTTTTTCAGTGTAGCGTGCTGCTATGGGACTTGATTATTTTTTGAACTGGGTTCCAAACAGGTGGCAGCTAACAACCATCATCTCTATTAAAATTAGGATATTTTTTCATTTCAATGGACTCACGAAGCATTTTACGGTCTGTTTTTTCTCTCTTGTCTTATTTAATAAACAATCTTGGCACGTCTCTATAAGCGTCGGCTACACGGTGACAAACCAGCCTCCCCACCAAGGTGACCTTGCTGGTTTCCATCCCTGTAGACAGTGGTTTGTTACCAAACTTTGTTTGACGACGGCTGTCAGCGACCAACCTCCCACCAGGGTCACCTTGGTGGAGGGGCTGGTTGCTCACCATGTAGCACAAGCTTAAATCAAATAACTACTGATAAAATATAATGTTATTTAGTCTGTGAAATTGTTAACATAATGTCTTTTACTAATTATTATTGATGAATTTCATTAAAAAGACGTGCTAAGATTGTTTACCAAAACAGACGAGTAAGAAAACACAGAGATTAGGTACATATCGGTTAAACTTGTTTCATTATGTGTAGTGATCGTGAAAACCTAAGAAATTATTAAGTTAAAAACTGTTGACTTTGACTGTGAAAAACAAAAGGTTAGTGACTTTACACATTAACTCAAGTTCCAAACATTAAGGAGCTTTGACGACCGAAGGAATTTAATCGTCAATAATTAGTTAATGAAAGAGAACTTTGTCAAAATAGTTGTCAATTAAAGGAAAATTGTTTTAGAGACTTCAAATTGGCATGCCTGCAGTTTCTTTTACCAAGTTAAATTGAATGTAGGTAATTATCTAAATTTAGTTTTCTTTATTTAGAAAGCTTCATCATGGATGATAAATGATGTGATGACGGCTGATAGACAAAAATGGAAGAAGAAGGCATATTACGCTGAGCCCAACTAATTTGGGACCAGGATAGGAAGCTGATGAAGAAACCTTCATCATCATCATCGTCATTTCAGCCGAAACACGTCCGCTGCTGGACATAGGTTTCCCCAAGCATCGCCACAACGACCGGTCCTGCGTTTTCCGCATCCAGCGGATTCCCGTGACCTTCACCAAGTCGTCAGTCCACCTTGTGGGGGACCTACCCACGCTGCCTTCCAGTACGCGGTCGCCACTCCAGAACTTTACTGCACCATCGGCCATCCGTTCTGCGAGCAATGTGCCCCGCCCACTGCCACTTAAGTTTGGCAATTCTTCGGGCTATGTCGGTAACTTTCATTCTAGTTATTTCTGATTCGATCACGCAGGGACACTCTGATCATAGCCCTCTCCATTGGACCTTTGAGTGACTTTAAGGCCCTGTCCCTGCACGAATTGTTGGTCCCTGGACTGCGGGGCGCAGTGGGGAGCTGGTGCACTGAGGCGCGCCGGCCCGTGATAACAATTAGTTATGTAAAACATTAAATTAATGTAATTTTATCTTTTTTTTTCTGAAATGGATTACATGGCTTGCGATAAAATATATCGTGTAAGTTTCAAAATCATGTTCTATATAAACTTTCGTCATAAAATGAATTCAAAGTGTCAAAAATTGGCTATGTTTGGAATTTTTTTCTATCAAACGAAGTTATTTAAATCGTTTATCGATCTTTCAAAATAAACTACTCAACTCCACCATATTTTTTCCATTCTCCCTACTTCAAGAAATGATTACGAATAATGGAAAGAACCAATGTACTTTTTTGGAGTTTGGCGACCAGATCGGTCCTTAAGCCTTCTTATCAGGCCCATTTTGAGCGACCACATTTCAGTCCCACGTCATATTTTGTATTAATTCTTCGCTATAATGATCTCACAAACCTGTTACACTATTAATCTTTTTAATTAGATTATTAATTCTAAAACTTTAGTACTTAGTCTTAAGTTACGAACTGACTTCAAAGTTAGGAGGGCCTACTTGAGCCTATTGTTAGTTTACGTTTCACATTGAGGGATTTAATTAATTATTAATCTTCTGTGGGACTCATTCTGATTTTATTATAAATTGTACTAAGTTTAAATGTGGCGTTAGATTTAATATAATTCGTATTGAATTTTACTGTTTTTTTATTGAATGAGTATCATAAAATGCAGAAAGCTCTAAGATTTTCCAGCTTTTGTCATATTTTGGGCTAAAATTATTAAGAATATCTATTTAATTCAATTGATTATTCTTTATTTGCAGAATATGGGTAGGTATACATGGTGTTACAATAGTGAAAATTATATTTTTGATCGCCATATTCAGGCTCATGCCATGCAAACTTCAGAATGTACTGTTTACACGAGTTATGGTTCCGGAACCACACTGTCATCTGTCATTAGTTCACTTGACAGCTGTCTCGCGAACACACCTAAATTTAAAGATTTAAATTGTGGAAAGAAAAAATCGCTCACGAGCAGGATTCGAACCTGCGACTCCTGGCTCAGTACGCCAGTGCTTTAGCCACTAAGCTACCGTGAACACTGCTCGTGGTATCGAAATTATCCTCCACTATACGTCTTTGGGTGACGTCAGCGATATCTTATTAAGAAACATTGATTCTTAACCGACTCGACTAACTTTACAGTTAAATCAAAGTCGTATAGATATGCCTACCCTTACTAATTATTTTATTATTAAAATGACGACGACGACGAATAGTGGACGAATAGTGGTGAAGACGTATAGTGGAGGATAATTTCGATACCACGAGCAGTGTTCACGGTTGCTAAGTTTCATACATAACTTTTTTATCAGGTATACCATCTGCGAAATACAGTTCGCCAAAGTGGCTTGCAATGTGTCCCCCCCCCCCCTGCCATTTCTAAACTATGCAACGTAGAAACTTATAGTATTCCACATTGATAGACCTTTATAAAAACTCTCTTTTAAAATTGTTTCGAGTATAATGTACACATGTATGTTTATACATTTTTGAGTTATAGTGAGAAAACTGAAAAATACTTAAAACGTCCTAGTTCATAGGTCATTGACCTTAGAGAAAAATGATATTAGCAAATAATGCTCCTTTAGTTACTTTCTATTTTAAAAAATCACAAAAAGAAACTTTATGTTGTATTGATATGACACACTTCTTAAATTTAGCGCTAGGTGGCGCTGTTTTCAAAAACTTAAATAGCAATGATTAATATTCGATTTGATTCATTTATAATTAGACCTACTTAAGGAACCCTATAATACTGAGCATGGCCCGACATGCTCTTGGCCGGTTTTTTTCTATGATACGACTATAATTGTGTAATAGTGTATGGAATATAATTTGTGTATGTGTATTGAATATTCGTAGTCGTTATCCGTCTCTCTGATCTTGATCCCTTCAGTTCCTTTTATGACAATCCCCTGTTTCATTTATGTACGCAAAACTTTAGTAGTATCTCAAAGAAAGTACCTTCATGATTTCAAAGGCCGTACATCAAAAGAATCACCTCCATTCCAACATTCCTTATCACACAAAGTGTAATGACTTAACACACCTCACCCCCACGTCTAAACACCACACTCACACATTAACAACATATAATTAACGACGTCAATTGTCGCTCTCGTTGCGATAACTGGAATGATCGTACATGCGCGTCATTTTATGACACGAGCACAAAATTTTACATTCACCACCGTGACGCGCAGGTAATGTCTGTGCCAACGATGACGTATGAAGCTCAAAGTGTATTCAGAGGCATTTGCCGAGTCATAGCAGATAAGCAAATGGGGACGTTTGCCTGGCGCAACTCAAAAGGGAACGCGGGTCAAAGGATTGGTCCTAAGATACAAGATTCTAAAATACGCTGGTCCTTTGAAGCGGTGATTGATGGAAGGTTTGGTATTGATATGTTAAGTCCCGATTTTATACTTAAGTTGTTAAGTTGAATTATGTTAGGGATAAGTAGCCATTTGAATAGAAATTCGGAAATAAAGAAGTTTAGAATCCCTTCTATACAGTACACTCACAACGTATAGAGAGTATACAACGTGCCTTCACCAGAAACCTAGCATTTATATCCCGTGACATATCCCACAGATTTCCATACGAACGACGTCTCAGCTTTTAAATGATATCCCTTCGTGACCGACGTACAGTCGACTGCATGACAGGTAACACTTCAATTCAAAAATCACCCTTACTGCTTACGAAATAAAGATGCTGCTAGTGTCAAAGTGTTACCACCGACGTTCGGTCGACCGTACTATGCACAGACTTATGTTCTTACATAAATTGATGAATGGCCAGATGGACTGTAGTGAGTTATTATCCCACATATCCCTAAATGTTTTATACAGAATACCCCGATACCCTATAACCAAAATAATACAACTACCTGCAAATAAAACCAACCCTCCCTAATACCCTTTCTGATATCTATATAAAATTAAAAGTCATAGGGTTTATTCTGAACTTTCTATTGCAACGTCCAGAAAAGTCCAAAGTTGTACAAGTAGTGTTTAAGAAAAAGCCCAATTTGATTATTTGGTAAGCAGTATTGGCATTTTTTAGTTTCAAATCATCGCAGGGAGTTTAAGTTACAACAGTACAAATTTTATTACCAAGTTCATTAAACGCTATACGCTTCTAATTTGTCCACACACAGTAACATTACAAAGTAAAGCGGAGCGGTGAATGGAAATGGCTATAGAAAGCGTGTAATTACGACCGCGGTACAATGGCGTTCAACGTTTTTTCCCGTTCTGATATAAGTTTGAATTGTAGATAACGTATATTTATCGACATTTTCATGAGTTTCGGATCACAAAGGTCGGAGTTCGAAAGTAACTTTTTTCATGAGAGCCTTGTGGTTTGGATGGGAAAGTATGGCTTCAGTTTGAGTTTGAAATTTGAAACTTTTATTTTGGAGCTCGATATTCTACGTAATCCGAACATTTTTTGCCGTAATACAGTGAGTTAAAACAAAATTATTGATTCAAGTAAATTATAACCAGGTTATAAGCTCGTATTTATTCACGTTTCATGACACGTTGGAGGTAATTTTGGTACATAAACACTTCTGTTAAGGAATGCTGGAAGAAATCGCTGATCGTGATAAGGCCGCCATTTGTACAATAGTTTAAATGCATATTCAATGTAATGTTTTTTATGGTGTACAATAAAGCATATATAAATAAATAAATTGCGAAAGAAATCCGGGTCTAGACTTTATAGACTTAAGGTATTTAGATGGATATTCATTTTAATGCCAAACACAGCAAAATAAGAACTGATAAAAATTAACCTATAAATTATTCAAACCCACACACAAAACCGTGTCCCGTGTGGTGCCGGACATAAAGAATTGCACCACCCTATCTCTTCTCATGGGTGTCGTAAAACGTGACTAATGGATGGATGGGCAGCAGCGTTCTCTGAGTAACCAACCAACTGCGATCGCCAACCCGCCTGCCAAGCGTGGCGATTATGGCATATGCCAATGTCCAACAGTGGACGTTTTTCGGCTGAAATGATGATGATGATGACACACAAAACCTTTTTAAAGAATCAAATTTTTCAGTATGACTTAATAGTCTAACTTGATTACATAATCGAAAGCCCTTTTACTATAGAGAAGACGATCATTAATTACGGCATCTGCTTTGACAATATCATGACGTGACGCGATGCGCTAATTTTATCTTCATCAATTTTTGGGGAGCGGCAAGAATTAATGATGTTCCTTCGTGTTTCATAAGTGAATGTTCTAGGGGAGATGTTATAATTACTTTTTTGGAGTGTTTATAAAGTCAAGCCAAGGTTACAAATGCTGTGAAGGGTCCTATATCTAAAATATAGGTAATATAAGATACACGCTGAATATTTTGTCGTTTTTTAAACGACAAATAAGGACTTCATAGATTACAAAATCGATTGGTAGTGTCAAATAAAAAAAAAACTACGCCAATTTAAGTAACTAAAACCTTTTTATACAGGCTCTTTTTTCCTGCTATGGTTTTTTAGAATAGGCAGTGTGGATCAGAATTTGATTATCACTTGCTTTAACGGTGAAGGAAAACATCGTGAGGAATCCTGTACACATGAGAGTACTCCATACAGTTCTCGATGGTGTGTGTAGTCCGCCAACCCGCAGTAGGCCAGCGTGGTGGACTCAAGCCTGAATCCTTCTCATTCTGAGAAGAGGCCCGTGCCCAGCAGTGGGACAGTAATAGGATGATGATGATGGTTTTTATGTAATTCGATTTTTAATCTGATCGCGGACGAAAGGACCAAAACTAGAGCGTAAAAAAACCGGCCAAGTGCGAGTAGGACTCGCGCAGTAAGGATTCCGTACCATCCATAGACCTGATACCCCATAGAAACTGAATTAATTTACGAGAGTTCATCAAAAGACATCAACGCAGCGTGTGCGAAATAAGTTTTTTTTCATCTTTTTCTTACGCCCACCACATACATCTATGTTTGACCTATTTTTAGTATTCGTTGCTAAACTAAATAGTATGCACTATAATCAAACCAAGACTGACGCTGGTATGTATTACCGTTTTGAAGATAGAGCAGGAACAAAATCATTGATAAAAATGGATATTTTTCGAGGTTTCTTGTATGGGGACCCTCTTTGGTTTTAGACTTCTTTTTAGTTTTAGTATTTGTCGTGGTAGACACTATAGTAACACATGTTCTGAGAATTTTAATCATCTAGTTATAACCGTTCAAAAGATACAGCTCTGTGACCGACAGACAGACGGACGGACGGACGGAAGGACCGCGTAGCGAGAGTAATAGGGTGGGTCCCGTTTGGCACCCTTCCGGTACGGAACCCTAAAAAATAACTGTAGTTAGTTTTTTTTTTGGAAATTGAGCCTAAAGCGATTGTAAGCTTGATGGATCTGTGTCATGTCCTAAAAAATACGAGTCTAATGCTACCACTCTAATTTGACTACGCCATTACCGAAGAAAAATCGCCTATGTTCAATAATGACACAAATTGATTACACCGTCATCTTCAACCTTCAATTTATCAAAAAAGCTTTCGTGACACGAATAATCAGGGATTCCCCAAGGATCTATACTGGGGCCAGTACTACTGAACCTAATTGCATATAAATGGGGTCTATTTACTGGACTTATGTGCGTCGTTAACTCAAATCGTAATACTTTTAAAAATAGATTACAGTCACTATAAATCACGGAAAACGGTTCTAATCAAGTGGAGAGCTTTGGATGCGTGATTAAAGCGAGATCTTTTTTAACTCATTCTTGGGATTTAACTCCGGGATTATAGTGAAAAGTGTTACAGTTCAGTTCTTTCCCGGTTTTAAATATATTGAAATAGTTTGTTGCTCTTTAAATTTTGAAAATAAAAAGACGAAAAAAAACCCTCTTACAGGGTCATTGTACTCATCACTATGAACAACTTTTACTACGGGACCAAAGCAGAAATCGCGAAAAAAAAATCAGCTGATCCCTACATAAAATAAAAAAAAATACATTTAACGACCATTTTTTGACGACCTCTGTGGTCTAGTGGTTCGAGTGTCGCACTGCTAATCACAAGGTCGTGGGTTCGATTCCCACAGCACACAAATATTAATGTGATGAACATAAGTGTTTGTGTTGGGCTGGGTGTTTGTTATGTATAATAAGTATGTACATAAAAAAAAAGTGTATAAGTATTATATCCATCGTCTAGTACCCCTAGTATAAGCTTTGCTTAGTTTGGGCCTAGATGGTGCTGTGTAAAATGTCCCAAAAATATTTATTATTTATATATTATTTTGTCGATTCATGTGAACAGAAATGTAGGTAACAGATGATATTTTTCGCGATTTCAGGGTTGGTCCCATAGTAAAAGTTGTTATATGAGTATTATATTATCTGTGTCTATGCTATGCCCTGAATGAGTTCTTCAAATATGACCACGCATTTCTGATACAGGTTGATTAAAATATTTGCGTTTCAATGTGATTTTAGAGTTGATTTCAGTTCCATATAAAAGTGATCTTCAGCCATTTTTGCAAACTCTCGACAGTACTTATATCAAATTTAAAATCTTCGAAAACCAAATACTTCTAACTTAGAAATCATCCAGGAAATCATTCACACGACATGACCGTTCAACCTACAAAATAGTCTAGTATCTTCAAAGGGATTATCAACAATAGCTACTACTAATGTCAGTATCAACTAAGTGATTAGGCCTGAAGATCTAACGGACACTAAGCTGATGAATGGAGGAGGCTTTGCTACATCCGTACCGTTAACTTAATGGTTCAATTCCTCTAGTTTAGTTAGTCTATTGATAAGTCAAAATGGTTCGTTAGTGAAGAATTTGGTTCAGTGCATCGTTTTGGAATTAGATTAATATTGGAAAGTGGTGATTGGGTTCTGTATTTTATTTGTATTTATAAGTATGTATTATGTATAATATTTTTTTATTTTGAATACCTGAAAATTTATTATTAGTAAAATCATGAGTAGACAAGGCATAAAATGTCCTATGATGTGAATAAAGTGTATAAGTAAATGTTATTAATATAATAATATTATATACTAGCTTTTACCCGCGGCTCCGCTCGCGTTAAATTCTGCTAACCCACGTCAGTCCAGTCCAGTCCAGTCCATTCCAGTCCAGTCCTCTGCCCCACTGCCCCGCTGCCCCGGTAACCCACTGCCCCGCTGCCCCACTGCCCAGCGATCCCACTGCCCCGCTGCCCCGCTACCCCATTGCCCCACTGCCCCGCTGACCCACTATATCACTGCCCCACAGCCTGCCCCGCTGCCCCACTCCCCTACTGCCCCGCTGCCCCGCTACCCCACTGCCCCGCTGCCCCACTGCCCAATTGCCCCACTGCCTCGTTGCCCCGCTGCCCCACGGCCCCGCTACCCCACTGCCCCTCTGCCCCACTACCCCGCTGCCCCGATGCCCTACTGCCCCGCTGCCCCACTGCCCCGCTGCCCCACTGCCCCGCTACCCCACTGCCCAACTGCCACCCACTATCCCACTGCCCCGCTGCCGCGCTACCCCACTGCCCCACTGCCCCGCTGCCCCATTATCCCACTGCCCCTCACCCTGCCCCGATGCCCCACTGCCCCGCTGCCCTAATGTCCCGCTGCCCCGCCGCGCCACTGCCCCGCTGCCCCACTGCCCCACTGCCCCGCTGCTCCACTGCCCCGCTGCCCCACTATCCCACTGCCCGACTGCCCCGCTGCCCCGGTAAACCACTGCCCCGCTGCCCCACTGCTCAGCTGCACCGCTGCCCTACTGCCCCGCTTCCCCAATGCCACACTGTCCCGCTGCCCCACTATACCACTGCCCCAGTGCCTGCCCCGCTGCCCCACTCCACTACTACCCCACTGCCCCGCTACACCACTGCCCCGCTGCCCCACTGCCCCGCTGCCCAGCTGCCCCACTGCCCCGCTGCCCCGCTACCACAAAGCCCCACAACCCCACTGCCCCACTGCCCCAATGCCCCGCTAACCCGCTACCCCACTGCCCCACTATCCCACTGCCCCACTGGCCCACTGCCCCACTACCCCACTGCCCCACTGTCCCACTGTCCCACTGTCCCACCGTCCCACCGTCCCACTGCCACTGTCCTACTGTCCCACTGTCCCACTATCCCACTGTCCCACTGTCCCACTATCTCACTATATCACTATCGTCCCGTCCCATGTCCCATGTCCTGTCCCATGTCCCATCCTATGTCCAGTCCCATGTGCCGTCCCACTGTCCTGTCCCATGTCCCGTCTCATGTCCCGTCCCATTTCCCGTCCCATGTTCCGTCCCCTGTCCCGTCCACTGTCCCGTCCCCAGTCCCGTCCCCTATCCCGTCCCCAGTCCCATCCCCAGTCCCATCCCCTGTCCACTCCACTCCACTCCTGTCCACTCCATCGTACATTACTATCCGCTCGTGCAAATGCATAGAAGCTTCGATCTGTCGGGTGAGTACGCAACCCACGAATTAACTTTTTTCTTTTTTTCTTTCTTTCTTTCTTTCTCAAAACCCATACCAGTTTTTAAGTCAGATCATCAGCTTTCAAACAAAAAAAAAATCATCAAAATCGGTCCAGTAGTTTTAGCGTGATGCTGGAACAAACAAACAAACAAACAGACGTTTACAATTTTATAATAGTTAAGATAAGATAATAATGATGTATATGTAAAATTAATTACTAATATTTGTATGCCACCTGTGGCAACATACAGAGAGACTATACTACCTTAATGTACCTAACACCAAAAATACCTGTGTACCCAAATAAACAATTTGATTTGATTTGATAATTTAATCTATTTTATGTTACAAAAACAAAAAAGAAATGGATTTCAAAGTTTTGAAATCTAAAAATTCAAAATTCATACATGCATAATATGTACCATCATGCCTGATTCCTATTGGGGTAGTCAGAGACTGGATTTATGCGCTCTATGATTAGATTAGCTCTGAGAATGACCAAAAAGAAGACTTCTATTTATTAATTTTCTCAAAATGAAAATTAATAAATTGGTAATTACTGATATTTTAATTCTTTCTTATTAAATAATTATTGATTATTATAAGTAATTTTAACCATTTTTTTATTTACTTTAGAATCCAATCACTTCCCTGAGTTTTCGACTTATTTAAAAAAAACCTACCTTGCTTTTGCTTTACCGCTGAGTTCTTCTAAATTGTAATATATGACCAACGTAGATTAAGTGACGGCATCCTGTGAATTCTGATGTCTTTAGCATTGTTACCGTCAGACCAATTATACGATTGTATACATAAATCATTTACAAAATAATTTACCAAACTTAATAGCAATAAAGTAATAATTCTACAGAGTAAAACAAGACACATACCTACCAAAAAATAAGTACAAGCCCATTAAAATACACAAAACGTAACTGGAAGCGAACTCGAAACTTCAGACATTCAAAATCAAAAACAATAACACCAAAAATGGAGCAAATTTAGAAAATACAAAACACTCAGTACAACTTTGTTTTAATAAGCTCACAGTGCGAGTTGGCTAATAAACGTCACTCGTATGAAACGATATAGGAGTTCTGAAACTCATTTATGACCTTATTCTGCAAACTCTTGGGATATAGAAACGGAATGTTCTGTATTATGGTAGGAATTACAGTAAATTGCGGCGTTGTAAAAGCTGTTGTACCCGATTATTGGTATTTTAAGATTGAGGACCCTGACCGACGGCTTTACGTGCTTTCCGAGGCACGGCGGTAAAGTGCTGCCAAATCCCCGACACTCCGAACTCCGGGCTGCTACACAGAAATTTTCTTGACAGAAAAATCCCTATAACACCTTTTGCTCAACCCGAGAATTGATCCTAGGACCCCACGGACCAAATCCTAGTAAATCTGTATTGAAAGCCTATATATAATACAGGCTTTCAATATAGATTTATTAGGTTTTGGTCTAGTGGTCGCAAACTCGACTGCTAAACGTGGGTCCTGCGATCGATTCCCGGGTCGAGCAAAAAGTGTTATTGAGATTTTAAAGCACACAAAGCCATCGGTCCTGCACCTAATCTCTCTGCGATCATTTTGGATTGCCATCCCATCGGATAAAGAGAGTGAGGGAATAGAGAGTGCATCTGTGTTTGTGCACACACTTGTGCACTATAATATGTCCTGCGTAAATGGCTATTCTCCGTTGAGATTGGCCGCCGTGACCAAAATTTGGCCAGGAAGACATATTATTATTAACTATAAAAATTATAGGGGATATATTTTATTAATAGCCTTGTAAATGCAGATAGCGACAAAACATATCCAGAATACTCAATAATCAATGCACCTTAAGCCAACGTACTTGTAATAATACAGTTTTGCCGATCTTCTTGAATTATTAGTTATCATACAAGTTTTGGAACTAAGTTACGACTTAACTTAGTTCTTATACTTTTGTTCCTATGGGATGAAGCTGATCTCTTTTTGCTCATGATAAAATATTTGTAACATAGTTTTTGTAGTGTGAATGTCTTCAAAAGTGTTTCAGTCCATTTCTAACATATTTTTCCCCAAAGTTGGTTCTGTAAAAGTTACTAGATTATAAAGAAGTTTACGTAAACTTTGTAATTGCTTACTGTGAGGAAGTTTAAGAATAAATAAATCAGACTTGTAATTTTGAGGTAAAATTAAATAAAGGAATCAGAATCATTTAATGCCCAGAGGTAATTGGTTATTGGATTTTCTGGACCCGAAAACAATCGACATGGGAGCCTTCCTCAGGGCAGTGTTATGGTTTTCCCTAACAATTTTTTTATGAGAGCCTTCAAGAAAAGAACAATGTCTTTTTAAAAGGTTAGAAACGATCGATGACCCTGGTATTGTAGATGACCATTGGCGGCGGTACAACGCCCATATCACGGAGCAACGTAGTCGCTCATAATAGGCCTGAGAAGAAGGCTCAAAGTCACTCCAAGGTCAATGGAGAGGGCTATGCTCGGAGTGTCCTTGCGTGATCGAATCAGAAATGAGGAGATTCGCAGGAGAACGAAAGTAACCGACATACCCCGAAGAATTTCCAAAATTAAGTGGCAGTGGGCGGGGCACATTACTCGCAGAACGGATGGCCGATGGGGCAGTAAAGTTCTGGAGCGGCGACCGCGTACTGGAAGGCGCAGCGTGGGTAGGCCCCCCACAAGGTGGACCGATGACCTGGTGAAGGTCGCGGGAATCCGCTGGATGCGGAAGGCGCTGGACCGGTCGTTGTGCCGATGCTTGGGGGAGGCCAATGTCCAGCAGTGGACGTCTTTCGGCTGAAATGATGATGATGATGATGATGGGTGGCGGAGATTGCTTACCTGATGGTGACCCGCGTGCTCGTTTGCCCCCCTCTCATCATCCTCCGAGCCTTTTCCCAACCATGTTGTGGTCGGCTTCCAGTCTACGGATGCGACTAAACATCAGTATTTTATACGGAGCGACTGTCATCAGACCCCCGCAACCCAGTTACTGGGTAATACCAACATTCGGGGGTTAGACCAGTTGTTAGACTCGTCGTTTGCCGCCTCTATAATAATTAAAATAAAATTGTTGTCTATAAATCTTTAGGATGTATTGCAACACTTCTTATTTTTATTTATTGTGACTTTTAAAAACAATTAAATAGATGACGCTTGCCGTATTAGAGGTCTTGTGAATTGTCGTCCATCATAATCTTTAATTTATTACGTAATTAGTATAAACAGTTGGAAAAACTTACTTCAAGTAAACTTTTCAATTGGTGTGATTGTTATAAAGCTTTTATGTTCGAGTGATATAATTTAGTGTTATTGTCTAACCTTCAGCTTTAACCCTTAAAACTAAATGTTAAACTCTGTGAAGCAATTCACTTAAGTATTAGTTTTTACTCAAGTTAGAAGTTTGTTTAAGTTTTAGTTTTATATAAAACCACTTACTCTATCATTTATTGAAACGACAGCTGCGATGCCTTTGAATATTTAAATTAAAGTCAAAATATTACGAATGGCTTAAAGCATCTGGTGTATCATTAAGGTATTCTATTATTTTAAAGAAATTCGTCACGAAGGACCTGCATAAGCTTTATATTAGTCTTTTTCTAAATAGGATTTTAAGCATTCTACTGGTCATTAAGACTTAATCACAAATTATTTTTTTAAAGGTTACTTCAAAAATATGTTTTAACAATTTTTGAAATCTTAGTAGATCGATTTTTTTGAATGGAAATGGATTTTTAATAGCTGTCTTTACAGCTTTCGTTTTCATCATCATCATCATTTCAGCCGAAAGACGTCCACTGCTGGACATAGGCCTCCCCCAAGCATCGCCACAACGACCGGTCCTGTGCCTTCCGCATCCAGCGGATTCCCGCGACCTTCACCAGGTCGTCGGTCCACCTTGTGGGGGGCCTACCCACGCTGCGCCATCCAGTACGCGGTCGCCACTCCAGAACTTTACTGCCCCATCGGCCATCCGTTCTGCGAGCAATGTGCCCCGCCCACTGCCACTTAAGTTTGGCATTTCTTCGGGCGGTTTCATTTTAGCTTTCGTTTTAATCTAATCGATTTATAGTACAATTGTTTTACACAGCAACAAACAGAATATTTACGTCGTCATGACGTTCATAAATCCCACTCTAAATATAATAAACTAGCGGCCCGTCCCGGCTTCGCACGGGTGGACATGAAAATATAGCCTATGTTACTCAGGGTGAATGTAGCTTTCTAATGGTGAATTTTTTTTTTTTAATCGGCACATTAGTTTTTGAGTTTATTAATTACAAACATACACACAAAAATACAAATCTTTCCTCTTTATAAAAATAGTATAGATATAGATGTGAAAGATTGTGAAGATGTTTGGATGTTGTTACTTTTGGCACTCTGTAATGGTTTAATGGATGTGGATGAAATTTAGCATACAGATAGACCACAACTCGGATTAACATATAGGTTATTATTCATCCCAGAAACACAAACAGTTCCCGAGGGATTCGGAATAATTATTTCTGTGATAAGCTGAATTATACGCGGATAAAACCGCAGGCGAAGTTTAGTACAATAGTACAGTGAGTCGTACTCACGTAGTTAGGGTTCCGTACCACCCATCGACCTGATATCTCTTAGAAAAAGATTTCATTTACGAGAGTTCATCAAACGACATCAACGCACCGTGCGCGAAATATGAATTTTTGCATATCTTTCTTACGCAGGTATCTCATACGACATATGTCTATGTTTACCCTATTTTTAGTATTTATTGCTAAACTAAATAGTATGCACTATACTCAGACCAAGTTAGACGGTGGTATGTATTACTGTTTTGAAGATAGAGCAGGAAGAAAAACGTTAAAAAAAATGCATGAGTTTCGAGTTTTCTTGTATTTGACCCCTCTACCTATTACCGTTCAAAATATACAGCCCTGTGACAGACATACGGATGGACGGACGGACGGATGGAAGGACAGCGGAGCAAAAGTAATATGGTCCCGTTAGGTACCCTTTGGGTACGGAACCCTAAAATGTATCTTATGTGTTAATCTAGGACTTTTATCAGTCTGCCAAACTTCATACAAATCTATTTATCATTTTTAGCGTGATTAAAGGACAAATAGAAATCCATACTTTAATGTTGTGAGTGAACCTTAATAACATTACAAATATTAAACATATTTTTCTTAAAAAACCCACTTCAATCATAATGAAATAAAGGCTACAAGACTACGTTTGCAAATTAATAAGTAGCTCGCTTATGAGAAGAAGTATACGTAAGCTACTTGCTTGCGTATCAGAGAACCAATTAGTATTTCTACAAATTCTATTGGGTGCTTGCTAAATGCTTCAGTAGGTAACAACGGTCTCCAATTAGCTACGCAATTTAAGTTGAAGATGTTTTCGTAAAGGGAACTAACTAACAGTTGTTACTTGAAAGAATTTTTCAGGTATTCGGATAGAGTATATTTTATTGTACAATACACCAATAGGAGAAATCTATTAATTAATTAAAGCGAACGTAGCAGCCAAGTGTCGTGAAGGAAACCATCGTGAGGAAACCTGCACACCTGAGAGTGCTCCATACAGTTCTCAATGGTGTGTGTAGTCCGCCAACCCGCACTAGGCCAGCGTGGTGGACTAAGGCCTTAGCCTTCTCATAATGAGAAGAGGCCCGTGCCCAGCAGTGGGACAGTAATGGGCTGGTTATGTAAATACCTAAAGCACATTAACCTACATTGTTCTCGCAAAACTGTTACCACGACATTGTAGCAACCAATGACATTTTAAAATAAGAAGACGTGGGACACACTTAGCGCGCGTGGTCCTACAAAAATAAGTATTTTGGACCTGGTTGCGTTCAGTCACCACAGGACAGAGGCTAAACTGCACGTTTTCAACGGGAAATACGATAAAAATGCCATCCATCACATAAAATTTCAAAATATATAACAATACTTTTTTTTTTTTTTTTACTGCCTCGTTGGTCTAGTGGTTGCAAGCACGACTGGTGAGCGTGGGTTCCTGGTTTTGATTCCCGGGTCGGGCAAAGTGTTATTGGGTTTTTTCATTAGGAAATTCTCAGTAGCAGCCCGAAGTCTGGATTTGTGCCCGGTTAATGGCAATAGGCTCGCCCCCTATAACATGGAAATATAACATAACTGGTGAAATGTAGATGTACTATTACACCTCTGCCTACCCCTTCGGCGAAATATAGGCGTGATGTTATGTTATGTTAGAATCATTTTTCACGCGTAGTTACACCAAAAAGAAATAATTGTAAAAAAAAAAACTGTTGTCTGGTGTACCTACAATTTCTTTCTTCTTTCTTTCATTCATTCTTGATGGTACGCAGCGCGCGACAGAGAAACTACCAATCTCCTTAGTCGAAACTAGTTTTGACTGTGTTCATTAGTCAGAACTAGTTTTGACCTTTGATTAGGGATAAGGTTTTGACTGGGAAAGAATCTTGACTGTGACATATAGTGTTATTAAAATAACTTAAGGGGTTATTTTACTCATCAGTATGAACAACTTTTACTATGGGACCAACCCTAAAATCACATAAAAAATCTGCTGTTCCCTACATTTTGACAATGTATGTGAACAAAAATATAGGCAAAAGCTGATTTGTTTTTCGCGATTTTACGGTTGGTCCCACAGTAAAAGTTGTTCATACTGATGGGTACAATGGTCTTTGAGGCCAGTGGTAAAAGTCCAGAGTTTGTTCCACCAATCACCTTAACTGGGGTACCTCTGAAGATAGTTGAGCAATTCAAGTACTTAGGCCATCTACTAACTACTGACCTCAAAGACGATGTAGACATCGAACGAGAACGTAGGGCGTTGTCCGTGCGAGCGAACATGCTTGCCCGCAGGTTTGCGCGTTATTCACTGGAGGCTAAGATCACCTTGTTCCAAGCGTATTGTACGTCTTTTTACACCAGTGCACTGTGGGCAAGGTATACTCAAAAATCGTACAACGCTCTACGGGTTCAATTTAATAACGCTTTCCGGGTGTTGGTGGGGTTGCCTCGATTCTGCAGTGCATCAGGAATGTTTGCAGTAGCAGGAGTAGACTGCTTCTACACCACTATTCGCAAACGATGTGCATCCTTGCTCTGCAGAGTGCGAGTCAGCCCCAATCGCGTAATGGCTATGATAGCCAGCCGTCTGGATTCTCTGTACTTGAATCGCTGTATAGCGATGCATGTGGAGAGAATCCAGACAAAACGTAGATTATAGTGTATTTTATTCAATTGTTACTAACAATAGTTGTTAAGCTTTTACCAACACATTATGGGTCCTAGATGCCCGAATAAAGAATATTAAATTAAATTAAATTAAATGACCCTTTAAGAGGTTTTCAGTTATTTCAATAACACGTTGTATAAATCCTTTTATTGAACAATGAACTATTTATACCTTTCGTGGCATGGACACCAGCTGACATGTCTCTTTCAATCGCAAATCCTTGACATTTTTCCTTTTCCTTTCTTTAACTTGATTCGGGATTGACTTGCATTGTAGTCTGTCGATATTTTTTTCTTGGAAGCTCAGTGGCTTTACGGGAAATAGTGACGTACGACTTAGCTTTTTTTATCTTATTACCAAATCCGTGTTGAAAAATTGTTGAGAAATTATTGGGAAAACATAGGTTTAATAAGTGATTTCACGGCTTTCAATTCATGATCATCATTTCAGCCGAAAGACGTCCACTGCTGGACATAGGCCTCCCCCAAGCATCGCCACAATGACCGGTCCTGTGCCTTCCGCATCCAGCGGATTCCCGCGACCTTCACCAGGTCGTCGGTACCCACGCTGCGCCTTCCAGTACGCGGTCGCCACTCCAGAACTTTACTGCCCCATCGGCCATCCGTTCTGCGAGCAATGTGCCCCGCCCACTGCCACTTAAGTTTGGCAATTCTTCGGGCTATGTCGGTTACTTTCGTTCTCCTGCGAATCTCCTCATTTCTGATTCGATCACGCAGGGACACTCCGAGCATAGCCCTCTCCATTGCCCTTTGAGTGACTTTGAGCCTTCTTATCAGGCCCATTGTGAGTGACCACGTTTCAGTACCGTAAGTAATTACTGGCAACACACACTGGTCAAAGACTTTCGTCTTGAGACACTGCGGATGATCTAGTCATTATAATAAAACAGGTTAATATAGATAAATAGTGTACCTATACTTTATTGCATAGAATAATGGTTTCCGCTATGCTCCAACTGGAAACCGCCGGGCGTACTAGTAAAATGCATACAAAAAAACTAAAATATATCTTCAGCCATGGTGCTAAAGTAATAAATTATAAAACCATAAAATAAAAAAAGTTTATTGTACTGTAATAGTAAGTATGTAATGAAAAAACTCATGTAATTTTCGTATATTTTTTATCTTAGTTAAAGAGTCGGGCATTCCTAGCGCAACCCTTATCTCTTCTCATGGGTGTCGTAAAAGGCGACTAAGGGATTCACCAGAGGATGGGCAGCAGCTTTCTCTGAGTATTTAACCAACCAACTGCGATCGCCAACCCGCCTGCCAAGCGTGGCGATTATGGCATATCCCCCCAACATACATATGCTTGGGGGAGGCCTATGTCCAGCAGTGGATATCTTTCGGCTGAAATGATGTAATTTTCGTATATTTTTTATCTTAGTTAAAGAGTCGGGCATTCCTAGCGTCCTTTACTTTAGATTCTTAATGTCCTTACTGCAGATTCAGAAGTGAGTTCAACAATAATTTTTAACAGAGTAGTCACACAGGAAGCTAATATAAATCAATGGAGTAGGCTCTATTATTCACAATAGTTGTTAAATTTAAACACGTAGGTAACTACCGTATCTGCCTTTACTGCCTCGTTGGTCTAGTGGTCGCAAGTACAACTGCTGAGCGTGGCGAGATTCTGGGTTCGATTCCCGGGTTGGGAAAAGTGTTATCGGTTTTTTTATTATTAAGAAATTCTCAGTAGCAGCCCAGAGTCTTGATTATTGTCCGATTAATAGCAATAGGCTCGCCCACTATTACATGGGTCTGATAACATAACTGGTGAAATGTGGGTGCACCTCTGAATACCCCTTCGGAAAATACAGGCGTGATATTATGTATGTACTATGTAACTTGCGTATCTATATGACAAACATCGTGCAATTAATTGTTCAATATGCATGAATAACGTACAAAAATAATTTACATAACATAACATCACGCCTGTATTTCCCCGAAGGGGTAGGCAGAGGTATAATAGTATACACCCACATTTCGCCAGTTATGTTATAGTCCCATGTAATAGAGGGCGAGCCTATTGCCATTGACCGGGCACAAATCCAGACTCCAGACTGCTACAAAAAAATAATAAAATAATAAAAATATATAAATAATAGAAATAAAATAAAATAAATAAATAATTTGTTATTTGAATATCTTAAAAGGGCATTCATTAGTCACCACATAAGAAAAAAAACCGGCGAAGTGTGAGTCGGACTCACGCAGTAAGGGTTCCGTACCACCCATTGACCTGATACCCCATATAAACTAATTTAATTTACGAGAGTTCATCAAAAGTCATTAATGCACTGTGCGCGAAATATAAATTTTTGCATCTCTTTCTTTCGCATTTACCACTACATATGTCTATGTTTGCCCTATAATAAGTATTTGCTGCTAAACAACATAGTATGCACTATAATTAGACCAAGTTTGACGCTGGCATGTACTACCATTTTGAAGGTAGAGCATGAAGAAAAAACGTTGAATAAATGCATTTTCTTGAGGTTTCATGTATGGGGACCCCCTTTGATTTTGTTTTTTTTTTTGTTTTTAATACTTGTCACGATAGGCACTATAGTAATACATATTCTCTGAAAATTTCAACTGGTTATCTATTACCGTTACAAAGATACAGCCCTGTGACAGACAGACGGATGGACAGCAGCGTAGTGAGAGTAATAGGGTCCCGTTGGCACCCTTTGGTGTCGTGTGGTGCCGGACTTAAAGAATAGCACCACCCTTATCTCTTCTCATGGGTGTCGTAAAAGGCGACTAAGGGATTCACCAGAGGATGGGCAGCAGCGTTCTCTGAGTATTTAACCAACCAACTGCGATCGCCAACCCGCCTGCCAAGCGTGGCGATTATGGCATATCCCCCCTTAATTGGGGGAGGCCTATGTCCAGTAGTGGACGTCTTTCGGCTGAAATGATGGCACCCTTTGGGCACGGAACCCTAAAAACACTGTAAAAAGAAGCCATGTTTTTCTATTTTCCTTTTCCATAAAATACACGTATTAACCCTCGATAGTTTAAGAGGCATCCAAATGTATGGGTACCTTGAGGTACATAAAAGGACTAAAATATACATTTGTATGTATAGTAGGGTCTTCAATCAAAAGTCCATCCGGCCCATCATTGAGCCCAAATTATGATGGCCGACAGCTAAACGACCAGTCATTGACTAACCGAGAGACTTGACCCATTTTACGACGCCGACGTTGAGTTTGAGACACACGAAGGTCGTAAGATATGATTTTAAACTAAATTAGTCTACGCCTGTGGCTTCGCTCCTGGTATAAAAAGTTAAATAAAAAGTATTCTATACAAAATGTAGATCTGTAACCGTACCATATTTCTAGAGCAAATGAAAAATAATGTGTTTTTATTCATCTAAAAATATTTGAAAAATTCTATTATTTTTTTTACATTTTATTGAACTCTTAAAAGATTGCGATTTCACGGAAAAATTTTTTTGCTTGTATGTAATTTTATAAAATATATCATAATAATTATAACCTGCCTTGCCACTGACAATATCTTATTACTTTGTTACTCTAATAAAGTTACAACATAATTATTATTTAATCCAATAAAATTCCAGAAAATAAGGGATATCACACTGAGGTAATATGTACTACGTACTAGAGAAGACTTCTCGAACAAAATGTTTGTACACGTTTTAGAGCTCCTGCACTCTCACTCGCTTGGCCACGCTCGCCGCGCGCGTGCTCCGCGGCCAGCAAGTTGCGCGATATTTTTTGTTCGTATTGTTTACTCTAGTACGTAGTACCTCAGTGCACCCGAGTCAGGAAACCGCCCTGACATCACACTGACTCTCTTTTACTCAGAGTTCCTTTTTCTTTTGATGGCCAATCAGTTGTTCTGAAAAAAACTAACAAGCAGTATGTAATGTTTATAAAAAAAAATCAAACAAATGATATGTGACATGTTTGAATTAATAATGTATAGGTAAAAAGATTCTTCAAAACTATACTGGGAAAAATAATAAATTATTGGGATATTGTCTCGGAGAATGAGGATGATAATTGTTTTTATTTTCTTCAGTTTGAAAAATATCAAAGAGACAATTATTGATGTGATAAAAATAAGATGATACAATAAAATGTAATGTTATGTAGAAAAATATCAAAACGTTAAACCACTTATGACCCAAGTCACAGTTTGAGACAAACGCGTTCTTCATCATCATTTCAGCCGAAAGACGTCCACTGTTGGACAAAGGCCTCCCCCAGGCAGTTTAGGGATATATGCCATAATCGCCACGCTTGGCAGTAGGGATAGCGATCGCAGTGGGTTGGTTAAATACTCAGAAAACGCTGCTGCCCGTCCTCTGGTGAATACCTTAGTCGCCTTTTACGACACCCAGGAGAAGAGATAGGGTGGTGTAATTCTTTACGTCCGGCACTACACGGAACAAAACGCGTTCAAAAGTCTTCAACTAGCCTAAGGTTACAGTGAAATAATATGAATACATAATATTTTGGTAACAGAAATGTATTGAACGGTGGATCGAATTAGTGCAAAGCTTGAATCAACCAGAATATTTTGCGTTAAGTTATGATATCACAAAACGATATCCCCCGGGTTGCAGATTTTTGTTGATACACTGAAAAAGAAAAGCTAAATTAGTTTAGATACTTCAAAAATTGCCTAATTTTAATCACTAGTAACCAAATTTTTGATAAAATGGTAGCTAAACTGATTTGCTGACACATCTCAAGCCAGTTAGCTAATAGTAGCATCAGCTTATTAGTCGACTTTTTAGGGTTCCGTACCCAAAGAGTACCCTATTACTCTCGCCACGCTGTCCGTCCGTCCGTCTGTCTGTCACAGAGCTGTATCTTTGTAACGGTAATAGATAACTAGTTGAAATTTTCACAGAATATGTGTTACTATGAGGTCCATCACGACAAATACTAAAAATAAAAAAAGTCTAAAACCAAAGGGGGTCCCCATACAAGAATCCTCGAAAAACATGCATTTTTTTCAACGTTTTTGTTCCTGTTCAATCTTCAAAACTGTAATACATACCAGCGTCAAACTTGGTCTGATTATAGAGCATACTGTGTAGTTTAGCAACAAATACTAAAAACATAGACATATGTGGTGGTACCTACGTAAGAAAGACATGCAAAAATTCACATTTCGCGTACGTTAGTTGATGTCTTTTGATAAACTCTCGTAAATTAAATCAGTTTCTATGGGGTATCAGGTGGAATTTGGTACGGAACCCTTACTGCGTGAGTCCGACTCACACTTGGCCGGTTTTTACGTTACTAAACGTTATGTTGCTAAACGTTGTCATATTAAACATAAGTCATTATGGTAGTCAGTAGGCCAAAAGTCTGACTGGATTGCAAAGGTCAAGTGGATGTCGTACGTAAAACCACAAAACGTACTCAGATACTTGTATCAATTTTCATCCATCTGCTCTCTTGTTAGCAATACGAGAATAGTTCAATGTCAATTAATATATTATGTAAGACAAATGTACTGATAAACCTGTGGGTATATCAGTAGATATTTTACAATTATTGTTTCATAATTGGACCAATCGATGTCTGCTGCTCAAAACAGAAGTCATTCATTTGAGAGATATCTATTTTAGGCTATATATTATTATATCGATACATAAAATCGATTTCGATTTCAAGAATTTAATTTTATCAAAAATATTTTTTTTTAATTTTCGCTAGTAAGAGAAAACATAAACTAATTGAGTCGTTTTAAAATACTTACAACAAATATTGGAAACAAAATTACCATAGTCTTATTGGGCATTTATTGCTGTAGACAATTATTGTTTCAGTAATTAAAAAGTACACTGTTATATTGTAGAAATGTCTTTTGAGTTTGGTAAATATTTTCATATCTTTGATTGATTTACAATTTTCAACATCCTTTGGTAAACTAATCAACAATTTAGCTCCCTTGAAACTTTTGTTATTTTTTCCGTAATTTGTTCTTGGTTTAGGCAGTGCTAGTATATTTTTTTATTTCGGAGTTGTATTGTATTTTGCGATATATCAAAAAAACCGGCCAAGTGCGAGTCGGACTCGCGCATTAAGGGTTCCGTACTTCTCAACGACCTGATACCCCATAAAAACTGATTTAATTTACGAGAGTTTATCAAAAGACATCAACGCACACTGGCGCGAAATATGAATTTTTGCATGTTTTTCTTACGCAGGTGTCACCACATATGTCTATGTTTGTCTTATTTTTAGTATTTGTTGCTAAACTACATGATATGCACTATAATCTGACCAAGTTTGACGCTGGTATATATTACCGTTTTGAAGATAGAGCAGGAACAAAAACGTTGAAAAAAATGCATGTTTTTTGAGGTTTCTTGTATGGGGACCCCCTTTGGTTTTCGACTTTTTTTTGTTTTTAGTATTTGTCGTGATACACCTCATAGCAACACATATTCTGAGAAAATTTCAACCAGTTACCTATTACCGTTCAAAAGATACAGCCCTGTGACAGACGGACGGACGGACGGACAGCGTAGCGAGAGTAATAGGGTCTCGTTTGTTACCCTTCGGGTACGGAACCCTAAAAAAGGGTTAAGTATTTTCTTTGCCGAGAAAAATACGGCTCTGGAAAATTAGAAATACACTTGGTCAAAAACAAAATGGCCAGTCCCCCAATCCATCAATTACGACTATGTTGTTGTTACCTTTTGTTACCCAACTTTAAACAACAAGTGAACATTTCATGTGAATTCGTATAAAATGTTTCAAACAATATCTCAACTCTTCAGGCTACTACCAAAATTACAATAAAATTTTCCTTCAGCGTTCGTAACTCAGTGTGCCGCTTACATTACGCGGTCCCCACGAAATGGAGCGGGCACTTTACGTAGATAGCAGTCATTAGAGCCAGCAGCGGTTTAGGATAGTGTAACACTCGCTGGTACTAATCAGAAAATTGCACTCAATTATTCAGCTGCGTGGTCTGAATTGAGGGTTGGTTTATATTAATATAGGGACATTATTTCTGGCTAGGTATATAGACTGGAATAAAAATGGGCTGTGGTACGAAAGAAAAAAGTTTCAGGTGCGTCACGCTGAGTAATTTAGAGTGGCTGAAAGTGACTTTTTGTTTTGCGATGAAGTTTTATTCAAGGGTAAGCAATGTTATCTCTAAAACCAATTTACGTAGTAGTATTTGCTAGCCAAACTTGATAATGGCAATATAATTTTTGCAGCGAAACTATGGCTTTGTTTGCCGGGGAGTAAACTGAGATAAAACGTCGCCATTAACTCGCACGCACGTTTTATCCACGCTGGCAAATGCGTAGGAAACTTCGCTTGTTCTTCTATCGTGTCGACATGAGCATGTGTTATTATAATGACAATAGATCATGCCGTGGGGAAAAGATTAGCCAGTCAGCAGGTTGGTAGCGAGGCGGACTACCCAGGGTGCGCCGGACGATCAATTAAATTTCGTCATTCGTGGAGGCTCTTTTAATGCATCCCACTTCGCTTCTATCGGGCGTCCCCCGACGCTACCCATTTTTTTAAAGATTGATACTGTTTCATGGCTGCAATTTGTAGACAAAACAAATACTTGCATAATTAATTCCGAGGTCACCATTGCGCGCTCTAAGTTTGACGGGTCTTACGGATAGGTAGGTACCTATACGTAAGACCTCTATGTCGGACGCATCCGTATAAATGATGTTACTTGCATGTTTTCACAACTTTGTATGTCCGGAACTATTTGATATTTTTAACTTTAATATAGTGCAATATATAGGTAATCTGAAGTCGATTAATGATAATAAGTGGATTTCACAGTTTTAAGGGTTGTACACACGGACGAATAAAAAAAGGCGGACGGAATTCGCTAAGAAAACATTGAAATATTTTATTCATATTTTTTGATAAACCTACGATAATTTCGACAGCATTTTAATACACCAGATGGCATATTGTTATTTTATTTGTGACACTACGATAACGACTGCCGTCACACGAAATTTGTTGCTTAATCACGGCTGTTTGTCTTTCTATGGGTGTGAATGTGTACGGGCTGGCATGCGCCCGTACATTTAAGCGAGCTGTCTTACTATGGGTGCTGCACTTATTGTTTAGCGAGATTCCGTCCGCCTTTTTTATTCGTCCATAGTATTGTACATTGTTTGTTGGCTTAAGAGATTCTTGAGATGTACTGAGTGATGTTGCTCAATGTAAGTTCTTTTTCCTGACCACTATTATACTTGACCTAAGTTCTTCTATATTTTTAATTAATATTATTTTTTTCATTTACTTCTCTGTTCACAAAGGTTGGTTTAATATAAATACCTTCGATTTACGCGAAAAATTGGCGCGTATAAGCTCCTTTGAGAGAGACTTGGGTCCGTACTAGGGAAACCCTGTGATACGGTTAAATTAAGATTTAAATTAGCGTGGGTAGGCCTCCCATAAGGTGGACCGACAACCTGGTGAAGGTCGCGCGAATCAGCTGGATACAGAATGCACAGAACCCGTCGTTGTGGCGATACTTGGGGAGGCCTTAGTCCACTAGTGGATGTCTTTCGGCTGAAATGATGATCATGATGACGATACTAGATTGAAATTAGTAGTTTTAATTGCTTTAGAATAAATGCAGTAGAAATGAGAGCTTTGAGAAGTATGTGTGGTGTAACTTTGAGAGATAAAGTAAGGAATAACGTGATAAGGGAGCGTTGTGGAGTGAAAGAAGATGTAGTGGCAAAGATTGAGAAAGATATTTTAAGATGGTTTGGACCTAAAGAGAGGATGGACGAGAGGAGATTGATGAAACAAGTATACGAAGCGAGTGTGGATGGAAGAGTTGGAAGGGGACGACCTCGGCGAACGTATCGCGATCAAATTGCAGACGTTCTCAAAAAATGGCAGTTTAAGAGTGCTCTAAACCGACGAGCATGCATGACGAGGTTAATGGACATAGATGAAGCGAAAGAGGTGTGTCAGGATCGTAGCAGGTTGAAATCCATAGTCTATGCCTACCTCAATGGGAAACAGGCGTGATAATATGTATGTATGTATGTAATTGCTTTTGTGTTTCATGTTGAATCCATTTCTTCTTTTTTATTTAATCCGGTAACAGATCATACTCAATACAATGGTAGTTGAGAAGATATATACCTAACGGATACGTCCATCTGCTCCTGAAACATTACGTCATTACTGCGTGACTTAGCTTCTGTTTTTCCTCCAAAGAAAAGGAAAAAAAGACGCAAAAATAAATAAGTCAAAGCACATCCGAGTAGATAGATTACTTGGCCATCACCTGCGCCAGAACGACCCATTTCCACAGTTTCTCGGAAAGACAAATAGAGGTGCTTTGTTTTTCTTTATACGGTGGGGTTTTACTAAACGAATAGTGTGTTTCACTATTAAGTGAGGGTATTGGAGTAGACCGAGGTAGTTTGTTATTTCGGATAGGGTCGCGCTTGGCCATGGTATTATGAGTATAGAGTATTTTGTTGACCATGCGTTTGACCACAATCTAACCTGTGTGCACAAACATGCTGCGAACAATCATAGTGAAGCCAAAAAACCATGCTCCTTCGTGTACAACTAGCGCTCACGCACACGCCATGCACACCTGATGCTAAGCGATGGTGCAGTCGACGATGGTATACGCTTGGCCAGCAAAAACCTATTCACTCAAGCCTTGAAGACCACCAGATTATATTGAACTATATTTACGGGACTTGTCACGCACAATAAAATCAAAACATAACAAACATTTTGACTAACCTCGACGTCCATTTTGTATGCTCGTAACCACGGCCAATGCAGCTTGGCTGAAACGTCGAGGTTAGTCAAAGTGTTTGTTATGTTTTGATTTTATTGTGCGCGACAAGTCCCGTAAATATAGTTCAATATGAGTGAAATTCGCGAAAGTTTAAAAACACCAGATTATTTTTATTTTATTTTTATTTTATTTTTCTATTCTTCAGGACAACAAAGAATTGCGCAATAATGCATAATACAAACAAAAAGATATACAAAACTTAGGTAATCACGCAACCAGCACCGTTATCCACAAAATAAGTTAATAAATAATTTAATTATAATAATAATTATACTTATTATTTTATTATTTTAACGTATTTTACGCATGCTAAGCGAATTCACGTACGTACATTTTACGTTTTACGTCAGTGTTCTCGGTAGCTTAGTAGCTAAAGCACTGGCGTACTGAGCCAGGAGTCGCAGGTTCGAATCCTGCTCGTGCGATTCGTAGCGATTTTTTCTATCCACAATTTAAATCTTCAGATTATACTTATCGGGAAACACAGATGTCGGTAAGGAATTCCACTCCATAGCGGCACGCATGATAAAGCTATTAGCAAATCGCTTCGTGCGTAAGGGTGGAATGTCTACCATATAAGGGTGGCGCATCGCCGTGCGTCTGGTCTTCCGATGATGGAAAGTGCTAGTAATGCACAAACACCACTTTTTATCAGCTGAAGGAACGAGTGAAGTCACTATGTCTTGTATTTAGAGTCGATTATTATACTTTCAATTCATCATATTTATATCCACATAGATTCCATAGACATAGGTCACATAGATTATTTAATAAATCTCGTCAATAGCCAACTTGATCATATTATATAATTTTAGCCTAATTATCGATTTACTTAGAAACACACACATATACATACAAATACCCACACTTGTTTGTCAACCTGCATGCACTTGTGTTATAATGTTCTTTCACTTCCATCAAGTCATATTTATAATGATTAATATAAACGGTTTCACTCACGTTATTTCATCGGGTGTGCCTGACCGGTTTCGAGCTCGAACGGAGCCCTTAATCATGAGCTGATTACGCGGCGGCGTCGCGCACCAAACTGTGGATTTAGAGGCCGCCGCCAGCACGCCGCGTAGCGCTGCGCTCGCGACGACGGTGACGGAGCGCCTGTAGGTCTACTCGCGTTTTACGAACGACAAACGAAGTACGAACTTTCGTTCCGACTGAGACTTACATAATAAAGATAGGCACATAAAAAAGGCACAATTAAGATAGACTACGGTTCATAGTCGTATACAATTTACCGGAGGTGAGAAAAACAAACGTCAAAACACGATCATCGCATGCGATAAGGGAACGATGGTTGACCGGATTAGCAAATTCTGCGATGAATCGTACGATTTATCGAATATCGTCAAACGGGAGTAGACCCCCAGGTTTCGGTAGTGATCGTGCATCTTCGTCGCTCGTCGTGTCCGGAAACCGGTCGGGCACACCCGATGAAATAACGTGAGTGAAACCGTTTATATTAATCATTATGAATTTAACTCACGATAGTTAAGTCATATTTATGCTTAAGTACTGTAATAGTGACAACATAATGTACATGTATATACTTAAAACTAGGGTGAGGGCCTGGTGATCTGTAACACAGGGTTCTCCCTAGTACGGACTCCAGTCTCTCGCAAAGGAGCTTATACGCACCTATTTGTTACATAATTCTAAGGTACCTATTTATATTAAGCTCATCTTTGTGAAGACAGAAATACAATTTTATTACTATTACAATCGATTTGAGCAGTTATAACTATTCAATTATGTTGGCAACACAGATATGATCCTATAAATTATAAAATAACGTGTAACTGTGATTTCGCCCTCTGTTTGCTATGAAACTCCGAATAAACAACATGTCTTGACGCTTCGTGTTAATGCATTCACTCACCTACGCCCAGGTTCAGGAGAACCCGCACACCACAGAAATAGAATGGTTGTAATCACAATTTTATTTGCGATTCATGTATGGCAACTTTTCGAACAAACCACGCCTTACATTTTGACGCCATTATTAAAAAAAAAAAATTAACCATGTGTACTTTACAGGTTTTGTTTCAGCAGTTAGAAACACCACAATAAGGCATTTTTGCGAGTTATTGTTACAGTATTTATAGAAAAAAGTCATAAGGCGTGCTGAGAAAGACTTTGTAATATCCTGCACTATGGTGTATGGTGCTGCCACGCGCGGCCTGCCCACATGGCCATTCTATCTATTTCTGTGCCGCACACCATGGTTCACTTCCAGCATCCCCTTCGTCACACAAACTCTTGAATCCTCTCTTACGGTGGGTAAGATGCTAGCCAAATCTTAACAATCAAGTGGTGACAACGTTCGATCATTACGGCCCTGATTATAATCAAGGCCTTAATCACTGGTTAAATATCACCGCACATTTGATAAACTCCGTTATTTTGTCACGCTGCCCATAAAGACATCACATTTATAAATCACATGCAACCCTAAACGAAGAAGGCAGGACAGGCGGAAATAATAATTTCCTGTGTAGAAACGGTAAAAAATCATGGAAAAGAGTTACGTGTTGCCTTGTAACGCTATTACGGAAGGATTAAAGAGATTTACGAACAATCTCTATGTAAATCTTTTGAGTCTTACCTTCTGACGTGGATTACCATTTTGTGAAGAAAAATGGATGGTTCCCGCGGGATGAAGGGAAATCTGTTTCATACGGGCAAAGCCGCAGAAATTAAAAGGATATATGCAGCTGTAATTTATATTTATAGCTTTGCTGTTTATATTAATAGTGTATTAGTTATTTATTATGAAAATATATGGAATGAAAACATGTTGATTAAGTACAGACTTTTGACGAGCTTTTTTCATCATCAATAATTTCAGATGAAAATTATCATATATCCAACGACGTCAATAATTTTTAAATCAAAATATAGGTTTTAAAAACTGTTTTTACAGCTGATATTTCAACCAAGTTGTATCTGTACTTTATTTTATTGGATTGTATGCTTTTTTAGTATAAAAAATAAAACAAAATGAACTTCATAACACTCAATATTTCATAAAAATATATATATGGCCAGATTTGTTTACGCATCAGAAAAAAACATTTTAATATTTCATATTGAACAGATAAAAACAGATAAACAGATAAACATTTTATTGATAATTAGTTAAAATTATACGTCACAGTTTATATATAAGTACATATTTCATTATTCATAATGAACATAATAAAAACTCACAATTTCAAAATAAAAATAAATTCAATATAAATTATCGTATCTAACATTAAAACCTTTGATAATTAATTCATCTACAATCTACAATTTGATTAATAAAAATAAAATAAATTAAAACATTAACATGAACTATTTGATATCGAATAATTTAAATTGAGAACAAAATATAAATGGCCGCACGGTAAATGTATTTATTTTAAAAGATATGTTATAGTTACTACTGAAGCTTTTAGCAAATTCAAATGTGCAATGAATATCATTATTAGTTACAGTTACTAAACTGAAAACATTCGTTTTGTACTTATACCTATCCTATATATACTATCTACCTGTAATGTACCCCTTAAGGAAATGTAAAAACTACAGTTATTTTTGGCAAATAAATGATTATCTTATCTTATCTTATCTTTGTGTTTAGGCATTAAAATTGGGCTTTTAGTGGGCCTGGATGATTCACAAAACGCTTGCTTGTATCTAAAAATAAAATGCTTTTTAGGGTAAGCGATATGAGTTTTTAAACTAACATGTACAATTGTTCACCAATATTAAATTATGTCATGGGATATTTACCGTGTAAATCCATTTGTACCTGTACCGTATGTTGTAGTTTACTCGTGACCATGGCGTTTGTAACAATGCTGAGATATTGGAAACTCATGCAAAATATGTATTGTGTATTTACCATCTAAATTCTTTACATAACTCAAGTGATTTTCATCAGAATTTTGCTACACATATAACCCCAAAAACTAACAAACTAAAATGCGTATTTCGTTTATATTTTTAGGGAACTTCAATCTTTCTTGAAACTCAATTCGTTCTAACGTCTAGCCAACTGACATTGTCTGGGATGGATGGCTCTAAGCTAAGGATGGCTCATCCTTACGAGCAGATTGCTAGAAGATCTCACTTATTTTCATTCTCATTTGTTTTACGAGTAAGTCGACGAGAAAAATCGGAGTAGGCGTGGTAATAATACCTATTTATGTCTGCGCATCTAGTATCTCAGACTTAAAGAAATAGCACATACAATTAGGTATAGGATCATAAGCACAGGGATGATTGCTCAAATTTTCAAAAAAGTACATTCTAACAAAGAGTTAAGTATCCAGGGTCGCTAGATATAGATGAAGATTTCTCAGGAAATTATGATAGATTAGTTTGAATAGGGTTTTAATTTGTATAAATAAAGTTTAACTGGAATTTGCAGCATGGGTAGGCCCCCCACAAGGTGTACCGAGGATCAGGCGAATGTCGCGGGAATCCGCTGGATGCGAAAAGCGCAGGACCAGTCGTTGTGGCGATGCTTGGGGGAGACCTATGTCCAGCAGTGGACGTCTTTCGGCTGAAATTATGACGATGATGAAAGTTTATCTTTGTACGTTATTGAAATGATATTTTACCCGAAAACATCCATAATCTCCTGAGAAAACTTCATTAATATCTAGTGACCAGTAAGCCTTTAGATGCGATTATCCGGATACTCCCGGTCACCAAGCATATGCAGTAGCAGTGCATATCATACGCCCCGCCGCCAATCGGAAAGTCTCTCCGTCAGCGAGCAGCTCCAATCAGACCACAGAACTTTTGAGCCGATCAACCATAACGCGCCGTCCGCCCCCCGGTCCCCGCCAACATTAAAATCGTAAACGACTGTGTTCTCATGCAAAACTTTGTTTATGCGGCGTCTTGAAGCTTACTGGTACAGACAAGTACACAGGGCACAGGTCCACTTATCTCTTTGTTAGACTTTACCTAGGTATTATGAATTAAAACTTGGTAATTACATTCTTATCAACAAAGACGATAAAGCTATGTTTTTTTTACGTAACGTACAGTCAGCCGCATATCAATATTAACAAAACCATTATAAGCGGAACTGGCTTGGTATGTAATTTTCATACAAGATAGGGATAAAAAGTGAATAATTATAACTGTCTTATTAGTTATGACTTAAGATTATTATTATTGATTTAGTATTATGCGCATTATTTATTTACCTATTAATGCATACACAGAATAAATAATTGCAAAGGTGCTATTTATGTATTAAATTGCAGACACCTTTATCCATCCGCAATTTAATGCACCCTTCTGCAATTTAATGCATAAATACGCCATCCGCAATTTAATGCACTCTTCCGCAATTTAATGCACTCTTTCGCAATTTAATGCATAAATAAGCCATCCGCACCTTCCGCAATTTAATGCATAAATAAGCCATCTGCAATTTAATGCACTCTTTCGCAATTTAATGCATAAATAAGCCATCCGCAATTTAATGCACCCTTCCGCAATTTAATGCATAAATAAGCCATCCGCAATTTAATGCACTCTTTCGCAATTTAATGCAACAAATGATCCATCTGCAATTCAATGCACTAATTTTGTAATTGAATGCATTCTAAAGTAATCTCTGAAGAATAATGTGCCAACGATTCTGATATGAAGGCAACAACAAAAAAAAACATTTTGCTTTTTCAATTAAATCTGAAAGTTTCTACATTAATTTACAGTATAAATTCGTTTATACTTTTTTTTTTCAAATGACGATTTTATTGCAAATTCGTGAGCTTTTTATATAATAACGCTGTGTAAGCTATTTGCGAATAGTCGGACCTTTACAATTGGATCTCGATGATATTAATATTTTTATTGCTCAAAGTGAGCATTCGGGGAAAAACGAAATTAGTTTCAGCTCATTTTCTCTGATTGGCTGATGAAAATCTAAATGTACTGAATGTATTTTTCGTTTACCGTTTTGTTTTAGTAAGGTACTGCCAATATTTAGATTTCTAGGTTATTCAATCAGAAATTAATTGCTTTGAAATAGGTACCTGGTTTGCGAGTAAACCTGTGAGATACATACTTATATCGGAGATTAGCTACTCTTTACTTATCCCGTAAGAAAAGATTATGATGACGTTCTTATACTCTTGATTACTGAGGTTCTTATCATAGGAATTATAAAAAAAAATTGTATGCAATGATGTGAAATGGTTAATGTGTCGAACCAATCTTAGTACCCCTACCACCTGTATTTACCACATTTAAAATAATAAAGATTTGGGTTTTGATTTGGAAAACTTGTTATAGATAACGACGACGACCTCTATGGTCTAGTGGTTCGAGTGTCGGACTGCTGATAACGAGGTCGTGGGTTCGATTCCCATAGGACACAAATATTTGTGTGATGAACATAAGTGTTTGTGTTGGTCTGGGTGTTGTTTATGTATTATAAGTATGTATTTAAAAAAAAAAAGTATATAAGTATTATATCCATTGTCCTTGTTGTTGTAGTACCCATAGCACAAGCTCTGCTTAGTTTGGGACTAGATGGTGCTGTGTAAAAAAAATGTCCCAAAGATATTTATTTATTTATTGTAGGAAAACAAAAAAAATACTTTTTGAAACGCATTTTATCTGCGTTAAAGAAACGTCGAAACTTTTTTTGGACCTCAAGGAAAGTCTGTTTTCTAGCATTTGGATTTCCTCAACATCTTTATCCATACAAATATGTAAGACTAGCCTATGACCGCGACTTCACCCACGTGAATGTCGTTTATCGCGCATCCCTCGGGAACTGTTCATCTTGCCGGGATAAAAAGTAACCTGTATGCTAATCCGGGTTATGTTCTATCTGTGTATTAAATTTTATTAAAATCCATACAGTAGTTTTTGTGTGAAAGATTAACAAATATCTATACATCCATACATCCTCACTAACATTCACGTCTATAACATTAGTAGGAAGTAGGATAATAGGGTAGGGTAACACAATATCACGACTGTATTTCTTCGAAGGAGTAGGCAGGTGTTATAATACACCTACATTTAACCAGTTATGGTATATTTATTTATAAGTCCCATGTAATAGGAGGCAAGCTTATTGCTATTAGCTGGACACAAATCTAGACTCCAGGCTGCTACTGAGAATCTCCTAACGAAAAACTTTAATAACACTTTAATGTAACTACAGCAAAACTAAGCTAATGCTTGTTGATCGCGCCCTTACTAACTCACCGGAAGTGTCGCAGATTGCGGGTTGCGAGGTATTCCAATCCTATATTTACCTTGAAGCTTTAGTCTCGCGCAATGGCGGCTGCGTTGATGAAGTAAAACGACGCATGGCGATAACTATAGTCCGCGGGGAACTAGTTGGCCGCGCCTTAGGTATGTGAGCAGTGGGACGGAGGGGCGGGGGTGCTTGCTGGCATTACTCAGTACGGCGTCGTACTTCACGATGGCAACACGCGTCAAAAGTTCTGGCTAATTTGGATAAAACGCACATGAGATTGCAATAGCAAGATGAGTCCGCCGATAAATAGACAAGTTAAAAATGTAATATTCAAAGTGCATACGTTTTTTCAAAAACGCAAAGTCAATGTCGATAGTTTGGAATATAATGATATAAATATAATGATAGAATATAAATGAACAAGAATATTCGAATCATGATATTAGATATGATGCTGTGATGGACGAAATCATTTTAAACTTACAAGATGATTCAGACTCAAATTCAGAAAGTCCAGAATCAAGTGATTCAGAGGATATGTCAGAATAATTTCATTTTTTTTTTTTGGTTTATATTAAATTACTAAATAATTACAATAAAAAATTCTAGAATTTTAATTGTTTTTTTAATAATTCTCTGTTTTCTATTTTATTAAGTGCGATATCTCGAGATTAGTCATCACTGTCTATAATCTCATGTGCGTTGCGAACACTAGGCAACCCGCCTCCTCACCCCTGTCCCCACCTAAGGCGCGGCCAACTAGTTCCGCACGGACTATAGGTCAGCAATGGATAAGCTGAAAAAAATATGGAGGAATCGAAACATCACCAAAGCCACTAAGACCCAGCTTGTACAAACACTAATATTTCCCATATTTATATACGCGGCTGAGACGTGGACGCTGCGGGAAATTGAGACAAAGAAATAGATGCTCTGGAGATGTGGTGCTGGAGGAAAATGCTTGGGATATCGTGGACTGAGCATCGAACAAATGTCTTCATACTCCAAGAACTCGGCATCAAGCAGCGTCTACCGAATTTGGTGCGATCCGCATTCTCAATTTTTTCGGCCATGTATCGCGGCGTAGTTACGACTCTATAGAGCGACTTGTCGTACAGGGCAGAATAGAGGGCTCAAGAGTGCGCGGAAGGATTTAATTAAGTCTGCCGTGGGCCAGCCATTACATGAATGCACCAGACTAACCGAAAGCAGGGAAAGGTGGCGAGGCATCGTGAGGCGAGCTACAGCAGACCCCGGCCATAGTACATGATGGCCACGACCGCTCTGTCAAGAGCGAAACGACGAAGAAGAAGAAAAATGATGTAACTATAGAAATAATCAAAATAAAATAATGACTAATCTTTTCCCCTCGGCAATAGCTATTATCATTTTGTAGAACTACGAAACTATAGATAAATAGAAATAATCCAATAAATCGTACTCCCTGAGTTCCAGACTCAGGAAGGTTAGTAAGTGTCAATAACGTTTTTGATGCACGATGTCATCTTGTGGCAATTTTTTTTTTCTGTATTTTTTATCTTCAGCCACACTGAATCTACAAATATCGTGCGTTGATACAATTACTCTGTGGATACATACTTACTTACTCCTCTGGCTCAGCGACCCAAAGTGAGTCATGGCCTCCGAAACGAGAACTTTCCACTTTCCTCTATCTTGCGCGATATCTCGCCAGTTGGTAGCTTGAAGCTCACGTAGATCTGCCAGATCAGATCATTCTGTGGTGATGTAAAAAACATCGATGAAAAGAATCTCCTCGTATTTTCACTATCCGTTTCTCCATCTTTCCATCCTCCATTCCCATCTCTTCTCGTGGGTGTCGTAAAAGGCGACTAAGGGATTCACCAGAGGATGGGTAGCAGCGTCCTCTGAGTATTTAACCAACCAATTGCGATTGCAAACCCGCCTGCCAAGCGTGGCGGTTATGGCATATCCCCCCCTCTTAGGAGAGGCCTATGTCCAGCAATGGACGTCTTTCGGCAGAAATGAATGACTATCCGTTTCAGAAATACACAGCCTCAGTACAACTTTTGCTTTATCAACTCAGCCTATCGCAGTCCACTGCTGGACATAGGCCTCTTCCAACTTTTCCTTCATCTTCATCATCATTTTAGCCGAAAGACGTCCACTGCTGGCCATAGGCCTCCCCCTAGCATTGCCACAACGACCGGTCCTGCGCTTTCCACATGCTGCGGATTCCCACAACTTTTGCAACTTTTGCTTACATCTCATAAAATATCTTTGAGCAAAGAAAGGTAAAAAAAAGGGATGAAAATAAAATAAAAACATGTCAACGAGGTATTCGTGACATAGTTTTCATATTAGCGCGGATCCGTAGGAAACATCGAATATTTTATGATCAAAGATACCTACTTAGGCAAGAAAAAATATAATAAAATACAGGAAACCTCTGTAGAGACTTGTTTTCATGTTGCAATGAATGAATTATTCTAGATGGATAAGTTAGGTACAAAAGACAGTAATTCAATGTTTACATCTTCGATCAATTGTACTATAGATGCACGGTCTTGTACAAAATCAACCCAAAACACATCTCCGCGATAAAATGTATTAGTAATTATGTTTACGACAGCTACAAGTATGACACTTCATCCTTTATTCACACATTTGGAGGATAGTTTTGATATGTTTTTTACACGTTTTAGCAACGTGGTGAAGCGTCTCACTGCTAGGGCAGTTGTGAAGCGGCTAAAAGCAAAACTGTGCACGAGACTCAATAATGTACAGTTTTGATGGTGCGGTTTTTCGAGCAAAGGTTTACATAGATTTTTCATTCGAATGCTAATTAATCGTTGGCTACTCTCATCCATCATCCATCATCATTAAGTGGCAGTGGGTGAGGCACATTACTCGCAGAACAGTTGCCGATGGGGCAGTAAAGTTATGGAGTGGCGACCGCGTACTGGAAGGCGCAGTGTGGGTAGGCCCCCCACAAGGTGGACCGACGACCTGGTGAAAGTCGCGGGAATCCGCTGGATGCGGAAGGTGCAGGACCGGTCGTTGTGGCGATGCTTGGGGTAGGCCTATGTCCAGCAGTGGACGTCTTTCGGCTGAAATGATGATGATGATGATGACTCTCATCCAGCTTCCGTCAGCAATCTTGCATAGATCGTCACTCAGCCTGAGGGTGTCCAACGCCGTTTTCCAATTTGTGATCTCCACTCAAGAACACGCCTACCCCAGCAATCATAGGTTCTTCAGCTAATATGGGCGGTCCAATGCCACTGAGGTCTGCGGCATGGAGAGACCTATGTCCAGCAGTAGATTGTGAAAGACTGATGATTATGACGTTAACTAAAAATAAAATAAAATAAATATTTTTGGGACATTTTTGCACAACACCATCTAGTCCCAAACTAAGCAGAGCTTGTGCTATGGATATACTACTAGACAATGGATATAATACTTATATACTTTTTTTGTTGTTGTAAATACATACTTATAATATATAAGAAACACCCAGACTAACACAATGTTATTTCATCGCTCAAATTACCGCTCGATCAATTATATTTTAAACAGTGCCGTAATCTTACAGACCTTTTGCAAAATAAATAAACTGCTACTCGTAAATTTTATGTTTTGTTTGCGACAAAGTTTATTTTATGAAAATGATTTCTGTGTTTATATTCGTACACACGTATGTTTTCGAGATTATATTATTATTTGGCATGTCAAACATAATTAAACAGATGCTTTATCGGGTTTAATGATAAATATCGCTGTATTCAGTTTTAATTCCACGGGCTTAATGATATAAATATAGCACTATTTTATTCTGGAAATCCATTTATTAACTACTAAATTTTAATATAAGAGCTTACTGAAATATTCCCGGTACTGTCACAGAGGACTGGTGTGAATGATAAATAATAGATAGCCTATTATTTGGGTAGGTATTTACATACATACAACATACTTTACAATAGGTACCTACTTTACTGACTCTTTAAGCGTCCTAGACATCAGCGTCGGTGTCAAAATGGACTACAAATCGCTTCACTGAATTCTCCTATATTAGCCATTCTTCACACACTAAAAGGGTTAACATTTCGCAACTAGTAAGAGAGATCTATCACAAATTAACCATTTCATTAAACAAATATAGCTTAACACATTGTAACTATCTGGAACTGCGGCATATAAGAGGTTAAACAAAAAAAAAACAAGAACTTAACTACGCGCTTCCTTGGAAAAAATGTGTACGGTCCGGGGACGTGTCTCACGTCAGGAACGAAGTAACCCTTAACAATCACATTTTTGACCGGTTTATTTGATTGATTTTCGAAACTAATAAACAAGCATACACAAGCATAGATGGCCGGAAAAATCATGCAAACATAAAATGTCTTTTTGTAGGTTTTATTTAACAGTTAGCTGTAACTTTGACGTTACCCACTAGACGGCGCTTTAGGTGAGGTCAGCTGACAACTCTATGTCTGCACTCTATCTGTCTTATTAATAAAAATGGCGTAGTCCTAGCTTACTTCGAAGTTACACTTGAAGTAGTTAATATCGGAGTAACCAATTATTAACTTCGTTTCTACAATGCTATTAATAAACATGGATTATCCTCGGACTAACAATACATTCCTTATGCCTGGATTAACGCGTAAACTATGGCAACCCAGTTGAATTTAAAAGTAAAAAGAATGAACATTGAATGAACCCAAGTAAGTTGACATTGAAATTAATGACACTAGTGACAGTAACAGTTGGTAACAGTTGGTAACAGTCAATATTTTGAGTTTGACAATTCGCTGTTGTCTGTTGTTGTGGTGATTCGAGGCGCTAAAAATAGTTTGCAGATTATTACAACAATCAAGTTATTAAAATGAACCAAAAACGCAGTCGCTCTGTTAATTGGGATGAAGAGGAAAAGGGTTGATTGATTTAAATGTATTTTTTTTTATAAAATCAGTGATTTAATTCAAACTTGATTTTATTAATAGATTTAATTGATTTCATAAAATTTCATTGATTTATTTAAATCATAATGCTTTGGGAATAGAAAAGAAAAATTCTTATTTATACAGTTTTTATTTTTTTACTGAATATTGAATAAATAGCAGTAGCAATATAGGTATAAATAGTCGTTGAGAAAATCGAGTTATAAGATGCTTGAATTAGATGTTGAATTTATTTTTCTGGTTATAGACCAGTAATAAGTCTTAGAAATTTGATTGAACTATTTCCTACATTTCGGTACTTAATTATTACTGTCATACTAAGATTTAATTATGATTTTTTTTATTCTGACAAAAGTTGCATACTAGCATACGCATATACCTACTAGTAAAACGTTTAGTAAAAATGTTTATAATAGGCGAATAGCTAAAAGTTTTAAATAAAATTACTATTACTAAAGACTTTACTCCTTGTAAAGTCTTCTTCGAGTTTTTCATTTATGCAAACCATATAAAATAAGTTAAATAAATAAATAAATAAAATAAAATAAAAATCATTTATTGCAGGCATACACCCATATAACTTACACATACAATTTTAATTTAACGAACACAAATAGTAATTAAAATATTAAGTAAATAATTTAATTCAATTAAATAATCAAAACAATTTAATAATTTATACTAATTATTAAAAAATTATAAATACAAAATCTCTTAAAAATCAAAATTCATTAAAAAATTAATAAAATCAGCTCAATTAAAATTCATTAACATAAATTAATATTTAATTATTGCAATTTAATTAAAATATAATTATTATTATTATTATTAGCTTTTGGACTAATAAAATGTTGTTTTTACTTATTCTGTTTTTTCTTCGGAGCCACTGAAATTTTTTAAACAATAGTTATTTGGAATATGATCAGTTATGTTTATGTGTATGTAAATAAATAAAACTTTTTAACAAAAAATTGAACCGACGAAAACAGAAACTGAAAAGCGAAAAATAACTAATTATGAGTCGGCGCCAAACGAACTTTTAACAAGCAAAGTGCGTGTAAGTTGGAAGTGGCCGAGCGGAGAACGCATTTTTGGAAATTTATTGTTTATCGTTGAAAATCTCACGTTGTATTTGATGTGACGTTGTTTTTATTATTTATTTAAAGTAATTTAATGATCTTCGTTGATTGGTTGTTTGGCGCCGACTCATAATTAGTTATTTTTCGCTTTTCAGTTTCTGTTTTCGTCGGTTCAATTTTTTGTTAAAAAGTTTTATTTTTCATTTTTTTGAGGTTAAACTCTAAATCCAGGTCTCCATTATGTCGTAGTGTCTAGAACTATATTTATGTATGTCAAGTTTCAACAGAATCGGTTAACAGGTAAGAATTCAGTGGGTGAACAAACACTCATCCCCTGTTTTACTACCCTTAGGGGTGGATTTTGATTTTGAAATTCAAATGGGACCAACTTCGAGATATACCCTATCCATTAAAAAAAGAATCATCAAAATCTGACTACTCTGTAAAAAGTTATGCGTGGTCATACATTTAAAAAAAAAAAAAAAAAAAAAAATATATACGCGTCGAATTGAGAACCTCCTCCTTTTTTTCGTCGGTTAAAAAATCAATTTAAATCCTTCAAAGACAAGTAAAAAGTTTAAAAAATCAAGTAATTTTTATTATTATTATTATTTAAAACAAAAAAATACTGTCATAAACAAAAAAATCATGATTTTATTAACCCTGGGATGGGAAAAGTAAGTAGTTTCCATTAGTCATTCTATAAATATAATTTCAATTCCATGGTATTTTTGATATCGTGGTCTTCTGTTTCCCACGGCATGAGCTATTATCATTATGTAGCTCATGTCGACGAAGATATCGTGGTAATTTTGATAGATTTCTTCTATTAGTCTGAAATCATCAATAAAATTATCTTTATCCATTTTATTTAACTTCTTTCAAATTAAAAGCAACGAACAAAACAAACACCACGATACACCACGGCCTACTTCAAACGTCCGAAACAAACGAATTATCAATAGTACGCCATGCCGTAGATACAACACGCTTAATCGGTCCTTAAACTAGCTAGCACCAAGGTGTAACTTTTACTACGAGAGTAGAGTCGGATTAGTTTACTCACTCCTTACTCAGTGTTTATTAATACTGAAATTTGTTAATACCGACATAATATTTGGAGTAAAGTTAATCTTGATTTAGTCTACGTTTATTAATAAGACAGTATGGGTATAACGCAAATCTTAGCGTGACGTGTAGCTACATTTTCTCCCGAATCACACCCAGGGCCCTGACATACGTTAGTTCGTTTTCCTGCCACATGTCGCCACCTGTCGCGGTTTCGTTTTTTTTTATCTATGGGGTGTTTGATGCCATGACGTTCTAGTTATTATTGTCTTTGAATATTGTGTTAACAGCTGATCGAGTGCCAGTATTATCGTATTATCTTGTAATATCTTCGCTGTTTTAGCTTGAGTCGAGTTCTTCGAGACTCCAAATTCGACACAGTTTAATGATAAGATAATTCGCGAGTTACCACTTCTGTTTTCAGTGCAGTATTGTGCGTGAACTTTTAGTCATAGGAAACAAGTGAAACTATTGCTATTTCTTATCCCCAAGAATGATAATTTAGAGCTTTGTTGTTGACATCCTTTGTGCCTACAAAATATAATATGAAAATGATGATGATCCTGTTTTATTTCCCTTAATCTAATCTTAAAAAGTACCTACCTATAACTACAGTATATATGGAGCTACGACGACCTAGAAATATAGCTATAGCTAGCTATCTACCTACACGCGATGGTAGTGACAAAATGCAGGGCGGCAATTTAGTGAAACTAAGCTCCGGAGTCACTGTCGCATCTGTAGCTAGCTACTAATATAGTAATCTGTGATCACACCTACCGCAAACATAAGAAACTTCGTTCCAAAAAACGACCTATCAGTTTATATCTTGTATATTCAGACTACATTCTTGTGACAGTATGATACAGCACCCATATATCCTATAAGTAGCCTACCAAAACGACTATAATTTTCAATATATCGACCTAACCGTTTTACTGCCACGTACCCAAATCTTCAGATAACATAACCTTAGGTTTTTTGCGTCAATAAACGCAGGAATAGTTTGAAACTATGTGATTTATATTGGTCGTAAAGAAAAAGGGGGACGTGCCAACCGGGGATGGTTACCGTGTTATAGATACGTGTGAATATGGTGTAGGATTTGATTCAGGTTGTGAACTTTATGGTCGACAAAATACGAGATTAGATTAGACGGAGCGCGTAGAACTAGCGAATGAAGGCAGAAAAAGGAATACAAAACGGCAAATGAGTACCTAATAGGCGCCCGCAGTTTTTGAAGTAAAATTCTTTATGCACTCTTGACTTGGGGAGTAAGCTAGTTGACTTGTGGGGTAAGCTGGTTGACTTGGGGAGTGAGCTGGTTGACTTGGGAAATAATTCACCAGGAATGCGTTACGAAAACTGTTACGAAAACTGTGATCGGGCGAGGCGAACGGACGCTTGACTTGGAGAGTAATCTGGTGAATGCGTTACGTTACGGTGAAATAGTATTGAGGGAGATATAAGTTAGTAGTCGTGTGGTCTAAAGCACACTCGTTTTATTTTTGAAGTAAAACTTCTTTAGGCACTCTTGACTTGGGGAGAAAGCTGGTGAATGCGTTACGGAGTTACGAAAAGTGAGACGAACGGAAGGGGTAGTGGGGGACGCGGGGAATGAGGCGCGCGCGACGGTAGGTCCTTTCCTTTGTGCTCATTGAAATAGTATTGAGGGAGATATGTTAGTGAAGTTTTACTTCAGTCGTGTGGTCTAAAGCACACTCGTTTTTTTTTATAGTATAGAATGGCAAAACGAGCTAAAGACCCACCTGATGTTAAGCGGTTACCTTTGCCCATAACAACTGCAATACCACCTAGGCTGTTGCCCAAATGGTACCGCAAGTCGGTTCGCCAAACTGAGACATGAAGATGGAAAGTCTCATGTGATTGTAATTTCACCGGCACCCGTACCCTTCAGACCAAAACACAGCAATGCAAGCATCACTGTTTGGCGGAGAAGTAGGTACGGTGGTAGAACTTCCCCGGCCGAGCTGTTTCATAAAGGAGCTCTACTACTAGGTACTAGAGTAGTACTACCGCAGTGATCGCGAGACGCAGTTGGGAGCGTCAATCTTATTCTTTTAGTTTGAGGATGACGTACGCTCCAGATAGTGACCCGCGAACACTGTGGGCGGAATAGTAGTTACTCCTTTGCCATTTTGTTTTTCTTTTTCTGGCTTCATTCGCTAGTTCTACGCGCTCTGTCTATTTTATTCTTTTGGTCTGAGGATTAGATCTTAAGCGTTGGTTGGCAGGACTAGATGCCAAAGTTTATTGCTCCGAGTCTGCTGCCAAAGATTTTGTGATGCATTATTATAAAGACATACGATGGATAGTTCTGATCTTCTTCCTCTTTTTGGGTTAATGGTTCCCTACAGTTTTAGTTTTTAGATGGTTCTTGACGAGATAGTGGACTGTATTCTTCTCTCCGTAGCCTGCATTAGGTTCTTCTGGTATTAGGTGAGGCACAGCAGGTAAGCAAGTACTTGCATGCTTCACGTATGCTTTGCACGGGTGGACATCGACACAGGCCTAGCCAACCTGGCTAAATTAGTTTTAATTCTAATAAAGCAGGATTCTGTAGTTAACTTACTAAGGTTTGTGAAAATTTAATCTTAATTAACAACAAACAGTGATGGTTGTATTGCTGTGTTCCGGTTTGAAAGGTGCTGGTGCCGGTGTAATTACAATCACATGAGACTTTCCATCTTCATGTCTCAGTTTGGCGAACGCCACTTGCAGTATCATTTCGATAACAGCCTAGGTGGTATTGCAGTTGTTGTAACTGTAATTTTAGCTCGTTTTGCCATCATATGCTATAAAAAGGCAGTCTCTATCAGATACGGGCATCTTATAGTTCACAGGTTAAAATTAGCTTGAAACTCTAGCATATAATATTACCAAATATAAGTTCATTATGATTCGCTTCTACGTGTTAATACTAATATAAATTAATTAATTGAAGGTTCTCTAATGACAGACAATAGACATAAATCTATTGTTTCGCCACAGCCGATGATCTTGCGCCCTTTGATGAGTAATACTGATAATACTTGTAATGTTGTACCTATTGTTTCAATGCAACTATGATTAACAAATGAAACAAGAGAACAATCAAGTTGATTGTGTGCTTTAATACTAGTAATAGATAACTTTAAAACAATTGAACGAGCTACAAAGAAACAAAATAGGTTTTGACTTTGATTTATCATCTAAAGTGGTTTGATTCACAATCAAAGTTGTTGTTTTAAGAAGTGATTAACGTTGAAATAAAATATATATTTCAAAGAAATGAGCTATTCTATTTCAGATTGATATTGCCTAGAATTAATAGAAGCTTTGATGTTTGGACATGATAGATTGATTGATCGTTTTAATACATAGCTTCTACACTCAAGCGGTCAGAAAATTTCAATCACAAGTACTCGGTCTGGTACTTGGTCACAAGATCAACCCAAGCCACGGCACAGTTAGACCGAAAGGCTGATTGATTTAAACATGTTGGAAAGAGAAAACCTGATTTCATTCGACAATAACATCTCTCTCTATCGTGTCGCCGTGAGCTATACAATGAAAATGTAACTTAAGCCTTGAAGAAAAGAAAAAGTTTGTTTGTTTTTGTTTTTTTTTTTTTTTTTTTTTTTATTTGTTTGTTTGTTTGTTTTTTTTGTTTGTTTGTTTTTGTTTGTTTTTTTTCAGTTTGCTGTTAGAAAACTCAGTTCTGAGTTAAGCTCGCCGATGTACATAAACTTTCCTACTGTAATATAAATGTATATCTGTGTGTACAATACAGAATAAGAATGAATAAGAAAGAAAAGAATTGACATTGAGCACGTTGGCATCAGATTTAACTACTAACGGCGAAAATTAATATCCAATCTATCCACGATTTGCCCTACTAGAGATAGGAATTTGACATAAGCTCCATACAAAATATGTCAAATTTCTATCTCTAGTAGGGTAAATCGTGGATAGATTGGATATTAATTTTGGCCGTAAGAGTGCGGCGCACTATCTTTTGAACATCTTCATTTCTGGACGCTCTTTCGATGCACGCCAAATATTCAGTCATAAGGAAGAGGAACACTCGAGTCTCGGGAGAGGAGTGTACCACGCTGGCACACAGCCCAGATAGGGCTTTACAGTGCATCCCTTGCTGCTATAGACTGACTCACCCCTTGGCGATCGAGGGCGCTGATACTGAGGGAATTCGAGGTGTCCACTGGAGAGGACAGAACCACGAGCAGGTCACGTGTTGCTGTGGGATGAACAGTATTGTTTTCTCAAGACGTGCCAAAAGCATAGCACAGTCCGCGGGAGTACCCGGAGCTTCTCCGTTTTCTGCTGAGGACAGCCATTATGTGGTTTTACCCGGTAGGAGTCTGACATACCCCTCTGCTTTCCCCAGACGAAGAGTTCAATTCAATTCAATTCAAGTGTTTTTTATTTCAAATAAACCTAATTACAAGCACTTTTGAAACGTCAAATGGTTAAAAATTGTGGTTCCTATGGAGAAGAATCGGCAAGAAACTCCATGGAGTACCTATTTACCGATTTCCATGAGGAGTGCATGAAGCTCAACTAAGGTTGATTTACTCAAGCTGACGCAATCTTACACTACACAATATTTATTCACTGAAGCCTTAACTAAAATTTAATGCCTCCACAAAGCCAGCCTTAATCACAGCTGCTATAAAACATAGTTTATCTGGCCCGCAACGTTACCTGGATTTACGTCGTAAATTCCAGTTAGGACCATATATGACAACGTTATGAAACTATCGTGGCGATATTTGCAGTTACGATGTTATACCGCTGTTCATTAGATTCTTATGGGGCGTTTATTTTTCTTCACCACGAGGGAAAATTTAATCAAGACTTTAGAGAAATGAAAAATATCTCGCTATACGTAATGAGTTGAAGAGTTTAGGAATTCTGAACTAATGGTCGTTGTGGCAATGCCTGGGGGGGGCTATGTCCAGCACTGGACGTCTGTCGGCTGAAATGATGATGCTGATGATGAACTAACCATAATCGTTATTGGTATATTACTTTTATTTAGTTATAACCTAGGTTAAAAAACTTTTTTGTGGCATTGTTTACAGTCTTAAATAGAACCGATATGGGCTTTTTATACACTTATACTATGGCGTTAATGTGTTGTGACGTCTGTGGTCAGTAGTTTTGTGTCTATCTAGTAAACAATTTTAAAAGGCTCATAACCACAGAGTACATTGTAATATACTGAAATAAAGACCAATCTTCAACCACAAAACAGGTAACCGATTACTAGCGCCATCTGATACTTTTAGTGCGATACTAATGTTAGTACATCATCTGAACTAAAAATTAAAAATGCAAAAAGAGAAGCATTTCTTGAGTACCGAACCCACGTCCTGCGAATATAAACCTGACCGCAAGATCGTACTGCTACCAAGACTTACTTCTGACTTGCGAATTTTAGCACTATAATCAACCAATAAAAAATCAATAAAAGTAGAATACTTTATTATTCAAAAAACAACAAAAATTGCTCTGAAATAGATACTTATTTAATAATGTAATATTTGGTGAAAAATCAGTACAATTATCTCGTGAAATGAAATCTTAATCTCTTCGGAGCAATTATCCAATATGGGGTCATGTAGCGATATCTATCGAATATTGAATAAACTATTACAATATCTCGTTTCTTAAATTTGTAAATCCTGCCATCTATTACTTTTAGTCCGTAACAGTAACAAATATAATGCTACTAAATTAAAAACCACCATCTTACCTGTTATCTACAAGCATTCGAAGTACTACGTTTTTTGCAGCGTTGTAAAACCTGTTGTACCCGATTAAGTTGTTCTAAGATTGAGCACCCTGCTCATAACTTGGGCATTAATAAAAATAGCCTATTCCGGCTTCGCCTTCGATTAATCAGTATATAGTTTGACGCTATCGCACATCCCTTGGGAACTATTAATTTTCCCGGATAAAAAGTATTACATAATAATATGCTAATCCGGGTTATTGTTTATTTTTGTGCCAAATTTCATCCAAATCCGACAAGCAAACATCCATAGTTTCGCATTTATAATATTAGTAGGATAACTAAGGAAAGAGTCGTGAAACATAAGTTTATTTTATAATAAACCTTCAATATTATGTCAGTAGGTACCTATAATCCAATAATAAACATTTTTTTTTTCAAATAAAAGAAAATTATACGTTCGTAAAATATACTTACGTCATAGGAAACGTTCTATTCTTGGCTTAGATCATTTCGCAGTGACAGTACGAATGGAGTCTAACTTACGAACAAGACAGAAGTCTGTTAAACTTGGAAACACCGACACTCGCGTGTGTTGCTCACTTTATGCCGTTGAGGGATGTGTAACGTATTTAGATTAAGACACGCACCCCAAACTAACTGTGTCTGTTCGAAGACAAAGTTATGGGCCCAAAGTGTAAGGCTCTAAATAGATCTCGGAATATTGAGTATCTAGAAAATTCAGAGAGTAATAATAGGGAAGGTAACAAGATTTTTTTATTCGTTTTTATTAGAAAACTCGAAAGTGTTGTATGAAAAATAAACATCAGTGAAAAACCCAATAAAATATTCAATAAGATGTCCAAGTTATAAGCAATTTAAATTCGTTCATTAGACAGATACAGCACTATCAAAGTACGACGCCATTGTTCAAAACTATCATAGAAACTTGACATCTTATAAACTTTTTATTATTAGCTTGTATTTCTCAAGACTGGATGCTGGCAGTATAAACAAGTTGCCATTAAAAAAAATATACTTGACATCTCTCTGTACAATGTCCGTTTAGCACGACAAGGACAGAAAAAGCCCTCTCCAAAAACTTAAAAAGAAAGAAAAAAAAAAAGAAAAATTATTTATTGCCACAACAAGACGACATGCGGTAGGTGCACATAAAAAATACTTAATTAGGTACATTTCTTGAATCATTTTATCAATGTATGATACCTACTTTGCATGTCGTAGCTGCGGCAAAGTGGTCAACACTCAGCATGATGCTGTGTTGTAACGTGAGTCACAACACAGCGCTGATTTTCAGTGTCAATATATATCAATGTATATCTTTAATTTTTTCATGGTTTTTCTTATTATTTTCACAAATGTTGTCGTTTCTGTATCTTCTTTTAAATAACATAACATTTTTGGTATTTTTAACAGTAGTCAACTACCGGATTATACTAAAATTATTAATCTTTATAATACGATTCTGCGATATAATACGAAAGTACTACCACCGTACCTACTTCTGCCACTAAACAGTGATGCTTACGTTGCAGTGTTCCGGTGTGAAAAGTACGTGTGCCGGTGTAATTACAATGACATGAGACTTTCCACCTTCATATCTTAGTTTGGCGAAACGACTTGCGGTACCATTTAGGCAACAACCTAGGTGGTATTGCAGTTGTAACAAGCAAAGGTAACCACTTTTTAGGGTTCCGAAGTCCTACAAGGAACCCTTATAGTTTCGTCATGTCCGTCCGTCTGTCCGTCTGTCCGTCTGTCCGTCTGTCCGTCTGTCCTAATCCTTTACAGCTTAATAACTTCTACAGTTATAAACATAAGTTAATGAAATTTTGTTAAAAAATAGTCTACATATAGATCACAATTTTAAAAGAATAAAAAAATAGTTTTTACGTATTTTAGGGGTGGCGTCCATATATGTGAAATGGGGATGGAAATTTTTTTTTCACTGCACCCCCTCGTGTGGGGTATCATTGAGTAGGTCTACTAAAATGAAGGTAATGTTTCATACATCACTTTTTTATCAGGTGTACCATCTGCGAAATATAGCCCGCCAAAGTGGCTTGCAATGTGTCCCTCCCCCTGCCATTTCTAAACTATGCAACGTAGAAACTTATAATCTTTCACATTGATAGACCTTTGTGAAAACTCTCTTTTAAAATTATTTCAAGTATAATGTGATTATAATTTTTTGAGTTATAGACAGAAAACTGAAAAATACTTAAAACGTCCTAGTTCAAAGGTCATTGACCTTAGAGAAAAATTATCATAGCAAATAATGCTCCTTTAGCTACTTTCTATTTGAAAAAATCACAAAAAGTAACTTTGACGTGACAGACTTCTTAAATTTGGCTTCTTGAATTTATCTACTCCTTTAGCTACTTTCTTTTTTAAGGGGCTCGTGGTTAAGTAGCAAGCGTGTGGATTGTACGAACTGCAAGGTTAAGCTGCACTAGCCGCGGTCAGTCTGTGGATGTGTGACCGTTTAGTTACATATCGAGACCCCTTCGTGCCTCAGAGAGCACGTAAAGCCGTCGGTCCTGCGCCTGATCTCTCTCCGGTCGTGTCGAATTGCCGTCCCATCGGATTATGAGAGTGAGGGAAAAGAGAGTGCACCTGTGTTTGCGCACACACTTGTGCACTATAATATGTCCCGCACAGATGGCCATAGTAGTATAGTCTCCATTGAGATTGGCCGCCGTGACCGAAATTCGGCCGGGAGGACATTATTATTATTTGAAAAAATCACAAAAAGTAACTTTGACATGACAGACTTCTTAAATTTGGCTTCTTGAATTTATCGCTAGATGGCGCTACTAAACACACGCTCTGAGTCGCGAATGCTGCCGATTATTGCAAAAACTAAAATAGCCATGATTAATATTCGATTTGATTCGTTTGTAATTACACCTACTTAAGGAACCCTATAATACTGAGCATGGCCCGACATGCTCTTGGCCAGTTTTTATATATATTATAGGATGGCGAAACGAGCTAAAGGCCCACCTGATGTTAAGCGGTTACCTTTGCCCATAACAACTTCAATACCACCTAGGCTGTTGCCTAAATGGTACTGCAAGTCGTTTCGCCAAACTGAGACATGAAGACGGAAAATCCTCAAGTGATTGTAATTTCACTGGTACCCGTACACTTCAGACCGAAACACAGCAATGCAAGCATCACTATTTCGCGGAGAAGTAGGTACGGTGGTAGTTCTTCCCTGGACGAGCTCTTTCACAAAGGAGCTCTACTACTTCTAAACTTAACATTAGATGGGTCTTTATCTCGTTTTGCCAACCTTTTATAAAAAAAACTGCTCATCTTCATGATGTGCAAGTAGATGTGTATACAGGATGTTACAAAAACTCAACGTCAAGCCAGAAACAGAAAATACCTAAGAATAGATAGATGAGGAAAAAAACAATTATCTTTAGGTATTAAAAAAAAAAAAAAACGCTTTTGTTTTTATTTCGAGTTGTGACCAATACCAGGGTTAAGCAGGAATTGCTAAACAAGCATGGTTATAAATCTAACGAATCAAAACTGCCTTGTTGGTGTAATGGTTGCAAGCGCGACTGCTGAGCGTGGGGTCCTGGGTTCGATTCCCGGGTTGGGCACAGTGTTATTGGATTTTTTCATAAGGAAATTCTCAGTAGCAGCCAGGAATCTGGATTTGTGCCTGGTTAATGGCCTAATACATGGATCTTATAATATAACTGGTGAAATGTGGGTGTATACTACACCTCTGCCTACCCCTTCGAGAAAATACAAGCTTGATGTTATATTTGTGTACAGAAGCCCTAGCACGAACGATTTTGACGTATCTAAACGTTAATGTAAGCTTTTTTTAAATAAAAAATACAACAGTTCAAATTTTTTCCTGTTTTTTTTCATTCCATAATTGAAATCGTTAGTTCTATTACATTTTGATTAAATTGTATGCATAATGCGCACTTTTTATCATACAGAGATATGGCTAAAATCTCCAAGTCACAATATTGACAGTTTCGGTGGACAAAACCGTGACGCGAACACTTCTCGATAACTGGAATTCCACAAAAGTAAAAATAGTAAATTACATTAATATTTAAACATTCAAAAACGAAAATCTTATTTGATCTTGAAGGCATCATGAAAATCCTATAACGCTACAAAAGAGAATTCAGTGATAAATAAATTTCCCTGTAGATGTTTCCGTGGAATTAATGATTCGCGACTGGGGAAATCAACGGATAATATTATAGTGACATGGTGCCTTCGAGAATCGACACAGCGGCTGATTGAATATGAACTATTTTTGGAACGCTTTTATATTCCATGTGTGAAAAAGTAAAAAGGTCTTTGAAATTTACGAAGGCTATACGAAGAGCCTTGTAGAATGATTAAATAAAGTCTCTGAACACAGGAATAGACCAGGCGAAAACATCCATTTTGATAGCTTAATTTCAGGTTAATAGTTAAGAAGAAATAAATGAAAATAAGTAGGTTTGTCGGGGATGAGATATAGGGGCTGGTAAAGTTTTAAGAATAGTTCGATGGACCTGCTAAGTGTTTTAGATTTCCAAGTGTGGAGTAACCTACTCTGGTTTCCGATCTTTGCTAGGGTACACAGGGTAAAAGAAATGAATACCACCAACTTTTCACTTCAACCTTCCACAAGTCCGTGTGGTGCCGGACGTAAAAAATTGCACCACCCTATCCTTCTCATGGGTGTCGTAAAAGGCGACTAAGGGATTCACCAGAGGATGGGTAGCAGCGTCCTCTGAGTATTTAACCAAACAACTGCGATCGCCAACCCGCCTGTCAAGCGTGGCGATTATAGCATATCCCCCAAACATGACCGGCCGGTGTGGCGATGCTTTAGGGGAGGCCAATGTCCAACAGTGGACGTCTTTCGGCTGAAATGAACCTTTCACTCCCATGCAGTCGCTCTTGGCGCAGATCAGCTCAGCACCGCCGAATGTTCCAGCCCAATGAAAGTGATTGGGTAAACAGCCACACCATACTTGGTCACAGTAGTTTTTGAGAACGTCTCAGTACACCAGATAGTTTATAAGTATGTGAGTTAAATCGCGTGAAATCCGAAGACATTTGCGAGGAGCGCGACACGATCACGTATACATCAATCGGCGGCCACGATCCAACTGGTTCACTGCGACGGCGCAAGGGGCGCGGCGAGCACTGGCGCCGCCGATCTGCAGCTTCCAAACGAGGGTAGTCGTGAAAAAGTTAACGGTACACAATTCCTTCTACCTCACATTTTTATTTAAGTAAAGATCGAACAAGGTGTAAGTGATATTCGGACACAAAAAATAGCACCACCCCATCTCTTCTCGTGGGTGTCGTAAAAGGCGACTATGGGGTTCTCTGAGTATTTATCCAACCAACTGCGATCGCCAACCCGCTTGCTAAGCTTGGCGATTACGGCATATCCCCCCCTTTTGGAGGAGGCCAATCTCCAGCAGTGAACGTCCTTCGGCTGAAATTATGATAACGATGAAGTGATATTTAACAACCTCTAGGCGGTTTTGTAAATTTTCCTTTTGATACCTTGTATTACAAATATTGTTATTAGTTATTTATTTATTTTATTTATCTTTGCTACGTGACAAACTGATAGCGTGATTCAAGATTTGTGACATCATCATCATTCATCTATAAAATTACTTGATAGGTTTTCGCGACGACTACACTTTATAATTAAACAAGTTTAACCGGATTACATCGCGTATATTATCATCTTACGTTTGTCATATTAGTCTTCCTGCGACCACGAACGCTACAAAGCATTCGAAACGTTAGGAAAACCAATTTAAATAATATACGCGATGTAATCCGGTTAAACTTGTTTTATTATAATGTCATCTAATACGTCCTTAGTTGTCCGCATGTAGCGCTAGATGTCGCTACAAACTTAGTACACTCCATTCTTGAAAAAAATCTTCTCCAAAGTTGTACTTCATCACCCAGTACTCTATTTTTATCGTATTCCACCAGATTCATAATGTCTTAAACGTATTTCCTTTTATCTTTAATCTGATTTGTTTTCCTTAATCTCCTCAGTGAAAATAACAAATTACCTAATGCAAATACTTTATCTAAACCAGTAACAGTATTCCTATCATGTCTGGTGACGTCATTCTAAATGTTTTTACTCTACGCCTCGGTGAGCCATCGGATGAGTTTGACTGAGATGAATTTAAAACACCAACAAGTTATACGGGAAGAATGTTAATAAGCTGATATTTTACCTACAGATTTAGGAATTAGACTTATAAATTAATAGTAGGTTCATCATCATCATCCTTCTGCCCTTAACCCAATTTATTTGGGGTCGGCGCAGCATGTATTTTTCTTCCATAGATCTCTATCAGCCGTCATCTCCGTGTTCACTTTCTTTCTATTCTTCTTCTTCTATCGTGTCGACATGAGCTACATAATGATAATAGCTCATGCCGTGGGGAAAAGATTAGCCAGTCAGCAGGTTGGTACCGGGGCTGACTGCCCAGGGTGCGCCGGACGATCAATTAAATATCGTCACTCATGGAGGCTCTTCATATCATCTTTCACACAATCCATCCATGTTTTCTTCAGCCTGCCTCTTATAGCCATCAACATTCATACTTAAAACTTTCCTCGTAAATAGTGGATAAGAGTGGCTTAATACCATATCAAAAATACATATAGTTAGACAGCTTACTTATCTATCAAATCAAATCATTGGAAATAAGGTTGACCATTTAAAAGTAAAAAAAGTTTTTTGATTAGGAAGTAGCCAAAATGAGATGCAGAAGACAATTATATTACAAAATTACAATTGACTGCAGTTATACGTACAGTCAACTGCTTGACAGTGGAAACACTTGAATTAGAAAACCACCCTTACTACTTACGAAATAGAGACCCTGTCAATGTTAAACTTTTACGACTGATGTCCGGTTGACCGAACCTACCTACCGTAAAACAACTAACATTATTATTTAGATCGTAAGTAACCAGAATCATAATTATTTAATTTTATTCAAATAAACGATTACTTAGTATTGAACCCTTCTTATAATAAAGTCTAATACGACGACCTCTGTGGTCTAGTGGTTCGAGTATCGGACTGCTGATCACGAGGTCGTGGGTTCGATTCCCACAGAACACAAATATTTGTGTGATGTGACATGAGTGTTTGTGTTGGTCTGGGTGTTTCTTATGTATTATAAGTATGTATTTACAAAAAAAAGTATATAAGTATTATATCCATTGTCTAGTACCCATAGCACAAGCTCTGCTTAGTTTGGGACTAGATGACGCTGTGTAAAAATGTCCCAAAAATATTTATTTATTTTTATTTTTATTTAATATTAGCACAAAAATATGTAGCAGATGTTGGCAACAATGATTCGAGGTAATCTGAAAACCAGGAAAAACATAAAACAGGTATTGAACTATCCCACTGATTGATTACTCTTGAATGACGCACCCCAATGATTAATCAATCAGAAATCACCTTGATTTATTACAGGAAGTAGGTACTGTCAATCACGGCCATCCATCCGCCTTTTAGCATCCTCGTAATCCAGATTCCTTAATTGACTCCTTTAATTTGCATGAGACGAACAGCAGCTGGTATCACCGTATTTATCATCATGATTGCGTAATTGAGGGGCTCATGGCTTATTAGAGACCGCGCGGATTGTAGGATCTAGGAGATTAAGCTACACTTGCCGCGGTCATTCCGTGGATAGGTGACCATTTCGTTGCACATCGAGACCCCTCCGTGCCTCGGAGAACACGTTTAGCTGTCGGTCCCGGTTGTCGTACGAATATCTATGTTAGTCGTTACGGGTAGGCAGAATCTCGAAAGTCTGACTACTGGTCTAACTTCTGAATGTCAGTCTTCTTCTTCTTCTTCGTGTCGACGGTATAAAAAATTTACTGATAGTGGCACAGTAATCACACGCTGCTGGCCCAGAAATTTGCTACGTCTTGTGCGTTGTCTGTGGCATTGATAAGGTCACTCAATGTGCAAGTGCTTGGACACAAGGAGCAGCATAGCAAGTGTGACATTGTTTGAGGATCAATGCCACACATGCAGGCTGTAGCTGTTTGGTCTATATAGCCCTACTTGCTCATGTTAAGCCTGCATCTGCCTACCTGGGTCCGCAATCGGTTTAGGGACTTCCATGTAGGCCAGGGGAGTTTATACCCTACAGGAAGTCTCTCACTGGGTTGGATGTAGTGTGAAGGTGGAGGTAATTTTTCCAGCCACAGTTTTCGACGAGCCTCAGCTGGAGAACCTTGTAGAGCCTCTGTTGATTTAAGGAAACTGTGGCGGCTCTTTAGGCGTTGTGTTGGTAGCAGGGCACCAAAGAGAGGGTGCCTTGTGTCTGACTCCTACTTTTCTTTCTCCACTGCACACGCTACGTCCCTTCGGACCATTGGCTATCCAGTGACTGGGTTGCGGGGGTCTGATGGCAGTAGCTCCGTGTAAATGTTCATCCAGTGATATTAAGACTGGAAGCTGACCTCAACATAGTTGGAAAAAGGCGAGGAGGGTGATGATTACGTTATCCTGGGTTAATCAATATAGTGAACGTTTTCATTATTATTTTTTTACCAGAGGTCGTGGGTTCTTGTCCCACAGGACACAAATATTTGTGTTATTAACGTAAGTGTTTGTGTTGGTCCGGGTGTTTCTTGTGTATTATAAGTATGTAGTTACAAAAAAAGTATATAAATATTATATCCATTGTTTAGTACCCATAGTACAAGCTCTGCTAAGTTTGGGACTAGATGGTGCTGTTTTTTTTTTATAGTATAGGATGGCGAAACGAGCTTAAGGCCCACCTGATGTTAAGCGGTTACCTTTGCCCATGACAACTTCAATACCACCTAGGCTGTTGCTTAAATGGTACCGCAAGTCGGTTCGCCAAACTGAGACATGAAGATGGTCTCATGCGATTGTTATTGCTGTGTTAAAATAACCCAAATATTTATTTCATTTTATCTATCTTCAAGGTTCGAGTGAATAGGTTTTGCTGGGCAAGCGTGCACTATTTAGCATCATCATCATCATCATTTCAGCCGAAAGACGTCCACTGCTGGACATAGGCCTCCCCCAAGCATCCCCACAACGACATATTGAGCATATTCAGTTGAATTTAGTTTATTTTAGTTTGAATTATTGTAGTTACAATCACAATTTATTCAACCAGAATTCTTCAAACCTCTTTCCTAACAAAAACAATATCATCACCGTCCAATCAATTCCCAACTCAGCACATTTTGATATCCATCTGTTCTACCCAGCTTCTTGCGGGTCCCACCCAAATGAATACAAAACAGTACACCGCAATGACGTCAGATGATTGATGACGAAACGGATTGAAATCTTGAATATTGAAATGGTAATGGTGTGTGACGTATAAGGAGTTTGTGTGGGAGGTAGAAATTGTGAGGTTGTTTTCTTTGACCAAATATCATGTATGAAGGTATACATTTCTATAACAAACTACCTAAGGACATAAAAGAAATCAAATCGTTTAACATTTACAAAGAATCATTAAAAAATCATACACTAAAAGATATCTCCCTACTTTCTGAATAAAAATAAAATGTATGATATAAATTTTACACAAAATAAGTAGGTACATATAATAAAATAAAAAAGTTATAATAAAAATCCCTACATTAATTAATACCTTTTCTATTCAATAAACACATCCATGTAATGTAACAAATTCATAAAAAAATAATATACACGCCATATAAATTATGTTGTTTCGCTTATTGGCTCCACACACAGACCAGTAAGCCTCTAGATGCCGATTAGCCGGGTACCCCCGGGGCGAACATTTGAGCTGACCAAACAACGCGCCGTCTACCCCCTGGTCCCCGCCAACATTTTTCGACTGTGTTCTCATGCAAAACTTTGTTTATGTGGCGTCTTGAGGCTTACTGGTCTGTGTCCTTTAATTAAAAGGACACACACATGCATTTCGAACCGCGCTCACCGCTCTCAGTACAAATGTCGCAGTATGCATCGTCCAGTAAGCATCGTGACAGATAATATCCTTCAGGTACATGTGTGTGCGTGAGCGCTGGTTTGTACAATGAGGAGCACGGTTTTGTTGCCTTCACTATGACTGTTCACAGCACTTCGTGTACATTTTTTACTATGTCTGTGGCTAGAGACAGAAATTTGATATAATCTCCATACAATTTGACGACGTCTGTGGTCTAATGGTTCGAGTGTCGGTCTGTTGATCGTGAGGTCGTGGATTCGATTCCCACAGGACACAAATATAATGTGTGATGAACATAAGTGTTTGTGTTGGTCTGGGTATTTCTTATGTATATTATAAGTATATATTTACAAAAAAAAAGTATATAAGTATTATATTCATTGTCTAGCTCCCATAGTACAAGCTCTGCTTAGTTTGGGACTAGATGGTGCTGTGTAAAAATGTCCTAAAATATTTCTTTATTTATCTAATTATTACTACATTTTTTAAATTTTTGGTTCTAATTTTGTGCGACATTCTCGACGCAATTTTTTTTTTACGTCTTACACGTAATGTCAAATTTCTATACCAAGGAAACGAATTGAGAACCTCGTCCTGTTAGAAGCCGGTTAAAAATAAAATAAAAAAGTGCAAAAAAAAAAACAATACAAAATCTTGTCACTACCAAAAACACTCAATTTACTAAATAAAGACCCTGTTTCAAAGTACATAGAAACGTCAATAATAAACGTTTGATAAAATCGATAGGTAAAAACACCCAACTTTTAGCTTGACTAGGTAAAAACTGACAAGGTCAGCCCTCACAGATTTCCTTAACTTTTGCCTCGTTTCCAAGAAATCTGAGAAAACAAAATAATAGTGAAATGTAAGGCTCGTTAAAAAGTACTTACGTTTCGTTTTTTTTTTTTTTTCTACGAAATGGGCAGATTTCCAGGGCACGTCAAAAACACGTATGAACGTTTTTTGGGCTAGCAAGTCATTTATAAGTACTTACATTCTTTAGACTGTTTGTGTTTTATTTAGGTCACATTCAACATTATTTTACTTCAAGTTTATATCTTAGTGCTGTACAAATTAATCTTTCGAATTGACATCGATGTGATACCGCAACTGAACATTTGAACAATTCGGAGATCGGTTACAAAAATTCCTCGCTATAGTCATTTCACAGTGCTTGTAATGAAATGCAAAGTAATATAATATAGGTCCTTAAGGCTAGGCTCCCAAAATGAGGTGACTGCTTGATGAATGTCAAATTTAGATGTATGTTTTTTTGAACCTTTATCTATCGTTTGACTAGACAGTTGCATAATTGGTTGATTTTTGTTCGATGCTTTTATTTTTTCAAAATCATGCATTTTTAGAGATTATTCGAATATTTCTCCTTCATAATTTAAGTGAAGTATATACAATTTAAGCAGATAGGAAGATAATAAAGTTCATTAAATACTGGTTTAAGGAAATTTGTATAAATTGTTTAGTATCCTTGTAATAAAACGAAAACTGTTTTGAGACTTAAGTCATTTACTTCCGTGTTAAAAAGCGCGCGAATGATTTTCTCGAAAATGAGTTCTGTTTTGGGAGCGTCCTCTTAAACGTATTGAAATAGCGAAATCGATTTTTTTTTTTTTTTTTAGTAATTTATTTGTTAAAGTTGCACGAGATACATGAAAAAATTTGCAGGTAAATTAGTTAAGTACTTAAACAGTAAACTAGTTAAACGGTAGAGTACAGAGCATGAGTTTTTTAACTAATAAATAAATGAATATTTTGGGACATTTTTACACAGCACCATCAAGCCTCAAACTAAGCAGAGCTTGTACTATGGGTATTCTGTTAGACTAGAAATTAAACTAAGTCAAAACTACTTAAAATTGATGTTTAATAATAATACAGGAAAATCACACTGAACAATTTTTATACGTCACAACTCTGAAGCTCTGCCGAACGCAAGTGTCGAACCCTCGACCTGACATGCGATTCAAGATTCAGAGGAATATCGGTTTAAATCAACCATTTTCTTTCCATCAAAATTTCAATCAATCAATCAAAATGTTTATTTGTATACACAGGTAATTTTGGTGTTAGGTACATTATAGGTAAAGACATTGAGTGGAGACCGCGAATCGGCAAACGCAGCGTAGGGCGCCCCCCGCCACGTGGACCGACGACCTGAAGAACGTGGCTGGGGTGGACTGGATGCGGAAGGCAGAGGACCGAGTGTTGTGGCGTAACTTGGGAGAGGCCAGCAGTGGACTCCGATAGGCTGAGTTGATGACATTATAGGTAGTCTCTCTGTGTGCTGCCACAGGTGGCATACAAATATTAGTACTCAATTAATTAATTATGTATTAATTTATTTATTCTACTGATGTATTCTACTTCCTACTAATATTATTAATAGGAAGTTTAATTTTTGTCCTTAAGGTGAATGCTACAGGGTAGCCCGCGAAATTCAAAATTTCTTGCGTTTTTTGCAAATTGTAGCTCTATTTTGCATTGCATATCGGATGAAATATGATTTGCGGCTGTAATAATAATATATCTACTGAATATTACTCATAAACAATATAAACCTAGCTCTATAAGCTGTACAAGCTCGATAATATAATTTTCCATCAAACTATCGACTTTCGAGCTTGTACAGCTTATAAAGCTAGGTTTCTAGTTTTTGTGAGTATTATTCACTAGATATATTGTTATTATTATCGCAAATTACATTTCGGCTGATATTTAACGCGAAATAGAGCTTCAATTTGCAAAAAACGCAAGATATTTTGAATTTCGCGGGTTACCCTGTAGCATTCACCTTAAATCACTCTAAATCAGCGTAACTCATTTAGATGAAATTTTTCACTTAGATAGACCATGTCCTGCACTATCACATAGGATATTTTTATCGACATATCACGGGAGCGAAGCCGCGGGCATCAGCTAGTTGTCAATAATATACACATAACTTACGTTCTAAAATCCCTATACTTATGTTCTTTTTAGACCTGTAACACTTTTTTTTTGCCATGGGGAAAAAAAAAGTGACGCACTCCGCCCGAGGAAGGCGAAGCTAATGTCGAACTCTTACCGACTAAAACCACCACGGTGTTCCTTCAACTACCTTGGCCGGGGGCATGGGAATCCTCTGTATTCGCACAACCACACTCGACAGGTCGCGGTCCACCACAAGCAGGCAAGCCCCTACCGCCCGTGCGGTCTAACGTCGGCCGCACCCTCCCCGGCAGTGCACACAGAACGCTGCGCGACACCTCACCGGCCCAGCCATGACGCAGCTCACACGTCAATGTCACGGCCACGCCAGCCACGCTTGCCACGCCAGGCACGCCTGCCTCACCAGCCTTGCTAGTCACGCCTGCCTCAGCAACCTCACCAGCTATGGGGGCCACGCCAGCCACGCTAGCCTAGCAAGCCTCGCCAGCCACGCCAGGCAGCAGAATACCCCAAGTCCGCCTCCCACAGGGCCTATCCTCCTGTTATTTTTATAGCGGTTTTCTTCCTAATCCCTCAATCTCTACAGTGCCCTCTGCTAACTTCAGAGGGACACACGGAGTAACACCCCAAAAACCTAACCCTAACCTGACCATGATTTAGAGCTTCCGACCAACCGTTAACAGCAACCCTACAGTGACCTATAAAATTCGTGTCTTATCTGCCATCGCGACAGTATTGTCCCGCGCCGTCAACTTTTCAGGGTTCCGCGTCTAAAATGGAAAGGATGACCTTGTGTGCTGAAGTTGTATAAAATGAAATTACGTCATTTTTTTGCAGGAATTGTTGTCACGCGAATCGCAGAAGACTTTAGAATTTTATACTTGAGTCGAGAGTTTTGTCTGTGTTATGACAAGAATTAGCTTCTCATGAGCATCGGTCCTAAACTTTTTTATACGTTTATGGCTAAAGTATACAATTGAAGACATTGCCGCTACTTTTTGTGACAGTCTCACCACCAAATACTCAAACAACACTTAACTTGGAAGCGTTCTTAAAAGTCGTTCTGTCGATTTAATGCACCTTAGAGTGACAGTGACAGCATGAGACTTAAGACTAGATTAAACCACCTTCTTGTCCATACAAAAAGCGACAACGGTTTTCCACCTCTGAATGTTATGCAGTTTTGTATATATTATATATAGGTATGTTATTTAAAACGTGAGAAACTATGCTTATGTATTATTTTTTTGAAATTTTGCAATGCCTTTGAATTCAAAATCCTTTACGTGGTAGAGAAATAAATGTTTTTATTATTGTTATTCCATTTATTCATTATATTACATATTTTTTTACATTTTTACAAAAAACAAGAAATAAAAACATTTAAAAATATATAAAAACAGTAGCCCACCGGCATCAGGAACAAGGTCCAAGCTACCGGTGGTCAGGGCCTCAGACAGAGGAACTTCCTAACGATACGTGCCGTGTCCAGAAGAACCGCTTTCTGAATCAAGCCCTTGACCCAGCTGCCTAATGAGAGCCTCTGTAGGTGTTGGTCGAGGCTCTTTGCCATTATGCCATTGGCCGTAACGACAATCGGCACGATGACTGCTGAGTCAACATCCCACATGTTGACAAACTCAAGCTCTGCTCTGCCAAGTCAAGATATTTTATTTCTTTATCTTTTTCGGCCTTTACGAGATTCCCGTCATGCGGGTCGATGACATCAACAATTATCGTGCAGCGCTCCGATCGATCTATCATCATTTATTATTGTTATTATTATTATTTCCTTTTTTCATAAATATACCATATAAATTTACATTTTTAAATATTTTTGTATAAAAAAGAAAAAACATTTAAAAATAGTAAGCCCCGGTGGCTTGTGGAACAAGGTCCATAATATTATTATTATCATAAATTTTTACGATTTTTTTGCGTTGAAATTATGAATTTATGACAAATAAAAGTAGTTTTTATAAGAAAAACAAAGATGTTTTGTGAAAAAGCAATATAACACATCACTCAATAAGTTCGTAGGATGACTAATATAACAACAACTTTTAGGCAAAATTTGACTTTATTCATCAACATAAATACTCTTTCAAGAGTGATACATTCATTTCAACGCTTCTCTAATATTTCTATGCCTTTTTACAGAACTATTTATCCAACCCTTCAAAATGCGCTTCAGTTTTGGTGATGACATAATCATAGGAGCCATATCTATTTCCGGCAAGCATATTTTTGAGATTTGCGAACAGGTAATAGTCACTGGGGGCTAAATCTGGAGAATAATAATATGGTGGATACAGAAGCAATTCGAAGTGCAATTTTGCCATCGTTGCGATCGACTTGTGACACGATTCATTGTCTCGGTGAAAGAGAACTTTTTTTCTTCTTGATTTGGCGAAATTTTTTCGCGATTTCTTCTTGATCCTTTTTTCCTTTTCAAGATAGTCGATTAATATTATACCATGCGCATCCAAAATTACGGACGTCATAACGGTCTCAGCCAACTTTTGGGTTTTTGGTCGCTTTCGACGGCTTTTGCCGGTTGCTGTCCACTCAGCTGACTGCCGATTTGACTTGGGAGTGTAATAATGGATCCATGTTTTATTTATTGTTATATATTGCATGAAAAAAAACGTTAATTTTGCCTGAACAGCTCCAAACAGCGCTCTGAATCATCACCACGTTGTTGTTTTTGGTCAACAGTGTGCAAATAAACCAAAAAAATAAACAGCCAATTTATATTTAAAAGTTACTTACGTAACAGTTGTGACCTATATGTACCGGCGACCGGCGGCGTGGGAAGCATCCCTCGGTAGGGTACTTATTTCTGGCGTCATCGTATTTAGCTTTATTTTTAATGATATGAATTTAGTATAATGTATTTATTTTTATTTTATCTGACGTGTATATGTTGGGTTCCCGTCTGTGTCACACTTGGGGGGCCCACTGACAATCAGCGCTGTGTAGTGGCTTGATCTGTTACACAGCAACATGCTGAGTGGGAACCTCATTGTCGCGGCTACGGCGTGCAATTGGCCGGTTGTCTTGAGAACTAACGAAGATATTTTATTTTTATTATGTAATTTTAGGTGCGGTCGACCGTACGTCAGTGGTAACAGTTTGGCTCTGGCGGCGCCTTTATTTCGTAGACAGTAGGGGCGGTTTTCAGACTCGGGTGTTGCCACTGTCATGTGGTCAACTATACTTTTCTTATATTTTGTATCAACTGTCCTTTTTTAATTTTCTACCTATGTGTCTTTTGTTTTTACTTTCTATGTAACCCCAGCTATAAGTTGCCTGCTTGTGTTTATCACTGTGTTTTAAATGTTGCGCGTCGTTAACTGTGACAATAAACTATTTTTCTTTCTTTCTTTCTTTCTTCAAATGCGGTACCCACTTGGAATAGAGCTTCCTCATGGACAAATATTCATGTATGGTTTGAGTTTGAGTTTGATTTTGAGTTCATAATAAAAGCAATAAATCAACGGCCACTTTTCAGTAAATGAAGTTTCACTTAAAGCCACGGGTGGACGAACAACCTAGATCTAAAAATTATACACTTACTAAACTTCTACGAAGCTATCGTGCAAAGTCATCTCCTAACAAAATGGCCTCGAGTAACTCAATCCACATCAACGTCAGAAAAATTACACGAAACGGAACGGAACCCATTTCTCAAACTTGCCAAACTCGGGCGTCGACCTTTTTAAGGTCATTTCAGACGTAACAGCCCATGAACGTGTCTGTGTTATACTAGATACGGGTATGTTATGAGTGTGACGTGGCCATTTTTTTCTTTTTTTTTCATTGCTGTTAAGCTGCAGATTACAAGGCTTAATTGGATCGGTGATCATTGTAGTACGGTCGACCGCAAGTCGGTAGTAACACTTTGACATTAGCAGAATCCGTATTTCGTAAGCAGTAAGGGCGGTTTACGAATTGAAGTGTTACCACTGTCATGCAGTCGACTGTACGTGAAAATGCTGTTTTTGTGAATGAATGATATATTTATTTGCAAGAACATAGGTAACATTGAGTTCGTCTAAAGCTAAAATTGTGTATCACTACATTCGACATTTCAGTCGTGCAAATATTTTGATTTCCAATTAATCGTACATCATTTTTAAAAACAAATCAAAATTTAAATGAAAATTAACATGCAATAAAATAATTTCCATACAATTTTATCAATTTAAAATTATGCGAATCAATAATAAAAAAAATATATACCTACCTATATAAATTTCCATCAATTAAAATGGTGGTGGTGTCATCATTTTAATTGTGTGATGGTTTACTGCTCTTCGTCTGTCGTACAGTTAAATGTAAGTGGTAACACATGAATTACGAAAACCACACTTACTGCTTAAGAAATGAATACGCTGTCAAGATCAAACTGTTACCACTGACGTGCGGTCGACTAATACCACCGCACCAATTTTAAAAGCTGATTATTTTTTCCGCGAATACAAGTTTGGTCCCATAGTAAAAGTTATTCTATGCTATGGCTTGAATGAGCTCTTCAATCTTTCTTAACACAAAACTACACAAACAATAATTTTATAATTATTCTCAATTCCTACCTACAGACACAAATATCCTTGCTTCTAATGAACGTATACCGTTTCCGACGTCCAAAAGACCGGTTCGCTTGGCCGGGAACGATAACGGAGCGGAGCTGGGATTTTTATCTGACAGTCCGACCCTGCGGCGGTTTCTATCTGACTTGATTCACAGAATGTCGATAAAAAAGAAAAAAGCCTCCGGCTCGACCATTCCATCCGCTTCCTTTGCCTCGAAAAAAAAAAGAAAAGTTGACAGGATTCCTTTTATGACTTTGCAAGTCCATAATATTATTATGATTAAAAAATGAAATGCTAAGTAATGCTTTTTGTTTATTTCAGGTAATTATCAACTTTAATGTCAGCTATAAATAAGCACACCGAGCACATCTTCGAAAATACTTGAGGCCGCCATATTAGGTATGCTACTTCAACATAAGTAGACAAAACATGGAAAGAAAGAAAGTTTTTTTTTTTATTACATACGTATATTAAGCTACAGGGCCTTGGTATAACCGTGAAAATTGCAAGATCTACCAGGTTAAGTTGCGCTAGCCGAGGTCAGTCCGTGGATGGGTGACCAGTTATTACACATTGAAACCCCTTCATGCCTCGGAGAGTACGTTAATCTGTCAGTCAATTTATGAATATCTCTGGCAGGTTATCAGAATCCAGAAATTCTGACAACTGGTCTAACTTTCATCATCATAGTCAGCCTATAGTAGCCCACTGCTGCTGCAACATAGGCCTCGCCAATAGCACGTTACTGACTCAATCCTCAGATACTCTTATCCAGCTTCTAACAGCCACCTTCGTACCAACCATAGCTTTGCAGTATTGCTCGTAACTGGGTTGTGGAGGTCTGATGACGTCAGACCATCATCAGGTATCATGATGCAGTCGCTTTGTATAAAATAGAGATATTCAGCCACATCTGAAAAACGGTGGAAAGCTGAGCTGGGCTTTCTGTATAAAGCCGACCCCAACTGACAATAGAGATAAATTTTAATGTTCCGAGTTTCTTGTCACTGTTTAAGATCGGACGACATTGTATAGTCGCCCTCAGTTGGCATAACAGAATCTGTGTCAGAATCCATTATTGAAGTAAAACTTCTTTACGCACGCTTGACTTGGGGAGTAAGCTGATGAATGCGTTACGAAAAGTGAGGCGAACGGAGGGGGTAGTGTGGGAAGGGCGACGGCCGGCCACGACGCAGGCCGGCAGATGTACGCGCGCCGCGCCACCGTTCCTTTGTTCTCATTAAAATATTATTAAGGGAGATATAAGTTAGTGAAGTTTTACTTCAGTCGTGTTTTAACATGCATTGCAGATAAGTGTCCTGCAGCACAGTCATCATGATCATTTCAGCCGAAAAACGTCCACTTCTGGACATAGGCCTCCCCAAACACTTTGGGGGGATATGCTATAATCGCCACGCTTGGCAGGTGGGTTGGCTATTGCAGTTGGTTGTATACTCAGAGAACGCTGCTCCCCATCCTCTGGTGAATCCCTTAGTCGCCTTTTACGACACCCATGAGAAGTGAGAGGGTGGTGCAATTCTTTACGTCTGACAGCACAATACATGTTCCTATATCAGCCATAATGAGACACGAGTGAATAGGTTTTTGCTGGGCACGTGCCATCGTCGACAATCAAAAGCAAGCCCAGTAAGTGTAGAAGCAGTAGAATTAAAAAAAAAATTGGAAAGCAAAAAAGATAATTTGCAGTCATAAAAATACAAGAAAAATTGAAGCAATCAACTCAATTATAATAAAACAAAGTTTAACCGGATTAAATCGCGTATATTATTTAAATTGGTTTCCCTGACGTTTCGAAAGCTTTGCAGCATTTCGTGGTCGCAGGTAGACTAAGATGACAAGCGTCTTTACAAATATTTCTAAAAAAATATTTTAATCTACCGTACAATATTATTAATTAAAATCGTTTCGATGCACGCAGTAATCACTCACAATATCATTATCTTTTACAGTGTTGCATGCTGTTTGGGACTTGATTATTTTTAGGACTGGATTCCAAACAGGTGATAGCTGCCAACCATCTTCTCTATTAAAATTAGGATGTTTTTTAATTTCAATAGCCTCACGCAGCATTCTAGGTACATATCGGTTTTCCTTCGCCAGAACTTGTGATTTATCAAATCGAAGAAAATGGTTGGGTTTGTCTAGGGCATGTTCACACACTGCAGACTTTGTGGAGCGTCTGTTCTTGACGTCAGCTATATGTTCTTTAATTCTAGTGGCTATACTACGCTTTGTTTGCCCTATGTATGATAACCCACAATCACAATCAATCTTGTAGACCCCTGCATCTTGTAAGGGAAGAAGCACGCTTCAAGATATGACCAATTCTGTCGGTGACCCCTTTGATGAATGGTAGAACAGCAGGTCGACGATCAACTGTGCTGGGTTTCAGGCGGCGTTTGCGATGGGGATGTGGAGCTTGCAAGTTATTATGCTTGAGAACATGCTTCACATGGTGAAGTTCCCCTGCCAGGTGGTCGGCATCGCAGATGCGGTGTGCTCTCTGTAACAAAGATTTGGCCACGGTAGCTAACTGACAAGGATGGTGGTGAGATTCACCGTTCAAGTACCTGTCTGTATGGGTAGGCTTTCTATACACTGTATGACTAACAGAATGATCAGGATTATGGATAAGTTGTATATCAAGAAAAGCTAAGGATTTGTTTGTCTCCAATTCCATAGTAAATTGAATTTTACTGTGTATAGAATTTAGATGTTCTAAGAAAGCAGAGACACTACTGAGAGGCAAGATGGTGAATGTGTCGTCAACGTACCTCTTGAAGATCTTCGGCATAGCCGGGGCGGTCAGGAGAGCTCTCCCTTCAAAATCCTCCATGAAGATATCCGCTACCACCGGGGATACCGGTGAACCCATGGCCACACCGTCGACTTGAAGGTAAAAATCATTATCCCACAGTAGGTAGCCGCTGGTAAGGCAGTGTTCAAGTAGCTCTGCATATGCTAGAGGCATGTCATTATCACTTAACCGCTTCTTTACAACTTCCAGGCAGTTCTTTACTGGTAGGTTGGTGAATAAGGACTGTACATCAAAACTGAATACGCGATTTAATCCGGTTAAACTTTGTTTTATTATAATGTGTAGTGATCGCGAATACCTAAGAAGCAATCAACTCAAATTTATTTCCCATCATACAAATTCCATGAACAAATTCATTACATCACTCAATGTCACCAAAACGAGAGTAGGTCGACGGAATTTTAAAAATGCCATGCATTTGTAAGATTTGTTAAGGAACCAGTATATTACAGACTAACTTGGCACGCCAAGCGATGTAGCGTGCCAGCGGGCTGCTTCTGTGGATCTACCTACGTGTGAATTTGCAATTTTTTAAATGCCAGCCCACTTGGCTTGCATATCTATGAGGAATTAAAAAAGGTTAGTTGGCCGAATTTAATAATATAATTATGAGCTTTAAGTGGTTCTATTTAAAGCTTTATGTTATTGTGACGTGGTTTTAGTTTTGCAACGAAAATTATTATTCATTTCAGATTAAAGCATCAGCCTTTTGAAAATCGGGGGTAAAATCACAGACAGTAAAAAATATAGACAAGTGCTGCGAACAATAATAGTGAATTATTTTATTATTTTAACGCATTTACGCATGCGATGCGAAGCGAAATCAAAAGATATAAATTGTAGAAAGAAATTTTGATAAAAAAAAAGATTTTTTCATTCCAAAATTTATATCTTTAATAATAGTGAAGCCAACAAAACCATGCTCCTTCGTGTACAAACCAGCTCACACGCACATAGCATGCACCTGAAGGATATTTGTTTTCGCGATGCTTACTGAATTAGCTAAAAGTCCACCTATTGTTAAGCGGTAACCTTTGCCCATAACAACTGCAATACCACCTAGTTTGCCTAAATAGCATTGTAAATCATGCTCGCCAAACTGAGACCTATAGTTGGAATGCCTCATCGTCGCCTCAGTGCTTGAATGTCCAACCGACCATTGACCAAATTTTACCGGAGACGTTTTATTTAGTTTATTATTGATTTGAGAGAAATATTTCTTAAACTTTGAAGATTTAAGAATAATGTAATATATACTATACATTATTATTAAATCATCAAAGTTTTTAAAATATTTCTCTTAAATCAATAATAAACTAAAAAAAACGTCTCCGGTAAAATTCGGTCAATGGTCGGTTGGACATTCAAGCACTGAGGCGACGTCATATTATTGTAATTTCTCTGGTCCTGGCGTATTTATGGGTTATGTTGTAAAATAATTCGATTTCAGGAGCATTATCATCAAAAATAGTGCTAGCAAGCATCACCGTACAATAATTGTCAACCGTACTTCACCTTCTACACAAATTTCGCCATCATAGCAGTACAGCCGACCACCTGGCGAAAAATCATCGAGGCGGGAAGAGTGGCGATTGACCATCAAAGGGTGCATGCCGAGGAGTACTCACCATTCATATAGTGTATGCAATGCCAGAAATTCGGGCACACCAAGAACATATGCCAGACCAAAGAACACCCCTGTGTTCACTGTGTGTAGGAAAGTCACAAGCAGGACAGTTGCCCGATCAAATAAAAAAACGGCGAGCCCAAGTGTGTCAATTGCGCGGACCATAACAAAAAATTTAAGAGTGAATACGACAACAAACACAAAGCCCCATCCGACAAATGCCCGAGAATAAAGTCCATGCGACTTAAAATAAACAATAGGATCGACTACGGACAACAGTAGCACAACCAAAAACAAGACACAACAGAACATCACATGAGACCGAAGAGCAACACATCAGGGGCACCGTATCAAATAGCAGTACCCCTTTTATTTTTTGTGTCTTATGTATTATAAGTTTGTATTTACAAAAAAAAAGTACATAATTATTATATCCATTGTCTAGTACCCATAGCACAAGCTCTGCTTACTTTGGGACTAGATGGTGCTGTGTAAAAATGTCCCAAAGATATTTATTTATTATTATTATTATTTGTATAGAATCACCATGACACAAAGAAAACCAAATAAAATAATAAAAAAATAAAAAATACACAAATATTACCTACATCAAAAGACCACGAATAAACTATACACCTTTATAAACTATGAAGATCCTTTTAAACCTCTGAAAAAACTATCTTCCGCCGCATATCTAAGACCTTGTCCAACACTTAAGTTGAAGTTTTTATCGGAAATTTTAAATCGGCCTCTTTCCCCAGCTCGGATTTATTATTCATAGAGGTAGCTCTGGAAAGTAAGGCATACTAACTTATTGACTTAGATAACAAGGGGAAAACGAATTATGAATTTTGAAGAAGAATAGTGGATAAAATAAAATTTTGTTAGAAAAATATTGGAGTAACTTTTTGTTTTATAGTGAAGAGATGTAGGGAATGTAACACTAACAGGTTATTAAATTGTCAATTTCTCATATTATTGAAAATGGTAATCACCGCTATACACAGACCAGTGGGGTAATTGTGTAATGCATTCACATTGACATCAGCTTTCATTTTGAAATTACAGCAATATTCATTGCGTGATACGTAGTTGTCAATATGACGGATTGTCAAAACACACAGAGCAATGAACATTGAAATCCAAATGAATGCGATCGCGAGTGAGTTACGCAATTAGGCAGCAGTAAGCCTCTAGACGCTGATTAGCCGGACACCCCCGGTCACAACGCATATGCAGTAGCATATATATTATATATTTATTTATTTATTATATTTTTTTTTATATTTATTATATATTTATTTGTATTTTTAGTTTTTTTTTTCTCGCCTGTACCGAGACTGAAATAAAACATTTCTTTCTTTCTTTCACTGCATATCATACGCCCCGCCGCCAATCAGGCCGTCAGTCCGTCAGCGAGCAGCACCAATCATATGGAATCATACCACCGAACTTTTGAGCCGACCAATCATAACGCGCCGTCCCCCCCCGGTCCTCACCAACATTTTACGACTGCGTTCTCATGCAAAACTTTGTCTATGCGGCGTCTTGGGGCTTATTGGTCTGTGCCGCTATACAACATGTAACAAAATTAACGTATGTAATGAAAGTAGTTTATTCAGAAACACTAGGAGAATCGGTTGGTATGGTTTTCACACCATGTTTTACTTCACCCAATTCATCATTATCTTCCTGCCCTGGTCTCAAATTACTTGTGGTCGGCGCAATACGTCTTCTTCTTCCATACATACAAAGAAAAAACCGGCCAAGAGCATGTCGGGCCATGCTCAGTATTATAGGGTTCCTTAAGTAGGTGTACAAACGAATCAAATCGAATATTAATCATAGCTATTTTAGTTTTTGCAATAATCGGCAGCATTCGCGACTCAGAGCGTGTTGTTAGTAGCGCCATCTAGCGATAAATTCAAGAAGCCAAATTTAAGAAGCCAAATTTAAGAAGTCTGATTGATGTCAAAGTTACTTTTTGTGATTTTTTCAAATAGAAAGTAGCTAAAGGAGCATTATTTGCCATGATAATTTTTCTCCAAGGTCAATGACCTTTGAACTAGGACGTTTTAAGTATTTTTCGGTTTTCGGTCTATAACTCAAAAAATTATAATCACATTATACTCGAAATAATTTTAAAAGAGAGTTTTCACAAAGGTCTATCAATGTGGAAGATTATAAGTGTCTACGTTTTATAGTTTAGAAATGGCAGGGGGGGGGACACATTGCAAGCCACTTTGGCGGGCTATATTTCGCAGATGGTACACCTGATAAAAAAGTGATGTATGAAACATTACCTTCATTTTAGTAGACCTATTCAATGATACCCCATACGATGGAGTGCAGCGAAAAAAATTATTTTTTCCCCATTTCACATGTATGGGCGCCACCCCTAAAGAACGTAAAAACTATTTTTTTTATTCTTTTAAAATTGAGATCTATATGCAGACTATTTTTTAACAAAATTTCATTTACTTATGTTTATAACTGTAGAAGTTATTAAGCTGTAAAGGATTAGGACAGACGGACAGACGGACAGACGGACAGACGGACAGACGGACAGACGGACGGACGGACGGACATGACGAAACTATAAGGGTTCCTTGTAGGACTTCGGAACCCTAAAAACCAACCGCGGGTAGTTCAAGAAAACACCCGCCGCTCAAGACGGTGACACCCGCATACTTCAGTCTGCTCGTAACCACGGCCAATGTAAAACGAAACCGAAACGTCTAGGTTAGTCAAAATGTTTGTTTTGATTTAATTGTGCGCGAAAAAACACGTAAATATAGTTCAATATGAATCAGAAGAATATGTACTGTGTCTGTATGTTGCTTATTCTTTTTCATTAATAGTTGACAAAATACACTAGGTCTCTGTATACAACGGTCTAAATAGGCAATTATTTCAAGGCTTTTAGAAATAAGTTAACAACATAAACGAAAACATAGGGACGTAGAAAAAGTTGATATTTATTTCACCGTAAAAACTCATGCTCTAGGGTTATAAACCAGAAATGAAACAGTCGAGATCATTTGTATGGAGAAAATACCACCCAAATTTCCTGACCTAAGGCTCACGTAGGGTTCACTATATAATATGGGATGAAAATCCTTTATCAAATTAAATTATTCACACATTCTCTTTCTTACTCGGCCATGTTAAGCCAACTATTAGAAATCATGTTTCAACCCTAAAGTTCCGACAACACAGGGTAGTATGTACTCAGGGTCAACAGCACTTCAGTGGTAATACTTGAATTAGAAAACCACCCTTACTGCTTACAAAACAAAGACTCTGTCAATGTCAAACTGTTACCACTGACGTGCGGTCGACCGTACACACCCTTCAAAGGCAGTTGATTCGATTGATTGATACGAGTACAAACGCTTTGCATTCGTCATATCAGACGGAAAACACCCATGAATGAACACGATTCTCCCCTAGCGATTGAAAGCAATAGGGTCTTATCCACATAAATAGATAGATAGAATGGTTGTTATCACAATTTTACTTGTGACTTGTGATTCATGCGTGGCAACTTCGACCCATACTGACGTCATGAATTTTTAATAATTAACTTTAATCAAATGTAATTTCGCCAAAAATCGTCGCCTATACCGCAAAGTTTGAAGACAAAAGTCTTCAACCAGTGCGTCCTGCCTGTCATGACTTACGGTGCCGAGACGTGGACACTGACAGTTGGGCTAGTCCACAAGTTTAAAGTCGCTCAGCGAGCTATGGAGCGAGCTATGCTTGGAGTTTCTTTGAAGGATAAAATCAGAAACGAGATTATCCGGAGAAGAACCGGAGTGACCGACATAGCTTGTAGAATCAGTAAGCTGAAGTGGCAGTGGGCTGGCCATGTCTGTCGAAGGACCGATGGCCGCTGGAGCAGACGAGTCCTTGAGTGGAGACCGCGAATCGGCAAACGCAGCGTAGGGCGCCCCCCTGCCAGGTGGACCGACGACCTAAAGAGCGTGGCTGGGGGGGACTGGATGCGGAAGGCAGAGGATCGAGCGTTGTGGCGCAACTTGGGAGAGGCCTATGTCCAGCAGTGGACTGCGATAGGCTGAGTTGATTGATTGAAATGTAATTTACAGCTTTTGTTTCTGCTGTTAGAAACAGCGCAATAAGACATTTTTGCGGGTTTTTCTTACAGTACCTATTTACAGAAACAATCATAAGGCGTACTGAGAAAGGCTTAGAAATGCCTGTACTTTGGTGCAGAGTGTTGCCACGCGCGCCCGGCAGACTTTTCCGTTCTATCTATCTATTCCTGTGGTCTTATCCATAAATAGAAACAGTAAATTGATTAGATCAATCCATTATGCTTACGATATACCCATATTATGAGTAAAATGGTTGAATACGATTAAGTTGATATGATTTTTTTAACATTGACATTCACTAGATTTTTTTCTGTTGCGTTCGTTTATTTATACACAGAAATCAGCACCAGGAACTGTTTATCGCCAAGGTTTTTGTATGTTTTTATTCGTCTGATGACCCATGTTTGTAAGGAAAATTTGTCCAGTTGTAATGGTAAAATCCACCTTTAAAATTTGTCCAATGTATTTGATTTCACCATGGACGAATAAAAAAGGCGGACGGAATCTTGCTAAATAATAAGTGAAGCACCCATAGTAAGACGGCTCGCTTAAAAGCCCGTACGGCTGGCACACACACTTTCACACCCAAAGTAAGACAAAAAGTCTAAATTATAGTGGGTTTACAAAAAAATTAAGTGCTTCAATATTTTCTTAGCGAGATTCCGTCCGCCTTTTTTTTTCATCCGAAGATTTCACCCTGTGTACATATAATACGAGCAAAAATCTAACCACCCTCTACGTCATATAGCGCAACAAATAGAATTTTCAACGCTAATTTCTGTTCCAAAATTCAATTAATACCGACTGATATTGTAATAAAAATTTGGTGAATATTTCAGCTGACATCGATGAAGAAAGAGGGGATCTACTCGCGTTTGTCGATATCTGATTAATGTCATCGCACATTTGCTACTCCGATCAATCATCTTTTCGATATAGCATGCGATGATCGTGTTTTGATGTTTGTTTCTCTATACTCCGGTCAATGGTATACTACTATGAATCATTTTCTATCATTATTGTGCCTTTGCTATATGGCTATCTTTATTGTGTATGTATCAGTCGAAACGAAAGTTCGCACATGGCCGTGGCATGGTGGCCGTTTTGCGCGGATATGACGCATATCTTACCACACTGCTTGGCTCTGACTCTGTACCTGTATTTGTTCTGTTTCTTGAATTTTTTGGTAATTTTGTGCATCACTTATGAAGCAAATAAATATTTTGCCTTTCTTTCTTTCACATCTTTTGTCATTCGTCAAACGTAAGTAGACCTATAGACTTTAATGGCTCTTAGGGCCAAAGCAGACTTGTTTACTACTTTTCAATGATTTAGTAGCTTTCCGCAAGCTCGAAGCCACGTCCGAACGCTTAATAATTTAAGGAATGATGTTTCATGTAGGCCAACATTAAAAAAATACAAATATTTCACAGTAATAGGAATTTCCATACTGCAGGCGACCACCGTTATCGAAACATACTACCTACACTGATTTTCCAAGAAAAAACACTTGTAATTATATAAGCAACAAAAAATATTATTGTAAGCTCATTTACGTACTACAATTAATGCAATAAAATTTATTTACACACAAAAACTCCAGTTACGGCAATCAAGTCGCTTTTTGGACGTTCGATGCAGCAATTGAACGCTACACTCCGCAAACATCCGATTGACACAGTCACAGCAATTTAGTGAGGCTTTAGCATAGAATCTGCAAAACACGGCTGCAGTAGCTGAATCGCGCGGTTTCGATACCGCAATTTAATCGTCAAAACGCGATGCAGCATCGATGCAGTCGCAAAATCGTCGATCGCCAATGCTTAAAGTATCGTGTGTATGTTACATGGTTTTAAACTTGCAACCAACGACTGCCTAGGTCTGTGAGTGTATACTGTGTACCACAGGAAGGCTTTTTTTTGAGATATAGATCTGCTCTTGGCCGCATTCTAGACAACTTTATCAAGTGGTCGAAGATGGAGCGAGCAAACCTATTAGGTGCCGATGCGAGTGTTAGTGTTGTAAGTGCCCGGAAATACAGATCCCGGCAGTGAATTCCACAACTTGGCTGTGCGCATTATGTGAGAGTTCTCAAAGCGCTTGGTCCTGATAGTAGGGATTTCTACCAAATGTGGATGATATCCTGCAGTGCGTCGTGTAGTCCGATGAAAGAAAGAAGATGGCGGGATAAGCTCATGGAGCTCTTGCACACACTCTCCAAAGAACAGCCTGTGGAACACCGACAGACAAGCAACTGTGCGTCTATGGGCTAAGCTTTATGACTTAAAGAGCTTTTCAAGTCAGAAACCTTCCGTTTCAATGTATTGAATATGTTTCTCATCCAACGCATGGCCCCGGTGGAAATGGTTTAACCGTGAAAGTATTTTCTCCTCTCTCTTTATTTATTAATCTTAACTCCATTTATTTTAAACCTCATAAAATAAGAAACCAAACTCCAATAAACGTCCAAAATTAATTATAATGCCATTTACTAAATCCTCTTTAATCACTCCCGAAATCTGAACTTTTAATTAAAAGAAAAAATCCAACGCCCGGAAACGTAAAACCGTTTTACGTTTCCAAGTGTCGATTTTTTTCTTTTTGTTTAGATTTTTTTTTAATTTAAAAAGCATCGCGAAATAAAAGGGTGAACAATAAAGAGTCGTGATTCGTGAAATTGTTTGAAAAACAAACTCGTTTTGAGATTCAGGAAGCGGTCGAAATCATCCTGTATAGCAAATAGGGTGACTATAATACTATAGGTATTAAATAATCATGCAAAAACTGCAAGATTATTTATAAAAGTCATTGTGTTTTCTTCCGAGTTTTTCAAGTTCCTGTATTTTGTTAGTCTTGTGAAGTTATGTCTTTGTAGTATCTTGTGTCTTGTTTTGTACTAAATAATAAATAATAATAATAATAAATATCTTCGGGACATTTTTACACAGCACCATCTAGTCCCAAACTAAGCAGAGCTTGTGATATGGGTACTAGACAATGAATATAATACTTATATACTTTTTTTTTGTAAATACATACTTATAATACATAAGAAACACCCGGACCAACACAAACACTTATGTTCATCACACTGAATGAACTTTTTATCTATCTATCTATACCTACCTAATTCTAATCTGTATTGTTTTTACTGGTTATGGTTTTGTGAACCTAAGAATTCCAATAAAACAATCCTACTAATATTATAAAAACGAAAGTGTGTTGCTTTGTCCTTCAATCACGCTGAAATAGCTGAACGGATTTGGATGAAATTCGATACAGATAAAAAATAACCCAGATTAACATATAGCCTACTTTTCATCCCGTGAAGAAAAAACAGTTTCCGAGAGATGCGCGATAACATATTTTTGTTTTAAGCAAGCTGAATTATTTGCTGGTGGAGCCGCAGACATAGACTAGTGGTATTAGGTATAAATAGTTACTATAACTTTTTTGAAAAGATAAAAACTGTGAGATGTTGCTACACTGGTATACATACACACATACATACATATTATCACGCCTGTTTCCCATTGGGGTAGGCAGAGACTATGGATTTCCACCTGCTACGATCCTGACACACCTCTTTCGCTTCATCTACGTCCATTAACCTCGTCATGCATGCTCGTCGGTTTAGAGAACTCTTAACACTGGTATATACACGTATTTTATTTTGATAAATATTAAAGAATATTACTTGTTGTTACATTTGTATATATTTGGTATATATTTATGGATATATATTAGAATTTATTTTATATATTTATACATGTAATATTTTCCATGGTAGGTAAATATGTATTTATTTATTATATTAAATATTAGTAAACTTTATAAAAGTGCACCACATACTGCTCCCATCTATTTTTCACTTCTTCCTTGTCCATCCAAAGGTTGTCTGGAAGATATCGCTATTAGCGATAAGACCGCCAATGTACCCTTATTTTTCATGTTAGTCCTAAGTTTAATAAAGTTATTGGTGTACAATAAAGAATATTCTATATTCTATCTATCTATCTATAAACTAATCCACATAATTTCATATCGTGCAAGTTAAGAATGAAACGCAAATCTTGAAACTTGTCAGAAACTCCAATAGGGATACATTGTCGTCATGGTACTAGGTACTTGTATAATTTACATACGTATTGATCACAATACCCTGTATACTAGGAACCCGCAATGCCATTGATAAGCTATTTGTGGTACCCTTAATACTGAGCTAGATTCTGTTTCGGTGTCTATTCTGTTTGCGGTTTCTTAAAATGTTCAGTTTCAAATGAGTACCTATGGACTCTTCAATTGAGTTGTGGTTTGAAATTCAATTGAAGCAATAATAACAATTTCATAGGTTTTCGCGATACATACATACATATTATCACGCCTGTTTCCCATTGGGGTAGGCAGAGACTATGGATTTCCACCTGCTACGATCCTGACACACCTCTTTCGCTTCATCTACGTCCATTAACCTCGTCATGCATGCTCGTCGGTTTAGAGAACTCTTAACCTGGCATTTTGGCATGATCACTACACATTATAATAAAATTGAAATTCAGTTGAAGCAATATTCAATATTGCTAGTTTGACTAGTTTGGGTTGCAGAGTAAAGCTTGGCACACAATATCGCGCCATTTGACGTGAAGCCAAACGACTGAAGTAGAATGGATGGACGCCAATTGTGTATCTACTCCTCCGCCAAATAGTGATGCTTGCATTGCTGTGTTTCGGTCTGAAGGGTACGGGTGCCGGTGAAATTACAATCACATGAGACTTTCCATCCTCATGTCTCAGTTTGGCGAACTGACTTGCGGTACCATTTAGGCAACAGCCTAGGTGGTATTGCAGTTGTTATGGGCAAAGGTAACCGCTTAACATCAGATGGACCTTTAGCTCGTTTCGCCATCCTAAACTATAAAAAAAAACATCACACACGATCATTCCAAAGGATCTAGCGCAAAGACATTGAAAGACAACGTCTTTTTAGAATGGATGCAAGTTCTCACATTCATGGACAGCGTAGAGTGATTCCAAATGGCATGACGCAGTGGATTATAATGGGCCCGGTTGTCATCGCACCAAAATTTTACTTGAGGATTTGACACTCATTATGCAATTTCGTTCAATCGTTTGGCTCCACGCCAAATGGTGCAATCGTGAGTGGCCAGCTTTAGGAAAACAATGTGCCAACAAATCATCAGACAGGGAATACGATATCCATGTACTATTGTTTACTACTGTCCAATTAACTTAAAACTCTCCTTTCCTACCATTTAAGGCACCCTTGCGAAGAAAAATTATAGTTTTTAGGGTCATCTGACCATGTGTTACATTTAAAAGCTACGCCTTTTCCAAAAATACTATTATAAAAATGTGCTTCCTTTTACATTGTGTGTGAAATAGAATTAGTTTTATCTTCGTCAGTAGTAGTAGAGCTTGTGAAAGAGCTCGTCCGGGAAAGTACTACCACCGTACCTATTTCTGCCCCCAATTATGTTGCTTGCATTGCTGTATTCCGGTTCGAAGTGTACGCGTGAAATTACGATCCCATGAGACTCCAGTGTAATTTTCAGTTTGGTGAATGTGATTAGTAATTTTATTTAAGCAAAAATGGACACAAGACAAAGTGTGCGTTATTATATTTAAATAAAAAAAACTAAAAAAAAATGCTAAAAATAAATCCTATTTCCCCAAAATGTGGTACCACGAGTTTATACAGCGTGTCATCCCTAGAATAATGACGTTACCCTTGTTTCGGTGACTCGGCGTCGTAATAAAGTTTGTATTCACTGCGAAACGCGCTAAACGAGTCGAAACCGGTTAAGTTTTGAGCGAGTGATGTACAGAAATTATCGTGATGATATTTTTGAAGGTACCTATTCTAGAATTTAAGAGAAGCTTCGTTCGCGGAAGGAGTAGATTAGATTTGTTGGTCAATGACCCTGGTTACCTAGTAGTATCTACGAAGATCTAACCGCGGGTAGGTCGAGAAAACACCCACTGCTCAAGACGATGACACCCGCATACTTCAGTCTGCTCGTGACCACGGCCAATGCAACTTGGCCGTAACGTCGTGGTTGGTCAAAATATTTGTTTTGTTTTGAAAATGTTACCAGTGACGTGCGGTCGACCGTACTTAATAATTATTCTAGATATAAATTTAATATGAACACCAGAATTTTAGTATTATAAATACCTACAATTTTTTGGGCTCCGTACTCAAAGGGTGCCTCAGGACCCTATTATTCTGCCTACGCAATCCTTCCGTCCGTCTGTCTAGCTACAAGGCTGTATCTTTCTTAGACGAATAAAAAATGGCGGACGGAATCTCGCTAAGAAAAGATTTTTAACACGACAGAATTTTAACACACCACATATATATTGTTATTTTATTTATGACACTACGACAACGACTACCGTCACACGAGATTTGTCGTGTAATTCCGGCTTTTTGTCTTACTATGGATGTGAATGTGTGCATGCCAGCCCGTACATTTTAGCGAGCCGTCTTACTATGAGTGCTTCATTTTTTATTTAGCGATGTTCCGTCCGCCTTTTTTTATTCGGCCAAGGTATATTTATGATAGTAATAAGAAGCCAGTGAAGTTTTCACAGAATATGTGTCACTATGGCCTCTATCATGACATATAAAAAAGTCTAGAACCAAATGGTTTAGTTTTGTTCCTACTCTATCTTAAAAACGGTAATACATACAAGCGTCAAACTTAACACGATTGTAATGCATACTATATAATTTAACAACACGGAAAAAAAACAACAAAAATAAAATAGGCAAACATAGACATGTGTGGTGGTACCTGTGTAAGAAAGAGATGCAAATATTCATATTTCATCAAAGGTGCACGTTGATTGCGGACAGTCGTTGATATATTTTGATGAGCTCTCATAAATTGAATCAGTTTCTACGGGGACCAGGTCGATGGTTAGAACGGAACCCTTTCTGCGCGAGTCCGACTCGCACTTGGCGGGTTTTCAATAAAAGATATTCTCTAATAGCGTCAGTCGTACCGACAATAAAATCAAAAGCTTCTATGCTAATAGAGGTTATTAACAATTTTGTTTATGGAATGGATAGTTTTATTCATGTTGTATTTACAAAATTTTGTAGAATTTTTATTTATTGTGTCCAAGACCAGGCCAGCGTGGTGGACTAAGGCCTTAACCTTCTCATACTGAGAAGAGGCCCGTGCCCAGCAGTGGGACAGTAATGGACTGATTATGTTTATGTTTATGTGTCCAAGACTAGCAATAACCTGTTTTCCCCGCCGCCACGTTGGTTAAACGCTAAGAAGTGCTATTTTATCGTCCTGGATCTCAGTTATCTTTTACTACAAACTGTTCAAAAATAGTTCAGAATATTCGGAATATGTTCCCATTGATACAAAATTTTGAAGTTCTTTGAAAAATATCTCTACTCCAGATAAATTACCACTTTAAAATACCAATTTTCTAACTAGAAAATAGGTTTTCTAAACCTCAATTTTCTCAAAAAATTAATAGTTTCCAAACCAAAAAATATACAACCAAAATATTTAGACTTTTGCCAACACAATTAAATTGAAACATGAAAATATTTAAAAATATATCTTATCATAGACTTTAAATCAAAGGACTATTATATTTCCTTGCGCTCGCGACGTGGGCTCAGTATCACGCGATCTGGCTCAGTATCCACTAGTAAGTCAGTAATGGAAATTTCTATAACTATATATATACTATATTTCTATATCTATTTTTTTTTGTATGTAACAAAAACCCTGTTGTTCCTCTGAGCTACGTTATTAGAATACGTCATCATACGTCGTATTCATACGTCCTTACGTTACGTACGTACAGTCTAACAAAGCAATTGGTATACAGGGTAGAGAGATATAAATGAAGTTTTCTCAGAATATTATGGATGTTTTCGAGTGAAATATCTTTTTAATAACGGACAAAGTTAAACTGTATTTATACAAAACCCTAATCAAACCATTCTTAATAACTTCCTGAGAAATCTTCATCTATATTTGGCGACCCTGTATACTAATTTCTTTGTTAGACTGTACGTTTATATGGGTGCGCTAGTTTAGTTTATACTTTCTTAACAGAACTTTTTTTTTGTTGCCAAAAAGGCCTTGTTGCCAGAATATTTAAAGAAAAAAACTTTTCGTATGGTATCCCAATGGTATCCCCATATATTAGACTTCTGTGCTTCAAGCTACCTGCCGCCGTAATGCATTTTCTCTATGGCCGTGGCCGCAATGAAAAATAACATACCTATTAATTAAATTAAAAACGAAGGTTTGATGATAATAATAACTACGTGGGACACTCAGAAAGTTTTGCGAAACTAAAAAAAATTGTTCTATACGTACATATATTTTTATCAAATCTTTTCAAAGTACTTTCCACCAGCCTCTATACAAAGATTCATGCGCCTAAACCAGTTTTCAAAACACTTTTTCCAGTCCGCCGCAGACACCTCGTTTACAGCCTGCTCGAACGCAGCCAGCGCATCTTCCGGCGACGAAAATTGTATCCCTTTGAGCTGATTTTTTATTTTTGGGAATAAAAAGAAGTCACACGGTGCTAGATCAGGGCTGTAAGGAGGGTGACCCAGGAGTTTGACTGGCGTGCTGTCCAGGAAGTCCCTCGTTTTGAGTGCGGTGTGCGCAGGTGCATTGTCGTGGTGGAGCAGTAGCCCGCGGAGCCCTGTGTTTGGTCGCTTGTTGCTTATAACAGAGAAAACTTCTGGCAAACATTTGGTAGTATACCATTCGGCATTAATGCTTCTTTGATCCCGTAAGGGAATTGATACCAAGTGGCCAGTCAAATTAAAAAAGCTAGCGATCAAAATCTTACCCCCGCTTCTAGATCGCTTCACTTTGGTAGGCGTTGGCTCATTTTGAAACACCCAAACAGTCGACTGGCGCTTGGTTTCTGGGTCGTATTGATAAATCCAGGACTCATCACCTGTAACGATGTCGTAAACACGCCGAGACGAGCCTGCTTCAAATTTGTTAAGCATATCACGGCACCATTCCACCCGGGCCTGCTTCTGAGCATCGGTGAGGTTGTGCGGCACCCAGCGTGATACTATCCTCCTCACGCGAAGATGGCTGTGTAGAATCTCGTGAACGCTTCCCGATCCAATCTTCAATATGTGTTGAATCTCCTGATATGTAATTCGCCTATTGTCTTGGATTAAATTTTTCACTGCTAGCACGTTTTCTTCGGTAACAGCCGTCAAAGGGCGACCGCTTCTTTCGTCATCCCCCAAAGTTGGTCGACCGCGCTTGAATTCGTTATACCAACGATACACGGTTGCCTTGGAAGGGCCTTCATCCATGAATGCCATTTGAAGTCTATCGTACGATTCATCCGGTTTCAGGCGACACTTGAAATCGTATAAAATCATAGCTCTAAAATGTTCCCGGCGCAGATCCATATTTCAGTGAGACACAATACTTTGAATTAACTCGCAAAAAATGTGGAGGGAAATTTTGAAATTGGAACTTACTTATTTTTACTTATAAATAATCATATTTTCGAAAAACATTATAACTGGCCAGTCTCCCATATATAAAAACTTTTTTTCGCAATACTTTCTGAGGGGCCTGGTACAAATAGACCAATATTTGGATACATATTCGGGTAAGATTGATTTAAGTATTCACTTTTCCTTCGGATGATAAAATTTACCCCAAATTATTTTTTTGCCACCTAGCGCTATTTTGTTTGTATTTTCATTTATTATTATAAAGACTGATAGGCCTAATTAGTAGATTTGAATACTTCAAATAGTGTTTCAACTGTTCTTACTATAATTACGATAAATTTGAACTGAACTTAAAGACACCCAAAAATTAAAATTGTAAAACGAAGGTGTAATAATTTGTTTTTGTACTTTTGTAGAAAAATAAATAAATAAACAAACAACATGGATCCGGGAGGTCAACCTGGCGAGACGCCGACATATACGTCGTTACGATACGTCCTAAAACAACTCCTTTGGAAAAACTCTTCAATAAAAATAATCAAATTAAATATTAATAAAAGTGATTATATCACAGTCATTCAATTTACTATTAATAATGATTTAATATATAATTAGTTTATTTTTATTGATATAATCACTGAGTGAGTGAGTTTTGAGTGATATAATCACTTTCAATTTACAATTAATAATGATTTAATATGATTATTTTTATTGAAGAGTTTTTCCAAATGAGTGATTATTTTATTGAAAAGTTTTTTCCAAATGAGTTGTGTACTTACGTAAGAATATTGATTCTGATAATGTAGCTCACAGGAACAACAGGGTTTTTGTAACATGTTGTACATCTTTCTATGGAATAGAATTAGAACGCCAAAAATCAACGTCACAAAGCTGTTTTCGCCAAAAAAAAAAAACGGCTCTTGTGATATTTATTTCGTAAAAACAAACAATGACATCACTTTTTACGCGTTATTACACCCAATTTCTTATACTAAATGCTGTTAAAGTATTACATTACTATGTCAACAGGAAAAGAAAAACAAGGACCGAAGATTATCCTGCTTGATGGGCATGTGATGGAATGTAGATGACGGTCCTTGTTACAAAGGTTTTTACTACTAAAGTGGAGTGTTTTTGCTGGTAATGTCATGGAAAAACTTCCTATTTAAGGACTGACATGACGGTTATCTTTTTTTCTTTCGGTTTTTGGTTTAGAGGTGGTCTTGAGGATATGCTCAGATTAATAAGGATATGTATATTATACATCAGGCTTCGTCCTCAAGTTTAGAATTTAAGACACATGTAGTAACGCGTAGTACACACCATTTCACACTATTTTGAGAATATAATTTTTTTTTTTTTTTTTTTTGAGGGTAAATTTGCCCGCCTTTCCCTGCGCCCGCAATTCGTTTCATTCGCTTTTTAGTGCTTCGCCGTTTCACACTCGCTCGCGATAACTAATATTATTATTGTTTAAAACTTATAAAATTACTAAGTGATATTGTTATAATAATGCCGAAAAGAAAAAGTGATGATCGTGATCGTATTAAACACAAAATTAGAAGATTAGAACGAAAATGAAGACGCAAACGGCGTCGATCTCGTGATCGGTATTACTCAGATGGCTGAGAGTTATGATTGACATCAAGTTTATCCCGCCGTTCACCGTTGGATTATCACGGTAAGGTTTTTTGGTACTATAATTAGTCAGTGACTCTGATTGACCTACTTACGTAATAATACATTCTTCAATGTTTACGTTAATATTGTACAATCCTTATTATAACTGCATAACGAGCTATTGTTAAAAACATATTTAGGTACATACATACATTGTAGTTTTATAGATTTTACTGCTCGAAAACTTAGTGTTACGGACAGTACAGTGGGACTGTTTTTTCACTAATACGAGCGAGATACAATAAGAAGTAATAATTCCTAGGGAAATAAACAGTTTGCGGACAGTACTTGCTTGCATTGGGACTGTTTCTTACTGTTTATTTCTAACAATTTAGTTCAGTGAACAGTTTTTTAGACTATCATTTACCTTACAAGTATTTTACAACAACGTATTAAATTTTACTGCTCCGGAGATAATGCAGTCATTTACCGGCCCACCGAGCAGTACAATGGGACTGTCTCATGGTGCTTGATAAATTTGTTTGCGGACAGTACGTGGTGTCATAACTTGGGACTGTCTCTTACAATATTATATTGACTTTAACGTAATGAACAACTTGTTAAATTTTATTGCTCCGGAGATAATGCAGTCATTTACCGGCCCACCGAGCAGTACAATGGGACTGTCTCATGGTGCTTAATAAATTTGTTTGCGGACAGTACGTGTTATTATAACTTGGGACTGTCTCTTACAATATTATATTGAGTCGCATATCCAGGCTACATGGGTTTTCACGTCTCCTTTTCAGACGAAGAATACATGGGGTTGGTTAACAATGAATTGGTAATGTCAGACCTAGACCAGCCTTCTCTCAGGCTACAATCAGAAGAAGACCTTGCGCAGCCAGGGATGGAGCCGGAACCGGATCCAATCCCCAGTACATCACGCATTGAGGACTCTGTGCAGATTCCGTCTGTCGTGATAGTCGCTCCGAAACCTGCGGACCCTTCACTGTCTATAGTCCCAGAGCCTATTCCTCTAGTAGAACCGGCAGTACCTGCAACAGAAGACTCGGATCTTGATAATGAGCTGTTGGATATATTAGGCACAGATCCTACATCGGACAAAAAATATGGAAAGAATATACAAAAAGATTTGTCAACTAGATTTCAACATTGGACTACAACGGGGATAACAAAAGAATTGCGTAAGGAGCTTAAAGAAAATTATTTAACTCCAGAAAATGCTAAGCTGATTGATCCTCCAGAGTTGAATGCGGAAATTAAAGCAGCAATTTCAGATGTTATTGCTAAACGTGATAAAGCTATTGAAAGTAAACAAAAACAACTTACCTTAGCAATTACTTCCTTAGGAGAGGCCATCACGCTGGTATTATCTGCGAAGGAGAAAAATACCACCTTACTGAAACTTTTGATGGATTCTTCACGTATCATCTGCGACTGTCAACACGCTAACTCCATGACGCGGAGAAACTTCTTATTAAATGCCGTAAAGAAAGAAGTTAGAGAGCAGCTACAGAATACAAAAATCGAAAAGCTTCTTTTCGGTGAGAACCTAGCCGAAACTATAAAAACTGCGAAAGCCATCAATAAATCTGGTACAGATCTTAAGCCACCGGCACCTAAACCTCCAAATAAGAAGTTTACACAGAGTACAGCCAACCCTTCAAGGAATTTAAACTGGAAGAATCCGGGTCCGTCTCGCAGGCCGACGGGCCCACCAAGGATGAAGGAGCCTGCGACTGCCTAGACACCCAGTCGGCCAGCCAGCTCATCGAAGCGGTCTCAGCATCCGCAGCAGCGACCGAGCTACAGACGTCGCTAAACACGGTAAAACCTGCCGGTCGATTATCGTTATTTTATAAAGAATGGTCAATAATCACCCATGATCCAATGGTCCTTTCATATGTAAAAGGTTATAAAATCCCTTTTTCTCAGTTACCAATTCAATCTGTACGTCCTACGTCCGAGTCCGAAAGGGAACACTTCATTGAAGCCATTGATGGTTTATTATCATTAGGAGCTATTTCAGAATGTGAAGCTCGGCCCGACCAATATTTGTCAAATATTTTTTTAATACCCAAGCCAAACAAAAAGATGCGCTTTATCTTAAACTTAAAATCTTTAAATAAATTTATCGATACTAATCTCTTCAAACTGGAAGACTTGAGAACTGTACTAAAACTAATAACAAAAGATTGTTATTTAAGCACTATCGACTTAAAAGACGCATATTTTTTGATAAAGATTGATGAAAATGATCGAAAATATCTCAGGTTCCAGTTTGAGGATTCTTTTTACGAATTTAATGTCTTACCTTTCGGCTTGAATACTGCTCCGTTTGTATTTACAAAGGTGATGAAACCAGTGATTAAATTATTGAGAACACGTGGATACCTATCTACTATATATTTAGATGACATTTGCCTTATTGGTCATGATTATCAAACATGTTACAAAAACCTACAAGAAACCAAAAAGCTCCTTACGAGCCTAGGTTTTATCATAAATATGGAAAAAAGTAATTTCAATCCTTCCCACACTTGCAGATTTTTAGGATATGTTTTGGATACAAGAAAGTTTCAGGTCACATTACCAAAAGAAAAAATTGATAGAATAAAATTAGAAATAAAAAAAAATATGAATTTAAAACGATGCAAAATCAGAGCTTTCGCTAGTTTTGTTGGTCTTTTGGTGTCTGCCTGCCCAGCTGTGGAGTATGGCTGGCTCTATACAAAACTATTTGAAAGAAGTAAATACCTTAATTTAAAAAATACAAATAATTATGAAAAAATCATGAATATACCAAGTTCATTAAAACTAGATTTTGAATGGTGGTATCATGATAGCATGATTCCACGACCATTCAGTTTGTAAAATAAAAATTGACAGTTATGACCTTGAAATTTTCTCTGATGCCTCAACAACGGGGTGTGGAATTGCGTGTGGCGATCAGAGAGCTAGTGGCCTGTGGGGAGACGATGAACGTAGCCGTCATATCAATTATCTAGAAATTCTGGCTGCATTTATTGGCCTTAAAATATTTGCTAAAGATTTATCTGACACCCAGATTCTCCTTCGTATCGACAATACCACCGCTATTTCTTACGTCAACAGGATGGGAGGCATTCAGTTCCCTCACTTAACAGACGTAACAAAGCAACTTTGGCAATGGTGCGAACATAGAACTCTTTATGTTTTCGCTTCATATATTAGTTCTTCGGACAACTTTGAAGCTGATCAGGAATCAAGACGTACGCATCCAGATATTGAGTGGAATCTTGCAGACTTTGCCTATCGCAAAATTATAAATAAATTTGGTTCCCCAAGCATAGATTTATTCGCCAGTCGGTTAAACAATAAATGCCCAAGATACGTCTCCTGGCATAGAGATCCGGATGCGTACGCTGTAAATGCTTTAACAATTTCTTGGACAGACTTTTATTTTTACGCATTTCCTCCGTTTAGTATGATATTAAAATCATTACGAAAAATACAGTCTGATAACGCTAAGGGCATAATGGTTGTCCCACACTGGCCAACACAGCCGTGGTACCCACTATTTAAAAGACTTTTAGTGTCAGAAATGGTAATATTCAGAGCTAATGAAAACTTAATTTTATCAACTGATTCCAGTCGCCGCCACATGCGGAGCAACATTACCCTGGTGGCAGGGATCTTATCCGAGAGGCGATGATAAGAAGAGGTATCCCATTTTCATCAATGGATATAGTACTTAACTCTCTCTCGGAGAACTCTTATAAACAATACGAAGGGTGCTATAAAAAGTGGTTCATTTATTGTAATGAGAATAAATTGAACATGTATGAAGTATCAACTCCCAATATTATGAACTTCTTAACCATTGCGTATAATGATGGTGCTCAATACGGAACATTAAATTCATACCGGTCGGCTCTGAGTTTAATTACTAAAGAAAATGTTTCCAGAAATGAAGATATTAAAAGATTCTTCAAAGGAGTGTTTCGTTCTAGACCCCCTCGACCTAAGTATAACGAAACCTGGGACACATCTTTGGTCTTAAATTATCTTGAAAAATGGTATCCTAATGGAGACTTAAGCCTTGAAAAAATTTCAAAAAAATTGATTACTCTGTTAGCTCTCGTCACTGCACATAGGGTGCAAACTTTATCAAAATTAAAAATTTGTAATATTGAAAAGTCTCAAAAAGAAATCAAAATTAAAATTCCTGATCTTATAAAAACATCTAGAATTGGAGCATCTCAACCCATTCTAGTTATTCCGTTTTTTGATAAAAAGCCAGAGATTTGTCCAGCAAAGGCTATACTTGCTTACCTCGATATGACAAAGTGTCTTCGTATCAATACGGATACTTTATTCATTAGTTTTAAAAGTCCTCATAAACCGGTTTGTGCACAAACCTTATCCAAATGGATAAAACATACCCTAAGTTTAAGCGGAATTGATACTTCCACGTTCACTGCGCATAGCACTCGGCATGCTGCCACGTCTGCTGCCCAAAGGTTAGGTGTTAATATTGATCAAATTAGAAAAACTGCTGGTTGGAGTCCTAGCTCTCAAACATTTGCTAAATTTTATAGTAGACCTGTTAATAATATGTCTAATGATTGTTTTGGTAAGACTATTATGAATGATTCAATTAAGAAATAAACCTGTTTAGTTACAACTATTGTAAACATAATGTGATTTTTGTTTCGTTACAACAATAAATATACAATAATTTGCAATTTATAACTTATGTATTATTTAATTTTAAATTATATTTTACGAGTCATATCTCTAAAAGTCTACATGTGTCTTAAATTCTAAACTTGAGGACGAAGCCTGATGTATAATTAGAGATTAAACGAACTTACCTGTTAGTGAAGTTCGATCCTAATTATACGAAGGCTTCGTCCGAAGAGTTTAGTAACCCTCCCACCCACTCGTTTACTCTGTACCCTATGGATCGTAAAATATAAAGTAAATAAAGGCTACACTCTAAACTAAATGAAACGAATTGCGGGCGCAGGGACAAGGCGGGCAAATTTACCCTCAAAAAAAAAAAAAAAAAAAATTATATTCTCAAAATAGTGTGAAATGGTGTGTACTACGCGTTACATGTGTCTTAAATTCTAAACTCTTCGGACGAAGCCTTCGTATAATTAGGATCGAACTTCACTAACAGGTAAGTTCGTTTAATCTCTAATTATACAGTAACAAGAATGTCATAATGAGAGTGATAGACAATTTTGCTTTTTTCAGCAAGGTAATTAATATAAGTTATAAATAACATTGGCCTTGAAAACGATTAAGTTATTGTTGAGACAAACGCCACCCCAACATCATTTCTTCTTAATTTTTCACAACAGCTACAGAGGTTTCATTATGTAAATAAAATTTAAAAAATTTAATTCTTTGACATAACCCATTCCCTCATTCATTTGGACATAAACTAAACATGACAATTTTTAATATTTTCCGTCCTTTTTTAATTATATTAGTAATAAGAATAGTACATTACTGTCGAGGCCTGAAATGAACCAATTTACGGCCAAGTAATATTGGAAGTGATTTTAAAACTTTTTAACTAAACGAGGCCGTTAATTGCTATTTCAGCCGAGACTAGTACAGTACTTTTCTCTCATTTGCGAGGAAACAATACACAAATTAATTCAACAGTATCTAATTTTCATTCTAGCCAATTCGTCCGCGCACGGTTCTTGTTCTATTTTCAAAGTTAAAAAAAAAATGCGCATTCAGCCTTTATAATGATATTTTGTAACTAACACCTAATTTATGTGTGTGTGTACTATGTACTTAAAAACCTCGGTAGCATAATTTAAAAAATAAAAACTGTCCAGCAGTTTCTATTATTGTCGTGTTGGTTCGTTGCGTACGAAAAAGAGCCAATTGATGTATTTTTTTTTTATTAATGAACCAATTTCCGAGTAAAGATAATTATAATAATTTTATTATAGAGTGATTAAGGTTAGTTGAGAGTGGTGAACAAGACATTTGGCATCATTGACTCCTTCTCCTACCCAACAACCAACAACACAGTTCTAAAAATATCTTCCTAACACCATATTCTAGAAAACATTTTTTATTATTCCCCATATCAAAGTTTCATAAAGCGGCCGACGATGGTAAGTAGCAGTCACAAAATGCGGGCTCTTAAGTTAAAAGCTTTCTAGAGCTGTTCTCAGCACCTGCTCCCTTTAACAGCTACTTACAATGTGGCGTGCGTGTTAGTTACCGTTGAAGATAATATTAGGTGGTTGTATATTTTTGTGGTTGGTGTATTCAGTTCAATTTTGGCAACTGTTCTTGGTTGGATAAAGTTATGAGATCTTTTCATTTTGTTTGTATATGTCTTTATTAGTCGTTACACTATAGTGTTATCCATGGGTTATTCCAGAAATCCCCATTGATTGTCCTCACGATGGGGATAAAATCAATATTTCTGAAATAACCCTTACCCGTTACAAATTTGTGGACTTCATCGGGAACTTTTTGTGCCTGCTCAAGTATTCATTAAATTCAAGGTTTCCTCAAGATCACAGACCAGTTAGCCTCAAGACGCCGCTTAAACAAAGTTTTGCATGAGAACGCAGTCGTAAAATGTTGGCGGGACCGGGGGGCGGACGCGAATGGCGCGATTGGTAGTCTCAAAAGTTCGGTGGTATGATTCCGTATAATTGGTGCTGCTTGCTGACGGACTGACGTCTGATTAGCGGTGGGGCGTATCATATGCAGTGGTACTGCATATGCGTTGTGACCGGGGGTGTCCGGCTAATCGGCGTCTAGAGGTTCTCAAGATGTTTGCCTACGGCATAGTTGAATATACTTTTCCGAAGATTTCTTGATAGTTCTGACTGTATTCCTATTCAACGTTACTATAACATTAAAAAAACAAATATAATAAAACTGTATGGCTCCGACTAGTTTTTTAAAGTTTCTTTCACCATTATATCCAATATGCCTGGCTGCAATTTCCATTATCAGTTGCGGTTACGACAAAACCCTCCAGAGACTATTGTTGACAGTAAAACTTAGAGCCCTCCTGAAGTTCTGCGTTGATAGTAGACGCTTCAAGATATTTTTACCTCATGGACATTTATTTCAACCTTCCCCCCAGTGGCCTTCTACAGGACAATAAGGGGGGAATCCGGGAATGTAATATTCCGGAGCCCTCGCTATGCTACGCCTGTAAGGTACGTCTCAAGAGAGACTATTTGTTTCCCTGTATAACTTCCCGGTTCACATAGCGGCACGGTCAATCAGAGCCCCCACTCTGAACGCCCGTGACCTCGAAAGCGGCACTTCGATCGAGTATTGATCGGGCGAGGGGTACGACGATTACCCTGAAGGACTAGGTGTCGAAGCGGTTACCTCCCTGGCTCCGCCTTTTCCAAGAAGGATTGGCCCTCTCTTGATCCCGCTCCGCAGCCTTTTCCTGAACCATGATGGTCTCACAGAAAGAGGCTATGTTTTTTCATATTATTATTCTTAACGGGCTTGCGTTTGACCTACATTCTTTTTTGTGTTTTTTTTTCTTTATTTATTTATAGAGAGTTTAATCTTATAAGATTATGCCACCCTCATCGGGCAACAACCTTATGGAGAACTCAACTTAACTTAACAGACCTCTTCGCCTGATTCCTTTATTAACAAGCCAATATCTTCATCTGCATCCTGGCAGCTTCCGAATTGGGAGCTGACCTACATTATTTCAAGATACGAATAGTTTAGTTTCAGAGAGGAGATCCATTGTCACAATAATTATGATATGGCGTTGCATAGATCAGATGAGTCAAGCTACATTGCAGCGCCAATTAAAGTATCTTATATGTTTCTCCAGGCTGTGAATTTATTGCCTTACATCATCATCATCATCATCATTTCAGCCGAAAGACGTCCACTGCTGGACATAGGCCTCCCCCAAGCATCGCCACAACGACCGGTCCTGTGCCTTCCGCATCCAGCGGATTCCCGCGACCTGCACCAGGTCGTCGGTCCACCTTGTGGGGGGCCTACCCACGCTGCGCCTTCCAGTACGCGGTCGCCACTCCAGAACTTTACTGCCCCATCGGCCATCCGTTCTGCGAGCAATGTGCCCCGCCCACTGCCACTTAAGTTTGGCAATTCTTCGGGCTATGTCGGTTACTTTCGTTCTCCTGCGAATCTCCTCATTTCTATTTCGATCACGCAGGGACACTCCGAGCATAGCCCTCTCCATTGCCCTTTGAGTGACTTTGAGCCTTCTTATCAGGCCCATTGTGAGCGACCACGTTTCAGTACCGTAAGTAATTACTGGCAACACACACCTTACATTGCCTTACAAAACTCATTAAAAATTTGCTGCATGAATTCAGCAAATTTTGCGGGGTAGTGAACAGTTCTGAGTTTCGAATACTTCTAAAGTTTTATTATAAGTACAAATTACCCCTAGATTATAGAAGCAGACCTTAAAATATGACAACACAATACATCATGCATGCCACGACCTCTACCTTGCCTGAAAAGTTATGGCTACAGCAATATTCCCAAGAGATTGTTGTTAACTTTATAGCACTCCCTAGTTTGTAGTGGTCACCCGGACATGCATTTTAACTTACGTAAACTTACTGAAACCACAAGCAGTTACGTATATATTCTTGCGACTCAGTTTAGTTTTTGAAAACTTCTCTATTTCATATTTCCCAAATGCACTATAAATTTGGCATGTCAAACCTAGTTTGTTTGCTTAGTATACAGTGCATAATGTACCTACTCTGTAAGATATGAGAGTTCATATTTATTTAGAGGATGTATCTCTGTAACTTTAATATCTTATTTTAATATCTTGACGACCTCTGTGGTCTAGTGGTTCGAGTGTCGGACTGCTGATAACGAGGTCGTGGGTTCGATTCCCACAGGACACAAATATTTGTGTGATGAACATAAGTGTTTGTGTTGGTCTGGGTGTGTTGCTTATGTATTATAAGTATGTATTTACAAAAAAAAAAGTATATACGTATTATATCCATTGTCTAGTACCCATACAACAAGCTCTGCTTAGTTTGGGACTAGATGGTGCTGTGTAAAAATGTCCCAAAGATATATTTTTTTTTTTTTTTTTTTTTATCTTCTAGTGTGACTACTGTTAAAATTATACTGTCGCAAGCGCCAGACTTCGTCGCTATTTAATTTGTGTTTTAGTCTAAACGTACTGTAGTTTATTCTGTGCGATCGTACAACAGTAAATGCGCCGAAGCAATTCCAGCAATAAACTTACTTGCATGAAAGGCATTATTGCCTTTTTGATGCATTATTGTAATTAACCCTCTGCAACTGAGGTGAGTTGATTGATAAAATTCTATGATTTGGAGTGTGGCAGACGTCTTTTTAAATGACCTATAAAATTAATACTTATCAATAAATTAAAATTATTACTTTGTATAATGAAAATATGTTTCATAATTTACAGAAATAAATAAATGGGAATGGTATTGACACACAATTTTATGAAATAGAGAATCAAGTTTAACCGCTCTAGTCCGGCTGGTATCAAAGCCACCAGCGGTCTATTTTAATCAAAATATTCGACATTTTGTAGTCCAAAATTTTGTGTTAACCATTGTACTCAAATAAAATAATACTAATAAATCAACACATTATAATGATATGTTTAGGCACAAATCTGTCTCAATAATGACTAACTAACAGCTCATATTTCCAAACCTGTGCACCACATCTTCGTTTCCGCATCACTACCTGTTGCCGAAAACCGTTCTAGAAACCTTCCTACTTACCTAACCTTGAGTACCTACTCAGCATGATAGAACTACATCACACCATGTAGTGAAATGACACCGTCTTGTTTGGTTGACGGTGTCTAACAGACTACCACCTCAGACGGAGGGTTAAAGCTACAAGGTGATTTTTGGTGGTATTTTTGCGGTGCTATTTAAAATTGCGTGAACAATTGAAGTTACAAGCAGTTGCATGTATAATCTTTCAAGGTATTTTAGTGTTTCAGTAAACTTCCTTGGTTTCATATTTCCCTAATCCACAACAACTTTATCGAGACAAACCAGGTTTAGTGTTACGTATACCATACATTCAAATTCTATAAGAGCCCCAAATTTGGTTAGAGTTTAGTTAGGAGTCTCTGTTACCTTGATATGTACCCCCATGATCTAGATCTTACGTCTTCTTTGTCCATCCAAAGGTTGTCTGGAAGATATCGCTTTTAGCGATGAGACCGTCAATGTACCCATAATTTATACGTTGTTCCTGTTTACTAATATTTTCTTCGTGTACAATCAGCGACAACACAGCCCCTGTACAATGAGCATATTCTATCTATTTATGTTCTAACTCAATCAATCAATCAACTCGGCCTATCGCAGTCCACTGCTGGACATAGGCCTCTCTCAAGTTGCGCCACAACGCTCGGTCCTCTGCCTTCCGCACCCAGTCCCCCCCAGCCACGTTCTTTAGGTCGTCGGTCCACCTGGCAGGGGGGCGCCCTACGCTGCGTTTGCCGATTCGCGGTCTCCACTCAAGGATTCGTCTGCTCCAACGGCCATCGGTCCTTCGAAAGACATGGCCAGCCCACTGCCACTTCAGCTTACTGATCCTACAAGCTATGTCGGTCACTCAGGTTCTTCTCCGGATAATCTCGTTACGGATTTTATCCTTCAAAGAAACTCCAAGCATAGCTCGCTCCATAGCTCGCTGAGCGACTTTGAATTTGTGGACTAGCCCAACTGTCAGTGTCCACGTCTCGGCACCGTAAGTCATGACTGGCAGGACGTACTGGTTGGATGTTCTAACTAGCGTGAAATTATAAGTGTCAGAAGCGACAGACTTTGTTGCAATTTATTTTGTGTTCTAATTTGAATGTAGCTTTATAATTATACTCTCTGTGTGTTCTATATAACAATAAATGCAACGTTGCCGTTCCACTGTACTGTGATTGGAATGAAAGATAAATGCATTTGTTGGTATTGTCTTGCAATTAAAACTATGTTGCCGCTTTGCTTCGCTTATAAATTGAAGAGGTCGCTGATTTTTAATTGAAACAGAGTTTAGAAAATGCTGAGAATTGTTACTTGTTTTTTTGTTTATTGCAGTTTGCTAAGACATACTTTTATTTGAACTTTTAGTTGATTTTATGTTAACGTGGACAAAACTAGGTACAAATTAGCCGATAACACCGGTTTTATTTGAATTTCATGCATTATTATAATAAAATTATTTAGACCCACAGACATAGTAAAATATTTTTTTTCTAAGTCTGTGCTTAGACAAAAGTTGTTTTGCAAAATCAATCGTGCAGGCACGGGATCGGAATCAGCCTTAAATTCCGCTAAGACATTTCCAATTTCCTAATTAGCCTCATTGAATGTGACCTTCGAATCCAAACTGACCCAGTAACCGAACTAAACTAACAAGAAAGAATTGTTTCATACCCACCCAATGGAGTAGGTTGACTACGTGATCCCAATACGTAACATAAGGTCGCCTTATCGAGCAATGGACCTCTATTTTCTAATAATAAATTGGCTATCATAGTACTAGATCTGAGTTTAAGTTACCAAAATAAATGGGGGATGGGTCTGAATGGATGTTGAACTATATTTTTGGATGAATCTTGTAAATAATAATAATAATCCTCTTTATTGCACAACAGGTACCAAAAAATTATGGACCCTGTCATTCTCACTCTCTGTACTGATATCTGTCGTATTCGCTTGTTTACACGTTACATTATCCATGGAGTTTCTTGCCAGCTCTTCTCCATAGGACCAACATTTTGGAACCGTGCAACTAGATTCTTAGTCCGGCTCCACAAGTTGGCCCGAACGTTGGGGCGAACGTTGGCCCGTAATTATGCGTAGCGTCCACACGTTGGAGATAATGTTAGTTTAGTTCCGAAGGCTAACTGCCAATGCTCGCCCTAACGTTCGGGCCAACTCCATTTCCCGATCCACACGTTGGCGAATAGCGTTGGCGCCAACGTTTGGGCCAACGTGTGGAGCCTGCCTTAACGTTTTGAAATTGCCAACATGTAAATGCTTATTCGAAATAAAAACTTTTGAATTTTGATAACGCGTGAATGCTCCGGTCATAGGCCTCTCCCAAGTTGCGCCACAACGCTCGGTCCTCTGCCTTCCGCATCCAGTCCCCCCCAGCCACGTTCTTTAGGTCGTCGGTCCACCTGGCAGGGGGGCGACCTACGCTACGTTTGCCGATTTGCGGTCTCCACTCAAGGACTCGTCTGCTCCAACGGCCATCGGTCCTTCGACAGACATGGCCAGCCCACTGCCACTTCAGCTTACTGATCCTACAAGCTAGTCGGTCACTCCGGTTCTTCTCCGGATAATCTCGTTACGGATTTTATCCTTCAAAGAAACTCCAAGCATAGCTCGCTCCATAGCTCGCTGAGCGACTTTGAATTTGTGGACTAGCCCAACTGTCAGTGTCCACGTCTCGGCACCGGAAGTCATGACTGGCAGGACGCACTGGTTGAAAACCTTTGTCTTCAAACTTTGCGGTATAGGCGACGAGAAGACTCGGCGAAGTTTGCCAAATGCTGCCCAGCCCAGACGGATCCTTCTGTTGGTTTCTTTCTCGAAGTTGTGCCTACCAAGCAGAATTGCCTGCCCTAGGTAGACGTATTCCGTTACAACTTCGAGTGCCAACCTCTAGCCTTGGCATGACATGCATATTGAACATGACTTTAGTCTTGTCCAGATTCATGCCGAGACCGACACGTCGAGAGGCCTGGATTTGAGAGCCTTGGACTGCGATAGGCTGAGTTGATTGTGAATGCTCCGGTCGGTTGCCAGCTGAAAACATTTTTATTACCGGTTCCGCATTGTAATGGTTTTTTTTTTACCACTGATGTGCGGTATCTATAGCATTTTAGCCTCTTATTGCCAAGTTTTCTTCTCGGTTTTTTTTCCTTACATTTTCAATGACCTTCAATTTTTCATTACGTAGGTATGACTATAGTACGTAATCATAGAAATTTTATTAACATTTCTATGTACAGTCACAGATAATATAATGTACAGTCCAACAAAGCAATTAGTATCCTGGGTCGTCAGATATAAAAGAAGATTTCTCAGGAAGTTATTATAGAACGGTTTGATTAGGGTTTTGCACAAATACAGTTTACTTTTTAACTTTCTCCGTTATTAAAATGATATTTAACTCAAAACATCTAAAATCTTTTGAGAAAACTTCATTTATATATTGCGACCCTGGATACCAATTGCTTTGTTAGACTGTACATAGAAATCTTAATAAAGGTAAATTTCTATGATTACGTACTATAATAATAGGCATTATTAATGTTTTTAAAAACAGTATGGTATTCTTATTTATCAAATATTGAACCAGAGACTGTTGCGACATAAACTTTAAATCAGTACCAATTTAATATGCAAATGCATACACACTGAACATTAAACCTGCATTCGGTTTAATGTCCAATAGTGTTTTTATACAACATGTTGATCTGTTGTGTGATTCATGCCATATTTAAGGAGGTGACTATACCACTGATACTGAACACGAATCAGTAAAAAAATCAATACCAAAAAAAAATGTTTTTGTTAAATACTTATTTGTATACGAACAAATTCCGTGTGTCGCGTGCGACACAAAAACGATGCATGCGACACCACCAAAACAATTTGCAGGTATTTCTACCCTTTGACAATGCCGCCGATGACTTATTTTCCGAGTCGTTCGGGATTCTATTGTTAAACTGTGATAATACTGTAGAATGTACAAACGAAGTGCTTATAATAACTGTACAATGTGTATTAACGAAGCACCTAATTGGTTTATATTTTGTATGTTCAATAAAATAAACACATCATAATTTGATATCAAATTGTATTTAATTTATTAGCCTATTTGTGGTTTACCATTCGTTATGTAGATAAATAATATAAAGTGCATAAAATTAGCAATTAATGTTTCAATTGTTTAATTAACATTTTCAGTATAGCATCGGTAGTACAGTATTATTTAGACTATTTCATAATATTATAATCAAACAAGTTTAACCGGATTACATCACGTATATTATTTAAATTGGTTTTCCTGACGTTTTGAAAGCTTTGCAGCGTTCGTGGTCGCAGGAAGACTAATATGACGAGCGTCTTTACAGATATTTCAAGAACAAAATTATCCATCGTACAATTATTAAATAAGTATATTAATAGTTTCGATGCACGCAGTAATCACTTACAATGTCATTATCTTTTACAGTGTTGCGTGCTGTTTGGGACTTGATTATTTTTAGAACAGATTTTTTTTCTGTAAAGTCGCTTCCTGCGACCACGAACGCTGCAGAGCTTTCGAAACGTCAGGAAAACCAATTTAAATAATATACGCAATTTAATCCGGATAAACTCGTTTTATTATAGTGTCTAGTGAATGTGTGTAATGTGGGTGTACTAATACAACTCTGCCTATCCCTTCGGGGAAATACAGGCGTGATGTTATGTTGTGTTATGTCTAGTGATCGCGAAATCCTAAGAAATTATTTTTTCATAATACTCCATTGTATCCTATGATGGTATAAGAGAGGAACTGATTAATATTAAAAACGTTAGTATCTTACAGAGCATTCATCATAATTTCAGCCGAAAGACGTTAGTTTATGAACCTGTCTTTATACCAGCGACAATGTAAGCCAAAGATGGTTGCTTGTGGCACTCCACGAAAGTTTTGATTTGAAAATGATGATGCCTAAAAAACTAAATTATCCCTCGTCTGCAGCCTCCCCCTCCGCTCTGAAACAACCCCTTTTTCTCAGTAAACTCTCAGTACTGGCGTAAAAGGATAAGCAATTAACGTATATTTTTCTTTCATCAAGGAAGAACATTTCTATCCGTTCCACAATTCTTTTACCAAGAAATTGAAACCAAACGATTTTAGATCTTTTCCGCGATACCATTTACCTGTAGGTGTAGATAAGGCTTAATTAATCGAAATCCCTTCGTCCATCTATCATCCTCATCTGACCTTATAAACCTATCACGAATCTAAAGAGCCTATAAAAGAATCGCCCCCTCAATAAAACGTTAATAGAGTCCCCTTTGATTAAGGTTCACGATCTCCAGATATAACCAGTATAAACTGGTATTTACCAGTTCCAGCCGGTATTTTCCAGGTGATTGAGAGCGCTGTCTCTTTTATTTCGAGTGTGGGGAAAAGAGACAATGATATGGCGAAGGGGCACTCAACCGATAAGTGTCGTATTAATTGCGGGGGCCGATATGAAATTACTGATATTCTGAAAGGGTCGAGTTGAACGTGTTATTTATTTACAGGTTTCGTTTTGGGGTTGGTGATAAAGTACGGAAATATATTAATACGGAGAAATACATAATGTATCACGGTATTTGAATGAAGTAGGTATTTATGGGCCTGTTGTTTCGATTATGAATATCAATCCATCATTGCCTTTGGCTGCTTTCACAGGTGATGCTAGAATATTACTTGAATTAGCAGAGTACATACACTTGGGTTCTAATAATATTATGCTTACTCATGAATATTCAGCATTACAATTTACATCGTAAAATTATAATAATATATTGTAAAGGAGAACTGACAGAGGCATTAGCTAGGGTACAGCCTAACGTAATGTTGTGACAAGTTGTATTCCCCCAAGACTTATTTGTAACGGCCTATGGAGAAACCCTCGCTTATGTCGGTAATTAAACTTACATAGATTTTATTTATGAACAATCAAAATAGACATTCACGCCTGTAAATTTGAATAAATACACGTACTTTGAAATAATTTCAACAAGCTCAGATTTGATTCCGTTAAAATCTAAAGTAAGGCACTTTGCGTTCTAACTTTCCCAAACAACTTTCTCATAAAAATCATTTGTATCACTGAAAAACTTTGTTGAAACCATTTCATTGAAATTCAGTACTTCAGCAAACTGTTGTGTCAAAGATTGTTTCAGTCCAATAACATTTGAATTCAAAGTTTGCCAACTTCGTGATCGTGGCCCTGTTTTCAATGAAACATTAATTTTGTTTCTGTGTTATTTCGAATGGTATAGAATCATCGCTAAATTGTTTGTAAGTGATATTTGTAATTTGTCAGTGAGATTTCCATTAAGTTTTGATTGTGTAGCTCGGTTTCATTTGTTGCTCTTCTTGTTACTATTGGTTTTTCTTGGAATTATTTCCTGTCAATTTTTATGATATTATTTTTAATGCTTTTGAAAATTGCATTTACTTGAATCGAGTTCTAGTGTTCTTCAAATTTCTTTATTCACTACCATCTATTTAAATGAACGTTTCGTGGATATTCTCTTTATCGCCATTTTTTCATAGAAAGAAAAGAAAGAAAGAAAAAATATTTATTTGCTTCAAAAGTGACGCACAAAATTACCAAAAAATTCAAGAACACAGAAGAAATACAGGTACAGAGCCAAGAAGTGTGGTAATATATGCGTCACATCCGCGCAAAACGGCCACCGCTCAGCATATTGCTGTGCCTCATGCAAGAAGCAAAGACACAGCGCTGGTTTTCAGCGACAGCCGGCGTCGACACAAATTCACAATGCAATAACGTAGATCAGTGAGGCGTGATGTTGGTAAATAACGATAATAAATAATTAAGTAAGATTAAATACAATACTACTACTACTACTGCCTCGTTGGTCTAGTGGTTGCAAGCGCGACTGCTGAGCGTGAGGTCCTGGGTTCGATTCCCGGGTCGGGCAAAGTGTTATTGGGTTTTTTCATTAGGAAATTCTCAGTAGCAGCCCGGAGTCTGGATTTGTGCCCGGTTAATGGCAATAGGCTCGCCCCCTATTACATGGGACTTACAACATAACTGGCGAAATGTGGGTGTATTATACACCTCTGCCTACCCCTTCGGGAAAATACAGGCGTGATGTTATGTTGTTGTTGACACAGTGCATACTACTGCAGCTACTATCGTACTCTTGTACCTTGTTATACTTGTAATAATGTTGCCCAATAAACTTTATCTTATCTTATCTTATCTTATCTTGTTATATTAAATACAATACAATACGAGATAAAATGTGTAATATTTAATAAATACGCAAGATTGGAAATTCCATAGACCATAACACAAAACCACCCAACATGGCAACATTGTAACAAGTCGTCAAACGTGATTACGTGAGCCGCTCGCGCAGCTGTCACGCGTTGGCTATGGCTTTTGACACTAGTGGCATTGACAAGTGACAACGTTATGCAACACAATGTAATAATGGACGCTCGATATTGTGTAATCGTTGCAATAAGTCGGGAAGGAACATTGATTTGTACCTATGGACCTGTAATACCTACGAAATAAGCGTGGTATACCTACAATATCCGGGCCACCGTTATGGTGGCCTTAGCTAGGGAAGTAAGTAATAAAAACTAAAAAGTATAGATATCGATGCTCGTGTTTTGTACCAGAGATGTGTGCTGATTAAAATCATTTTCAAGTAAGTATAAATAATGCAATTATATCAAATAATAAGTTCGGCTGTCCCTAGGACATCAAAAATCAAGCTTCTAAGTCAAGGCAATCATACGGCTATGTCACATTTTGATACTCGCAAACTCACATAAAAAACCTTTAAGGTACTTCGCATTGACCTAGAATCATGAAATTTGGCCAATATATCGAAATATCTTTTTTTTTTTTCAATATATCGAACTCAGATTGTATATATAAAAATATCGATATATCGAAAATCTGATATTGAAAAAATATCAACAGCCCTAGTTTGTTTACTAGCGAAGAGTTACTTGGTATTCTTTTATTATTTATATTTAATAGCACACCTCTCTCTTTCCTCCATTTAAAATTATGGTTATATTCCATTTTATAATACTTCAATTAAATTTGTAAAACTCAGATAATGATTCCTATTAATAAAATATAAATTTCACTTTTATGATATAAACCTAAAGCGAGTAAAAAAATTGACATTATTATGAGTAATGGATCGAGTTTAAAAGGAAATTACAGTATGTGTCGGGAACGAGAATCGATCTCAATTAATATCTATGGAAGATCGATGGATTTACCCGTGGGAAATAATATGAAGGAAAAAAATTATACGGCTAGAGTTGTGACTTTAGTCGTAGATATATCACACTAAAAAGTATAGGATGGCGAAACGAGCTAAAGGCCCACCTGATGTTAAGCGGTTACCTTTGCCCATAACAACTTCAATACCACTCAGGCTGTTGCCAAAATGGTACCGCCAGTCGGTTCGCCAAACTGAGACACGAAGATGGAAAGTCTCATGTGATTGTTGCAGCGTCAATGAAAGGCGAGTAATTTCACCGGCACCCGTAACCGAAACACAGCGATGCAAGCATCACTATTTGGCGGAGAAGTAGATACGGTGGTAGTACTTCTCCGGACGAGCTCTTTCACAAAGGAGCTCTACTACTACTTCAATCTATACATATAATAAGAATGTAAGTCTGACGTGTCTGTACATTGTATATTTTTGCAAAAAAAAAAATAGGGAGGAATAAGAATAAGTAATAAAATAAATTTCGAGAATTTTTTTAATGTTTGTCTGTTTGTCTGTTTGTCTGTTTGTCTGTTTGTTTGAACGCGCATCACGTTAAAACTACTGGATTTATTTGAAATAATTTGTAACAAAATTATTGGGCATACTTTGAGGTTACACTTAGTCTTTATTTGATAAAAATCGGTTCACTCTATCAGAAGTTATGTCAATTTAAAGTTTGCTTACATGTAGCGGTACTATTACACAATAATAGGTAGCGCTAAGGCTGAGGGCACGAAACGAGTGGTGGCCGGCGATGAATAAAATGGATGAATGACATGAGTTATAAGAGGTTGTAAGTAATGAAATCTATATCTATTCTATATACATATAATAAGAATGTAAGTCTGACGTGTCTGTACATTGTATATTTTTGCATAAAAATTAATAGGGAGGAATAAGAATAAGTAAGAAAATAAATTTCGAGTTTTTTTATGTTTGTCTGTTTAATATACATTAGAGTAATACCAGGCAAGTACTTTATTATGTGCCAACGACTTAGTAACATCACAATTATTATTTACAAGAAAAAAAATATAAGTTTGGCGCACACCTGCAAGGAAACAAAAGCCGAAATTTAGTTGGACCTCCATTGTTTTAGATGAGTGGGTACGGTCATAAATTAAGTCGGTACTTTTGAGTGCATAAAACAACGACTACTTTACTTATCTATTATTATTATTATTAAGAGCCTGTACAGTCCCACTGCAGGGCAAAGGCCTCCCTACTCTCCTTCCACCTCTCTCTGTCTGTGGCTTACTTATCTATACATACAATAAAATCCTTATAAAGAAAAAACTGAAAACTGTTTTTTTTATAATAATTGCTATGCTTACTAGGAACGATAAATTGCAATTTTTAGAGTTGCTGTCTGTTTTTAATAGATAAACGCCAAAACTACTGGTGAATTAGTTGAAATTTGGCAAAAATTGCCGTTACAGACCGGCTCAGGTTATTTATAGTCTGCAAATCATCACGCTTTTGTGCATGGGAGGTGAGTAATACCACATTATGTCTATAAAGCTGTTTTACAGCAAATATTATGATATGTTTCAATTTATATACTTACCCATAATTGTCACCATTATGTTAAAAGAATCATTTTTTTTTATCGACCATCACGCTATATCTCAAGGAAGCTAAACAACAGTTTTTTTAAACCAGAACGCGTATTTCGTAGGTAATTACTAATTTGCCTAGCGTCCTCACGGATGTCTTGCGAATGTTTGTTCTGAAATCGAATCCCAGCTTCCGTCTTAGATTTTAGGTTTGTTTTTTGTGATGAAGTTATGTTTTAGATTTTTTTTTTATCATTTTGTCTATTGTTAGTGTAGTCAATATTTTATGACGCACGGTCTTCCTTTTTCTCAGAATGAGAATTAGGTAACTTAATCTAACACGCTTGCCTGGTACTGGTTGGCAGACTGCAAACACTCTCAGATATGCAGGTTTTTATCATTGGTATAATCACGTTTACTCATATGGTACAAGGTGGTATGTAGGCTAAAGTCATAGACAATAGACACGAAAACATGTTCCGAAAAAAATTACGATGCTCAGTATCTAAACACTGTACAAACAAAACACATGTATCATAAAAGTAAAGAAGGTATTCTAAACACAATAATAATAAAAGTCATCAAAGTTAGATGAGTTTTTGAGCAAATTAAGATGAGCTGTTCGGAAAAATGTGAATTAATTCATATTAAAAGATATCCTAACAATTGATATACTGTTTTATTTGGAATGAAATGTGCTATCTAGCTCTATTTATTGTGATTATTGAATATCCCCCCAACATATGCTTGGGGAAGGCCTATGTCCTGCAGTCTTTCGGTTGGAATGATGATGATGATGATGATGAGGATCTAGCGCTATGTTTGCCGTTGCATTGAAGTTATAATTTGTGGAACCGCACCCGTCACAAAAAAAAGGTGAAGTCAACGACATGCCGAGGAAAAATAAAAAAATCTATCAAGAAACCCGCGCCTAAATCAACCAAAACTTCATAGCAATGCGTAAAGATGTCGTATCTATTGTTTGAATAAAAAATCACATCAAATGGATACTAAGCTCATGAAAAACATCACAGCCGAAATAGATCATCATCAACCCAGCCTTTTCCTAACAGGTTGAAAAAAACTATTTTATGTGGCGCGACTCTTACTGTCTTACCTCCTACAATTCGATTACTTGGGGAAACCAATATTGTAAGTTTCAAGAAATACCTGTCGATTAATTCTTATGACTACCGGGACTGACAGTTTAACATACGTTTCTGGATTCAGAGAGATATCGATGTGTATGTAACAGTCAACCATCATCTAGCTACGACATGAATACGCATTGAACGCGGGTCCTAAGCATAGTTTGATAGATGTATAATTTTGTCACCGGTTTCATTATTTAGGGTTTTTATTTGGAACAGCATTTTCCAATTAGAAAGAAAGAAAGAAAATATATTTATTTGCGTCTACGCACAAACTTACCAAAATTATAGAGAAAAAAAAAAAGAAAACAAATACTGGTACAAATATTCAAGTGGTAAGATATGCGTCACACCCGCGCAAAACGGCCATCGCCATTAGGTATAAGTATGACATTACATATTAAATATTGGGTGTTGTAGTTTTTTACGTCCTTAGTTCACATTTTTTGTAACGTTGTCTGCACAATAGAATTTCTCCTGTAATGTGCGTGCGTTTACAGACACTACGTTTTATACTGGAATCGAACTTGCCTTCAGTGGCAAGTATAAACAGTTTTATTTCCCTTTTCATCATTTGAACAAATTAAATGTAAAACAGAAGGAATTAAATCATTTCCAATACAAAGGAAACATTTATTAATTGCTAAAATGTTTTCCCAGTGAACAAAGTATAAATAATATTATAGTGTTATATTATTCCGTATCAATCAATCAACTCAGCCTATCTCAGTCCACTGCTGGACATAGGCCTATTCCGTATACCTACTAATAAAGAATGACTTTGCTACTTTACTACAAAGTTTTCTAAAAAAGAACTAGAAGACATCAGTAGATAATTATAGAAAATTACGACAATGTTTATATGAATACGACATGTTGTTACTTTCCGACATCCACGCGGACGAAGTCGCGGGCACTGCTAGTCTTCTACTAAAATCTTGATAAAATGCTACTTTATCTAGGATTATCGGTCACTGATGAGTTTAACGGTCAACAGCTTTATAGGCTCAACTTACTCAGTGTGATGGAACAGATCTATAATCCGGAGGACATACGGTCAAAATTAATAAAATAATACATCCACGATTTTCCCTACTAGAGATAGAAAATTGAGGAAGTTGAGTGGAGATCGCGCATCGGCAAACGTAGTGTAGGGCACCCCCCAGCCAGGAAGACCGACGACCTGATGAAAGTAGTTCGGGGGACTGGATGCGGAAGGCAGAGGACCGAGTGTTGTGGCGCAAGTTGGGAGAGGCCTGTGTCCAGCAGTGGATTACGATAGGCTGAGTTGATGATGATGATTTGAGAGAGAGAGAGAGCCGTTAGTGTGACAAAGTCATAACAAGCTTCAATATTTTTTTCCCGAATCACCTTATTCATGTTTTAGCTACTACTATTATTTGTTCTATGGTTTTAGCTTCAAAATATTTTGGCTTACATACCTACATGGAAAAATGAAAAATGCAGTAAATATTAGTTTTTCACAGCTAGAATACTAGCTGGTAAATGGCTGTGGAAATATTCGGCTCTGAAAAATAAAATGAAGGGTCGTTGATGTTATGTTAGCTTATTTTTGAACGTTGGAGATTTTATATTTTATTCGTACACTGGATCGAACCGCAGTTCCTGGTATGGTATGGTGGCGCAAACTTTCCTGAAAAATATGGATTTTTTTAGATTTTTAAATAATTCTAAACTTCTATTCGTTTTTTCTTTACCTACACCTGTCTAACACTGGAATAATCTGTATTTAAAATCAAAATTAAGTAAGTATTCCAATTTTTTACCAAGAGAAGCTGTTGAATAGACTTACAATTGTTGAAAATAAAATTACTCTTTTCAAAGTAGGTAAGGTAGGTCAGTCTAGTGTTTTTGACACAATAAATAAAAGAAAAAATCAACTAAGTACCTATCACACACCACATATTTCTTTCAAGTCACACACTAACACCTGATCATAAATAAGAAATTACACCACTTGGAAAAAAGGCAAAACTTAAAAACATCACATGTGTAAAACCTTATAGCGTGTTCTAAGAAAAGTACTCAGTCAGCTGTTAATTCCCATTGTCGTTTTGTTTCACGTGAGCCAAAGGAAATAGGTTACTGTCGTGCTTGCTGGGTACGACCTGGCATCGTCTAATGTGCTTAAGGAAAGTCATTCAACCAATGATTGCACAGTCTATATGCATGCATGTTTAGCTTGGATGTAGTATATTATATTTGATACGGTAACCTAAATAATATTCTCACTAAACTGTTATCACAAGATTTTAATTTTAACAATACCAGATTTTACCAAATATTATTCAAAAGTATCCATGGAGTTTCTCGTCGGCTCTTCTCAATAGCATCTCATCATCATCATCATCATTTCAGCCGAAAGACGTCCACTGCTGGACATAGGCCTCCCCAAGCACTTTGGGGGGGATATGCCATAATCGCCACGCTTGGCAGGTGGGTGCAGGGTGGCGATTGCAGTTAAATAATACTTTTGGGACATTTTTACACAACACCATCTAGACCCAAACTAAGCAGAGCTTGTACTATGGGTACTTAGACAATGTATGTAATACTTATACACTTTTTTTTGTTGTAAAAACATACTTATAACACATAAGAAACACCCAGACCAACACAAAAATTTATGTTCATCACACAAATATTCGTGTCCAGTGGAAATCGAACCCACTACCTCGTGATCAGCAGTCCGACACTCGAACCACTAGACCACAGAGGTCGTCACAGTTGGTTGGTTAAATACTCAGAGAACGCTGCTGCCCATCCTCTGGTGAATCCCTTAGTCGCCTTTTACGACACCCACAAGAAGATATAGGTGGTGCAATTCTTTACGTCCGGCACCATAATGGAACAATAGCATCTACGTTTTTGGAACTAGAGCATAATGCACTGTGCTTATTTGAAAAAAATATTTTTTTGAATTTGAACCTACTTTGTTCAGCAATAAAGTTTTGAATTGAATTGAATTGAAATTGTGATGATAAAAATTATGAGTAGGTATTAATTAGGTGATGAAGGGATGGTTTCTTTAATATTGGTTTATTTAAAACTAGGTGATTTGTCACTCAATCAAAACCTTTTTCCAGCCAATTGATATAAAAGGTTAAGTCATTGCGATGCCGTATCATCTGGTATCATCAGGTAAAGTACGCGCAATCTACTTGGCCGGAGTGAAGTTAGGCACTGCGTATGTTTTCCCGCCTCTCGCCTCCAACTCACACCTATAAAATGGTTACTGTAACGATTTTGTTCCGTGTGGTGCCGGACGTACAGCATTGCACCACCCTATATCTTCTCATGGGTGTCGTAAAATGCGACTAAGGGATTCACTAGAGGATGGGCGGCAGCGTTCTCGGAGTATATAACAAACCAACTGAGATCGCCAACCGGCCTGTCAAGCGTGGTGATTATGGCATATCATCCCCCCGTTGGGGGAGGCCTATGTCCAGCAGTGGACGTCTTTCGGCTGAAATGATGAATGAATAATGAACGGTTATGTGACAACTTCTCTCATTATTTTCATTATTTTAGAATTTCTATTTGAATTTTCACATCAACATCAATAAAGGCCTTTACGTCTATTACAGACATCGACCATACACCCAATAGATGCCTCATAACAGGCGAAAGATGTCTGCAACACATCTATGAAATTTCACTAATGTAGGTCGCCACTATTCACCACTTGCAATCTTCAAATCAATTTCGACCACTTACATGAGCCGTCAAAACTGCCGCGTTAGTGATTAGCCAATAGCCGCCTTGGTAGGGCTAATCGAAGCCTCAGCTAGTGGCAGAATTTATTGTAATCATTATATTCAACATTAGGCGTCTATTGGTCTGTATGGTCGTTGGTTACAGATGATTTATGATGTAATGTTTGAGATACAACGTTTTGGTGAATTAACAGGCCAATACGAAAGCGACATGGCTTACCACAGGCCTGACACCAAAATTTTGCGGTGGTTGATGCCGAGCCGCCTTGATGCTGCTTCTGTATTTTGTCAGCGAGTGTTCCAAACCTTCATTGGAAAACTTGCGCACAGGATAGAATTATTTAAGGGAATAATTATTTGTCCAAGATTTTAAAAATTACTAGCTAGCCTATCTTCTTCTTCGTGTCAATGGTTCTTATTTACTTCACACTGTATTCATGTGGTATTTGGCCACCTCTATGGCGTTGTTTGTGGCTTTGTTTAAATCGTCTCTTGTGCAGGTAGTAGGGCACAAGGGACAAGTGAGCAAATGGGCCATGGACCGAATGGGGGCCCCGCAATCGCATTCAGTATTACACAAGTCTCGCATTCCCCATTTAGCTTTAGCATTAGCTAGCCTATAAAAAGCAATCAATCATTTTTCTAATTAGTGGGTACTTGTTACAAAAAATATTATAAATTGTAATGAAAACTTTAAGTAATTATTAGTTTTTAACCGACTTCAAAAAAGGAGGAGGTTATTGATGCCGTCTATAAACTTAGCTCATCGGCAATGCAATGCAATAATTGATCGTAACAGCATCAGTCAGCAGCAAAGATCTGTGACAGTGTGAAATAATTATGTGTTAACGTTACGCGGTGAAAGATCACAATTTACCCTTTAATGTAGTCAAGGTGCAGTCGACCTCACGTCAGTTGTGGATCGATTTCACATAAAATTGGGTAGGTACCACGAATGATTTTACACTAATGAGATCATGACACAAATGAAACCTAAATCACGCTAATGGCATGCATATTTTTATTGGTTTACAAAGTAAGTTTAGCCTTATTTATATTGATGAAGATTACTGTTAACAAATTGTAAAAAAGTTTATCAATTGTTTTTTCGATGTCAAAGGTTTTAATATTGTTCAATTTTTAAACCGTAAGCGCAACTTCATTCGTAGGCTGTGAAATCGACCCTTGTAACAGATTTACTGAGACAGTATCTTTATTTCGTAAGCAGTAAGGGTGGTTTTCGTAATTCAAGTCTTACCACTGACGTGAAGTCGACTGTACAAGGATGGTGACGTAATTTAATCCTGTTATAATCTCCTTAAACATCTTAATTAATTAATACGCGTTAATCTTTAATGACATCGGTGCTAATGACACCCAAGGGAATTGGACCATCTACTTTTAAGAAAATACCATGGCTTAGAATGTTTGGGTACTTATCTAAAGTTGGCAGCACTGCTAAAACTGTTGCTGCACTGCGTTTGACTGCCACCTTATGTTAAGCAATAGTGTGGTCAACGAAGCATGATCGTGATCGGGTGCCGTCTATCGAGACTTGCATATAACTCCTACTTGCTAAGGATTTTTTTTTACGTTTTAAAGGCACATTTTCATTGACAATATTGTTTTTAGGGTTCCGTACCCAAAGAGTGCCAAACGGGACCCTATCACTCTCGCTACGCTGTCTGTCCGTACTCCGTGCGTCCATCTGTCTGTCACAGGTCCGTCCATCTTTTGATCAGTAATATGTAGCCTCTCAGAATATGTGTTGCTATGATTTTTATCACGACAAATACCAAAAGTAAAAAAGTCAAAAACCAAAGGGGGTTATACAAGAATCCTCGAAAAACATGCATTTTTTCAACGTTTTTGTTCCTGCTCTATCTTCAAAACGGTAATATATACATCAGCATCAACGGCATCAAACTTGGTCTCATTATACTATGTAGTTTAGCCAAAAATATGACAAACATAGACATATGTCGTGGTACATGCGTAAGAAAGAGATGCAAAAATTCATATAATAAATAAATAAAATAAAAAAATAAAAAATAAAAAATATAAAAAATAATTATAAATAATTTTTCTTTCTTTCTTTCTTTCTTTCTATATTTCATGCACGGTGCGTTGATGTCTTTTGATAAATGATCGTAAATAAATCAGTTTCTATGGGGTGGGTATCGGGTCGATGGGTGGTACGGAACCCTTACTGCGTGAGTTCGACTCCCACTTGGCCAGTTTTTATTATTCATGACATGATCCTACATTATTCTGATATTATTTGAAGCGTCGAAGTATTCATGGATTTTCTTGCCGATTCTTTTCCATAGGACCCATATATTTGGAAACAACCAACTATAATCGACGAAGTACTCTGAAGCACCTGTAATTAGGTCTATTTTAATAAATAATTTTAATTTGACATAACATAACATAACATCACGCCTGTATTTCCCCGAAGGGGTAGGCAGAGGTGTAAAAGTACACCCACATTTCGTCAGTTATGTTATAGTCCCATGTAATAGGGGGCGAGCCTATTGCCATTTACCGGGCACAAATTCAGACTCCGGGCTGCTACTGAGAATTTCCTGATGAAAAAACCCAATAACACTTTGCCCGACCCGGGAATCGAACCCAGGACCCCACGCTCAGCAGTCGCGCTTGCAACCACTAGACCAACGAGGCAGTCCGGCAGTTTAATTTGACGGTTATGGCTTTCCCAACTCTTTCTCTCTTTCTTTCTTTTGAAGTAAATAAATATTTATTCTTTCTTTCTTTTCTTTCTTTTTTACCCACGACGGAACGGAGAAGGTGTATGCGTTTGGGGTGAGAGGTTGTTTGTTTGTGTGTGCAAACGAATGTTCCTATTTATCTCCAAAACGGTTTGTCCGATTTGGATACGGTTTTCTAAAAAGGGTTTGTGATTCATCAGCAATGGTTCTTAGATAGGTGTTATGGTGTTTACTCGCCAGGGGGCGCTGCAATCAATATTTTTAGTGCAAACGAATGTTCCCATTTATCACCAAAACGGTTTGACCGATTTGGACACGGTTTTCTGTAAAGGGTTTGTAATTCATCGGTGATGGTTCTTAGATAGGTGTTGTCGTGTTACCACACCAGGGGGCGCTGCAATCAATATTTTACGAACGTTAAAATGAGGTTTGATTGATTTGGATACGGTTTTCTGTAAAGGGTTTGTAATTCATCGGGTATGGTTCTTAGATAGGTGATATCGTGTTAACTCGCCAGGGGGCGCCGCAATCAATATTTTTCGAACGTTCAAATTAGTTTTAACGCATTTTCCCCGAGATGGCTTGACCGATTTAGATAAGGTTTTTTGTAAAGTTCTTGAGATTTATTACGCGACTGCGGCGGAGCCCAAAAGGAGGTAATGTTTTTGCTTGGTATGTATGTATGTATGTATGTCTGTGTCTATGTTCTCCCCTAGAGGATAAACTGGTGAACCGATTTCTAATAAATGAGGTAGGTATCCTTAGATTCGTCTTAAAGGCGCGAGTATCATAGGCTATAAAATTTTACAAAATAAATGAAAATGGCGGATTTTAAGCGTCAATAATTAAAGTAATTAAAAAAAAAATCTAGTCCCATAACCTTGTGGGGTGTCAAAATAAAGGGCTCGAGGAGACAATTCTAAAGACGTAACTCATTAAAGGTATAACTAACTTGTATAAATTTAATAAATAATGTTTTCTCTTATTTAATAATGTGTTGTGAAATTCGTTCAGCGAAGGAGTGGCCCGACGTACTATAATAGTACATGCTTGCCCAACCTGTAAATTTTCTGCTTATATATATTTAAACGTAAATTTTCAGGCCTAGATAATCACTATGAGCTCATGAAGTCTTCAAATAAATAATTGAAATATTTTTACACTCTTAACTTCAGAATCAATATAATCCTTATGGAGTGCCATTTTTCAGGGGGTTGATAAAAGATTGGTAATCAAATCGAGTAGGAATATTGTCTAGTGTGTCTGAGCCTGGTAGTTCTGCTTTGTAGACACAACTTCGAGAATAAAGCCGACTGAAAAATTCAGTATAATTTTGAAAACTTCGCAAAATTCTATCGCTGGCCGATATATTCTATTCTATAGGGTCGATAGATCTCTTTTAGTTTTTTCATCTAATGCCTAGTTTAGATACTCGCTGAGCAGAGACAAAGGGGCACGAGTACGAGCATGTAAACGACTTGTTCAGGTGTATTCGGTACTGTCGTGTCATACAAAAAATATTTGCCGAGCTATTCGCCGAATTATTCGTCCGATAATCTAAACGTTGCACTAACTATTATAAGGGCCGGTTTTTCAATGGTCTAATAACTTTTAACTGGGGAATAAATGTGACGTTTTGACAGATTGGCTATAACTGTGAAATGACAAAATTATTCCTTAGATTAAAGTTTACTGAATATTGAAAGACCGACCCTAAAACTGTTAAATGTTGTTTGTTTGTTTATATGTTTGTTTGTTTGTATGTTTATATGTTTGTAAGTTTGTTTGTTGGTTTGTATGTTTGTTTGTTTGTTTGTTCGACCATTCTGAAAAAAACTTCGCGCTCGCTTCCGTTCTATTTTTTTCCCACTTTCCTGGCTTATGTTCTAAGCGACATTACATAAATGTTATTAAAGTTTGTTTGTTGGTTTGTATGTTTGTTTTTTTGTCTGCTTGTTCAACCATACCGCTCGCTTCGCTCTCGCTTGCGTTCTACTTTTTTTCCACTTTCCTGGCTTTTATGTCGTAAGCGACATTACATAAATGTTGTTAAAGTTTGTTTGTTGGTTTGTATATTTTTTTTTTGTTTGTTTGTTTATTCGACCTAACAGAAAAAAAATTCGCGCTCGCTTCGCTCGCGCTTGCGTTCTATTTTTTCCCACTTTCCTGGCTTATGTTCTAAGCGACATTACATAAATGTTGTTAAAGTTTGTTTGTTGGTTTGTATGTTTGTTTTTTTGTTTGTTTGTTCGACCATACTGAAAAAAACTTCGCGCTCGCTTCCGTTCTATTTTTTTCCCACTTTCCTGGCTTATGTTCTAAGCGACATTACATAAATGTTATTAAAGTTTGTTTGTTGGTTTGTATGTTTGTTTTTTTGTCTGCTTGTTCAACCATACTGAAAAAAAATTCGCGCTCGCTTCGCTCGCGCTTGCGTTCTACTTTTTTTCCGCTTTTCTGGCTTATGTTGTAAGCGACATTACATAAATGTTGTTAAAGTTTGTTTGTTGTTTTGCATGTTTGTTTTTTTGTTACTTTGTTTGTTTGTTCGACCTAACAGAAAAAAAATTCGCGCTCGCTTCGCTCGCGCTTCGCTAGCGCTTGCTTTCTATTTTTTTTCCACTTTCCTGGCTTATGTTGTAAGCAACATTACATAAATGTTGTTAAAGTTTGTTTGTTGCTTTGTATGTTTGGTTGTACGTTTTTATGTATGTTTGTTCGACCATACTCGAAAAATTTCACGCTCGCTTTGCTCATCCTAGCATTCTACTTTTATTTCCACTTTTCCAGCTTATGTTGCAAGCAACATTACATAAATGTTGTTAAAGTTTGTTTCTGAAAACGCTTCCCAGTGTTTCTTGATGGTCTCGCTCCAAATTCGTTCAGATTCTTCTCAAAATGGAACATCACTAGCCAAAGCCAGCGCTCTTTCCGTATCGATTTTAGAAACGCAGTAATTCTCTAAAAAGTTTAAAATAAAAATCAAAATTGAAAATTTTGAAAAAACCCACGACGTATGTAAACGCAATCGAAAAAGGATAAAATAAAAAATTTGAAAAACCCCCGACTAAAATAAAGTAAGTAGGTAACGGAAGATATAATTACAAACCAAAGAAAATCCGTCGGGGGCTGCCATTCTCTGCCTTAAAATGAACTAATATGCTGCAATTTAAGACTTTGTGACTAAATTCTTTGCCGCAGCTACGACATGCAAATTTGGTCTTGGTATGATATTACAACTACGTAGGTATGTACTGTAATTCCTAAAATGTACCATGTAATGAACTTATTTTTATGTGTACCTACCCGTATTATAGTACGTCGGGCCACTCCTTCGCTGAACGAATTTCACAACACATTATTAAATAAGAGAAAACATTATTTATTAAATTTATACAAGTTAGTTATATATAACCTTTAATGAGTTACGTCTTTAGAATTGTCTCCTCGAGCCCTTTATTTTGACACCTCACAAGGTTATGGGACTAGATTTTTTTTTTATTACTTTAATTATTGACGCTTAAAATCCGTCATTTTCATTTATTTTGTAAAATTGTATAGCCTATGTTACTCGCGCCTTTAAGACGAATCTAAGGATACCTCATTTATTAAAATCGGTTCACCAGTTTATCCTCTAGGGGGGAACATAGACACAGACATACATACATACATACATACCAAGCAAAAACATTACCCTCCTTTTGGGCTCCGCCGCAGTCGGGTAATAAATCTCAAGAACTTCACAAAAAACCTTATCTAAATCGGTCAAGCCATCTCGGGGAAAATGCGTTAAAACTCATTTTAACGTTCGAAAAATAATGATTGCGGCGCCCCCTTGCGAGTTAACACGATATCACCTATCTAAGAACCATACCCGATGAATTACAAACCCTTTACAGAAAACCGTATCCAAATCAATCAAACCTCATTTTAACGTTCGAAAAATATTGATTGCAGCGCCCCCTGGCGAGTTAACACGATAACACATATGTAAAAACCATCGCCAATGAATCACAAACCCTTTACAGAAAACCGTGTCCAAATCGGTCAAACCGTTTTGGTGATAAATGGGAACATTCGTTTGCACAAAAAATATTGATTGCAGCGCCCCCTGGCGAGTAAACACCATAACACCTATCTAAGAACCATTGCCGATGAATCACAAACCCTTTTCAGAAAACCGTATCCAAATCGGACAAACCGTTTTGGAGATGAATGGGAACATTCGTTTGCACACACAAACAAACAAACAAACAAACAACCTCTCACCCCAAACGCATACACCTTCTCCGTTCCGTCGTGGGTAATGAACTAATATGCTGCAATTTAAGACTTTGTGACTAAATTCTTTGCCGCAGCTACGACATGCAAATTTGGTCTTGGTATGATATTACAACTACGTAGGTATGTACTGTAATTCCTAAAATGTACCATGTAATGAACTTATTTTTATGTGTACCTACCCGCATGTCGTCTTGTTGTGGCTATAAATCATTTTTCTTTCTATCTAAATAAAATTACGGTGGGTACGTAAATAATTGTGTCTTTAATTGATATTGCTGCATATCTACGAGATACATAATAGATGCTACATTTTAATTGTAATCGCGAAACGATGTGCAATGGCAGCCCCCGACGGATTTTCTTTGGTTTGTAATTATATCTTCCGTTACTTACTTTATTTTAGTCGGGGGTTTTTTAATTTTTTTATTTTATCCTTTTTCGATTGCGTTTACATACGTCGTGGGTTTTTTCAAAATTTTCAATTTTTTAACTCAAACCTTTTAAATGTGTAGGCCTTGGCAGAGGCAGCCTAGAGACTGCCCGTTCCACACGCCGCGCAACGCGCACGGGCCCCGCGCTCACCCCGACCCGCACACATAGCCGCGAGCTATTTTACGAGCACACATGCTTAAGTGTCGCTTCTTGTTGTTAGTATATATTCTATGGCACAAGTAGGACTAAGAGCTTCTTTGCTTTTAAATTTATTATCATGACCGAATCCATCTGCAGGTCTCAGAGTGCATATGACATCATAATGCATCATAAACATTTAACTTGACGTGCACTTTGCTGAAATGACAGATGCACAAACAACATCTTTGAAGAGGCTTTGAAGACGGCGATTTCTTGAGTAGAAGCGTTATCGGTATCATCATCATCAACTCAGCTATCGGTGTTCACTACTGGACTTAGATAGATAGATAGAATAATCTTTATTGTACACCATTTTTTTTGTTAGCCTGTACTGTCCCGCTGCTGGGCAAAGGCCTTGACAGCTTGCAGGAGGCGACACAGAACTGCTATAGATGGAAGGAATTGAGGGAGGCCTTTGCCCAGCAGCGTACACTATTAACATTATGAAAACTTAGGACTAACATGTTAATTAAGGGTACATTGACGGTCTTATCGCTAATAGCGATATCTTCCAGACAACCTTTGGATGAACAAGGAAGACGTGAAAAATAGATGGGGGCAGTATGTGGTGCACTTTCATATAAATTACCAACATATAACATTAAAAATAAATACCCATATAGAAAAAATGTTACGCGATTAAATACATAGGCCTCTCCCATTGACTGTACTCCCATAGACGCCTTATCAGAGGTGACCGATGTCTGTCAACACATCAATGATATAGCACTCATGTAGGTCACCACTATTCGCCACTTGAAAACTTCAAATCAGTTTCAACCACTTATGTGAACCATCAAAACTTCCGCGTTAGTGACTAGCCAATAGCCGCCTTATCAGCTAGTTGACAGAATGTATTGTACGCATTATATTCAACAATAGGGATCTATTGGGCTGTATGTTCGATGGCCTCTCCCAAGTTATGCCACAACACTCGGTCCTCCACCTTCCGAATCCAGTCCTCCCCAGCTCAACAACAACATGTTACATTTGGCGAGGTCAAAAAATAATTAATTTTTAAAGCGGTTGTGAACTCCATTTAACGTCTTCAAACTAAATAAAATTAAGCTTAAACAAAGAAAATCTTACAGATTTGCTTTTAGTGACAATTTAATAGTTTAATTGGCTTTTTAATGATTTTATTGATAACGATTTCAATTGTGGAAAGGAAAAATCGCTCACGAGCAGGATTCGATCCTGTGACTCCTGGTTCAATACACCAGTGCTTTAGCCACTAAGCTACCGTGAACACTGCTCGTGGTATCGAAATTAACCTCCACTTTTGGTACGTATTTGGGTGACGTCAGCGATATCTTATTAAGAAACAGTGTTTCTTAAACGACTTGACTAACTTTGCAGTTAATTCAAAGTCGTATAGATATGTCTACCCTTACTAATTATTTTATTATTTTTAACGCATTTACGCATGCGAAGCAAAATCTAACTATTTCAATTGTGGAAAGAAAAAATCGCTCACGAGCAGGATAAGGAACACTGTTTCTTAATAAGATATCGCTGACGTCACCCGAAGACGTACCAAAAGTGGAGGTTAATTTCGACACCACGAGCAGTGTTCACGGTAGCTTAGTAGCTAAAGCACTGGCGTACTGAGCCAGGAGTCGCAGGTTCGAATCCTGTTCGTGAGCGATTTTTTCTTTCCACGATTGAAATAATTAGATTTCGCTTCGCATGCGTAAATGCGTTAAAATAATAAAATAATTTTATTGATACTTATGTGATTATTTCTGATCCTTGTTATAATTACTTTCTATGTAATTATCCCTACTCAACTTTATGTAAATATTTACATAAGTATAATAAAATAATCTAATATAATCTAATTTTTTTTTTTTTTTTGGATGAGAATTTCGATACCACGAGCAGTGTTCACGGTAGCTTAGTGGCTAAAGCACTGGCGTACTGAGCCAGGAGTCGCAGGTTCGAATCCTGCTCGTGAGCGATTTTTTCTTTCCACAATTTAAATCGTTAATATAATCTAATCAAAACAATAACAAGACCTCGTAGTATCCAATTTAAACAAATTAGCTCACCCAAACCTATAAAAACATTATCTTCCAATGAATTTCTAAAGGAACGTATCATTCGTCTTCTGTGACAATCGAAATAAATTAATCCAAGGTAATGTATAATATAACAATGGAAGGTAACCAGGGGTAGGTAACCAAAACGTCTAGATTACTTTTAGGGTAGTAATTGATTGCATTTGTTTGTGGGACCCCTAAAACGTCTATTCAATTCCGTTACGCCCCGATTACTGCCATTGTATCGGTTTCGTAAAGAAAAATGGTGGGACGTGCGAACTGTACAGTCGACCGCACTTTAGTGTTAACAGATTGACCTTGACAGCGCCTTTATTTCGTAAGAGGTAAGGTTGGTTTTCGTAATTCAAGTATTACTATTGACGTGCGGTTGACTTTACTACCAATCCGTCTAGTGTGAATAGTTGGGGTTAAGTAAACAGGGTGTATTTTTTCTTTTTGAAGGGCTTTGGAGGGAGTGATCCATAGAGGTAGGGTATTTGAATTGAGACGTTTATTTTTTCTTGTCGGTGTTCCTAGGAGGTCAGGTAAAGGTAATTTTTAATAGATTTTTTGATTCACGTTAAAATAATGCTACATAGATCAGATTGATAACAAACTTACTGTTAAAACCTCGGACGAATAAAAAAGACGGACGGAATCATGCTAAACAATAAGTGAAGCATCCATAGTATCGCTTAAAAGTACGGGCAGGCACGCACACATGCACACCCGTACAAAGACAAAAAGCTGTGATTACGCAACAAATCTCGTGTGACGATACTCATTGTTGTAGTGTCACAAATAAAATAACTGTATAATCTGGTGCGTTAAAATGCTTTCGAAAATATAGTGGGTTTAGGAAAAAAACTTAGTGCTTCAGTCTTTGTTTAGCGAGATTCCGTCCACCTTTTTTATTCGTCCGAGGTTAAAACATAGTTAAAACAAAGAAACAAACAAATAACAAAAATAGTGGAACATAAGTAACTAAAATAAAAATAAACTATTTGCCTGAATGCGAGTCAAACTCTGGAATTTTACCGATTGAATGCAGAATTTTAAGCAGTGTATCAACGTGCTCGGTCAGTGGTTATTAGACTTTTACTAGTTTTGATTTTTTCAGTCTTTTAGGGTGCCTTAAAAGAGACTCCATGAGTGACGATATTCAATGATCCTTTGGCGCACACTGGGCAGTCAACCTCGCTGCAGTACCTAAAACCATTTTTATGGCGGCTCTGAACACAAGGCGTATAGGCACGCAGTAGTATAATTCTAAATGGGCGGGTGTCAACCGGGGTGTGGGGCGCTTCGCAGCGCTAACTTCAGAGACGCCATAAAGATTGGCGAGTAGTGTACCAATCTGCTATGTAGCTTATCATGTTTCCACAACCTGACCTGTTTTACTGTTGTATATATACGAATTTTTGTCTCCTGAGTGCGTAATACGCACTGCATATATTTACTAAGTATCAATTGTAACAGGAAAATCTTCAGCATTATACTTAACACAATTTAACAAAATATCGTTGTTCATCTCTCCAAATCTAAGGTCTTAACAAGTTCAGTTAAGTTAATAAATTACTGTCTTTGTTGCCGAGGGTACTCAGAGGTTCTGAGGGGAATATTTATAACATTCAATACCTTTATTACAACACATTAATATCAACTTTACCGACATCTAAATTAAGTCGATTTTTGAATGACAAACACTATTGAAAATGTCATAAAACTATATTAAACGCAATAGAAACTGCACTATCTATATTAGATTTAAAGTTTCTTATCGCAAAGCATGTTAATTTTACATTTTAAGTGTTTTATGTATTTGGTTACCTTTGCAGTGTTATTTTGGTTTCAGAATTACCTTGGAAATCACCTTTATCTCTTGATGAGCTAGCAACAGGTTTAGTTAGTGGCTTTCTTAATTGTTATTTTATTGTTATAGAAACTCGTAAGAAGAGCGGTTAATTGAAATTCTGGATTTGCGTTTTTTCTTCCGAGATAAAATGGTTTCCTGTTGTTACAAATTGAAATCTGTGGTGTTTTACTGAAAACAGAATAGAAAGAACTAATTTCATATCAATAATTGTTACTTCTTTCAATTTTCTCAGCGTTAATTAGCCCAATTTAGTTAATGTAATGTAATTTGCTTTTCTTTTGTTTATTTCCACTTATAGGTTTACTCAAACAAGGAAAAACAAGATAATAATAAGTCATACTTTCGATGGAATACAATTTAATTTAAGACTTATGTACGGTCATGATATTTCGCGGTTTATATATTCTATGGCGGTGGTACATTTTGTCGACAAAATCCCTAGAACGAATCCTGCTACATTACACGTACTATCGACAAATGTGTGGCCTTTCCAAATTTGAAACTGTTTTGCTCACAAGTTGCATTTGCATCAAAGATAAAGGGCAGGGCCATTTATTTTTGATTAGAGTCCACCAATTAGGGTCTTTAAAACAACACTGTTTGTAAAGCCATTTGCTTTTACCTTTGCTTTGTTCCGTGTGGTGTCGGACGTAAAGAATTGCACCACCCTATATCTTCTCATGGGTGTCGTAAAAGGCGACTAAGGGATTCACCAGAGGATGGGCAGCAGCGTTCTCAGAGTATTTAACCAACCAACTGCGATCGCCAACCCGCCTGCCAAGCGTTGCGATTATGACATATCTACCCAACATATGCTTGGGGAGGCCTGTGTCAAGCAGTAGACGTCTTTCGGCTGAAATGATGATGATGATGATGATTTGTTTTTATTACTTTATGATACAACTTTTACGGACTAGGAAAAATAGTTCTGTGATCTGTGTTCACGGGTTTGGTCATTCACAGTTGCTTCGTGCCATACAAAAAGCAACCTTACGTTACGGTACCAAATGCTACATGAGGTCGACTGTACTGTATTACCATGCGGTAACAGATCAACATAGAAAGTGAGCTAGAGGCAACAGTTGTACCTACATTGTATATAAACTATGTATCTACGTTGCGTGTCCAACGTTTCTCAACTTTCACTGTTCCTCTTCTAGCCCCCGCCAAAACTCACTTGTGGTCGTGGAATGGACTTTCATGCTTCTGTAATAAAGATGAGTTCAGTATTACTTTTTATTGAAACACGACCATTATTTTAATTCGGAACGCCTTCATTTATAGCAGTACAAGAAAAACCAGAAAATATTATATTTCTTTGATTTTTACTGGAAACACTCTTTACAGTACTGTAAGGTACAGGGAAATGCTGATCGTATCTCAAAGAATTTCTAAATGTCTGGTTTCCAATAGGTACTTATGTTAATAATTCATAAGCATCGCTTGCGTCATTTACAGCAGAACAATTCGTGCAACAATACTGAAACATAATGTATCGTTAAAATATGGGTGGCGTCGGAGAACGCCCGACAGAAACTAAGTTTCTACGTATTTCCAAGCGCAGATATAATGTGCGCGGGAATTAACGGTGACGTTTTTTCTTGGTTTACTGCCAATGTACACACACAGACATAGTAAAAAATATAGACGAAGTACTGCGAACAATCATAGTGAAGCCAAATAAACTGCTCCTTCGTGTACAACCAGCGCTCACGCACACACATGCATCTCAAACCGTGTTTACCTCTCTCAGTACACATCGTCCAGTAAGCATCTCGAAAGCAAATATCCTTCAGGGGCATGATATTACGTGAGTGCTGGTTGTACACGAAAAAGAATAGTTTTTTTTTGGATTCATTATGATTGTTCGCAGCACTTTGTCTATATTTTTTACTATGTCTGTGTTTACCAGATGTACCTATTTATAATATTTTAATTGGGGTATCTGAGGTCTTGCATTCATTCTATAGATAATGAAAAAGGGGGCTAAAGGGGGTCAAGCGCACGATGACGCTATAAAAGCTTCGCTTCACAAAGTCTATAAAATATTGAGTACTAGTAATTCCAGCAAATGTCAACATTATGAATCGCCCCTCTTCGAGCTCCAAACGAAAAGAGCTCACGTGCCGTGCTGGAATGGACTTCCGCGTATGTCCGCTCCCCAGTAATGGAGATTGGTTCGCCTTTTAAAACGTCAACCCGTTCGGTGTCGGGATGGCGGGCGTAAAAGGCGTCTTTTATTATTTTCTTTTTTATATTTTAAAGGTAAGGTTTAGGACTGGTCAGGAAATTGAAAATAGAATGCACGTAAGATTCAGTGAGGACAATATGTAACCTATTCACCGAGTCGAGGAATGAAAAGGTTCGTCACATTAAGGTCTATTATCGCTTGTACTGGCAGATAAAAATAATGACAGTTGTATTTACACCTTAATTATCTCTCGTTCGGAGTTTGAAAAGGTAACATGTACACGCGACACTTTGAAGGAATCAATTTGAAAATTGACGAACCTTTTCGTTCTTCGACTGTACAATATTCATTTCGGTGCATAGTAGCTGCTAAGATGGATTGTGCATAATACGGAGCAATCAACTTTAAAATTGACATGATTGCGATGGTGACCGAGTTTCATAATTTTATTCAGCATTAGGTATTTAAAACCTCACAAGTCTACTTTTTGGTGAATTTTCAGATCTCAATAAAATTACAAGACATCAAAAGCTGAATTGAAATAGCATAAATTCATTACATTCCAAGCTGTCATACTTTCTTTTGTCTAGTATTAATTTTTTGGGTATTTAGTATTCTCCTGTTTTTTTTTATCATATAACACAACATAACAACACACAGAACATCAAGCCTATATTTCCCCGAAGTGTTAAGCTGAGGCACAGATCTATTTCTGTTCAGAATGGTTGTAATCACAATTTTACTTGCAATTCATGAGTGGCAACTTTCGAACAAACTACACCTCCCATATTGACGTCATTAATTAGCTCCTCACATAATCTATGTTTGAAAAAATGCAATATTTATGTGTACAATAGTTGTATTATGTGAGGAGAAATAAACGATTTTTATTATTATTTATTATTATTATTAATTATTAAAAATTGACTTTAATCAAATGTACTTTACAGCTTTTGTTTCTGCAGTTAGAAACAACACAATAACGCAGTTTTGCGGGTCTTTGTTACAGTATTTACAGAAACAAGTCATAAGGCGTACTGAGAAAGGCTTTGAAATGCACTGCACTATGGTGCAGAGTGTTGGCACGCGCGCCCTGTCCACTTGGCCATTCTATCTGTTTATGTGGGCTGAGGTATATTATACCACACCTACCTATACACCCATTCGCCAGTTATGTTATAAATCCCATGTAATAGGGAGTTTTCAAAAATACGTGTTTCAATGAATTTGAAGTTTTCTTAAAAATGTGGCTCAAATTAATTGTACATTTTTCCGACGCAACGCTAGGTATGCAGCTACAGCCATAATATTCGTTTTGTATTATATTACTCAAACACAATATTTTTGTAAAATATGAACACCAAACAGAGTGCATAGCTTTACTGTATTTCCCTTGTGGGATACATCGCAATCGTTGTTGGAAGTTCTGTAAGAAAACAAAGGTTTTGCCACAATCGCGATTGCATTTGACAATGTTCGTATAAAAATAGAAAATATCTAGTCACCTACTTACGGCTTAGGTTTCATAGAAAACTAAATAATATCAGGTCATAGAAGTGTCAAAGGCGCGTGAAAGTGTCGCCGCGTACAGTCTTAATTTAAATTTATTTTGCATTGATTGCAGAAACATGGTGGGCGTAATTTCGTATATAAGTGTTGGTAGCGGCAATCTAGTGACACGCGTCCCGGTATTAAAAGACATAATATATGACATTTCTATTACCTTAATATACTTGTAAGTTTAATGTACTAGGAATTTTGTTTGAGGATTTTGTTGTCATGATAATGACAAGATAATGCGATGTCATGAACAAATGGCATAAACGAATTCGCGCGAACTTGCAGTGCTCGTATAGTTGCTTTGTATTAGAACAACGCCAAAGGAATCCTTTCTCCTGCTGTCACCGTCCCCATGCTATGTGAAAAAGATTATAATCACATCACTAGACACGAGATTTAATAGCTGATGATCTACTTTATTTCCTATTTTATTTTTTCATGAAAAAAATCCTTTATTGCGGTTTTAGGACTAATCTGATAAAATACCGACAAGCTTTTTAAGAATTAAAATAGCATGCAATACCTCTATGTGGATTTTCTCTAATCTTCCAGTATTCGAATAACCCAGTCCATCAAAAGAAAATCCCTCTGCCACAGAAATCGCTTTAAATACAAAGACTTCTATTGTACTCTGCAGTGATAAAACATACCCAAAGCCCCTAACCATCGTAATAACCTTTCTTTTTACTACTTTTACATATAAACAGTTGAAATAATCTACGTTTTTCACATCACTAAGACCCGCCACATACTAAAAACATTTTTATAGAGATGGAGAAAATTCCCACCGCATGTGACACTACCCGGGGAGGCAGCGTGGTTATGTGGGACTCGCACCCACTTTAAACTCCTCCGTGCCGTTGGATGAGTTGTGAGAACTGCAATGCATGGCATTTTCGACCCATCTGGCGCGGCCCACTTCAAGGCCTTTCACTTTCTTCCGGGCAAATTGGGACATCACCGCAGCTCAAGGGCCATGGCATTAGTTTGGCGTTAAACCGCTTGCGGTAACCCGGCCTCCTGCAGCGGATTAGATCAGTGAGAGTCTTCCACCCTAACCCGCTCCGTCTTATATAGAACCTTTTTTTAAGCGGAGAAAATACCGTTTGCATGTCACACGTTTGGTTATGAGGGGCTCGCACCCACTAAGACTTCGCCGTGTGCCTACTCTCACCTTGGGTGGATGGGCCGCGAGAACAGCAATGCATGGCATTCGTGACTTATACAGCGCGGCTCACCTCTCTTCCTGTATAGACTCTTTATCGGCGATGTCCGGGCACACTTTAGACATCATGGTAACTCCACGTATTGAACCCTTTTTTTTGGTGACGAAGAAAATGCCTGTCGCATATCACACCACCCGGGGATGCGGTAGATATGTGGGACTCGCACCCACTAAAAACTCCACCGTGTGCCTACTTTCACTTTGAGTGGATGGGCTACGAGGACTGCATTGCATGGTATTCGCGACCCATCCAGCGGGGCCCATTTCAGGGCATTCCACCTTTAACTTAAACTCTCTTTTAGCGATGTCTGGGTTCACGTTTGTTGAACCCAGTGCAGCACTGCTCAGCCCATGGCTAGACCGCAAGTTTCATATATTTTGTTCGCAAATTCTTTCTACGTGACACTGGGGTTCACATGGGACCGATATACGTAGCAGCATTACTTTACACATTTTACTTTTGTAATTATTTTCTATTGACGCCATGTATTGTGCGTGGGTTGGGTTCAATAAGCGACAAGCTTTAAGGCCGAAGAATACTATATCGATCAATACCGACTGGATTCAAAACAAAGCCTTGAAATGTGTGCTTTATATCGTGTCACATACAGTAAATTTTAGCTTACTGACAGTGAATTTTTGTGAGTTGACGGCTCTGTGATTGCTTGAAGTCGTTGAGTCGACTTGTTGTGCGAAAGCCTTTACGGTTCTACAAGCAATCAGTTTACTTTTTAACGTCAAACGTCTAAATGGAGGACATAAAACGAGTTTTGTTTTTTTATTGTTTCCTCTTTATGCCGAATTTACGAACTGGCTCGAATGGAGCCAACATTTTTAAGTGGACTTTTAAGAGTGTGTCGTGAATGTTGATCTACTGGTTACAGCTATTGCGTATTTTTCTACACTGTGCCCATTAAATTGTAAGACTCGAATTTCATGAAAACAAATATTTCCATCATATAAAATGTATGAAGAATTGAGTTTTTGTGAATAAACTGTTATTGCTGCAATGCAATAATCCCTTTAAGTGTAAATTACCTACACTATTCGAAGTGAGTATAAAGTGACCGTTTCTAATAATAATTTACTTATCTAATAAAGTTTGCATTATAAAGTGTTCACATAAGTCTATTAACCCTATCTTTTACTCGGAAAAGCCTTGGGTTTATTTAGCACTAAAAACTAGACTAGCAAGTACGGTCAACCACGTATCATAGGTAATAAACCATTATAAGTGCAACTAGTTTAGTATGTGAGTTTCATACAAGACAGGGTCAGCTCATACTGGATTTCATCACCGATATACCTACGTTAGAAAGTACTATAATAAAGCAACTACTTAACTAGAGATATTCTCTTCACTCATAATTTTAATACCCCGTATAAAAACCACACATTTTACTCCAGATTAAAGGCACACCATAATGATAAAAGCATAAAAGGTTTAAAAAGCCCATCCTACGAAAATTTTTGCAGCGTACTTCCGCAGTGAAAGCACTAGGAAGCTTCGCCCTAATAGCGTGTGTCCAATAAAAATATATCTTCATGTATTAGCGCAGTCGTGTTTGATTTCCGATGAGATCAGTCGCGTCGATCGCGTGCTCTAGTTTAAGTGTAAAGTGCAGACGCAGCATAGCGAGTCGCGCCGGCAGAGCCGCGTACGCGCGATGACCTACATAATTGTCACTGTGCAAGGCCTAACCGACGTAAACAATAGTTAAGGCGAAGCTGTTAACTTATCAAACATGGCTGAAAACCAGCAAATTAAAATAAAAACTGAAACAGAGCGTCGGTTGTACCAAGCGTACACGGATGAAGTTGTGAAAAATGAAAACCTGCAGCGCCAACTAATGAGCATGGTGAAACAAATAGAAGATTTGCAGCAGCAAGTCAAGACCCTCACAGAACAAAAAGGAACTGAAAATATTCAGAAACCTAGCCAAAGAGAAACTTCTACACAGTCTGCTGAATACTGTACTGACGAAGAAGAGTTAGCCAAAGAAACTGAGTGGATAAGGGTGAAAAGTAGAAAAAAAAGGAAATTAAACTCATCCCCCACCCTCACACCGCCCCATGATACAGAAGAGCAAAATAAAAGTGCTGAGATAGTGAAAGTCAAGAAAGTACCACCACCACCACCAATAATAGTAGATGAAGTTGTCAACTACCAAACATTTTTTGACCTCTTGTCAGAAAAACATACAGATGACTCATTTACCACAAAAATGATGTCTGGAAAAAGTGTTAAAATCAACCCTAAAAATGAGGACTCTTATAAGTCCATAACAAAACTTCTATCAGAAAAATGCTATCTTTGGCACTCCTACGAAAACAAACAGGTGAGACCACTAAGAGTAATAGCTAAAAATCTTCACTTTACTTGTAAACCAGATAGAATTGTAGAAGACTTGAAAAATAAAGGCTATAAAATAGAAGATGCAGCAAATAAATTGAGGTGGAAGGATAAAGAGCCCTTCAATATGTTTATGCTCACTTTTAGAAATGATGAGGATGTCAACAAGGTTTATGCGATTAAATCTATACTGGGGTGCAAAGTAGAAATACAGCCTCTGAAAACATCTAAACTAGTACCTCAGTGCAAAAGATGTCAGGCGTATGGTCACACTCAGAAATACTGTTCTAAGGAACCCCGATGTGTGAAATGTACCGGCAAACATCTAACCAGCGACTGCATGAAACCTGCAGAAGAAAAGCCTAAATGTGTGCACTGCGGTGAACCACATCCTGCAAATTATAGAGGATGCATAGTAGCCAAGGAAATGCAAAATATTAAAAATAAGAATATCAAAAAACCAGCAGCATTTCAAAAGCAGATCTCTTTGGAGAAACAAATGTATGCCAGCGCAAAAAAGAATATTCCAAGTACTGAAACTAATAGTAAGAATATTACTTATGCACAAACGTTGGCAATGAACGTTAACAAATCAAGTACTTCAAATAACAAAGAAATAACCTCAAGTTTAGAAGCAAAGGTTGACAAAATACTAAAATGCCTGTCATCATTTGACGGCCGACTAAAAGAATTAGAAAATAGCGCCAAAAATGCTATAGCTAAGCCAAAGAAATGAATAATTCAATTAAAATAATGACATGGAATTGTAATGGACTCCTCGAACACCAACATGAACTTGAGGTAGTCTTAAACATAGAAAACATTGATGTTTGCCTTATTTCAGAAACCCACTTTACTAAACACTCGCACATTACGATCAGAGGTTATAAGGTGTATCATGCGCTACATCCTAGTAACTCCGCCCGAGGTGGCAGTGCCGTTATTATAAAAGAAAACCTTTATCACTATGAAGAACTAAAACACGAGCAACAAGAGATTCAAGCCGTTGCTGTATGTGTTAAAACAAAAATGTTTCCAATAAACATTGCAGCAATTTATTCTCCTCCACGGCATAACATAAAAAAAGAAACTTATGTGAGTTTCTTGAAGCAACTTGAACCAAGGTTCATCCTAGGTGGTGACTTTAACGCCAAAAATACGCATTGGGGCTCCAGACTTACCACTACTAAAGGAAAAGAACTTTACAATGCCATACATGAGATGAGATGTGAAGCTGTATCAACAGGTAAGCCAACCTATTGGCCAACTGATCCGCACAAAATACCAGACCTCATAGACTTCTTTATTTGTAAAAATATATCATCTACATATTTAAATATAAGAGAATGTTTCGATATGAATTCGGATCACTCTCCCATTCTACTTACATATAGTGAACGTATTATGTATAAGGAAAGTATCCCAAAATTAGTAAATAAATATACGGACTGGGAAAGTTTCAAGACCGAGTTAGAAAATAGTTTAGAATTACGAGTTCCGCTAAAAACCACGGAACAGTTAGAAATAGAAGTAGAAAATTTTACCACAAGAATACAACAGGCAGCTTGGAACAATACCCCTGATTATCATAGAAGAACGAAAGGAACTATCTATCCAGAATATATAAGGAAATTTATAGCTGAAAAGCGGAGACAGAGGAGAAGGTGGCATCAATCTAGATCCCCTCAAGACAAAAGAATACTAAACTATTTAACTAAAAATCTAAAAAAGGAAATTAAAGAGTATAACGACGCATTCACAAACAACTACCTTCGTGAGCTGACGAGTGACAACAAAAGAGGCTATTCGCTCTGGAAAGCTACAAAGAATATGAAGCGGCCAATTACTCAAATTCCTCCAATAAGGGAAGAAAGTGGAAAATGGGCCATAACTAATGAAGATAAGGCAAAAAGATTTGCTCTGTACTTACAACACATCTTTGAACCTAACGAAGGGCTGACTGAAGAACTAGAACAGCCTGAAATGGAACGAGAAAATCTAGAAATTAAGCTTGTGACACCGAAAGAAGTTTTTACTGAGATAAAATTCCGCTTGAACTTAAAGAAATCTCCTGGTTATGATTTAATTACAGGCGAAATTTTAAGAAATCTTCCACGGAAAGCGATAGTTAAACTTACCACTCTCGTTAATGCTGCGTTTCGGCTGAAACACGTGCCTGACTTGTGGAAAGTAGCTGAAGTCATTATGATACCTAAGCCTGGGAAACCTCCTCATGAACCTACGTCATATAGACCAATTTCTCTGTTGCCAATCATATCAAAACTGTTTGAAAAACTATTACTCAAAAGACTAAAACCTATTATAGAAAATAAAAATCTTATCCCGGACCATCAGTTTGGTTTCCGAGAAAAACATTCAACAATAGATCAAGTTCACAGAATTACTAACATAATAGAAAAAGCATTAGAGGAGAAGAAAGTGTGCTCCACTATATTCTTAGACGTAGCTCAAGCTTTCGACAAAGTTTGGCATAAAGGACTTATACATAAACTTAGAAAAATGCTTCCCACACAATATACAGATATTCTAGAATCGTATATAAATAACAGGATGTTTAGAATTAGGCAAGAAGACGCATATTCTGAACTCATGGAAATAAAAGCTGGAGTACCTCAAGGAAGTGTCCTAGGTCCGGTCCTGTACCTGCTCTACACCTGTGACATTCCAGAATTAGAAAACAATTCTATCGCAACATTCGCTGACGACACTGCTATTATGGCTATAGGTCATAGTCACGAAGAGGCGGTAGAAAAAGTTCAAGCAGCTGTAAATAAAGTATATGATTGGACAAAAAAATGGCGTATCAGACTAAATGAAACCAAGTCACTTCACATTGACTTCACGAATAAGAAACCACAGTATTTCCCAGTACATATAAATAGTAAAACCATACCATATGCTAATACAGCCAAGTATCTTGGCATAACGCTTGACGCGAAGCTACGCTGGAGAGCGCACGTCAAGAAGAAAAGAGAAGAGCTGGAAATACGATATAAAAAAATGTACTGGCTCCTTGGCAGACATTCACCGTTGTCAGTACACAACAAAATATTACTATATAAACAAATATTAATGCCAATATGGACATATGGTATTCAGTTGTGGGGCTGTACCAAACAGAGTAATCGTCAAATCATCCAACGATTCCAAAACAAAGTACTGAGGGGCATCGTCAATGCGCCCTGGTATGTTAGAAATTGCGATCTCCACCGGGACCTAGAAATGGACTTCGTGAATATAATTATTAAAAAATACGCAGAAGCTCATGAAAATAGGCTTCATCATCACGTGAACATCGAGGCAATACAGCTCCTTGACAACACGGATTTAACAAGAAGACTCAAAAGGAAAAAACCCTTTGAGTTAGTTTATGAGTAGTTAGTGAGAGTGCAAAACAATAAGTGCTAAAAAGAACACATGAACAAAGTGTCTTCACCTTAATTAGAAACTAAGGAAAGTGTTATAGGACGCATTCTTAGAATTTTAATTGTTTAGAAGTTTAAGTTAAAATTAAATTACTTATTAGCCTTAACCGCTAGATTGTAATATACGTGGGACAATCAGAAAGATTTGCGAAACTAAAAAAAATTGTTCTATACGTACATATATTTTTATCAAATCTTTTCAAAGTACTTTCCACCAGCCTCTATACAAAGATTCATGCGCCTAAACCAGTTTTCAAAACACTTTTTCCAGTCCGCCGCAGACACCTCGTTTACAGCCTGCTCGAACGCAGCCAGCGCATCTTCCGGCGACGAAAATTGTATCCCTTTGAGCTGATTTTTTATTTTTGGGAATAAAAAGAAGTCACACGGTGCTAGATCAAGGCTGTAAGGAGGGTGACCCAGGAGTTTGACTGGCGTGCTGTCCAGGAAGTCCCTCGTTTTGAGTGCGGTGTGCGCAGGTGCATTGTCGTGGTGGAGCAGTAGCCCGCGGAGCCCTGTGTTTGGTCGCTTGTTGCTTATAACAGAGAAAACTTCTGGCAAACATTTGGTAGTATACCATTCGGCATTAATGCTTCTTTGATCCCGTAAGGGAATTGATACCAAGTGGCCAGTCAAATTAAAAAAGCTAGCGATCAAAATCTTACCCCCGCTTCTAGATCGCTTCACTTTGGTAGGCGTTGGCTCATTTTGAAACACCCAAACAGTCGACTGGCGCTTGGTTTCTGGGTCGTATTGATAAATCCAGGACTCATCACCTGTAACGATGTCGTAAACACGCCGAGACGAGCCTGCTTCAAATTTGTTAAGCATATCACGGCACCATTCCACCCGGGCCTGCTTCTGAGCATCGGTGAGGTTGTTCGGCACCCAGCGTGATACTATCCTCCTCACGCGAAGATGGCTGTGTAGAATCTCGTGAACGCTTCCCGATCCAATCTTCAATATGTGTTGAATCTCCTGATATGTAATTCGCCTATTGTCTTGGATTAAATTTTTCACTGCTAGCACGTTTTCTTCGGTAACAGCCGTCAAAGGGCGACCGCTTCTTTCGTCATCCCCCAAAGTTTGTCGACCGCGCTTGAATTCGTTATACCAACGATACACGGTTGCCTTGGAAGGGCCTTCATCCATGAATGCCATTTGAAGTCTATCGTACGATTCATCCGGTTTCAGGCGACACTTGAAATCGTATAAAATCATAGCTCTAAAATGTTCCCGGCGCAGATCCATATTTCAGTGAGACACAATACTTTGAATTAACTCGCAAAAAATGTGGAGGGAAATTTTGAAATTGGAACTTACTTTATTTTATTTATAAATAATCATATTTTCGAAAAACATTATAACTGGCCAGTCTCCCATATATAAAAACTTTTTTTCGCAATACTTTCTGAGGGGCCTGGTAAATAAAGCAGATGCTTTATCAATAAAAAAAAAAAAAAAAAATGTATTAGCGCACTGTCAGATGTGGCCTCATAAACTGTTCCTCGTAAATAAGGACCTCTAAATAAAGAAGAGTTATACGCAATATCTTTCATCGTTTTATGTGCGTATATATATCGCGAACCTATAAGGAAATGAAGATTATTTATGAATGAAATATGAGAGAGATTTACGCAGAAAGATACTTTTTAACCCCGGACGCAGAGGGGTGCTGTGTGTTTAACGTGTGTATCTGGGAATCTGTCTGTGGCATCGTAACTCCCAAACGAATGAACCGATTTAGATTGTTATTTGTTTGAAAGCTGACTTGATCGAGAGTGTTCAACAACCCCATTTTCTGTCCAGTTCATTCTTGTCCATCCTATGGTTGCCTGGAAGAAATCGCTGATCGCGATAAGGCCGCCATTTGTACAATAGTTTAAATGCATATTCAATGTAATGTTTTTTATGGTGTACAATAAAGCATATATAAATAAATAAATAAATAAATAGTGTTCTTAGCTATGATTCAAGAAAATCTGTTTAACCGTTTGAAGTTGATCAGTTTTTTTCTAGTTGATGAATGGATGTGAACAACTGCCATTGGTTGGATCGATTCGAAATTTGGTATCCTGTTTATCATCATCATCATTTCAGCCGAAAGACGTACTGCTGAACATAGGCCTCCCCCAAGCATCGCCACAACAACCAGTCCTGCGCTTCCCGCATCCAGCGGCTTCCCGCGGTGTCCTGTTCAATCAATCAACTCAGCCTATCGCAGTCCACTGCTGGACATAGGCCTCTCCCAAGTTGCGCCACAACGCTCGATCCTCTGCCTTCAGCATCCAGTCCCCCCCGGCCACGCTCTTTAGGTCGTCGGTCCACCTGGCAGGGGGGCGCCCTACGCTGCGTTTGCCGATTCGCGGTCTCCACTCAAGGACTCGCGGTGTCCTGTTACTTCAATGATATTGCAAGAACATGGTAAACTTAACCTGATGCTGTAGCATCACCTGGAATCTGCAGGATACAACCTCCATACCAATTTACAGCAGAGGTATCTTCTTTGGGCTCATTACCATTGTTTCAATGAATAGGTTATAGATAGTTGGTGATCAGGGTCTGATGATGAACTAGAAAGATAAATGAGGATACATTGTTGAGGGATTCTAGGCTACTTTCACTCGTTCAATCAGTATGAAATTTTGGTTTACGATGTAGTATCGGTTGTTGCAAATTAGTGTATGAATGTGTAAAGTGAATGAAAAAAATAATGAGTGAATGGGTTGTGTCAGGGGTTTTTAAATTATTAATTTACACTTGTTTTGTGAAGAAAATACAAACACATGTAAGTAAGAGATTTGTTTCTGTGCTTAAGTGTACATTAAGTTGTAGGTCGCTGTGAATTGTGTGCTCGGCTGTACAAATAAAACATTCGTGTTGTAAACACTAGAAGTTCAAACATACCAGTGATTTTCAAAGTTGTTTCGTTTATACATCATAATATACAAGGTGTCCCAATACTCAACGTTTTGCCGGGAACAGAAGGCTGGCCAGTAATGTCAAGTCTCACTATAACTTTCTTTTTTCAGTGTAAGAGTTTTTACAGCATTCATAAGTTCATTTATCTGAAGCAGATTTTTAGTATTGACCTAAATAGCAAAACGAAACCGGATTTTCCAAATCACTTCACGACTTATTCAACTTTTTTTTTCCGTTCATTTCAAGCACTTTGAGCGTTCACTTTCAAATCCGCACAAGCAAACTCAAAGTGAGTTTAATTTACCATGAAACTAGTTTCAATTCAACGTAAAAGTTGAAAAATAAAACTCTTTCGTATGAGATGTAAAAGGGTTATATTCAGCCACAGAATACTATAATAGTAAGTAATTCAGCTTGCTTTATAGGCCCTTATACTTTCAGATTGTGTCTTTAAAATAAAGTAAAAAGTGGTTGAAGTTACCTAGTTTATAGCAAAATAAAACTTTTTAACAAAAAAAATTACCGACGAAAACAGAAACTGAAAAGCGAAAAATAACTAATTATGAGTCGGCGCCAAACAAACTTTTAACAAGCAACGTGCATGCAAGTTGCAAGTGGCCGAGCGGAGAACGAATTTTTGGAAAGTTATTGTTTATCGTTGAAAATTTCACGTTGTATTTGATGTTACGTTGTTTTTATTAATTATTTAAAGTAATTTAATGATCTTCGTTGATTGTTTGTTTGGCGCCGACTCATAATTAGTTATTTTTCGCTTTTCAGTTTCTGTTTTCGTCGGTTAAATTTTTTGTTAAAAAGTTTTATTTTTCATTTTTTTGTGGTTAAAATCTAACTCCAGGTCTCCATTATGTCGTAATGTCTAGAACTATATTTATGTGTGTCTAGTTTCAACAGAATCGGTTAACAGGTAAGAATTCAGTGGGTGATCAAACACTCATCCCCTATTTTACTACCCTTAGGGGTGGATTTTGATTTTAAAATTTAAATGGGACCAACTTCGAGATATACCCTATCCATTAAAAAAATAATAACCAAAATCGGACCACTCTGTAAAAAGTTATGCGTGGTAATAAATAAAAAATAAAAAAATATATACGCGTCGAAATGAGAACCTCCTCCTTTTTTCCGTCGGTTAAAAAGTGATTTCACGACACGGAAAAAATAAACAAAAAAATTTGACTCTCCTCTGTCCGTCGGAGTTTTATTTTTTATTTTATCTCGTATTTGGTCATGTACTCGGTTTACACCATTTTAGAGTAAAATGCTACCGAAAAAGTCATGTTTAAACGTTAAAAACACGATTTTTTGGAATTCTTTGTGGTTAAAAATATTCTATTTATTCTATTTGATCTTCAATCAATTAAAACAAATAAATTTTTATCAGATTATTACAAAATTAGTAAACACAATACAAGTTTGTGATGCCTACTCGTCAATTAATCCCACTAGTCGGCAAAAGAAGTAACAAGAAGTCACATGCCAGTTTATGTGACGGTTAGCGCTACTCGGATATTATGAAACTAGTAATATAGTTACTTGCCACTTTAACCAGCGAGTAGCTTACTTGGGACTTAACTTTGAGATGGTGAAAGAAGCCCTTAGACTTTCGAGGGCTTACGCGAGACATAGGTCCAATAAAGGATATGTCAATGTTATTTTTTTCTTATACCGTACTCTTCTGTTCAAATAAAATACTCAACATTTGTTTGTCATGGTCATGGCTCATGTGTTTAATACCCTATACAACTGGCCATAAAACAAAAACAAAAGTAAGTTTTGCCCAGGAACTCCAGCTTACAATTAATTGCATACCTTTCCGCGGCTGTCTCTAAGTGCACCCTTTTCCCCTTGGTGATATCATAAAGGCCATCTGCTAATAAAAGCAATTCTGGTTAGATATTCCTAGTAAGAAGGCCAGTCTGGTATAATAATAATATGGCATATATGTGACTGTAAGTACATAATATCTGTATCTTCTCTAATGTTATAAAACTTTAATCTAAACTTTAATCTTTTATTATTAAAGTATGTACCTAATTTGCACCTCTGACACCCCCATTTTCTGTCCAGTTAATTCTTGTCCATCCTAAGGTAGTCTGGAAGAAATCGATAATCACGATAAGGCCACCATTTGTACAATAGTTTAATTGCATATTCAATGTGATGTATTTTAAGGTGTATAATAAAGCATATATAAATAAATGTAAATAAATAAATCTGCAATTGTCTGCTTATTTGTTCGAACATTACGTAAAAATTACTGGAACAATATGGATGAAATCTGACACACAGACTATACCCTGGATTAAAAGTTAACCGTATGCAGACATATTACAAGCCAGAAAAAAATACAGTGAATTGTCAAGTGTATGAGTTGAAGACTATTCCTAACAATAGAAAAAAAACTCTTGGAACTCTTTCCTTCTATTCGCAAGGAAAGTGTAACATTTTTTTTGCTTTCAAATATCTTAATATGTTGAGCAAAAAATACTATATTTTTCATCTATCAAAAGGTAATTAAATGTAGACCAAAAAATGCATCTTGATAAAAAAAACTTTAAAAAACGTACAAATGTTGGCAGATTACACAAAAATGTATACAAAGTGGATATGATAATATGACATTAAATAAAACTATGTACAGAGTATCACGTTCTCTGACCGTATACAAAAAATCATTCAAATTCATTTAACAGCTTAGCCACAGGAAATTATTTTAATTTAATTAATTTTGAATTTTGGACCATTTTTCTAGGCAAAGATCGTTAGGTCAAAGACCTGTGCGAGTCCATATGATTTTAAACTCTCTTTCTTATTTATTCCCGATGATTAAAAATGGTGTTACTTATTATTTCTAGGTTTTAATATTTAATTTGTTAAAAAAAATCATTTTAAAATTTTTCTATAAACAACTTATTTATGTGTTTAAAATGCTTCTATAGACTAGTAATAACCGTGTTTTATTTATTTATTGTCGTATTGTCATATCCACGTTGTATAATATACATAACAAAACATAATAAAATCGACATGGCAGCCTTCAAGAAAAGAGCATACGTCTTTTTAAAAGGTCGGCGACGCATCGGCGACTCCCCCTGGTGTTGCGGATGTCCATGGGCGGCGGAGATTGCTTACCATCAGGTGACCCGCATGCTCGTTTGCCCTCGTATTTTATAAAAAAAAAAATAACATCACGCCTGAATTTCCCCGAAGGGGTAGGCAAAGGTGTAATAGTACACCCACATTTCGCCAGTTATTTTATAGTCCCATGTAATAGGGGGCGAGCCTAGTGCCATTGACCGGGCACACATCCAGACTGCTGCTACTGAGAATTTCCTAATGAAAAAACCCAATAACACTTTGACCGACCCGGGAATCGAACCCAGGACCCCACGCTCAGCAGTCGCGCTTGCAACCACTAGACCAACGAGCCAATAAATTAATATACATGTAATCATTTTTTTTATAACAAAACCCTATAATATATCTACTACAAAGCTCGAATACCACACACTTGTCGCTGCCATGCTCAAATTTTTGAATCATCGCATCAACTTAACTATTACCTATTCCACCAAAATAAACTCATGAAAGTAAACAATAAACCTGATTGATCAACAGATTATAGTATAATAGTATATCGAACTATTCAGCCAAGTAATCGTTGTTTCTCTCTAAATACAGACAGTATTATAATATTAGATTTCGTATAACAATTTAGTAATTAAGTACCGTAAAATGGTCAAGTATTTTGGAGAAAGGTGCTTTCCGGGAAAGATGACCTTGGGAACCGCTTTTCGTAAAATGACGGTTAGTTTCAGAATTATTTGGAAATTCGGTAATGTTAGTTAATTTAAAACTAGTTTTAAACATTTTGAATAGTAAACAGTTAGTGGAAAACCGTAAGCTAGGGATATTAATTTCAGAATATTTTAGCCATTTTTCCCGAAAACGGGATTCAGCAGTTTATTTCATTGCTACCGTTACTTATTTCTGTTAGCAACTCTTTTATTTACTCTGTTCAAAAGCATTTTTCTTATTTAACAGCATTTTTCTTATTCTATATATTTATTAATTAAATATTGAAGAATACCACATTAAAATATATAATAATATATAAAGTTCCTAGTTGACATTAAAACAACTTTTTGATGTAGATTCAGTATCACTACTGTACTGTACTGTAGTAGTAGTACTACTGTCTTTGTTTTCGTTTGATGTATGTACAATAAAGAAAATAATAAATAAATAAATTTACAAGCACTTGCTATTTGAAAACAGTATAAAATAATCATTTTATGCTATAGACAGAAATGTTTTGCTGGGAAGATGGTTGGGCCAGCGCGGCGCTTCTTCTTGCCAGCATAAACATTAGGAAACGATAAAGGGCGGGCGTTTGGGGCTTTCTTTATTGTCTACGTCATTATGCGCTAATTGGCTGTAGTCTACATAGAATAGACGCATTTTGATTTTGAACGAACAACGCAATTATCTAAATTTCCGAATAGCTATAATAAAGTCATCATCCTCAGAGTCCTTTTTCCACAGATTTTTTTCCCAATTATGTTGGGGTCGGCTTCCAGTCTAACCAGATGCGGCTGAACATCAGTATTTTACACGGAACTACTGACCTCAGACCCCCGCAACCCAGTTACTGGGACATACTGACATTTGGATATTAGACCAGTTGTCAGACTTTCAGGCTTCTGACTACCCGTAACGATAGATGTTCGTATGGTAACCGGGACCGACAGCTTTTTTTAAAATTTTATATTATAGGATGTTGAAACGAGCTAAAGGCCCACCTGATGTTTAGCGGTTACCTTTGCCCATAACAACTTCAATACCACCCTGGCTATTGCCTATATGGTACCACAAGTCGGTTCGCCAAACTGAGACACGAAGATGGAAAGTCTCATGTGATTGTAATTTCACCGGCACCCTTACCCTTCAGACCGAAACACAGCAATGCAAGCATCTCTATTTGGCGGAGAAGCAGGTACGGTGGTAGTACTTCCCCGGATGAGCTCTTTCACAAAGGAGCTCTTCTCTACTAAAATTTAACGTGCTCTCCGAGGCATGGAGGGTTCTCGATGTGTATCGAAACGGTCACCCATCTATAAGCTGACCGTGGCAAGCGCAGTTAACCTTATAGATCGTACAATCCGCGTGAATGTTACTTAGCCATGAGTCCCACAAAAATAAATATGAATAGCCCAAATAAAGTACAGAGCCTAAATCCAAACTTTGAGAAACAGCGCCTACTCTCAACGGCTACATTTGTAACGTACAGTACGTTTGAATTATTCATAGAGCCTTCGCATTTTGCACGTCGGAGGTTAAAATTGAGGCTCCCAAGGATTTTCATTTATTAAAGGAGTAATTTTAGTATAATTGGGCAACGTGATAGGAGCGAGCGAACCACTGTAGTTACATTTTCGTACAAAATTTTCTGTTAAGATTTTAGTGAAGCGCTGATTTATTGGCGCTATGTATGTTTACTTCCAGCTCAACATATGTATGTCAAACTTGGCCACTCATAAAATTATATCTTAGTAAAATAAGAACAAAGGGCAATGGAGAGGGCTATGCTCGGAGTGTCCCTGCGTGATCGAATCAGAAATGAGGAGATTCGCAGGAGAACGAAAGTAACCGACATAGCCCGAAAAATTGCCAAAGTTAAGTGGCAGTGGGCGGGGCACATTGCTCGCAGAATGGATGGCCGATGGGGCAGTAAAGCCAGTAAAGTTCTGGAGTGGCGACCGCGTACTGGAAGGCGCAGCGTGGGTAGGCCCCCCACAAGGTGGACCGACGACCTGGTGAACGTCGCGGGAATCCGCTGGATGCGGAAGGCACAGGACCGGTCGTTGTGGCGATGCTTGGGGGAGGCCTATGTCCAGCAGTGGACGTCTTTCGGCTGAAATGATGATGATGATGATGATGAAAATAAGAACATGCCAAAGAGGATAGAAAGAAGTTACATAAATGTAAGATTACAGGATCGAATCCAAATTGCACTTATCAGGAAAAGAACATAATCAAGATATTTACCCCCAGTTTTAGAAAGGTTGATGAACACAAAAATTAACTAATCGACTGTCAAATCTCAGGTCAAGCAATGTGATTGGTTGTTAGTATTTTTTCCGACCAATCACAGGAGCTGACATTAGATCAAATTGATCAGCCTTCCAGAAACTGGGGGGTAGTCAAACAAATCCTGACACTGAAATGAAAGTGGGCTAGCCATATTATACAGAGACTATCAGACAGTAGGTTAAAAACTGGTGCCTGCTATAAAACTTGGAGATGACAATCACGGTTATAACTAGCCTATAGAAGCATTTTAAACACCTAAATAAGTTGTTAACCTAAAAAACATAAAATAAATATTGAAATTTTGAATTAATAAGTAACACCATTTTTAATCATCTGTAATAATTAAAAAAGAGAGTTTAAAATCATATGGACTCGCACAGGTCTTTTACCTAACGATATTTGCCTAGAAAAATGGTCCTAAATTCAAAATTAATTATATATAAAAAAACCAGTGGCTAAACTGTTAACTGGATTTGATTGTTTTTTTGTGTACAGTCAGAAAACGTGATACTATGTCAATCAATCAATCAACTCAGCCTATCGCAGTCCACTGCTGGACATAGGCCTCTCCCAAGTTGCGCCACAACGCTCGGTCCTCTGCCTTCCGCATCCAGTCCCCCCCAGCCACGTTCTTTAGGTCGTCGGTCCACCTGGCAGGGGGGCGCCCTACGCTGCGTTTGCCGATGCGCGGTCTCCACTCAAGGACTCGTCTGCTCCAACGGCCATCGGTCCTTCGACAGACATGGCCAGCCCACTGCCACTTCAGCTTACTGATCCTACAAGCTATGTCGGTCACTCCGGTTCTTCTCCGGATAATCTCGTTACGGATTTTATCCTTCAAAGAAACTCCAGGCATAACTCGCTCCATATCTCGCTGAGTGACTTTGAATTTGTGGACTAGCCCAACTGTCAGTGTCCACATCTCGGCACCGTAAGTCATGACTGGCAGGACGCACTGGTTGAAGACCTTTGTCTTCAAACTTTGCGGTATAGGCGACGAGAAGACTCGGCGAAGTTTGCCAAATGCTGCAAAAGTTTGCTTTTTGATACTATGTACGTGATTTTATTTAAGGTCGTATTATCATCTCCACTTTGTATTAGAAAAGGAGACGGGGTAGGCCATACAAGAGGTGGAGCGATAACATTGTCGAAGTAGCTGGTACACTATGGCCAAGAGCACGAGATAGAGTAGTTTGGAGTTATTTGGAGGAGGCTTTCACCGCAAAAGGCGGCCCTTACAACTAACACAATATATATTTATTAAGGCACTAGCCTATATGCCAGCGACTTCGCCCGCGTGTTGTCGTCTATCGCGCATCCCTCGGGAACTGTTCATCTTCTCGGAATCTTCTTCTATCGTGTCGACATGAGCTACATAATGATAACAGCTCATGCCGTGGGAAAATGATTAGGCAGTCAGCAGGTAAAAGAAAAAGATAAATGTGTTAATCCAGGTTATTTTCTATATGTATGCCTGTATGTGTGTATTTTATCCAAATCTGTTCAGCCCTTACAGCGTAAGTGAGTAACAAACATCCAAACAAACCAACAAACAAACATCTTCAAAAACTTTCACATTTGTAATATTATAGTAGGAAGTTGCATATTCGTCGTCGCCTATACCGCAAAGTTTGAAGACAAAGGTCTTCAACCAGTGCGTCATGCCTGTCATGGCTTACGGTGCCGAGATGGACACTGACAGTTGGGCTAGTCCACAAGTTCAAAGTCGCTCAGCGAGTTATGCTTGGAGTTTCCTGAAGGATAAAATCCAGAACGAGATTATCTGGAGAAGAACTGGAGTGACCGACATAGCTTGTAGGATCAGTAAACTGAAATGGCAGTGGGCTGGCCATGTCTGTCGAAGGAACTATGGCTGCTGGAGCAGAAGGGTCCTTGAGTGGAGATCGCGAATCAGCAAACGTAGTGTAGGGCACACCCCAGCCAAATGGACCGACGACCTGATGAAAGTAGTTGGGGGGGGAGGCGGATGCAGAAGGCAGAGGACCGAGTGTTGTGGTGCAATTTGGGAGAGGCCTATGTCCACCAGTGGACTGCGATAGGCTGAGCTAATGATGGTTGATGATGAAGTAGCAACACTACTAACCAACAAAACAAGAATAATTAAGTTATGGACCCACAACATCAAATAATAAAGTGATCACCCTCCGACGTTTCTATAGAGAAGTAACCGGCTAGCTCAACCTTAAGGTGAATGCTACAGGGTAGCCCGCGAAATTCAAATTTTTTGGTGTTTTTTGCAAATTGTAGCTTTATTTCGCGTTGTGTATCGGTCAAAATATGATTGGCGGAAATAATAGCAATATATCTACTGAATAATACTCATAAAAAATATTAACCTAGCTCTATAAGTTTTACAAGCTCAATAATATTAATTTACGATCAAATTATCGATTTTCGAGCTTGTAAAACTTATAGAGCTAGGTTAATATATTTTATGAGTATTATTCAGTAGATATATTGTTATTATTTCCGCCAATCATATTTTGACCGATATACAACGTGAAATAAAGCTACAATTTGCATAAAACGCCAATTTTTTTGAATTTCGCGGGCTACCCTGTAGCATTCACCTTAACTAGCAGTAATTGAATTAAATTGAATAACTAGTCATCACCGCCTAGCAGTCTAAGCCAAGATTAGCACACGCGTAAGTAAGCCACATAAACTACATTGGCAAAGCCAGACAGCTTAAACTAAGAATATAATATTAGGTCAAGTTTCAAACTTAGAAATCCCTAGGTTAGGCTTATGAAACCAAGGTTGGACCACATTTCGGACTTTGGTTAAGGCACATAAAGGCGCAGACCATAGAAATCTAAATAATATAACGAAGAACGAGAAGTGACTCGCCTGCCTAGCGTGGCGACTTTGCATATCCAGGGGGAATATGCCATAATCGCCACGCTTGGCAATTGTTAATTGGGGGAGGCCTATGTCCAGCAATGGACGTTTTTCGGCTGAAATGATGATGATGATGATGATGAATAGAAGTGGCAAAGGCGTATGAAATGGTTGCCGCGTACAGGTGTCTCGTAGGACACCAGTGCGCTAACCGTTGGCTTGATCATCAGTGCTGTTTTGGACGCAGAGTCACTAACATTGTATTTTACAGCATATCTAACAACAGATTTCTTTTTGGCTTAATTTATTTTGTATTGAATGCTAGAAACATGGCGGGCGTAATTACGTATTTATGTGTTGGTTTGGTAGCAGCAAACCAGCGACACGTCTTCCCGTATTAAAAGACATAGATGACATTTCTATTACCTTATTATTAAGATTTCTATGGCACAGACATACATGTAAAATGAAGTGAAATGCTCATAATATATACAAGGTGTCATGAGGCATCATGTAATGAAACAAAACTCTAAAGGAGTTTGCCCATTATACCGTTCCATACCATCACCGTGCTATGAACGTAACCATATCGGCAGATCCAATAAATAATTCATACAAAGAATATTTTCTTGCATGTGCCATTAGGCCATTAGACCGTTCCTTCACTGACCAACACCGTAGCGTGTCATGACCGGACCGACATCGAATTCACGACGAGATTATTTGGATACGTTACTGGTATCAGCAAAATAAAGTGGGAGAAATAGTGCATTACTGTCGAGGCCTGAAATGAAGCAATTTACGGCCGAGTAATATTGGAAGTACGAGGCGAAGCCGAGTACTTCCGAAGTGATTTTAAAAGGACGAGGCGCAAGCTGAGTCCTTTTTAACTAAACGAGGCCGTTAATTGCTATTTCGGCCGAGACTTGTATAGTACTTTTCTCTCATTTGCGAGGAAACACAACAGAAATTAATTCAACAGTATCTCATTTTCATTCACGCCATTTCACTCGCGAGCGGTTCTTGTTCTATTTTCAAAGTTTTGAAAAGCCTGTATAATGATAAATATTTTGTACCTAAAAACACCTAATTTATGTAAGTGTGTACTTAAAAACCCCGGTAACATAATTTAAAAAATAAAAAGTGTCCAGCAATTTCTATTATTGTCCTGTTGGATATTACCGGCCTGTTATTTCGTTGCGTACGGAAAAGAGCCGATTGTTATATTCTTTTTTTTGAATAATGAACCAATTTCCGACCAAGTGGGAGAAAAATTAATTATTGCGTTCGTTCTTTCTTACTACGCCCACTAAAAAGTATGTTTTATTTTAGAATATTGGTATTTGCTCGGAAATTGGTTCATTATTTTTCAAAAACTGGCCTAATACTGCTTACTGATGTCTAGATATCGACTGTCCTTTCTTAATTTTTAACCTATATGTTTTTTTGTTTTACTTTCTATGTAACCCCACCTATAAGTTACCTGCTTCTGTTTATCACTGTTGTTTAAATGTTGCGCGTCATTCATTTCAGCCTTAAGACATCCACTGCTGGACATAGGCCTTGCGCGTCATTACCTGGACAATAAACTATTTTTCTTTCTTTTCTTTTCTTTAGATATGTCTTTAACCAAGGTTTTCCCTTGGACCAGTGGTAATGGTGGCTTTATACAGACCCTGCGTGCATGCAATCTCTTGCAAGCCATTTTGAAATTGTCTAAAATTACAAATCATGAATTGCCGTGACCGCAAAACAAAAGCTCATAGCACGCTCGAAAGGTAATTAAGCTGTTAACAATTCTTGTGTGTTGCAAAATCTGTACAAAATTTTATACTAGGGCACAGACTAGGGTAAGTTTTTGGACATGAAAGTCTTAAAATATGAACAATATTTAGGTATTCCCAACATACTCTTGAATGGGTTTGTGTAATATTTGTGGTATTTTTGTGAGGGTTATGCATGGTTATGCGTGTGTGTGCTTGGGGGTGCGTATTCATGTGTTTATGTTGGTAGTGGGGGTGTGTTTGTGTGGGGCTTTGTATGTAAAAGGTGTACGTGCATTTATATTAGATAGGCGATGTAATTAAAATAGTTTTTCTGTAGTAGCCACACTGTTATTTCGGAAACTATGCATTTTTTACCTTTGTTACATGCGGCAATGGCATGTTTAAGTGTTTTTTTTTTGTTTTACTAGTATCTGTATACAAACGCGTAGATACTCTTTGTCCAACAATTTTCTGGAAATACTTCTTAAAATTCCGGTGAACTAGATTCAGTTATTACCTACAAAGCATGTTAGTAGTTTATTGCAAAAGTTTCCGTTACATACCAGGCCCCTCAGAAAGTATTGCGAAAAAAAGTTTTTATATATGGGAGACTGGCCAGTTATAATGTTTTTCGAAAATATGATTATTTATAAGTAAAAATAAGTAAGTTCCAATTTCAAAATTTCCCTCCACATTTTTTGCGAGTTAATTCAAAGTATTGTGTCTCACTGAAATATGGATCTGCGCCGGGAACATTTTAGAGCTATGATTTTATACGATTTCAAGTGTCGCCTGAAACCGGATGAATCGTACGATAGACTTCAAATGGCATTCATGGATGAAGGCCCTTCCAAGGCAACCGTGTATCGTTGGTATAACGAATTCAAGCGCGGTCGACCAACTTTGGGGGATGACGAAAGAAGCGGTCGCCCTTTGACGGCTGTTACCGAAGAAAACGTGCTAGCAGTGAAAAATTTAATCCAAGACAATAGGCGAATTACATATCAGGAGATTCAACACATATTGAAGATTGGATCGGGAAGCGTTCACGAGATTCTACACAGCCATCTTCGCGTGAGGAGGATAGTATCACGCTGGGTGCCGCACAACCTCACCGATGCTCAGAAGCAGGCCCGGGTGGAATGGTGCCGTGATATGCTTAACAAATTTGAAGCAGGCTCGTCTCGGCGTGTTTACGACATCGTTACAGGTGATGAGTCCTGGATTTATCAATACGACCCAGAAACCAAGCGCCAGTCAACTGTTTGGGTGTTTCAAAATGAGCCAACACCTACCAAAGTGAAGCGATCTAGAAGCGGGGGTAAGATTTTGATCGCTAGCTTTTTTAATTTGACTGGCCACTTGGTATCAATTCCCTTACGGGATCAAAGAAGCATTAATGCCGAATGGTATACTACCAAATGTTTGCCAGAAGTTTTCTCTGTTATAAGCAACAAGCGACCAAACACAGGGCTCCGCGGGCTACTGCTCCACCACGACAATGCACCTGCGCACACCGCACTCAAAACGAGGGACTTCCTGGACAGCACGCCAGTCAAACTCCTGGGTCACCCTCCTTACAGCCCTGATCTAGCACCGTGTGACTTCTTTTTATTCCCAAAAATAAAAAATCAGCTCAAAGGGATACAATTTTCGTCGCCGGAAGATGCGCTGGCTGCGTTCGAGCAGGCTGTAAACGAGGTGTCTGCGGCGGACTGGAAAAAGTGTTTTGAAAACTGGTTTAGGCGCATGAATCTTTGTATAGAGGCTGGTGGAAAGTACTTTGAAAAGATTTGATAAAAATATATGTACGTATAGAACAATTTTTTTTAGTTTCGCAAAACTTTCTGAGTGTCCCACGTACATACATATAAATAAGAACTGTCCAACACTGATGGAGTTTGAAAACATTAGCTGACTTTAATAGTCTCGTTTGGGGTCCGCACCCGCACGTCAGAAAAATGTCATGTTGAGTGCGACGTGGACATTTGATACATGATAATAACAGCAATAATTTAATGATAAATTAAAAATCCACAGGTCCCGCGTATGAGAACACACGACCTTCAAGATGCATTGAAAATTAACTCTATTATAATGGTTATAGCATTAGAAAAAAAACAATAAATACATACTAGATTTTTCATTATCTCAAAATACAAGAAATGTGAAATATAAAACTTAAAATTTACTTTAATCATGGAATACAAAACTTATTCTTTATACAAATACAAAAATAACTCTAATCGAATGAATACGATGGACGGATGGATTTTCGGTTTCGGTACAGCAAACATAGAAAATGAATGTTATGTTAATGAGGCTATAAACGTCGAGGTTAGTCAAAATGTTTGTTATGTTTTAATTTTATTGTGCGCGACAAGTCCCGTAAATATAGTTCAATAATAAGCTACAGCTTCCCAGATTTGGAAGGGGACAACCTAAGCGAACGTATCGCGATCAAATCGCGGATGTTCTCAAAAAATGCCAGGTTAAGAGTACTCTAAACCGACGAGCATGCATGACGAGGTTAATGGACGTAGATGAAGCGAAAGAGGTGTGTCAGGATCGTAGCAGGTGGAAATCCATAGTCTCTGCCTACCGCAATGGGAAACAGGCGTGATAATATGTATGTATGTATCCCAGATATTAAGGTTTTTGTTGGTAACCCTGATTCATTGCTCTCGAGTGTAATATACTTCATCAATACATTTTTCCCCAAAGAGAATAGCTACTTTCCCCAACACCACCAACTTTGCTCGACCATTATATTATACTTCCAGCCCGTATTGTGCCGTTCCTAGGAATTTCCGACTGTCTTGACCGCCGTTGAAAGTTTCCAAAGATTTACGAGTTATCTTTTCAATGCGGGCATTTTGCTCATTTTAAACTTTGAAGCATTTTAAAAGAAGCTTTAAGAAGTATAAATTATGATGTATTTTATTGTGTGCGTGTCGTTGGAGGTAGTATTCAACATTTTATTATTAAAAATTATTAATAAAGATAAAGTACGACGTAAGTATGATAAATCCGTAACCAGAGAAGAACCAGAGTGACTGACATAGCTTGTAGGATCAGTAAGATGATGTGGCAGTGGGTTGGCCTTGTCTGTCGAAGGACCGATGACCGTTGGAGCAGACGAGTCATTGAGTGGAGACCGCAAATCGGCAAACGCAGCGTAGGGTGCCCTCCAGCCTAGTGTGCCGACACCTTGATTAGAGTATCTGGGTGGGAGTGGGTGCGGAAGACAGAGGAGCGAGTGTTGTGGCGCAACTTGGAAGAGGCCTGCGTCCAGCAGTGGACTGCGATAGGCTGAGTTGATGTTGATGATGAAGTATGAGGATTTTTCTCACGTACACAAACACACAGTTAGAACAAATATTGGCTATATAGCTATAAAACCGTCTTGATGTGCCATTTATTATTTATTTATTATATTCTTTATTGTACATACACCAAACGAAAACAAAGACAGTAGTTTACAGATACATTATGTAAGTACAATGAGCGGTCTTATCGCACAAGGCAATCTCTTCCAGATAACCTTTGGATGGACAGTAGGTACGTTTCGTACATAATATACTTAAATATAATAATATGAAGTATATGGCATCTACTTAAATAAGTACAAGAAATGTATCTCATATATATTTACTTAATGTTCAACAGTTATTTTCGATGTGTGTATAAGTATAAAGTATTGAACTATATTCGATTATCACTTGCGGAAAACATCGTGAGGAAACCTGCACACCTGAGAGTGCTCCATACAGTTCTCAATGGTGTGTGTAGTCCGTCAACCCGCACTAGTCCAGCGTGGTGGACTAAGACCTAGGCCTTCTCGTACTGAGAAGAGGCCCGTGCCCAGCAGTGGGACAGTAATGGGCTGGTTATGTATGTTATGTATGTATTGAACTATACAAGGTATTCTGAATGTCAGTATTGTGTGTCGTGATTCAGCATACCGTGTTACGGACAGCTACTTTACGAAAAACCAACCGCGGGTAGTTCGAGAAAACACTCGCCACTCAAGACGACACCCACATACTTCAGTCTGCTCGTGACCACGGCCTCGTGAGCACGACCAATGCAACTTGGCGTAAACGTCGAAGTTAGTCAAAATGTTCAAATTAGTCAAATTGTTGTGTTTTGATTTAAATGTACGCGAAAAGTCCCGTAAATATAATTCAATATGAGTTAAATTTGCAAAGTTTAAAACCTTTAAGTGTAAAGCTCGGACGAATAAAAAATGGCGGACGGAATCACGCTAAGAAAAGATTAAGGCACTTCGTTTTTTCCTGAACCCACTTATTTGTAACACTACGACAATGACTACCGTTACGTGAGATTTGTTGTAATCGCGGCTTTTTGTCTAACTATGGGTGTGAATGTGTGCGTGCCGTCCGCCCTTTTTTTTCGTCCAAGGCGTATTTAAGGTGTAAATTATGTTCCATACATCACTAAATTCGCTAGGAAAAACAAACTCTGTGACACTAGGATGGGTACCTGGGCACTGCGGAATTAAGGATAATGAAGCCGCTGATGAACTCGCTAGAGCTGGTGCGGAATGCCCCACTGTAGGGCCGGAGCCAATCTGTGGGGTTCCGAAATGCATCACCTCGGCTATTCTTAACGACTGGGGAACTCATCAAAGCATTAGACTTTGGGAAAAAACCCCAGGCCAAGAGCACTCAAAAGTGCTTCTAGTAGGCTTCAGGAAGAGATTTACAAAAGAAGCGCTTTCGCTTAACAGGAACCATATAAGGATCCTGATTAGAACCCTTACAGGGCACTGTAAACTGAACAAACATCTACACAGGATGGGCCTCACAGATATCACAGTTTGCAGATTTTGTCGCGAAAAGGACGAAACGCCCATTCATATCCTATGCGAATGTGATGCAGTGCACCACATTAGAAGTCAGCATCTTTGAGGCCACACAATCTCAGCAGATGAGATCAGATCCTCAAACCCCAAGGCTATACTCGACTTTATGGTTGGCCTGCGGCTTGGAGAGGTGCTGTAGTCTACTAATAGAGGCGTTACAATAGATCTTTTAGGTCGCAGTAACATAAGGGACTTGCATAGACCTTACCTCTTTTTCTAAAATAATAATGTTCCATACAAAATATTATTTTTATCATCTATACTCGAATTACCGAGAATGTTCCAATAATATAAAATTGTGATAAATACAGGGTGTAGTTTAATAAAGAAGAGTCTATTGTACAAATTATTTTAGGAGATAATTTAGTTGCAACTAGGCTTATATCAGTATCATGGGTAGGTGAAAATGGTATAAATAAATACGTTTTATTTATAATCCATTGATAGTAGAAGAAATAAACGTACAGTCGACTGCATGACAGTGGTAACACTTCAATTTGAAACCGCCCTTACTGCTTATGAAATAAAGATGCTGCTAGTGTCAGTGTTGCCACCGACGTGCGGTCGACCGTACCTAGACATTGTTGTGAATCCGATTAGTTATGTTTTTAGTCGATCTACATTAAATTAATTAAGAAACTAACTTATATTAATTAGATAGAAATAAATAAACTTCTATAATTATGTTTTAACTTCTTCGTACGTATATTGCGTAAAAAAATAATGTGATAGTTAACGAATTCGCTCACCCAATACAAGACCATTGTGAACTCATAATAACACATCTACTGATGAGGTTATTATGAGGTTTATTTTACTAAGATTATAACAAGGTTAGTGTGTGAATCACATCACATGAAAAATAATAATGTAAAGATAAAGATAAATTTAACTTTACATTAAAACATAGTCCATAAAGTTCATTTTCCCGTTAACAATTAGATGTTAAATGTGATGGTTTTTCATGCAATGTGTAGGCCTAAAATTACTTTACCTACTTTGTTGTAGGTAGTAGCTAAGGTTTTTTAACACTTGTGGTTGTTTTGCATTTGGTGAGCGAATTATTGCCAGATAGTTACTTATATAAGTACAAAGAGTAAAACTCATAAACTGGTGTACACCCTATTTTTAACTACCTTCCAAAAAACACTTTAAGGGTAGTCTTTGCTTAAGATTTTAGAATTAGATTTAAAAATGCGTCACAAACACAACACATCTCGATCCTTAGAAATTTAAATTTTACTCGTGACTTACCACGGGTAAAATTAAAATTGAAAATAGGCCCTTGGTTGTAGTTTGTAAAATTCGTCGGTACAATCAGATTTTGTCCACGGGAGTCTTACCAAATTTTCACTGGATAAAACTTTTGACTTCCCAGATAAATTAAATGCTAACATAATTAGCACTTTGGGTCAAGTTTTATGAGAATTGTCGACAAAAAGATGATTTATTAGGTGACATTTTAATTGTTTTTATTTGAGTGATTTATCACTTAAAAGATTCTGGTAAAATCTGATAACTCCAAAGTTGTCTAGACAGCTGTCATCCTCGCAATTCAGATCACTTAAATCCATTTTCAAATAATGTCATGATACCAGAACCCAAAACATTTTCTCTGTTTTTTTTTCGGAGCAATAACATTAAAATTAGTTACTTTGATACGATCCAAAGGAGATTTCCAGGAATAATGATATTTAAGTATATCCAGCGCATCCCTGGACAGTCGGCCTTGCTAACAACGTTTGCAGATTGGCTTAAACACAACAAGAGCTTCAAAATTATAATTCATTTCCGGCCCCGTGGTTTTTCTTATATGCCTCTAGCCTAAGCCTGCGGCTTCGCCCGCATTTAATTCAGCTAACACAGAAATACGTTATTGCGCATCCCTCGGAAACTGTTTATCTTCTCGGGATAAAAAGTAACTTTTATGTTAATCTCGTGTCATTTCATCACACATGTCATGTCGTGTCATGTCATGTCGTGTGTCGTGTCTCATGTCGTGTCGTGTTGCGTTTTGTGTCAAATCTATTCAGCCATTTCAGTAAAGCTCCTTTGTGATAGAGCTCGTCCGGGGAAGTACTAACATCGTACCTACCTAACCGACTTCTGGTACCATTTAGGCAACAGCCTAGGTGGTTGTTATGGGCAAAGGTAACTGCTTTACATCAGGTGAGCCTTTAGCTCGCCATCCTATACCTACTATAAAAATACTATAAAAAATATTATGGTCAAAAAAGCTACATCCACACTTTTGCATTTATAATGTTAGTAGAAGATTATGCTACAATCATGAATGAGCATGAGCAATGAGCATGACCTTTGAATTTATCACAAGCTTATCCCAACACAATCCGTTACCTCTCATTCTTTGCCCCACGACCAGCGGGCTGCAAAGAATTAGAACAAAAGAATGACTCGAGCTTAACGACCGGAACAAGCAACAATTGCAAATGAAACCCTGTGCGCTTTACGCTCGTATGTTGATAATACACCCCCAACGCCAACAATTGCAAAATGTAACCCTGTACGCTCGTAATACTGTTGATAATTCACCCCCAACCCCCAACGCTTGATGAGAACTTGCAAAGTTACCGTAATTTTTTCGGGTCTTTTGAACTATCGCGCCACAATTTAGAGGTCTGGCGAACTTTAATTAAAGTTAGACCTACACTGGAGGAAGTTTGTGCTTGTATCCATGTTGGTAGTACTAATGTACAACCTACCTTTACAGTTATGTGTACATCTCATTTCGAATCTAATTACTGGGAGCTACCTTCTTTGAACCGGATTCTTTGGCACAAAATGTCTCCTTTGGACATAGAAGCGAATGTTAAAATATTTGCTGATGATGCAACTAAACATTGTTTTTTAGGGTTCCGTACCCAAAGGGTGCCAAACCGGACCCTATTACTCTCGCTACGCTGTCCATCCGTCCGTCCGTACGTCTGTCTGTCACAGGGTTGTATCTTTTGAACGGTAATAGGTAGCCAGTTGAAATTTTCTCAGAATATGTGTTGCTATGACCCCACAAATACTAAAAATAAAAAACAGCTAAGTGTGAGTCGGACTCGTGCAGTAAGGGTTCAATATCACCCATCAGCCTGATACCCCATAGAAACTTATTTAATTTACGAGAGCTAATCACATCGAGCTGGATGCGGAAGGTGCAGGACCGGTCGTTGTGGCGATGCTTGGGGGAGGCCTATGTCCAGCAGTGGACGTCTTTCGGCTGAAATGATGAGGTTGATGATGAATCAAAGACATCAACATATTATACCGTGCGCGAAATATGAATTTTTGCATCTCTTTCTTATGCAGGTACATATTTAATCCTTTCACCAACATTACACCTAGCCGCAAAAGAACTTTCAGCTTAACCTAAAAACAAACTTCAAACCACGAACATAAATTTATCTTATATTTTCGCCAATATTTATTCTCAATTTTGCCCCAGGTACTATTTGAGTACTTTTTCTACCACAACTTCGCTCGTAGATCGGTAAAAGGAAAAAAACCCGAAACATAAACACGGCGACTACTTTTCAAACTTTTAATTGCGAAAGCTATGTCCAAAGACAGTTAAAAAGTTACGTTTAGAAAAAAAAAAACGGTGTTATTTTTTGCGGCAGCTCTATTTTTGTTAGAGGATGATTGATGGCTAAATAACTTAGTTATTTTAGCGTTCTTTTTAATTAAGATCTGAAATTATTTGGGGATCGGATAGTGAGCTTTTTTTATTAAATTCAGACGAGTCCTTGACTAAGGTGATGTAGGTACAGGTATGTACAGTGGCAGGTGACAAGGCCGTTATCTTGAAGCAGGTATATCATATTTGGCGTGTGTCTACTTGTAACGTAATATAGGAAGGTATATTTCAAAGTGTTTCTGTGTAAATACGTACCTAAATACCTTTGTGTCAGATCTTTATTATGAGACAAATTTTCTCTTTTGTAGAAGTGCGAAAATTAATATCAATCACAAGAATTTTTAATAATAATCTTTAATTCTACGGGCTCGTAGCGATGCAACGACTGCGCGGATTGTACGATCTGCAAGGTTAAGCTGCACTTACCGCGGTCAGTCTGTGGATGGGTGACCGTTTCGTTACACATCGAGACCCCTCCGTGCCTCGGAGAGCACGTTACGCTGTCGGTCCCGGTTGTCATACGAATATCTATGGCAGTCGTTACGGGTAGTCAGAAGCCTGTAAGTCTGACAACTGGTCTAACCTCCGAATGTCAGTATTACCCAGTAACTGGGTTGCGGGGGTCTGATGGCAGTCGCTCCGTGTAAAATACTGATGTTCAGCCGCATCTGGCTAGACTGGAAGCCGACCCCAATATAATTGGGAAAAGGCTCGGAGGATGATGATGAATCTTTAATTCTACGACGATAAATTTAATTAATTGGCGATACTTCACAAACGTGACGGATATCGATATGTAATGTTATAATAGAAAAAGAAAAAATATGATATAATTAACTCAAAATTTAATTAATTTCAACAACAGCTGATCACGGGGTCAATGACCGCACGACGCGCTAACTGCTTGCTTAGTACTTTTTACGTAAGTACTTATTTAAAAACAACGGTAGTGTTATGGTTTCTGGTATTTCTTAAAAAATACTATGTAAACGTATGTTTTTGCTTACAAAACTAATTAAAACAAGTGGTTGCCTAGCAACTAAACAGTTTTACTCTTGTATTCCTGTGCCAAAAAGAGGTTGGCTATCATCTTCAACAGTGGCGCCAACGTAATACATAAAAAAACCATATAGTACTTACAAGAGATTGGTCAAATGTATGAAGTCAAATGGAGTATCATAGCCTATTATAATTATTATTGTATTGATTAACCGTTTAAAAAAAAAATGGATATTTTACTGTCCGCATTAAACACGATGAAAAAAAAACGGTCATTTTTACACAGCACCATCTAGTCTCAAACTAAGCAGAGCTTGTGCTATGGGTACTAGACAATGGATATAATACTTATATACTTTTTTTTTGTATATACATACTTATAATACATAAGAAACACCCAGACAAACATAATTTTTTGTGTCCTGTGGGAATCGAACCTACGACCTCGTGCTTAGCAGTCCGACACTCGGACCACTAGACCACAGACGGCGTCAACGATGCATAGTAATTAATGAAGAAATACGCATGTTATTGTCGTATACTTTTTTATCTTTGTAATAGACTCAGGCTAATCCTGGGGATGTCGTTTTCATCCTTTGACTTTTCAAAAATTATTTATAACCGACCAAGCAATACATAAAATAATTTTGTTTAGCTAATCCTACGCAACATGATGTTATCATCTAAGGCTTTTTGTAAGGAAAATACTTTGCGTATAATTCAAGGGGGCGGTTACAAGGAAGATAAGGCAATTAGGCTAATTGGCAATGTTTTGTGTCAGAGTACACCTTTAAGGGTAATCTCAAAGTTAAATGCAGGAACAAAAGATTTTACCCGTTTATCATGGCTTGTAAGTCGTTAAAGCTGAATGGGAGAAAGGGGTTCTTTTTAAAACCTTAGAAATGGAGGATCTTAATTTATTTGAACCTATATTATTATTTACAGTGACCTTTTTATAGCCTGTGGAGGAACGAGGTATCATGTTCCTCCAACACAAAGGGAGGATCCTCCGACCAGGCTGGGTCTGCGTCTGGCGGGCTACTGTCCAACGGTTGATGTTGGGCTCTTGTATATATTTTAACTTGCGTGTAAACTCTGCTTGCGCGATGTAGGATAGTTCTCATGTAACCGTATAGATGTCGCTACAACCCTTTTTTACAGTTTGTTATATCTCATATACCACATTCGTTCTCTTTTACAACATTTTGATGTGTGTTTATATTTGTTTTAGATTATGAAGCCCTGCGGGGGGCAGAGCCTCGGCCAGGCGCTATGTGGAGTGCGAGCGTGTTCTTCCTCACACAGATAGTCGTGTGTCAGTTTACTACAGGTAAGAATAAAACTTCCACTTTGTATGACCTGTTCCTATATTATGCAGTAGTAGTAGAGCTCCTTTGTGAAAGAGCTCGTCCGGGGAAGTACTACCACCGTTCCTACGTCTCCGCTAAATATTGATGCTTGCATTGCTGTGTTTCGGTCTGAAGTGTACGTGTGCCGGTGAAATTACAATCACATGAGACTTTCCATCTTCATGTCTCAGTTTGGCGAACCGACTTACGGTACAATTTAGGCAACAGCCTAGGTGGTATTGAAGTTGTTATGGGCAAATGTAACCGCTTAGCATCTGGTAGGTCTTTAGCTCGTTTCACCATCCAATATAAAAAAAAAAAAAAACTGATCGTTGTTAGGGTAAACTACGACGAATGTATCTTGCTAAAGATTTAGATCCATCCTTTAGTAGTAGCTTGCTATTAACGGCCAAAATTAATATCCTATCTATTCACAATTTGCCCTAATACAGATAAAAATTTGACATCAATCAACTCAGCCTATCACAGTCCACTGCTGGACATAGGCCTCTCCCAAGTTGCACCACAACGCTCGATCCTCTGCCTTCCGCATCCAGTCCCCCCCGGCCACGCTCTATAGGTCGTCGGTCCACCTGGCAGGGGGGCGCCCTACGCTGCGTTTGCCGATTCGCGGTCTCCACTCAAGGACTCGTCTGCTCCAGCGGCCATCGGTCCTTCGACAGACATGGCCAGCCCACTGCCACTTCAGCTTACTGATTCTACAAGCAAATTTGACATAAGCTCCATAAATATGTCTTTTTTTTTATCTCTAGTAGGGAAAATCGTGGATAGATTTGAGGCACAAAAACAATCGGTGTGTGCAAGTGGCATGTAAAATCTTCGACGACACACGTTAACACGCGTAAACATAGGCATGCGTAAACTATGCTGAACATAGCCTTTTAAGGCCAACTTGTATTTGCTTCACTCTGCGTGCGACTACTGCCGTTCAAGTCCAATTATTCTAAGAACAGAAACTAAACTAGCCAGGAGTCGCAAGTTCGAATTCTGCTTATGGGCGATTTTTTCTTTCTACAATTTATATCCCCAATTTATAATACGAGTAGTACTTGTAACACGGGTTGACTTCTAGCATGGGAGTGGGTAGTCTTTCTGCACACCCGCTGCGATTAGACGTAGCTACTTAATCCCTTGCGTTATGCGCAAGCAGTAACAAAATATAATAATATGTAGTATGCGAGCTGTAACAATTTTTTGAATAGAAATCATCATCATCATTTAAGCTGAAAGACGTCCACTGCTGGACATAGGCCTCTCCCAATAGGGGGTAGGCCATAATCGCCACGCTAGACAGGTGGGTTGGCGATCGCAGTTAGTTGGATAAATACTCAGAGAACACTGCTGCCCATCCTCTGGAGAATCCCTTAGTCGCCTTTTACGACACCCATGAGAAGAGATAAGGGTGGTGCCATTCTTTACGTCCGGTACCACACGGAACTGTCTTTTCTCGTTGTATAGAAATTAAGATTATTATATCTTTAGAAACTAAACATTTTTAGCTCGGAATAAATCGAAAAAAAAATGTTAGCTATCGTTTGTCAATCGAGCCATCTGAACAGTATAAGGATCCTTTTTTCATTTTTATAACTTGTACTCATACATAACCGATCCTTCTTTCACTTATAACTTGTACTCATAGCCAATCATTCTTTCACTTACAACTCGTACTTGTACCCGTATCGCCGACTACTGGTCCAATTTGGGTCACATTTCCCTTCATTTCCTATTTTTAACCGACTTCAAAAAAAGGAGGAAGTTATGTAGGCCGCGGGTTTTTTTTTTTTTTTTTTTCATGTATGTACACCGATTACTCCGAGATTTCTGGGCCGATTTACGTGGGTGTTTTTTATTTGGTAGAGGAACTCCGCGCGGTGGTCCCATATAAATTTTATTGACTTAGGTTAAATAGTTTTTTAACCAACTTCAATAAATAAGTTTATTTTAGCTTCGCCTATCTAGATGATCTGCTCATAGGTTCGTTTTTCTGAGAATTCTTGGCCGATTTGCGTGTTTTTTTTACGTCAATGTTAAAAAGGTAAAAAAAAAGCGTGATTTTCATGTACGTTCACTTATACTGTTTATTACTATAGATAATGCGCTCGACTGTACATTATCACGCAAAGGGTCAATCACGCGCCGCCTTCAAAATTTTGGTTTATGAAAAGATTTTGAAATACATACAAGGATTATTTTTTTACTTTTTAGTTAAGGTTTTTGAAGTCGGTTTTTTTTTTGGTAAAAAGTTTTTATTATTACATTCCATTTCCCTCTGGGCACATTTCCCTTCTCAGAATGAAAAAGATTTGCGCATTTAATCCACACCCATACTAACCACTTTACCTTAAAACAATTCTAACCACCAACCTTCTTCAACAGAAAACCCCACAACAACGACAACGACAGAAGAAACCGCAACAGTGACAACATTCTACGCGCTCAGCACAGGCATCGTACCTGCACCAGTGATGCTAAGGCTCGGGAACTCAACCATAGACAGCACCAAGTCCTTCAAAGTACCACAACCTTCCCAAGAGCCTGATACAGCAAAACCCATGAACGTAGACATGGTACCGCATGTAGTACTAAAGAATACGTACTTTGACCATGATAGGAAATATGGACCTAGTTTTGAAGATGCTCCCGATGGGAATATTACTAAGATAACCGTTCAGTTGGGAGAAGACGGACATTTGAACTGCAGAATCAGTTTGCTGCAAGATAAAACGGTGAGAGAACTTTATTTCTAAAGCCTACGCATACACACACAACGTACAGATATTTTCTCTTTGAGTGGTCAAGAACGTCGTTTACTTGTCAATCCTTTTGTGACTGCTGCTGCGATCTGTGGCTATACACGTTAAGGTGGAACTGATTTAGATGACATTTGGCACACACATTATAGACCTACCTACTTTTTATCACTGGAAAATAAACCGTTACCACATCGGTGACACTTCCCTGTACGTGTAAGCTCGCTCGTCTGTGACCTTGAGGAGCGCGTGTACATGCAATATATTGGCTGGGGCAGCCGAGAGACTGCCCGTTCCACACGCCGCGCACCGCGCACGGCCCCCGCGCTCGCCCAGACCCGCACACATAGCCGCGAGCAATTTTAAGAGCACACATGCTTCTTGTCGTTGATATATATTCTATGCCGTTACCGAGGCATACGCGATAAGTCTTTCTGAGATATGCAGAATTATCGCCGGTGATGCTGCGGGCAAAATCCAGTTCTCAATATAATATTTCTTCTATGATATAATTCGAGTACTCAGTACTTTAAAAAGTATTGCAAAATTGCTTTATTTTTTCGAGTACAAAATATTGCAAGCAAAAACGAGCCTATTTCGTGGGAGAACATTTTTTTGGGCAGTTTGGCTAGCGTGTGTTCCTTCATTCAAGATAAAGTTAGTTTCTTCTTTTAAATGGACACCATTAGATTGTGAACCCCACAATTTTTCAAGTAGCTAATCTACTGAAAGGTTGGTAGCGTGGAAGTAGCCATTTTGTTAAATCAAGTCACCATAATTCACTTTGGTAAAAACTACTTAATTCACTTAGCTTGGTAAGAAATAAATGGTGGCAATTTTCATGTTTTTGTGAACAATTTGCAAGCCTAGTTGGATTTAAACTTGCTGTAAAAATGTTTACTTTAAACATTTAAATGGATAATCACTATTCTTTTACTAAAAGACCGCTTTCGACACTGATCAAAAAAGTGCTATTATAGAAGAAAACAATGAGTTAGCCGAATGTTTTTTTTTTTTTAAAGATTGCCACTATTCTTTGACTATCACATAACGTCCAGTAGGCACTGCTTACTGTAACTGCAGTACACTCATTTCAATATGCATTGATACATGAATCATTGATTCATGATCATTTTAGCTTATCGAAACGTAAATGTAAGTGAACTTTGAATTTTAACTTGAAGATTTTAGCCATATCTTTGAATATTCTTCTTTCTTTTTTAGCCATATTTTTTTTTTGTTTTTTTTTTTAAGTCATAATACAAAGTGCGCATTATGCAGAAAATGTAACAAAACTGTTATATTTTTGAGTCAAAAATGCTTGCGTAATGCTTACGTTTCGATGCGTCAAATTGTTCATGCTAGGGCTTCAGTTCTCTTTTATTTTACCTACGTCACTCCATTATATGGCAACTCTGCCAGGAAGAAACCACTAGAATGAGTGCGCTTGTATACAAATCCATAGGTTTAATTTCTTAGCGATTTAAAACCCGCAACCTCAATCGTATTTAGCTTTATTTTTAATTATATGAATTTAGTATAATGTATTTATTTTTATTTTATATGACGTGTAGGTATATGTTGGGTTCCCGTCTGTGTCACACTTGGGGTGCCCACTGAAAATCAGCGCTGTGTAGTGGCTTGATCTGTTACACAGCAACATGCTGAGTGCCACTGGTTCCCACTCAGTGAGTGGGAACCTCATTGTCGCGGCTACGGCATGCAATTGGCCGGTTGTCTTGAGAACTAACGAAGATATTTTATTTTTATTATGTAATTTTAGGTGCGGTCAACCGTACATCAGTGGTAACAGTTTGGCTCTGGCGGCGCCTTTATTTCGTAGGCAGTAAGGGCGATTTTCAGACTCGGGTGTTGCCACTGTCATGCGGTCAACTATACTTTTCTTATATTTTGTATCGACTGTCCTTTCTTAATTTTCTACCTATGTGTCTTTTGTTTTTACTTTCTATGTAACCCCACCTATAAGTTGCCTGCTTGTGTTTATCACTGTGTTTTAAATGTTGCGCGTCGTTAACTGTGACAATAAACTATTTTTCTTTCTTTCTTTCTTTCTTGATGGGCCTTGTTATACGAAAAAATCAAATTAGTCTTTTTTTATCCAGTACGTTGGAAATTATCGGTTTAATTTCATACCATATTTGGAGGATGTTTACTATACAATATGTAATAAAAACCCTGTTGTTCCTTTGAGCTACGTTATCAGAATCTTTAGTCAAACGTAAGGACACAACTCATTTGGAAAAACTCTTCAATAAAAATAATCTAATTAAATAGGTATTAAATCATTATTAAACGTGATTATATCACTTTCAATTTACAATTAATAATGTTTTAATATTTAATTAGATTATTTTTATTGAAGAGTTTTTCCAAATGAGTTGTGTCCTTACGTATGAATATATATTCTGATAACGTAGCTCAAACACAACAGGGTTTTTGTTACATACTGTATAACCATCCTCTTGATTTTTATGCTAACTTAATATTTTTTAGTCTAGTAACATAAACGCTGAGGTCAAATTGTTTATTCCTAAAACAACTTTATAAGCTATTTTAAGACTATTTTCTTCAAGACTTTACAAGTTCCGAGATTTCATAATACCTGTATAACATTTTCCTTATGTTGTTTTTCTTGAAAATTTACCTTTGGGTCTCGTAAATGGAAATAAGAACCACGATTTTTTTATATGGCTTGCTATATTGTTGACCTTAAAATGAATTGGAGGTTTTCGAACTTTGATATAATTATACAAAGTGTTATTGAAATAACTGAAAACCTATTAAGGGGTCATTGTACTCATCAATATGAACAACTTTTATTATGGGACCAACACTGAAATCGCGAAAAGAAATATATCAGCTGTTCCCTACATTTTGTCGATTTATGTGAACACAATGTAGGGATCAGCTAATTTTTCAACTTTCTATATTTCGGGCAAGAAAATATCTATTGTGTTAATCATCATCATCATCATCATCATTTCAGCCGAAAGACGTCCACTGCTAGACATAGGCCTCCCCCAAGCATCGCCACAACGACCGGTCCTGTGCCTTCCGCATCCAGCGGAATCCCGCGACCTTCACCAGGTCGTCGGTCTACCTTGTGGGGGGCCTACCCACGCTGCGCCTTCCAGTACGCGGTCGCCACTCCAGAACTTTACTGCCCCATCGGCCATCCGTTCTGCGAGCAATGTGCCCCGCCCACTGCCACTTAAGTTTGGCAATTCTTCGGGCTATGTCGGTTACTTTCGATTCTCCTGCGAATCTCCTCATTTCTGATTCGATCACGCAGGGATATGTCTCCTCATTGTGTTAATAAAAAACATAATTACAGATAATATCTGTTAATAGTTTTAGTACTTAATACAAGACAATACGTTTTGTACAAAATAAGCGGACATAAGTCAACTTGCCGTAGCGTTGAGCACAGATCTCATTCTATTGTTCTTTTATACAGATCAGCTTGAACGAAATCTAATTAATTATGTACTAGAAAACATCCATTATTTATTTACCTACCCGCCTTTATACGGAGCTATGAAGTCTCCCGAAGAGATACGGAGTTAGCCGAGCGCCCCAGACTATTACTTTTGCACACTTCGTTAGTTCCTTCCATTAAACAACATGACGTTTTACGAAATCTCATTTCGAGGCTTTCGTTTACGACACTTTATAACTTGCAAACTAAGTACAGTCAGCCGCTTAAGAGGAAATGCGGGCAGAGAGACTTTTGAAAATTACCTATTTGAAGAAACTATTGCTGTCGCTTTGTGAGCGCTTGCCATCAAATAAGTGTGATAAGGACAACTGCTGTTCCGACTAAAAAGCCTTAGTAAAAAAGTCATCATTGGCGGACTACACACATCATCGAGAAGTGTATGGAGCACTCTCAGGTGTGAAGGTTTCCTCACAATCTTTTCCTTCACCGTTAAAGCATGTGATTATCAAATTCTGATCTGCACATCTGAGCCACTCCGGAATCCGGTCATTGAGTTTTAGTAGTAAGTAGTAGGTAATATGCTCATCGGAGCATAGAGAGTATTGACTCAACCGAAATGCGGGATCTTTGAGGTCACGGGTGTCCAGAGTGGGGGCTTTCAGTGTATATCTACTAAGTGTCCTCTGGGATGGTGGTGCCACCATGTGCACCCGGAAGGTGAACAAGGGAAGGTGAACAAGGAGACAGTCTCTTTTAAGTGCCTTACAGACGTAGCATAGGAAGGACTCCGCAAGCATATCACATTCCCGGAGTCCCCCTTATTATGCTGAAAACGATCACTGAGGGTTTTTAGTAGGTCCAACACACTCCAACTTCCGTCCCCACGAGGTCGGCAGCCTTTTGAAGGTTTACTCCTCGCAGCAAAAATGGAAAAGATACTATGCTCTATCGCCTTCTTGGTAAGATTAAGGGCCCAGGCGGTATGTCGCGCGGGGCGTTACGCGGTACTCCGTTTACGGCCACGGCGTCACACTCAACTCAGCCTATCGCAGTCTACTGCTGGATATAGGCCTCTCCCAAGTTGCGCCACAACACTCGGTCCTCTACCTTCCGCATCCAGTCCCCCCCCAGCCACGTTCTTCAGGTCGTCGGTCCACCTGGCAGGGGGGTACCCTATGCTGCGTTTGCCGATTCGCGGTCTCCACTCAAGGACTCGTCTGCTCCTGCACGGCGTCACACGCGCAAAGACAAACATATCATGATATGCAGTGTCGTTTATGAAGCCGCGTGGTGATGTGCGGCGCAACCTTTCCCTGGAAAGCCGCGTGCACCGTCGCGAGCAACGCTGCATATAAAAAAATCGTTTCTGCGTGAGCATAACATAACATAACATCACGCCTGTATTTCCCTGAAGGGGTAGGCAGAGGTGTAATAGTACACTCACATTTCGCCAGTTATGTTATAGTCCCATGTAATAGGGGGCGAGCCTATTGCCATTGACCGGGCACAAATCCAGACTCCGGGCTGCTACTGAGAATTTCCTAATAACACTTTGCCCGACCCGGGAATCGAACCCAGGACCCACGCTCAGCAGTCGCGCTTGCAACCACTAGACCAACGAGGCAGTCTGAGTCGTTCTGCGTGAACGATCTCATTATATGGCCATACGTTTGAATACATCGCGCGACGCACCGAGTGACGCGCCGCGCAACGCACCGTGTGTCCATAAACGAGCCCTAAGTTTGGACTTCAGAAACATTAGAATAAAAAATACCCCACTATTACTCAAGCTCCCGCAAAATCCATTCACTCAATCAGCAAGCAGAAGTTTCCATTCATTTACACTTAATGGAGCGATCAAGACAAGAGCGACTTAAAATCCGTTAATGGCGGCCAGAGCGGCCATTGTTGCGAAATTGGCGCCACCTAGTGTCATTATTGGAATTGTTACAGCTATTGTCTATAAAATGGTCGTCCCGGGACCTATTAGTAAGGATTATTAATCGGTCGCTAAAATTTATTAGAGAAAATTATCCTTACTTTAAATATTAGCTGGATTAAGTCCCGAAGGGTTGTGTGTATTAATATTTTATAGTTAATCCCCGAAAAGATGTAACAAAAACATCAGTTTGTGTGAAATAAATGATGAAGGCATGATTTTATGGCTTATGTAACTATATAATGAAGTTATCTAAGTATATGACGCGGTTTGTCGACGTCTGTCTTACGTCTTCTTTGTCCATCGAAAGGTTGTCTTGAAGATATCGCTTTTAGCGATAAGACCGCCCATGTACCCATAATTTATACGTTGTTCCTGTTTACTACTATTTTATGGTGTACAATAAAGTATATTCTATCTATCTATCTATCCATCTGTGGTCTAATGGTTCGAGAGTCGGACTGCTGATCACGAGGTCGTGGGTTCGATTCCCAAAGGACACAAATATTTGTGTGATGAACATAAGTGTTTGTGTTTGTCTGGGTGTTTCTAATATATTTTAAGTAAGTATCAATCAATCAATCAACTCAGCCTATCGCAGTCCACTGCTGGACATAGGCCTCTCCCAAGTTGCGCCACAACGCTCGGTCCTCTGCCTTCCGCATCCAGTCCCCCCAGCCACGTTCTTTAGGTCGTTGGTCCACCTGGCAGGGGGGAGCCCTACGCTGCGTTTATATATAGTATAGCGATTAGATATAGTAAGACAAAAAGCCGCGATTTCGCAAAAAATCTCGTGTGACGGCAGTCGTTGTCGTAGTGTGACCAATAAAATAACTATATGCCGTCTGGTGTGTTAAAATGCTGTTAATTTCGACATTTGGTGGGTTTAGGAAAAAAAATTGTGTTTCAATATTTTCTTAGCGATATTCTGTTCGCCTTTTTTATTCGTCAGTGGTTGGAATGACATGATTTAATTCCCCCAAGCGCTTTCCATCATCGGACAACCAAACGCACGGCGCCGACGATGCGCCTCCTTTATACGTTAGACATTCCACCCTTAGTAGTATAACGGGCTGGTTTCCGCAACTCCACGTCCAAGCGTGTATTTTGCGTACGGTAAACTCACATTCGACCCTTAAGCACGAACCAATTTGCTAATAGCTTTATCATGAGTAGTCCACTGCTGGACATAGGCCTCTCCCAAGTTGCGCCACAACGCTCGGTCCTCTGCCTTCCGCATCCAGTCCCCCCCAGCCACGTTCTTTAGGTCGTCGGTCCACCTGGCAGGGGGGCGCCCTACGCTGCGTTTGCCGATTTGCGGTCTCCACTCAAGGACTCGTCTGCTCCAACGGCCATCGGTCCTTCGACAGACATGGCCAGCCCACTGCCACTTCAGCTTACTGATTCTACAAGCTATGTCGGTCACTCCGGTTCTTCTCCGGATAATCTCGTTACGGATTTTATCCTTCAAAGAAACTCCAAGCATAGCTCGCTCCATAGCTCGCTGAGCGACTTTGAATTTGTGGACTAGCCCAACTGTCAGTATCCACGTCTCGGCACCGTAAGTCATGTAAGTAAGTATGTATTTACAAAAAAAGGATATAAGTATTATATCCATTATCTAGTACCCATAGCACAAGCTCTGCTTAGTTTGGGACTAGATGGTGCTGTGTAAAAATGTCCCAAAAATATTTAATTCTTTATTTTATTTTATTCCGTACGAAATGTTTAAGACGGTTTTAACGATCTTTGAATTTTCTTGTACAGTAAACCACAAGTCATTGATAACAGTTTGACTTTGACAACGTCTTTATTTCGTAAGCAGTAAGGAGGCGGTTTTCGTAATTCAAGTGTTACCACTTATGTGTGGTTGACCGTACTTAAACAAAGTTGGACAAGGTTTTCTCTTTTTCTCATTGATTGGACCATTTTATCCAAATGTGGGTAGTATTATAAATTTAATAACCACCACTTTGTATTATAAACTCAAAGTAAAACAGCCCCGACCAATAACGGAATAATTCAAAACAACAGCAAATAAAAATAACCACCACGTTGTATTAAAAACTAAAAGTAAAACAACCCTAACCAATAACGGAATATTGCAAAACAACAGCAAACAACAATAAACACCACGTTGTATTAAAAACTCGAAGTAAAACAACCCCAACCATTAACGGAATATTGCAAAACAACAGCAAAGAACAATAAACACCACGTTGTATTAAAAACTCGAAGTAAAACAACTCCAAACATTAACGGAATATTGCAAAACAACAATAACCACCACGTTGTATTAAAAACTCGAAGTAAAACAGCCCCGACCAATAACGGAATAATTCAAAACAACAGCAAACACTCACAGCAATTTGCTTGATACATCAAGAGCCACAGTTTTCCGCGAAAACATTCAAGTATCGTTTCCTTCCATAGAAATCTAAATAAAGGTAATAGAAGTGGCAAAGGCGCATGAAATTGTCGCTGCGTACAGGTGTCTCTTAGGACACCAGTGCACGAACCGTTTGCTTGATCATCAGTGCAGTTTTGGACGCAGAGTCACTAAAATTGTATTTTTCAGCATATCTAGCAGTGGATTTTTTAAGGCCTAATTTGTTATGCATTGAATGCTAGGAACATGGTGGGCGTGATTGCGTATTTATGTGTCGGTGGCGGAAAACTGGCGACATGCGTTCCCGTAGTAAAAAGACAGTAGATAACATTTCTATTACTTTATTATTTAGATTCAACGACTTCAATTAATAGACTCGCGATCTCGAATAAGCAACGTTCCAAATTCAGTTGACTCAACCTACCGGCATCTAGTATCGATGTGTGGAAGTTGCGTAATGCAAGCATTGTAGGCGAGAAGTTGCGTAATGGACTTTCCTGCTTTTGATACTTGACTGACAGAAAATTTATTAAATTCACTAGTTATCGCCTTGTTGATTATTGTTATGGTGAAATATCCAATTACTAAAAAAACAAAGCAAATTTAAGCCAAAGGATCTCTCAACACTTGCTGATTCCGATAAAACAAATAATATTAGGCACCACAAATTTACGTGCGCTCGCTAGATAGCTTTGAAGTGAACTAATGGCAGTATGGTTCTGGAACAATAACTCGTATAACCATGTTGATCTTCTAAACAGCGCATCTAGTACGTAGTACACATATATTGATGTTTAGAATTCTACACGCTGAAATTTGAATCACTTATTTCCCGAAAAGGGGTCATTGTACTCATCATTATGAACAACTTTTACTATGGGACCAACCCTGGAATAGCGAAAAAAAAAACAGGTGGTCCCTACATTTTATTGATTTAAGTGAACACAAATGTAGTGACCACCTGATTTTTTTTTTTTTTATTCAAATTTCAGCGTGTAAGTATGTCTTTTCCCACGGAAATACAAATGCTTGAATATTGTAACAATGCATCCATTAACAAGAAATTGCATTGTTACTGTGCTATTTCACCGCCAACTTACAGATTAATTTTACTTTAACTCCAAGGATTTTGCAAGACATAAATTTAATTTGCATTCTAGAATTTGTAGGAAGACGTGGCTGATATAACAATTATATTTTATGTGAGATTAGCAGCCGCACTAAAAGAATTTTATGGACCAGTTTGTTAATTTTTTATTCATAATGGCCTTGCCTGATGTTAAGCGATGGTGCAGTCGACGATGGTACACGCTTGCCCAGAAAAAACCTATTCGCTCGAGCCTTGAAGACCACCAGATTATACATATCGGGAAACTCAGATGCTGGCAAGGAATTCCATTGTTTAACGGTACTCATGATAAAGCTATTAGCAAATTGGTTCGTGCTTAAGGGTCGAATGTGAGTTTACCGTACGCAAAATACACGCTTGGACGTGGAGTTGCGGAAACCAGCCCGTTATACTACTAAGGGTGGAATGTCTAACGTATAAAGGAGGCGCATCGTCGGCGCCGTGCGTTTGGTTGTCCGATGATGGAAAGCGCTTGGGGGAATTAAATCATGTCATTCCAACCACTGACGAATAAAAAAGGCGAACAGAATATCGCTAAGAAAATATTGAAACACAATTTTTTTTCCTAAACCCACCAAATGTCGAAATTAACAGCATTTTAACACACCAGACGGCATATAGTTATTTTATTGGTCACACTACGACAACGACTGCCGTCACACGAGATTTTTTGCGAAATCGCGGCTTTTTGTCTTACTATATCTAATCGCTATACTATATATAAACGCAGCGTAGGGCTCCCCCCTGCCAGGTGGACCAACGACCTAAAGAACGTGGCTGGGGGGACTGGATGCGGAAGGCAAAGGACCGAGCGTTGTGGCGCAACTTAGGAGAGGCCTATGTCCAGCAGTGGACTGCGATAGGCTGAGTTGATATCTAATCCGTGCTATGGGTGTGAAGTGAACATGTGCGTGCCGGCCCGTAATTTTAAGCGAGTTGTCTTAATATGGATGCCTCACTTATTGTTTAGTGAGATTCCGTCTGCCTTTTTTATTCATCCATGATTCCAACTACAATAATTCAATTATTTTGTAAATTAAAGTACTTATACCTAATTACAGTCATCTATGAATAGTCGATAATAGTTGCTTTTGTCCAATTTTCATTCGCGCCAATTCCAACGCGCGCGGTCTTTTTTCTTTTTTTAAACTTTTGCATAGAAATGCGCATTCAGCCTTTAAAATAATAAATACCGTGTACCTAAAACACCAAATGTATGTTATTGTGTACTTAAAAACCTAGCTAGCACTTCAAGATGAATAAAAAAAAATGTCCAGCTATTTCTATTATAATCGTCGCGTCGCGTCGGTCGTGTTAGAAACTGCTGTGGCGTGTTGTTTCGTAGCGTACTGAAAAGAGCCGATTAATTATTTGTATTTTTAATAATAATGATGCAATTTCTGAACAAGTGAAATCTATTTATTATTATTATTTTGAGGAAAGAGCTAGGGGTCTTGAACGCCCCCTAAGCTACTGCGACCTGGTAAGGTCTATTATGACGCCTCTTGCAGCATTACAGCACTTCCCCAAGCTTCAAGTCAATCATGAAGTTGACTATGACTTTGAGGGTGGAGGATTTGATTGCCTGCGTTGAGATGACGTGGCCTCCAAGATGCTTCTCATGTGGTGCACTGCATCACACTCGCATAGGATATGGATCCTTTTCGCGACCAAACCTGCAAACAGTGGTATCACTGAGGCCCATCCTGTGAAGGTGTTTATTCAGCTTGCAGTACCCAGTAATGGTTCTTGTCTGTATTCTTATCTGGTTCCTGTTCAAAGAAAGCGCTTCTTGAAGCCTACTAGTAGCGCTTTCGAGTGTTCTTGGCCTGGAGATTTTTCCCAAAGGCTAACACTTTGGTCAGCTGCCCAGTTTTTAAGGTGGGCTGTAGTGGTCCATTTGGGAATGCCACAGATTGACTCCGAACTATTTATACCCTGGACTACTAATAAATTTTCAAGAGAAAGCCGATTCCACGAGGAGAGTAACTACAAAATTCCTAACTCTTAATTTAAGTGTCCCAAATGTTTTTAACAGCTCAATATTTTACTCAATCTGGTTTTAAATTCCCAAACTATGCCATCAACTGCTGGTATTATTAAGATGTAAACTGCTACTAATCGCCTAACTTTTCACTGAGAATTTCATTTGAAAATTCTACAATGTCATGATGGACCATTAAGAGGAGATTTAACGATCCAACAGCAATTGATGCTTCGTTTGGTTGGTGGGTTAAATACCTTGGGATTAAAAGCACAAACGTAGTGATTTTTGTTAATGGGTAAATCGTTTAAAGCGTTAATGTTAAATATTTTGTTGGTAAAATGTATAAAGGCTTGTATTTCGATTGATTTATTAACGGCTGATACTAATAAGTATTGCCTAAAGTCTTGGTCTTGTGAAAATGCAAGACCCTAAGACTGCAAACAAAGTCTTGGTCTAACAGTCTTGCGGTCTTGTATTTTCAAAGTCTTGGCCTTGAAACAATGCAAGATCGTAAGACTGCAAGATCAAGGCTTTAAGCAACACTAAGAAAGTCTTGGTCTTGCATTATTGCGGTCTTGCATATTCACAAGTCTTTGGGGAGCACTTCTAATAACAATCATGTTTGAAGCGGACCAATAACATATTATCCGCAGATTGAGACCGCAGACTTTTCATGCAACCTCTCTAATCAAAACTCTCTTCGAGCTAAAATAATTACTAACTTTGGACTTCAATTAACTCAGCCTATCGCAGTCCACTGCTGGCTAAAGGCCTCTGCCAGTTGCGCCATAACACTAGGTCCTCCGCCTTCCGCATATTCCACCCCAGCTAAAACTTTCTTCAGGTCGTAGGTCCATCTGGCTGGGGGAGGCGCCTGCGTTAGGAAATTCGCGATCTCTATTCAAGGTCTCATGTGCTCCAGTGGTCATCGGTCCTACAACGAACATCAGGTCAACCCGTCGGTTAGGTACCTCGAGCAATTCAATTTAACGTTCATATACGGAGAATGATTTATAATTACATATTTTGCACTAATCTAGCTCGCCTTTGTACATGTGTGTGTTTTTTGTGTGCAATAAAGAATAAGAATAATCTGAATGTCAGGCTAATCCTGACACACACTAATTGTGAGTACACAACTATGTTCGATACTTTAGTTTTACGGTATTTAATCTACCGTAAACTAGTTTCACAACTTAATTTATAGTTAAATCCGCAGGAAAAACAAAGTTCTGTAAAGTTAGATGTCGAACAACATCGATTGACCAAACCAAGGATTCTGTAGGAACTTTTAAATTGGTAAAAGTCAGTATTCAATACGAGCTGAATGCCCATGGCTTCGCCCGCGTATAATTCGGCTTATCACAGAAAGACTTATCGCGCATTCCTCGGGTACCGTTCATCTTTCCGGGATAAAATGTAGCCTATGTTAATACGGGTTCTGTTCTATCTGTATGCTAAATTTCATCCAAATCCATTAAGCCCTTATAGCGTGATTGCGTAACAAACATACTAACATCCAAACATCAAAACATCTTCACCAACTTTATTTTTTATAATATTAGTAGGATTTGCAATCCATTACTCTTACACTGCTATATACGGGCTTCTTCTCATAATTAAAGGGACTTACGCTTTAGTGCTTCATGCTGGCCTACTGCAAATTCACGAACATCAGATCCCATCGAAAACTTTATGAAGCATTCCCAAGTGTATTTTATCGTAATGTTTTCAACGCTAATGATGATAATCAAATTCTTATACTCCTCAGTCCATCACGATGACTCTACATACACCATAGAAAACTTTTACGCAATTTTCGTATGTTATATTATCAAGTATCACCTACTCTCTTTTTTTTTAAATAATGAATGGTATTTCAAAGTACAGATATGTTACTAGCGCGCGCTATCTGAAGACTCGAAAACGTCCTAATTGCGAAGTTTTGCTATTAGTCCGCGTCAAACAAGGCGCCATGCCGCGAGCGTAACCAATGCAGTATTATATTATCTGTGTCAATGCCAAAATAATGTAGTGTGTCATTGTTGGTACCAATTTATGACGCGAAAGTAACTTATAGTAACTAACTTACAGACTTTTAAATTAGCTTATGTGTATGTATGCTGTCGCTGCGTACGGAACATTGAACATAAGTATGTATTTACAAAAAAAAAGTATCTAAGTATTATATCCATTGTCTAGTACCCAAAGTACAAGCTCTGCTTAGTTTGGGACTTGGTGATGTGTAAAATGTCCCAAAAATATTTATTTATTTTTAATAAGATAAGATAGTATTTATTCGTGTAAGAACACAGTATACAATTTCCTTAATATATTTGTTCATTTATGTGTACATGAACATAGTTCAAAATTACCACTAACATCTAAACTAGGCCGAGACTGTACCTTAGACGTTAGTTTATTTCTTCCCACTTATCAACACACGTGTACACTAGTATGTCTAATCATATCTTAAAGTTAAGCATAATATCTTCTGCTTCAGGTATCCTGGGTCCGTCGCAGAGGCAAGGATGAAATGCCAGAGCTACTCACAGTTGGAGCGGTCACTTACGCTGCCGACAACCGAGTGACAGTAGCCAGAAGATACCCTGGGAACTGGAGGCTACTCATCAGGGAAGTGAAACCGGATGACGAAGGAGTATACGAGTGTCAAATATCCACACATCCGCCTAGAGTCAGCAGGACTTATCTACACGTTAATAGTAAGTGGGACTTTGATTATACACATACAAACACACATAAAATCTCGCTTTTATTGCCCGAAGGTATAGGCAGAGGTTTATAGTACACCTAAATTTTGCCAGTTATGTTATAAGTCCCATGTAATAGGGGGCGAGCATAGAAATCGAAATAATAATAACATGCTGGATATTGGCCTCCCCCAAGCATCGCCACAACGACCGGTCCTGCGTTTTGCACATCCAGCGGATTCCCGTGACCTTCACCAGGCCGTCGGTCCACCTTGTGGGGGGCCTTCCCGTGGGTAGCCCCTGGCGCAGCGTGCTGCGCCTTCTAGTACGCATTCGCCACTACAGAACTTTACGGCCCCATCGGCCATCCGTTCTGGGAGCAATGTGCCACACCCCTTAAGTTTGGCAATTCCTCAGGAGGAGAGTTCAGACTATTATACTGGAAATGTATAGCTTGATGTGTTCCGTGCCGTACAACGATACGGCTGACCATGGTTTGGTAATCGCAATTAGTGTGACCTTAAGTCTTGGTCTTACAGTCTTGGTCTTACAGTCTTGCGGTCTTGTATTTTTGCAAGACCAATGCAAGACCGCAAGACTGCAAGACCACGGCTTTGCATAACACTACCCGTCGTCATTACAGAAAAGTGGTTAGCGACCACAAAGCGTGTCCTATCGCCCCTTGGCTCTTTTTCGAATCACAGATATTGATGGTTATTAGTTTTTCACAAATTCTTGGTCTTGCAGTCTTGCGGTCTTGCATTGATCTTACAAAAATGCAAGACCGTAAGACTTCAAGACCAAGACTTATAACATCTTAACCTAAGGTAACAATAACAAGAGAAAATAAAACAGCTTAATTCTACTTACTGCTTAAGACTCCTCAGATTTTGATAAAGTCATGAAACGTTTTTGGTCTGTAAGTAAGATTTTGACCAACACTAATCGTAGTTGGTTGTTGTAAGCAGAATGCTGATCTTGATATTATCCATTAATTCTTCTTATACTGAAACAAAAAAAAAGTTTATCTAGTGCTCATAGAGAGCCTACCATTACAGTTTCCTTTAAAAAAATTACCCATATCGAAACTCCTTAACTACGGTTGCTTCAGATAAACCCACACAAAATTGTCCATATACCTGATAGTTATCGTTAGTTCTTTTAGGCTAAGTAGGGCCTAGGCCCTGTTGCTAGCAATAGTATAGGGTAATGGGTAATGCCATGTGGGTGGAGGGTTTTCTTACTAACAAATAAAATAGAATGTAGCTTCTGTTTGTTTACCTTACTTAGATGAAAGCCGATTAAGTAAGAAAACCGAGTTCCTATTATGTTTATACTTAAGCTTCTCCTGACTATACAGCATACATAATAGGATAAACCCACAAGAATAGAGAGATATCAAATACCAAATTAATTTTTAATTTTGTCATTATCTCAGGAGGAGCAGGCCTTCCAAAGAACAATTTCTTCTTACAAATATTTTTTGGTGAGGTATACGTTTAGGTTGATGATAATGATAATGACAATCATTTGAACTCATTTTTTCCGTGGGGAAATCCTCATAGATCCACTTCGCCCGGGTAAGGCGGAGCCAGTATCTCTCGGTGTGTCTTACCGACTAAAATGACCACGGTGTTTCTCTAACTACCTTTGATTGGGGGCGTGGGATTGGCTCTGTATGCAACTACCCGAGAGGTCCCGGCTCGCTACTAATAAAAGAACCCCTTCTCCCGATACAGCTTGTCGTAGGCCACACCCTCCTCCTGACTTGACCGGTCACAGACTTTACTAGCCGGGCGGTGGGTTACGCCGAGTCCACCGTCCGCAGTCTCATTTCTAGGATGGCTGGAGGTCAGTGTACGACCGGTTCTTCTCTTGTGGGTGGGGAAAGAGTTGATCTCCTCTCGCTTCCTCTATGCCGCCTCTTTTGCGAGCATCACCTCCTCGTAGAAGGAGATGACACTTGTCGAAGCGCTCTCGCTCCCTACCATAGACACAAGGCAGGCCAAGGCCGGGAGCGAGAGATCGCATGCCACCTACTGCACTGATGCAATCACCTCGTTGACTGACCCAAGCTAGGCACTCCGCCAGTGTAATCATTTTTACAGTATGGAAGTTTGTCAGAGATAAAAATAATGTGTTTATCTTTCTTTTGGATTAATAACTAAAATAAATTAAAAGTAAAAAAACTTTATTAAAAACAAGCTTTCATTTAAATGCACTAAAAAGAATAAAATAAACTTTTCCTTTAAATTTTTTACTATCAACTTATATGTCATTACACAATTTATATGATATAAAAGCTTGTCGCGAGATTTAAGTAGGTAGGTACTCGTATTTAGTTAGTTTCAAATTTTTTTTAAAATTAAAATCAATCAGATCAAGTTATTCAATATACTTGTTTATCTACACAGGTAAATCTCGCGACAAAATTCGTTCCAAATGAAAGTTCTTTCATTTTGGTACCCATATTGTAGGAAACCATAAAAAACTTAGTCCGCCATATTGGATTTAGAGTGACGTCACTTTATTATTCGAGTTGTTCTTAGCAAGCCCTTTCATTTGATACCCATATTGTAGGAGTGCATTGTGTTCTGCCATGTTGGATTTAGAATGACGTCACATAGCTAACCAAGCATTGTCATCCAAACTAAACGTGTATACAAAATTTCAGCTCAATCGGTTGAAGATATCTGCTTCAAAATTGAGTTGCAAGATTCCACCCTAACAAATTACATACATACATACATTGCAAGTTAAATAAAAGCTTGTAATAATCATCAAGAAATAAAATAATATTTCGAGGCATTTTTATGCTCAGTCCAAATTTCCAGATGCTAACAAACGCTACCAAAATTTTCCTCAGCTTTGAGTCTCCTGGGTTTTAATATAAGTATTACATAGAAAAGCAATTAGAAAACTAATCACGTACCCATCCCCGCCTTCATCATTTCTAGGACACGCTCATAAATAATGTATGTTAGAAGGTCCCTGGACAGTCTTTTTACCGGAACACGTATATCTGGCGTAAAGGTCAACTATGGACCTTTTTAAGGGCCGTTTGGGAAATGCAAAATCTCATGGATGCTACAAGATTTTTGGATTTGATCGGTTGAGAGAACTTAAGGCAGTTTTTTTGGAGTAAGTGATAATTTTGTGTATACCTTTAGTAGTAGTAGAGCTCCTTTGTGAAAAAGCTAGTCCGGGGAAGTACTACCACCGTACCTACTTCTCCGCCAAATAGTGATCCTTGCATTGCTGTGTTTCGGTCTGAAGGGTACGGGTGCCGGTGAAATTACAATCACATGAGACTTTCCATCTTCATGTCTCAGTTTGGCAAACCGACTTGTGGTACCATTTAGGCAACAGCCTAGATGGTATTGCAGTTGTTTTGTATTGTGTACCCTTCAGACCGAAACACAGCAATGCAAGCATCACTATTTGGCGGAGAAGTAGGTACGGTGGTAGTACTTTCCCGGACGAGCTTTTTCATAAAGGAGTTCTACTGCTACTGAAGGCTCGACGAATGCTGACGATGATGATGTAATATTGATAATTAAACATAACAGATCTGTAATAAATTGAATTAATCTAAAGCTAAAGAGTCTTACACTAAAATTATAAACGAAACTAAATTAAATCCATCCTTTTCTCCGAAAACCGTGAACATAAATAGAAAGTCTTAGCAAATTTCAATGAGATCTTACAACACATACTGATAGCTATACATACATGTTATCTACAATTAAATTGCCTAAAGCATTATCTTTGATGTTACACAGAAATAGGCTCATGTATTAACCTGAGCACTCTGAAAACAAATTAACTTTCATGCTTTAACGAAATGTTAACCAGTGACCGTGTTATGTATACCTATTAATATGTTGTAGTCTTCTCAATGTTTACAGGGTTGCTTATAGCCCATTATTGTCTCACTGTTGGGCACGTGCCTCTTCTCTGGATGAGAAGGTTAAAGCCTTAGTCCACCATGCTGGCCTAGTGCAGGTTGGCGGACTACTCACATAATAGAGAACTGTATGGAGCACTCTCAGGTTTGCAGGTTCCCTCACGATATGTTTCCTTTACTCCGGCTCCAAACGTAGGCCCGTAAGTTGGCACCAACGTGTGAATTGGGAAAATGGCGTTGGCCCGAACGTTGGAGTGAGCGTTGGCAGTTTGCCATCGCGTGTCGGTTTTATCAAAGAAATTATGCGCCAACGTTGGTGATGCGTCCACACGTTGACGGTTTGCTCAGTCTTGCCACCGTGGATAGACGCAATAGTTATAGAATTTCTATAAAAAAGGCACTGCTGTTTTGTATGGAGGGTATTGTTATTACGATTCGAATCTTCATCTTCTCTGACAGCCAGGCTGCTTTAAAAGCCTTAAATTCAGAGGAAATTGACTCCAAACTTGTAAAGGAGTGTGTCCAGCTATTAAACCACTAGGAGCGGCAAACTCAGTGGCACTAGGATGGGTACCTGGACACTGTGGCATTAGGGGCAACGAAACCGCTGATGAACTGGCTAGAGCTGGTGCTGAAAGCCCCAATGTGGGCCCGGAGCAAAACTGTGGCATTCCTAAATGCACCACTACAGCCTACCTTAAAAACTGGGGAACTGACCAAAGTATTAGCCTTTGGGAAAAATCCCCAGGCCAAGAACACTCAAAAGTGCTACTCGTGGGCTTCAAAAAAAGGTTTACGAAAGAAGCGCTTTCGTTGAACAAGAATCAGATAAGAATCCTGACAAGAACCCTTACTGGGCACTGCAAGCTGAAAAAACACCTTCACAGGATGGGCCTCAGTGATACCACAGTTTGCAGGTTTTGTCGCGAAAAGGATGAGACGCCCATCCATATCCTATGCGAATGTGATGCAGTGCACCACATCAGAAGCCAGCATCTTGGAGGCCACGTCATCTCAATGCAGGAGATCAAATCCTCGTCCCCCAAGGTCATAGTCAACTTTATGATTGACGACCAGCTTGGGGAAGTGCTGTAATGCTGCAAGAGGCGTCACAATAGATCTTATTAGGTCGCAGTGACTTAGGGGCGTTCAAGACCCCTACCTCTTTCCTCAAAATAATAATGGTTATTACGCGAATCTATTTAAATATTTACTAAATAACAAAATAAATCACCGCCATTTTGGGTGGGCCAATCAATAAAACTGCTCTTTAAGTTTTGATAAAGTTTACACAGATACTTTTAGCATTCGTCAAAGATTATTTAACTTTAATTCTTCGTATACCAAGACACTAATCAAAAGTTATTCCAAAAGCCACGAAAACTTAGAACTTCAATTAATTAGAAACCACAGTAAATGTATTCAAATACTTGAATATGTTTAGTGAAACAATAAATCAACTTTACGAGATCTGTTTCGGAAAGGATTTAGCTCGGTCTAGTGGGCGAGCTTATTTGCATAAAAAGTATTAAAATTTTCAGTTAGAGCATATTTTTTGGACAGTTATAAATGACTTGGTTGATGTAGGAGAGCTTGGATTAAAGATTTGGAAAGTAATTCCTTGTGTGTTTTGACCTGTGGAAAAGTTTTGAGATAAATCAACTTTCGTATAGTTATGTAGGACTACCATACCAACTATAGGATTATACGTTTATACCTTAGAGTATTAAGACAGAGTGATTATTTCATTCCTACGTTTTGTCGATTTATGTGAACATAAATGAATACATAAATGAATAAATGAGTACAATTACCCCTTAAGAGGTTTTCAGTTATTTATTTATTAATATTATGGAGGACCTCCAACAAAAGATATAAACAAAAAATCACAAGTGACAGATACAGGATTCTATCTGGTGTACTCCTTCACTTACAGGAGGCCACAGTTATTGTAATAACACGTTGTATTCAAAGTTACAACTATTTCCTAGAATAAAAAAAATAAAAGGAACGGACCAACAAACAAGACTTGAACCTGCGAGCTTCTTCAGTTCAGTTTTTTAGTTCACCATCACCAGTACGTACGTACATGAATCTAATGCACTAAACGAAACTGTTTTGAAATATGAAGTTTTTCTAATTAGAGTACCCTACAATGGGGTAAATAGGGATGCAGGAGTGAATAAGGTACAAAAGTGGGCAAGTATTTTATACTGGGTGTAAGGGGAACGCTTCCGAAAACGAAGATAGGTGCTGGTGATTATTGATACGAAACCACGAAAAAAAAATGCGATTCTTTTTTTAGATTTTTTCCATATATTTTTTTTTTGCATTTTTCATACATAACCAGCTTTGGGCAGTTAAATAAAACTCATACATAACGAAAAATGCAAAAAAATATGAAAAAAACTAAAAAAAGAATCGATATTTTTTTCGTGGTTTCGTATCAGTAAAAGTAAAAAAATAACCAGCACTATCATCTATTTTCGTTTTCGGAAGCGTTTCCCTGATACCATGTATTGAATTAAAGTCTTATGTAATATCATTGATTAAAGTATACATAGCTGTCGGTCCCGGTTGTCATACAAATATCTATGGCAGGCTATTGCATATATTTCAGGCTGCCTGCCTGAAAGGCTGATAACTGGTCTAAACTCCAAATGTCAGAATTACCCAGTAACTGGGTTGCGGGGGTCTGATGGCAGTAGCTCCGTGTAAAATACTGATGTTCAGCCGCATCTGGCTAGACTGGAAGCCGACCCCAATATAATTGGGGAAAGGCTCGGAGGATGATACAGTTACTCACAAATACTCCAAATATAATAATAAACCACAACAATGCTATAATTTTGTTAACATGCTAAATCTTTGACAACAAACTATGGTAATTCTAGGTTAAAACCTTTGCCCTCTTTGTACCTATTTACCCCTGCATCCGTATTTACTCCTGCATCCTTATTTACCCCATTTTACAGTTCTAATAATATCTTGTAACCTTTTTTCACATATTTGTTTTTCTGCGTACACATCACATAGAATCTGGAAAAATATTAATAAAAAATTATCAAGAGATGGACTAGGTAGGTATTTATCTAAGTTTATACGGATGAATGGTCTGGATATATGAAACCACGATTTCTCTTCTAAAGTACTAAGATATTTTTTTGAGAAAAAAATAGATTTATGGCTTCACAAGATGTATCGGCCTAGATTTTTTCACACGCCAAAAATATAAAGATAAATAGGTAAACTTGGACGAATAAAAAAGGCGGACGGAATCTCACTAAACAAAGACTGAAGCACTTAATTTTTACCTAAACCCGAAACTACTACTTTCGAAAGCATTTTAACACACCAGATTCATACTGTTATTTTATTTGTGATACTACAACAATGACTACCGACACACTGGATTTTTTGCGTAATCGCGGCCTTTTGGCATACTATGGATGTGAATGAGTGCGTGCCGTACTTTTAAGCGAGCTATGGATACTATGGATGCCTCACTTATTGTTTAGTGAGATTCCGTCCGCCTTTTTTATTCGTCCGTTTTAGTAGGTAAAAAATACTTTCTACACCCAATTGATCACCCCTATCTGTCTTCTTGACTAGAACAAAATCTAGGCATCCTTTCAATTATGGTAACGTTTTGGTCTAAATTCTAACATTCGATATATCTAGACTTGATCTCCGCTAAGGCGAAGGTTTCCGAAAGATTCTCGGAGCTATAATCGATATCTGAGCATTATTAATGTCTAGGATTTTACGGTATTCCGAGCCGGATATTAGATAGAAGTTCCTGCCTTGCTGGTAGTAATGAAAATTTCGTACCAAATATACAACGTGTATCAGAAATGCGTGGTCATTTGAAGAGCTTATTCAGAGGATACTATAGAACAACTTTTACTATGGAAAAAACCCTGAAATCGCAACAAAAAAAAAACTGCTTAACCTTACATTTTGTCGAGCGACATCGATGATTTATTAAGGAACAGCTGATATATTTTTCACGATTTCAGGGTTGGTCCCATAGTAAAAGTATTCTATGCTATTCCCTGAATAAGCTCTTAAAATATGACCACGCATTTCTGATACACGTTGTATTTACAAAGATTAAGATAATCTTCGTAGAAGTAAATACTAGCGTTTGTTGCCAACTACTAAATATAAGAGTTTATTAAAAAAAAAACATATTCAGTAACATTGACCGTGTTTAATTGATTATTTTATTCCTATGAGAGGAATTGCTCACGAAAATAAACGCAACGGGTTTAAGAAAGAAATCGCAGTTTCAAATGTATGGTAGTATAAATATTACTATAATTATTGTGTATTTCCCTGAAGTTATATTTTAGTCTATTCTGACTACTATAGATTTATTTTTAAGAAACAATCTGCATTTAGTAGTGTTGGTCTTGCAGTCTTGCATTTTTGCAAGACCAATGCAAAACCACAAGACTGCAAGATCAAAACTTTCGGCATCACTAATAGCCATTAATTAATGTTTTTGATTTGCAAAACAGCCGAGGATGCAATAGGACATGCTCTGCGATCGTCAACCACTTTTCTGTAATGACTATAGGTAGCTTGTCCAAAGTACTGATCTTGCAGTCTTGCGGTCTTGCATTGGTCTTGAGAAAATGCAAAACCGCAAGAATGCAAGACGAAGATTTCGGGCAACACTAGTTTTTAGTTGAAAATGTGACAGGCAGTGCCTGTAATAGTTCTAAGACAGAAAATATTGAAGAGACTGACCAATGTGTTATAAATTGGTACAAACGTCGCCTTTTAAATCCCTCCCACTGAAACTCAATTATAATTGTTTCTCTTACAAATTAATTGGAACCCTTTCCCCAAGTTATATGTAAGTGATATATAATATAATGCGGAAGTGAAACTTGCTGTTTCTATTGATGAGTAACATGAAAGTTTTAATGAGTTCTCTGAACTAAATGCACGAGAGTTATAGCTTAGTTATTAAGTGTAACTCATATGGATTCATTGGTAGGTGTCGGAAGTTGGTTATCGGTATTTTGTTTTCCTGTACGAAGTTTGAGTATCTTAGCTTGTGCTATTGCTGTGTTTACATCACTTTGTTCTCTGTGCAAAAGGTTTTCCGTTATTCATGAGGTTTTGAGCAACTGTCGAGTGATCGTGAAAATCAAATGCAGAATATTATAGCGAGTTCAGTTGTTTATGGATTTTCGAAGAAAAGTTCTTGTTTTTATTTGAAAAGGGTCCCGCTTGAAGTCAATTCATTCATAGGGGTATCAGATATATTCAAATGGGTTGGCCACATCTATCGAAGGACTGATAGCTATTGAGCAGACGAGTCATAGAGTGGCGACCGCGAATCGGCAAACGCAGCGTAGGGTACACCCTAGCATGGTGGTCTAAAGAAGGTAGCCGGGGAAGACTGGATGTGGAAGGCGGAAAACCGAGTGTCGTGACGCAGCTTGGGAGGCTCATGCCCAGCGGACTGCGTTTTTTTTTTTTTTTGATATTCTAAGATAATAATGACATTGAGACATATTCAAGTACCTGCTGCTTCTTAAATCCTCTTAGGTCACTTTCACCAAGTTAGTTACTGCCTTGGACGAATAAAAAAGGCGGACGGAATCTCGCTAAACAAAAAGTGAGGCATCCATAGTAAGACGGCTCGCTTAAAAGTACGGGCTGGCACGCACACATGCACAATGCACACCCATAGTAAGACAAAAATGCGCGATTACGCAACGAATCTCGTGTGACGGTAGTCATTGTCGTGGTGTAACAAATAAAATAACAATATATATCTGGTGTATGAAAATAATTTCAAAAATTATTGTGGGTTTAGGAAAAACTGAACGCTTCAACCTTTTCTTAGCGAGATTCCATCGGCCATTTTTAACCGACTTCAAAAAAAGGAGGAGGTTGTATATTCAGCGGGTATTTTTTTATTTTTTTTATTCGTCCGATATGTTACTCCTATACGTTAATTTGGGTTATGGTCTACCTACGCGCAAAATTTCATCCAAAACCATTTAAGCGTTTTAGCGTTATTGAAACACAAACAAACATCCACACTTTCACATTTATAACAAGAGTAAGATTAAAACTAGTTTATTTCTCCCCAGCGCCACAAGTGTGGGTAGTTGATGAGGCCGGTGCCCCCCTCCTGGAGAAGTACTACGAGGCTGAGTCAACCCTCGCCCTGCTGTGCAGAGCCCGACACGTGGAAACTCCTACGCTGCTGACGTGGCTACACGAAGGCAGAGCACTGAATGCTGATACTACCCGAGGAGGCATCAGGTATGTTGATAATTTTTTGTGTAGTATTTGATGCATCATAATGAAAAAAAAGAAAAATAAAGAGATGAACAGGGATGGAAAGGGACCTGAATAAATTATTTTATTATTCTCAATGAAAAAATAATTATGCTGTAATTAATTAACATGTTAACCATCGCAAAATTATTTTATCATATTGTTATTGCTTGAAGGCTTGTGTTCATGAAAATAAATTTTAGTAATAATAAAATAAAAATTGTAAAAATATTTAAAAATATAATTTATATGTAAATTCGATTAAATAAAGGAAATAAAAATAAAAATTAATTACATAATAATATATCACTTTACCACCAGATTTAGATTGTTTTGGTATTTTATTAAACTATCTGAGGGTATATTTGTCATTATCAAGTGACACGCCAAGGTGATAAAAACAGTTGCCATTTGGCGGGGGAACTCACTTGAATCAGGGCTTTTGATGAAATTGGACATACTTATAACCTGACGTAGTTATCCTCTTATTTTGTAAAGTAGTAATTTAGTAATCATGTGTAATAATCTGGTGATGTTAAAGTGACTTATAAAATTATTGTGCTCTTGTGTTCTAGAGTCTGTTGAAGTTTTTTCTGAAAATCCTCATGGACGCACTCCGCCCAGAGAAGGCGGAGCCAGTGTCGGTCTCTTACCGACTAAAAACCACCATGGTGTTCCTCTGATGACCCTTGGCTGGGGGCGTGGTAAAAACTCCTGTAATCGCCCAACCATCCCCGGCACGTCCCGGCTTGCCACTAGTAGGCGAGACCCTTCTCCCCGTACGGCAACCACATCGGCCGCACCCTTCTCTGGACCGGCGCGCGCGGAACACAACGCGCCACCGTCACGGGCCTTGACTAGTGGGGCGGCGGGGCACCCCGAGTCCGCCGCCCGCAGGCCCACAACTAGGGTGGCTGGAGGTCTGCATACGCCCTCCTATGATGCCCAGGTCACTACGGATAGGAAGATAGGTTATCGCCTCTCGAACCCTCTCCGCTGCCTCCTTAGCGAGCATCACCTCCTCGCAGGAGACGAAGCCTTTCCAAGCGCTCTCGCTCCTGACCATAGACCAAACCACGGCCGGAAGCGAGAGATGTGACACAGATACTTCCCGAAGCAACCGTGCCCCGAGAGTATCTGCGTCAGCCGGTAGGTGAGGGCACCATGGCTCCTCTCCAGCCACTCCTCCATGACGGGCCTTACCACCGCTATTGCGGCGTGCCCTTGTCAAGAGTCTTAATGTGACTATTATTTACTATATCCCTTGGTCCTTGATAAGTAGACATCAGTTCTATTTCAACATAGAGCTTAATACAATAAAGAAAGTGGTGTTTCATGATAGTAGGTACCACACGCGTTCCCAGCAAAACGATTCTTTACAAGAAATTCACTAATGTTTTTAAAATAGTTTGCAGTTTAGGTGAAGAAATTTATTAAAGCTATCCTTAATATAGTTTGCACTTTAGGTGCTGGTTCAACCATTTTCTAGATCACGTTCATCAAAGCACGCTTGTGTCAGCATAATTCAAGGTGCTTCAGACCCACATACACACACGTGTGGCAAAATGAAGTCTAGACTATTCCTATTTAAATTCTAGGTACGAATTTTAGGAGACTAAATCTAGTCAAAATTTACATGGATTATAGTGTGGTTCGAAATGTTTTCTGGATTAATCAGATTTTCAATTAAAATCTGTCACAAACTAGTTACTTTGAAGGCTTTTGAAGGTGATGGTGCTGTTAGTTTCTAAATGAAAAACTAAAATAATTTAGTCAAGTTTTCGTTAAAGTTAATAAATGATCAAAAAATCTAATCAAGTCATTTATTTCAGGCAGGCACACCCATATAAAATAATACAACAATACAAATAATCTTAATAATAATACAAAAAGTATAATATAAGTATCCAAATTAAATAATCCAATGAGGATCACCACATTATATTAGAGTTAAAACGACAATAGATCCAAAAGTTTTAATTCAGAGTGTTACACAAAAGTAATATGAAATATTATATTACATTAACTTATCCATGGCATTTTCAAAATAGATTTGTCAACGGGAAAAATATATATTCTGTCATTCTATCTAACTAATTTGACCACAGGGATTTTTTTTCCTGAATCTCAAACTAGTTTGACTACAGAGTTTGACGAACGGGAAGAACTGATAAAAAGAGTGTTCTTTAAAAAAAGCTTCTAAACTATTTTTAATTTAAATAGAATGGTACCTAGACTATATAAAAGTAGATTGTCATTAGACTATGCAGTTCCAAGACAATCAACTGTGTTCATTTTTCTGTCTACAAAACAGAGTTTACTTAACAGCCTAGTTTATGTTTTGATGACAAACAAAGGCTCCAATAAACAAGACGAAACTTACAAACTAAAGGACTTGTAAGACTTGAGTGAAATAAGACACCAAGTTACACAATTAACCGCTTTGTGATTTTATAGTAATTTGCCATATTACATAGATAATTTATCTATATATCTAAATGGCTAGCATTCAATGCTAAATAAATCAAGCCTAAAAAGAAATATGCTGTTAGATATGCTGCAAAACATTTGTGATTCCGCGTCCAAAACAGCACTGATAATCAAGCAAACAACGGCTCGAGCACTGGTGTTCTACGATAAACCTGCACGCGGGTGACAAGTTCACGCCTTTATCACTTCTATTACCTTATTTAGATTTCTATAATTGAAATAGTTTAGTCACTGTAGCCTGGAACCCATTCTATGCAGTTCATTCGCAGAGATTAGAGACTCTCCAAAGAGCATTCTCCAAACATCTAGCTTTTATATCTAGAGATATAAGCCACCGCTGTCCATATATGCAGCGCTTACAGTATTTTAAAATGAAGACGTTGTTTGACCGTCGCCGTACACGCGATCTTATATTATTTTACAAAATTGTGAATGGATTAACTAAATGCAGTGAATTAGTTGAACGTGTCCTATATTCAGTCCCTTCTAAACCTCCCCGACATTCTAACACCAGAGTGTTCCATATCCCAAGACGCAACACCAACTTAGGTCTAAATGTTCCCTTGCTCAGAATGAGTAGGGAGTACAACAGCTTCTGCAAATTTACGGATACTGACATACACTGTGTCTCGCTGAATAGGTTTAGAAAGTTAACCACGGAGGTGCGGGGGCACAACGTCAGTGCATAAATTTAAATTTACTTCAATAAAAAAATTATTTTAAAGTTTTGCTTAGTTTTAGTTTTAGTTATTTTATACTCTTGTATCTAAATAATTATTTATTTTCACATATTAATGTTAGTAACCCTACATTACTTTTGTACTTGCTGTCTTTTCTATGAGTGCTGTGTGTACCTACCTGTTATGGACATACATATAAGAAAAGTTATTATTGTATTGTGTGTTTTCTGTATGCTGTTGGTATAGCATAAATAAATAAATAAATAGTTTATTACCAATTATCCAGTATCATACAATTTAAAAAAAAAAATGTCTTAAATACTTAATCACCCCAATCCTCACTTAATATTATAATAAAAAATGTCTTAAATACTTAATCACCCCAATCCTCACTTTTTTTTTTTTTTTTTTATGGTATAGGATGGCGAAACTAGCTAAAGGCCCACCTGAAGTTAAGTGGTTACCTTTGCCCATAACAACTGCAATACCACCTGTACCACCTGTACACCTAGGCTGTTACCTAAATGGTACCGCAAGTCGGTTCGCCAAACTGAGACATGAAGGTGGAAAGTCTCACGTGATTGTAATAAAAATAATAATAATAATTATTAATTATTTTTTATTTTAATAATATAATAATTGTACTTAATGTTATAAATTAAAATCACACATCCAAACACGGCAATTATGCTTTATTTTCCATTCTATCGGAACATTATAGTGTGGAGAAAAAGGGAAGCGAGTCGGATTGCTTATAAATATACAATGTTACCGGGATGGGCCGCCCACGCCTCGCCAACGTGAAACTTCCAAGGCAGGCCAGACATTTATGAAATTTTAAACAGATCCTGCTCAAAAACACGCCGTTGACAACAGCTAATAGAACGGTGGTGTTGTGAATAGTATAATGCTGTACTTTCTTGGGAACTATCCGGATGTATTCTGTTTGTTCTTTCAGATGAAGATGTTTTAGGAATTTCTTCATTTCTATCAGAAAAAAAAAATATTGTTGATGTCATCGTCCCACGTGACGAGAATCTCGTGAAGGCCGAAAAAGATAAAGAAATAAAAATCTTCACTTGGCACACGAGGTTGTCGACATGTGGGATGTTAAGTCAGTAGTAATCGTGCCGATTGTCGTTACGGTTAATGGAATCATCGCAAAGAGCCTCGACCAACACCTGCAGAGGCTCTCACTACGCAGCTGGGTCAAGGGCTTGATTTGATATAGAAAGCGGTACTTCTGGACACGGCACGTTTTTATTTATTTGTGTTTGTAAAAATGTAAAAAAATATGTTTCTTTTGTTGAATAAATGGAATAATAATTAAAGCAAATGAGATATCTGGACTTGGCACTTGACGTTGTCGCCATGTGAGAAGTCGATTGAGTAATCATTGTGCCGATAGTTATCACAGCCAATGGCCTAATAGCCAAGAGCCTCGACCAACACCTTAAGAGGCTCTCGTTAGGTGGCTGAGTCAAGACCCAGATTCAGAAGGCGGTTCTCCTCGACACGGCACGTATTGTGAGGAGGGTCCTGTCTCTGGAGCCCTGACCGATAGCTTGGACCTTGTAGTTGGTAGTTTCCGATGCCGGTGGAACCCTATTTTTAAATGTTTTCTTCTTAATTTCTTTGATAAAAAAAAAGAAAATTAAAAATTAAATCTTTTGGCCTGCTGGTCAATCCTACTAAATCACAAGCTCTCATTATTGGTGGCAAATACTATCTTGATCTCTTGGGTAAGCAGTCTTTTTCGCCGGTATTGTACGATTCCGTCCCTATAATATATTCCAAAAGTGCCAAGAACTTAGGTGTCTTTATTGAATGCAATCTCTCTTGGAACGTTCACATTGCGGAAGTAAGCAGGAGGGTGTATTACTCCTTCCAGTCTCTCAAACGGCTCCAGAAGTTCCTACCTTTTCCTACTAAAATCACTCTTGCCCAATCTCTTCTTCTTCCACTTCTGGACTATGCTGATATCTGTTTTCTTGATGCAACAGAGGAACTTCTCAATAAACTCGAACGACTGCAGAATTTGGCAATCCGCTTCATTTTTGGCCTTCGGAAATACGACCATGTGTCGGAATTCCGGACGCAATTGAGGTGGCTGCCTATTCGACGTCGTCGAGATACTCACATTCTTTCTTTTCTCTACTCTGTTCTTCACAATCCTAATTCTCCATCATATCTCCGGGAACGCTTTGATTATCTTGTCCCCAGGGGAAAGCCCTGTCGCTCATCCTCTTCCCTTCTCCTCCGTATCCCTATCACACATCTAGCCGTTACGACGGTTCTTTCACCATTCATGCAGTGCGCCTGTGGAACTCTCTTCCACACTCTCTACGCGATAGCCCTTCACTGGATGTCTTCAAGAGAAGAATTAGGGAGCATTTTCTTTCATATTATTTCATATATATATATATATGTATTTTATGTACATATGTACGTACCTATTTATGTATATAAGTACGTGGGACACTCAGAAAGTTTTGCGAAACTAAAAAAAATTGTTCTATACGTACATATATTTTTATCAAATCTTTTCAAAGTACTTTCCACCAGCCTATATACAAAGATTCATGCGCCTAAACCAGTTTTCAAAACCCTTTTTCCAGTCCGCCGCAGACACCTCGTTTACAGCCTGCTCGAACGCAGCCAGCGCATCTTCCGGCGACGAAAATTGCATCCCTTTGAGCTGATTTTTTATTTTTGGGAATAAAAAGAAGTCACACGGTGCTAGATCAGGGCTGTAAGGAGGGTGACCCAGGAGTTTGACTGGCGTGCTGTCCAGGAAGTCCCTCGTTTTGAGTGCGGTGTGCGCAGGTGCATTGTCGTGGTGGAGCAGTAGCCCGCGGAGCCCTGTGTTTGGTCGCTTGTTGCTTATAACAGAGAAAACTTCTGGCAAACATTTGGTAGTATACCATTCGGCATTAATGCTTCTTTGATCCCGTAAGGGAATTGATACCAAGTGGCCAGTCAAATTAAAAAAGCTAGCGATCAAAATCTTACCCCCGCTTCTAGATCGCTTCACTTTGGTAGGCGTTGGCTCATTTTGAAACACCCAAACAGTCGACTGGCGCTTGGTTTCTGGGTCGTATTGATAAATCCAGGACCCATCACCTGTAACGATGTCGTAAACACGCCGAGACGAGCCTGCTTCAAATTTGTTAAGCATATCACGGCACCATTCCACCCGGGCCTGCTTCTGAGCATCGGTGAGGTTGTGCGGCACCCAGCGTGATACTATCCTCCTCACGCGAAGATGGCTGTGTAGAATCTCGTGAACGCTTCCCGATCCAATCTTCAATATGTGTTGAATCTCCTGATATGTAATTCGCCTATTGTCTTGGATTAAATTTTTCACTGCTAGCACGTTTTCTTCGGTAACAGCCGTCAAAGGGCGACCGCTTCTTTCGTCATCCCCCAAAGTTGGTCGACCGCGCTTGAATTCGTTATACCAACGATATACGGTTGCCTTGGAAGGGCCTTCATCCATGAATGCCATTTGAAGTCTATCATACGATTCATCCGGTTTCAGGCGACACTTGAAATCGTATAAAATCATAGCTCTAAAATGTTCCCGGCGCAGATCCATATTTCAGTGAGACACAATACTTTGAATTAACTCGCAAAAAATGTGGAGGGAAATTTTGAAATTGGAACTTACTTATTTTTACTTATAAATAATCATATTTTCGAAAAACATTATAACTGGCCAGTCTCCCATATATAAAAACTTTTTTTCGCAATACTTTCTGAGGGGCCTGGTATATATATCTTAATATAATTATTTTACTTGTAAATAGTTTAATTTTGTTAGATAAGTTATGTAGTCAAAATTTTTGTTATTCTGTTGTACACTTCTTTTTTTACCCGACTGCGCCAGAAGGAGGGTAATGTTTTTCGAGTGTATGTATGTATGTATGTATGTATGTATGTATGTATATTTCTTTGGCACGCCCTGCTGCCTAAACGGCTTGATGGATTTTAACTTGTGAGGTGTCGTTAGATTGGTCTTAATTGTGAGAGTGACACTGAGTATTTCAAAATTATTAAAATTAAAATGGCCGCTTTTTGGCGCCAAATTACGGTTTCAAAAAATTTTTTTTTCCCTCGAAACCTATCGAGTGGGGTATCAAAATAAAGGATTTCATAAATGCTTTTCAAAAATATATACAACTTATATGTTTAAATGTAATTTAGAATGAGAAATGCAAAAAAACAACAAAATATTCAACGTTAAAAATGAATTTAACTTTTCAAAAAAAACATTAATAGTATGATAAATAAAACATGATGACAAAACTAAAAAATTCCAATAAAAAAATTAATTAACAAAAACAAAAAACCCGACTGCGTGTAAAAATAACAGAAAAGATATAAACAAGACTTATCAACACGCAGGCGGAGGCTACATAGGAACTATTATGTCATTCATGACCAAAAACATACGTAGCCTCCGACTGCGTGTTGATAAGTCTTGTTTATATCTTTTCTGTTATTTTTACACGCAGTCGGGTTTTTTGTTTTTGATAATTAATTGTTTTATATCCTCTATTAATATATCAACATCTCTCTATCGCTCTAAGGTTTGCTGTAAGAAAACTCATTTTTGAGTTAAGCTCGCCGATGTACATAAGCTTTCCTATTGTAATATTAATGTGTATTTGTGTGTACAATAAAGTATAATAATGAATTTATTAAAATTATAAGTTTTTAAATGAATAAAGGATATAATAACATTAATAATAAAATAATAATATTTTTGCACTGCGGTTCTATCTGCGGACTGTCCGCATACTATTCTGGAGCGGAGACACACGTATGGCGTTAGAACATAGTTTTGCTGTGACGCGGATTGCTCCGCACGGAATACGCTCCACGTTGAGTCCGTACAAGCCAACCGTGCCCCACACTGGCATCCGCGCTCCTGTTTGCGTAAGTGCCTCGCTGCTCAGTCTGCATTTCAAACTTTGCGGAGAGTCCTTGCTCCATAGGTATATAGTTCGCATTCATTATTTGCGACTATTTTCTGCGAATATCTTCATTAAACCTCAATAGGGATGGCCCACAGGCAGACAGTCCAATGGCCCGTACGCACTGCTCTAAAACCAGCCTAAATACTCGACATGAAAAAGCCTATTCCTGAATTATCATCAACAACCCTCACAAACATTTTATAGGCAACAGAATAGTTGGAGCGTGTAATAAGCTCCCAAAAGATGAAGTCTCAGCCCAAAATGTGATCCAATTTAAAAACATACTTGATAAGCATATTCTTGAGTTTAAAAATAAATAATAGTGGGGAAAAGCAGGATACAGGCACTTATCAGTTGTTTCAACTGCAGCTGCCTTAATAACAATAATAAATAATAAAAATATTTAAAAATGTAAAAAAATATGTTTTTAATAATTAAATAAAAAATAAAAATATTAACATAACATAACATCACGCCTGTATTTCCCCGAAGGGGTGACAGAGGTGTATAGTACACCCACATTTCGCCAGTTATGTTATAGTCCCATGTAATAGGGGGCGAGCCTATTGCCATTAACCGGGTACAAATCCATACTCCGGGCTGCTACTGAGAATTTCCTAATGAAAAAACCCAATAACACTTTGCCCGACCCGGGAATCGAACCCAGGACCCCACGCTCAGCAGTCGCGCTTGCGACCAATAGACCAACGAGGCAGTCAAAAAATATTTGACGCTATAAATACAAGTGATAATCTTAACTATTCTTAACTTTCTTAACTATATTATAAAATTGTAAACGTCTGTTTGTTTGTTTGTTTGTTCCAGCATCACGCTAAAACTACTGGACCGATTTTGATGTTTTTTTTTTGTTTGAAAGCTGATGATCTGACTTAAAAACTGGTATGGGTTTTGAGAAAGAAAGAAAGAAAGAAAAAAAGAAAAAAAAAATCGTGGGTTGCGCACTCACCCGACAGATCGAAGCTTCTATGCATTTGCACGAGCGGATAGTAATGTACGATGGAGTGGAGTGGAGTGGAGTGGACAGGGGATGGGACTGGGGATGGGACTGGGGATGGGACTGGGGACGGGACAGGGGACGGGACTGGGGACGGGACAGTGGATGGGACAGGGGACGGAACATGGGACGGGAAATGGGACGGGACATGAGACGGGACATGGGTCAGGACAGTGGGACGGCACATGGGACTGGAAATAGGATGGGACATGGGACAGGACATGGGACATGGGACGGGACGATAGTGATATAGTGAGATAGTGGGATAGTGGGAAAGTAGGACAGTGGCAGTGGGATGGTTGGACGGTGGGGAAGTGGGGCAGTGGGGTAGTGGGGCAGCGGGGCAGTGGGATAGTGGGGCAGAGGGGTAGCGGGGTAGTGGGGCAGCGGGGTTGTGGGGCAGCGAGGCAGCGGGACAGTGGGGCAGCGGGGCGGGGCAGCGGGGCAGCGAGGCAGTGGGGCAGCGGGGCAGCGGGGCAGCGTGCCAACGGGGCAGTGGGGTACCGGGGCAGCGGGGCAGTGGGACAGTGGGATAGTGGGGCAGCGAGGCTGTGGGGTAGCGGGACAGCGGGGCATCGGGGCAGCTGTGCAGCGGGGCAGCGGGGCAGGCTGTGGGGCAGTGGGATAGTGGTGCAGCGGGGCATTGGGGCAGTGGGGTAGCGGGGCAGCCGGGCAGTTGGATATTGGGGCAGCGGGGCAGTTGGGTAGTGGGGCAGCGGGCCAGTGGGGGGCAGTGAGGCAGGCAGAGGGGCAGTGGGATAGTGGGGCAGCGGGGCAGCCGGGCATCAGGGCAGTGGGGCAGCGGAGCATCAGGGCAGCAGGGAAGTGGGGCAGCGTGGCCGTGGGCAGTGGGATAGTGGGGCAGTGGGGCCGTGGGGCAGCGGGGCAGTGGGGTATCGGGGCAGTGGGGCAGTGAGGCAGTGGTGCAACGGGGCAGCGGGGCTGTGGGGCAGTGGGGCAGTGGGGCAGCGGGACAGCGGGACAGTGGGACAGTGGACTGGACTGATATGGACTGGACTGACGTGGGTTAGCAGAATTTAACGCGAGCGGAGCCGCGGGTAAAAGCTAGTAAGTAATATATGTGTAAGTGTCCCTGCGTGATCGAATCAGAAATGAGGAGATTCGCAGGAGAACGAAAGTAACCGACATAGCCCGAAGAATTGCCAAACTTAAGTGGCAGTGGGCGGGGCACATTGCTCGCAGAACGGATGGCCGATGGGGCAGTAAAGTTCTGGAGTGGCGACCGCGTACTGGAAGGCGCAGCGTGGGTAGGCCCCCCACAAGGTGGACCGACCACCTGGTGAAGGTTGCGGGAATCCGCTGGATGCGGAAGGCACAGGACCGGTCGTTGTGGCGATGTTTGGGGGAGGCCTATGTCCAGCAGTGGACGTCTTTCGGCTGAAATGATGATGATGATGATGATATTAATAAACGGAATAATAATATGGTGTACTGTAAATGTAAAAGTTCACTATGTTCGCATGTTCTTAATAGAAACTATTCAACCTTTTTTTTATATTTAATTTCTGTGAGGATTCATAAAAATTTATTCAACCGTTTAGGCGTGATTGAGTGACAAATATCTACTTAATAAAATTCTTAAAACTGGCTGACAGATAACGCACTATACCGGTGGCTCTAGGATGATGAAATTTTGCATAGGAGTTCTTTAGATGACGTAAAAAGCACTAAGTCCAAACTTTTGAAAATTCATCCCCTAAGGGGTTTAGGGTTGAATGTTTGTATGAAGAAAATACGAGAGCAAAGCCGGTCGCGGGCATCAGCTAGTCTAAACATAAAGATATATTGTGGAAATAAAAACTCGCTCAGAAGTAGGTTTCGTATCTGCGACTTCTGGTTCAATACACCAGTGCTTTAGGCACTAAGCTACCGTGAAATCTGCTCGTGGTTTCGAATTTAACTTCCACTTATACGTCTCTGGGTGACGTTAGCACGATCCCATTGAGGAACAGACCGTGTTCCTTAACTGACCCGATTAACTTTGCAGTTAATTCCAAGTCGTGTAGATGTGCCCACCCTAACTTATCATTTTATTATGTTAACGCATTGTCTCATGCATGTGGAGTGAAATCTGAAGATATATGTTGTGTATAATTTATCCAAACAAAAAACTTTCCCATTTACATGAGCCATGGCACGTTTCATTTGGTGACTTATGAGCAGTTCACCAGGTTCTCAATTTAGCAGTTTCTCCCCTTACCAGATTCTCAACTTACGATTTGCTTAACTCAGCAGACTCTCAACTGACCAGATTCTCAACTCAAGAATAGTACAATGAGAAACATTTAAACATTTTGCAGAAAATATTTTAAAAGCAACAATGACAAAAATAATATAGTTGTCAATGTTATTAAGATTCCTATTTTTGTTGCAGCGTGAAGACAGAACAAGTGCCGGGAGGCGCTGATAGTCAGCTGCGTTTAGCACGTGTTAACAGCAGCGACGCCGGGAATTACACGTGTGCTGTCCGTGGTGCCAGATCCCACACTGTATCAGTGCACGTGCTCAACGGTACAGTCTTTTTGTATTGTATCGTTCTATTTCACACACCTCGAGTCCAGAGAATTAGAGCTGGTAGGAACAGGAGTAATGTTGGAATAAAGACAGTGGGACCACGACTCATACGGCATAACCATGAGTGGTAGTCCCACTAAGTAATGGGACCACGAGTTCAGAGATTTCGGGCTAGTGGTATCATGAGTAAAGGTGGGATTAAGACTGTGGGACCACGACTCATACGACATAGTCATGACTGGTGGTCCCACTAAGCAATGGGACCACGAGATTAGAGATTTCGAGCTAGTGGGATTATGAGTGATGGTGGGACAAAGACAGTGGGACCAAGAGTCATACGACATAACCATGACTGGTCCCACTAAGCAATGGGACCATGAGTTCAGAGGTTTCGAGCTAGTGGGATCATGAGTAAAGGTGGGACAAAGACGGTGGGACCAAAAGACATTCATCACTTACATAGGTTACATGTATAGTGATGAATGCCTTTAACTACAACATCAACATTTAGATTTATCTTTATCAGCGCGATCGCCCTCCGCTACGTAATGCAAGGCCCCGTCCCTATCGAATTCACATGCCTAATGGAATAGCCTCATTTAATATGAATTATTGATATTCATCATTGCATAGGTTTTTTTAGACCCATCAGGGTCAGCAGTTTACGTGTTCAGCGGTCAAAGAAGAATAAATCTCGTTGCAAACGGTACATTATTGTGTTTCAATGATTTTTCGGTTTCGAGTCGAGTCCCAAAATTATCATTTTCCTATGCATGATGGCAAAGAAATGTGTACAATTGGTTATATTACAATATTACTGGACATTTTTGCTGAGTCAAACCTTGTTTAACAAAGAACGAAACCCAACTATCAGAAGTAGCGAAAATAGTATTATTTTTACACCCATCGTATTAAAGAATGGGATTCTTTATTAAGCGATAGGCTAATTAAAGAACCAAATACCAAATAACTTGTCGATTTATACGGAAACAAAAGATATTTCTAGAAACACATCTACAAAAAATATTTCTACAAATAAATAGAGATTTTAGAAAATACCATGAAAATATTGTTTCATGTTTGACAAGTGTCATGTCAGTTTTCTTTTTCTTCTTAATTAAGGTTTGTTTTTTAGTTTAAATACAAATGAGTTCTGATTTCTAGGTAGTTATCAAACCAAGAAATAAATACATCTTATAATTAGTCATTGCTGCACTTTGTACGTAGCATTATTATATCTGAAAATCACTACCAGTATATTATATGTATGAATCTAGCATTTTTTTCAATAAATATAGATGAGTGTTCACCTTTGCTAAAAACAGTACGATTCTAAATACGAAAGTATAACCAAATATAAAATATCAAAATTCAATCTTTGATACCGAGATTTGAGCAAAGTTCTTCGAAATTCGAGATCAAACTCACAAATGATATTATTATGCAAATAAAGGATACCAAACTTTTATACGAGTATCACAAAAACTGATTTTGAGTGGTAAAAGAAAACTTCAAAGTTGAAGTAGTGCCTAAAATAATAAGTAACGGTCCCTTTTATAGTAGTATAAAATAAAGTGGTTCTTTGATAATACTATTGTTTTATAAAGTAGACACTACAAAGCAAAATAGAATATTCTAAAAACAAATACTGAAATAGCTGACTTCTTAAGTTTTGAAAACTAACTCGTCTTTGATGTGTAGCATCCAAATTTTTTTTTTAAGTGTAAAAAGTTTTCTATAAGTAACTTTCAGTTAGTTTAGTTTCAATTAGTTTGGTTTATCCGACTCTTAAAATGAATATGGACAAGACAAAGGTTATGTCGAATTCCCATACAGTACCCATTCCCGTAAACATCGGAGAATCTACACTCGAAGTTATTGACGATTATGTATACCTAAGACAAACTGTCCAGCTAGGTAAGTCCAACTTCGAGAAAGAGGTCAACCTTCGAATCCAACTCGGTTGGGCAGCGTTCGGGAAGCTACGCAATATCTTCTCGTCCAAAATACCGCAGTGTCTCAAGACGAAAGTATTTGACCAGTGTTTGATGCCAGTAATTACTTACGGCACTGAATCGTGGTCGCTCACAATGGGCTTGATAAGAAGGCTCAAACTCACTCAAAGGGCAATGGAGAGGGCTATGCTCGGAATGTCCCTGCGTGATCGAATCACAAATGAGGAGATTCGCAGGAGAACGAAGGTAACCGACATAACCCGAAAAATTGTTAAACTTAAGTACCTAGCAGTGGGCGCAAATTGCTCGCAAAACGGATGGCCGATGGGGCAGTAAAGTTCTGCAGTGGCAACCGCGTACTGGAAGGCGAGCGTGGGTAGACCCCCCATAAGGTGGACCGATGATCTGATGAAGGACGCGGGAATCCACTGGATGCGAAAAGCGCAGGACCGATCGTTGTGGCGATGCTTGGGGGAGGCCTTTGTCCAGCAGTGGACGTCTTTCGGCTGAAATGATGATGATGATAAGTTACTTTACTTAAAATAGAAATGCGAAGAGTACAAATGCTACGTCTATTCCAACAAAAATCTGGAACAGAAGTAGTATTTTCCTTCGTAGTTCTTGCTGACTGACGATTGTTTGGACCAGGCCATGACAAAGTCAGCGACTGATTTATCCGACTTACAAAAATAGATTATTGAACTATATTAACTAGTTCAATATGAGTCTTCTTCTATCGTGTCGACATGAAATGCCGGGCCCGGTGGTAGGCCGGCAGAAGATTGTTGATTGAATGTTTTTATGTCAAATAAGCATTTTATTTAAATGCTCTTTCAAAAAAGAATCTAGTTGCACGGTTCCAAAAAGTTGGTCCTATGGAGAAGAGCTGGCAAGAAACTCCATGGATATAATAAATGATACAATGGCTTGTTACATGATCTGGAAATAATTGTGAGAACAATGTAGGTTAATGAGTGAGACAAATTCACTGAAGTAAACCAGTTAATAATGACATTGTGTTTTGGCTAAACCATAATAGGAATCCGATCTAACACTATGTCATTGATGGCAAAATTATGCTCACTTTTACAGTGATGAATATTACATTACTACACTGTACACAAGTGAGCTAAGTTGGTCATTATACTCGAGGCTGGAGGTCAGCATGAGCCAAAGGCAAGGTCGTAATTGAGCCGAGTATAATGGTCGATGCTCACGCGTTTCATATAAAGTTTTTCAACACACTTGCGAAGAAAAGAAATATTAACATATTTTAGACAAATATTAAATTCGTTAAATTTCTGTAAACACACGCCGTGCCTACGTGTATCAGAAATGCGTGGTCATATTTTAAGAGCTCATTTAGGTCATAGCATAGAACAACTTTGACTATGAGACTACACCTGAAATCGTGTATAAAATATCAGCTGTTCCCTACTAAATCATCGATGTCGCTCGACAAAATATAGGGATCAGCTGTTTTTTTTTTCGCGATTTCAGGGTTGGTCCCATAGAAAAAGTTGTTCGATAGCACCTCCTGAATAAGCTCTTCAAATATGACCACGCATTTCTGATACACGTTGTAGATATGTGCGCGCTGGTGGCGGAAGGAAGCCGCCAAACAGCCTAACCCTATACAACCGAAAAAAAAACTTGCAAAAAGCTATGTTATTTCACTAACCCGATCCATTTGTTCCAGAAGAAAGCCTAGCGGAACTGCACGCCGGAAGCCAATCACTGCACCCGCCTACAGTGACGTCACTCATTTTATTCTTAACCGTACTTTACTTAGCAGAAAAAGCACTGTTAAACACACCTGTGATCGTATTCGCAGCTCTAGATCATATAGTGGCCCAAGGCCAACCGAACGAACTTTATATATTGTTACCGACGTGATACGAAACGTTTAGAAATATGTAAATATACGTTTGATTATGAAGATAAATTATGAATAGTTATTGGGAAATAAAATTTCATTATATATTTTTCGTGTTTTATTTCGTCTGTCTTCGCATCTTCAGCTTCAAGTGCATAAGCTTTCCTTTGTACGGTCGACCGCACGTTGGTGATAGCCCTTTGACATTGACAGCATCTTTATTTCGTAAGCAGTAAGGGCGGTTTTCGAATTGAAGTATTACCACAGTCATGCAGTCGACTGTACATGGTTTATTTTATTTTATAACACAGGAGGGCAAACGAACAAGCGGGTCACCTGATGGTATGCAATCTGCGCCGCCCATGGACATCGTAACACCAGGGGAGTCGCCGATGCGTTGCCGACGTTTTAAAAAGACGCATGCTCTTTTCTTCAATGCAGTGATCATCTGTGAGGGGAATATTTCCACGAGCACAGACTGCCACAATTGGCACTTTAATTGTTGACCAAATATTCCATTATCCGTAGGTAAATTGCCATTCTGTCATGCGTAGTAGGTATTGTATTTTTTAGTAATTTCTATGAGTAATATTGACATTTTGATTCCGATGACGTCATCCACATTTTTGAATGCAATGCGATCCGTCCGATACCGATAGCTGAACGCCTGCCTTTAAGACCTGTATTCACTTTTAGATTCCTGTGTTATATCTTTTTAGAAAAACAGTCAAGTAAAGTGTACCAAGTAATTGAATTTCGTGCGTTATCTTATAAATATGTCTCATTTATATTCAAAGCACAGCCTACATGCTCGTACACGAATATCCAAAGAATTTTATGATTATCATGGATAAGTGGATTTTTAGGGTCTCGTATTGTTTTACGAGATGATCCACAGCAAAAGTAATAAAAATAATGTGATGGACAATATAACTATTACTTCATATAAATTTTACGTTACATGTATTGTGTCTTTCAAATCACAAATATATATTAGAATTATAATCTAAGATTATAAGACTGTGTGTCGATATGATATTCCGTATTTATATTTAAAAATAAAAAACTCGTCGAATACAAAACCTCCTCCTTTGTTGAAGTCGGTTAAAAATATCAAAACGATTATTAGTGTAGGAGCTGATCGATAGGCTTTTGCGCTGTTTGTAAGGCATTCACATTTGCATTTGCATTTTCTTTTTGTTTGTCTTTTATTTTTTTAAATAATAAGCTATTCCATTATTATCGGCACTGCATTGTTACATGAGCATGACATATTATAGCACTGGTAAACGATATATAACTATTTTATGATAAAGAAAACATAGCTAGGATAGTATAGGATATAGCTATAGCTATAGGAATAATTTATTGCGCCAAGATCGGCCTTTTCTAGACAGTATTGGTCTGTCATCTATAAAAACATTGTATAAAGCAGTAAACACTAACACGTCGTTCTCATATTTTTAAATAATCTTCGTAAAGAACGCCTCGTTGCTACCAGGAGATTATATATTCAACAGAGTTTATAGCACCTTGTTCGGTTGATATTACAAAGTTAGTTATCCTCGTCTAGTGGTTTGGAAGCCTATAATACTTTTATTAAATGTTTTTGGTGAGACCTTATTAATTCATGTTTGCCTAGTCTAGTACTTTTTATGCGATAGTGGGTTCTATATTATTTTTTTATAACTGAGACGAAACTGCCATAAGGCAGGCAGGCGAATAATGGCATTTTTTTTTAATAGTATATGATGCTGAAACGAGCTGTGGCCCACCTGATGTTAAGCGGTTACCTTTGCCCATAACAACTTCAATACTACCTAGGCTGTTACCTAAATGGTACCGCAAGTTGGTTCGCCAAACTGAGACATGAAGATGGAAAGTCTCATGTGATTGTAATTTCACCGGCACCTATCCCTTCCCTTCAGACCGAAACACAACAATGCAAGCATCACTTTTTGGTGGAGAAGTAGATACGGTGGTAGTACTTCCCCGGACGAGCTCTTTCACAAAGGAGCTCTACTAATACTAAGCTCTACTACTGCTAGCAGTTGCAAAGCTGTCTGTTGCTTAGTAAAATATGGGTAATTATAATTATCTATGAATATTCTCTCTATGTGGGATTATGGCATACTGCTTGAGGGAGGCCTATGTCCAGCAGTGGACGTTTTTTGGTTGAAATGATGATGATGATGATTCTCTCTATTTTGACGATGTCAACATTTTTGGTGCGATGGCTGGCTGGCTTTTTATTCTTTCTAGGTTTGATTCCCACACGTAATAAATAACTTATATTCTACAGAATATTTTATTGTTTGCCTGTTCCTCTTTAATCTTTCCGTTAACTAATGATTTACCAATATATCATCATAGCTTTCGGATCTTCGTCTATCAATTATCTATTTTTAGCCTCCATATATTATTTATAAGACAAATCCTATACCGTAAATCATATTACCTGTAAATGAAAGGAATATAAATAAAGGACGTATCATCTGACCTCCCACACAGGTTAACCTGATAAGGTAATCAATTATTGTATAGCCGTCGTCAGCCAGAGCTTATCGGTTCATGATGTCAAAGCCAAAAGTCAAAGGATAGTAGATTACATTATTGACTTATTTATCTTTGTAGCTTTTAAGGAGGACAAAGTCATCACTTAGATTTAGATTTTAGTAAAATAAAAATAAATTTATATAATTATTTTATACTAATTATTTTAATATTTTTAACGCATTCACGCATGCGAAGCGAAATCTAAAGATTTAAATTGTGGAAAGAAAAAAAAGTAAGGGTAAGGATATCTATATTTGATATGACTTTGAATTAACTGCAAAATTAGTCGAGTCGGTTAACCGACTCACACACAATTAACAATACAATACAATTACAATTAATTTAAGAAATTTATTAATTAATTAAAATTTACAATTTAAGAAACACTGTTTCTTAACAAGATATCGTCGCTGACGTCACCCATGGACGTACCATAGTGGAGGATAATTTCGATACTGCGAGCAGTGTTCACGGTAGCTTAGTGGCTAAAGCACTGGCGTACTGAGCCAGGAGACGCAGGTTCGAATCCTGCTCATGAGCGATTTTTTATTCATCATTTCAGCCGAAAGACGTCCACTGCTGGACATAGGCCTCCTCCAAAAAGGGGGGGATATACCGTTATCGCCACGCTTGGCAGGCGGGTTGGCGAGATTTTTTCTTACCACAATTTAAATCTTTAATTTATACTAGCCTATGCCCGCGGCTTTGCCCGCGTGGATGTAGTTTATAGCGCATCCCTCGGAAACTTCATCTTCCCGGGATAAAAGTTGCCTATATGTTAATCCAGGTTATGGTCTGTGTGCCTTGTGCAATGGCATCCAAAACCATTCAGAAGTATCAGTGCGATTGAAAGACAAACAAACATCTATACTCTCGCATTTATTATACGAATACCGAAGCATTACTATTTTTCCCGTGAACAATTTTTTTTACGGTTGGATTTCAAAAGCTTTACCGCGATTGAAACGTTGCTGTAAACTCTTTTATGTTGTAGTAAAGGTTAAATTTTTTGTTTTGTTTTACCTCTTGTAGTTTGCTGTGTTGCAGTTCGCAGAACGGATGGCCGATGGGGCAGTAAAGTTCTGGAGTGGCGACCGCGTACTGGAAGGCGCAGCGTGGGTAGGCCCCCCAAAAAGTGGACTGACGACCTGGTGAAGGTTGTGGGAATCCGCTGGATGCGGAGGGCACAGGACCGGTCGTTGTGGCGATGCTTGGTGGAGGCCTATGTCCAGCAGTGGACGTCTTTTGGCTGAAATGATGATGATGATGAAACACAATCGGATACCAATAACCATTAGTCTTGTACATTGTTTTAGCGATTTGGTATTTCGCAAAACCGCAATGTAAAGCGTACAAAACTCGGGATCAATGCAGCGCGTAGGTACGCGGTCAATGCCGCGCGTACCTAACCTACCTACGCTCGCTACCACACGCACAGCGTATGCGAGCGGATGACGTTTACCCCTAGCGCCAGGTGGTGCGGGTCAAGTTCGAACGCAGACTTTCCTGCATGGAAGGCAAGTGCTCAACCGCTTGTCTATCACAGCTTTAAAAAAAAAAAAAATTTGTACTTAAATCCTTTATATTTTCATCTACGACGCGTCGTGGTAGCAACGTCAAAGGATGGAGAGCTGGTGGCTACCATACCATCACAGATGAAACAGTCACCATAAAGTAAGGGGTCGAGAATAATAAATTACAATTTAAACTATCTTAGCAAATAAAATCTGATTGGTCTATTTCAAAGAAACCTAGTTAACATTGAACAGCTGACAATTCTAAAAACATTCTTTGTACCAGGCCCCTCAGAAAGTATTGCGAAAAAAAGTTTTTATATATGGGAGACTGGCCAGTTATAATGTTTTTCGAAAATATGATTATTTATAAGTAAAAATAAGTAAGTTCCAATTTCAAAATTTCCCTCCACATTTTTTGCGAGTTAATTCAAAGTATTGTGTCTCACTGAAATATGGATCTGCGCCGGGAACATTTTAGAGCTATGATTTTATACGATTTCAAGTGTCGCCTGAAACCGGATGAATCGTACGATAGACTTCAAATGGCATTCATGGATGAAGGCCCTTCCAAGGCAACCGTGTATCGTTGGTATAACGAATTCAAGCGCGGTCGACCAACTTTGGGGGATGACGAAAGAAGCGGTCGCCCTTTGACGGCTGTTACCGAAGAAAACGTGCTAGCAGTGAAAAATTTAATCCAAGACAATAGGCGAATTACATATCAGGAGATTCAACACATATTGAAGATTGGATCGGGAAGCGTTCACGAGATTCTACACAGCCATCTTCGCGTGAGGAGGATAGTATCACGCTGGGTGCCGCACAACCTCACCGATGCTCAGAAGCAGGCCCGGGTGGAATGGTGCCGTGATATGCTTAACAAATTTGAAGCAGGCTCGTCTCGGCGTGTTTACGACATCGTTACAGGTGATGAGTCCTGGATTTATCAATACGACCCAGAAACCAAGCGCCAGTCGACTGTTTGGGTGTTTCAAAATGAGCCAACGCCTACCAAAGTGAAGCGATCTAGAAGCGGGGGTAAGATTTTGATCGCTAGCTTTTTTAATTTGACTGGCCACTTGGTATCAATTCCCTTACGGGATCAAAGAAGCATTAATGCCGAATGGTATACTACCAAATGTTTGCCAGAAGTTTTCTCTGTTATAAGCAACAAGCGACCAAACACAGGGCTCCGCGGGCTACTGCTCCACCACGACAATGCACCTGCGCACACCGCACTCAAAACGAGGGACTTCCTGGACAGCACGCCAGTCAAACTCCTGGGTCACCCTCCTTACAGCCCTGATCTAGCACCGTGTGACTTCTTTTTATTCCCAAAAATAAAAAATCAGCTCAAAGGGATACAATTTTCGTCGCCGGAAGATGCGCTGGCTGCGTTCGAGCAGGCTGTAAACGAGGTGTCTGCGGCGGACTGGAAAAAGTGTTTTGAAAACTGGTTTAGGCGCATGAATCTTTGTATAGAGGCTGGTGGAAAGTACTTTGAAAAGATTTGATAAAAATATATGTACGTATAGAACAATTTTTTTTAGTTTCGCAAAACTTTCTGAGTGTCCCACGTATTACCGTAATGGAGTTAAAAATAAATACTTCTTAGAATTTAGTAAAAATAGAACATTTCTATTATTTAAAATAACATTTTCTTCAACAAACTTTGTTTACAAAGATTTTTTTTAGCCCACGTTTTCCCAAAATAAAAACAAAAGAAACAACCTGGTTGTGGATTAAGAAATTCGGTGTTAAATTATGCGAATTAAATAATGCTTACAGGCCTTCTTGTATTCGGATACCCTTCGCTTGGGGAAGGCAGATAATGGTTATGTGGGACTCCTACCACAGACATAGTAAAAATATAGACGTAAACGTGCTGCAAACAAACTAGTGAAGCCAAAATAACTATGCTCCTTCATGTACAACCAGCGCTCACGCACACACATGCACCTCAAACCATGCTCACCCCTCTCAGTACACATGTTGCGGCATCGTCCAGTTTGCATCGCAAAAGCAAATATCCTTTGTATTATACTATGATTGTTTTTTTCCGCCTCTGGTGTTTGTTGGAAGCAGACGTGTTGGTTGTTTAGCTTAACAATATTGCAATTTTAATTAAAAGTTCTAAGCTTAAAAGTGATTCTTAAGTGTACAGCATTAAAGTCCAATCAGTTAATAAGTGTGTAATAACTCAGGACTTTGTGATTCTGCGCGACACTTCACACCGGCGAGTGCGCAGCCCCGCGCACCTCCGCGAGTGACGAGAGCCACTGCTATTTTTCATCGCATTCGCAACCACGCGACGCACCTCGACGCGGTGACGGACGCCCACTGTGTGACGCAATGAACCTGCAGAGAACACCGCCTAGTACGATGTTGATAAGCGAGAACGAAAGCGCTAGCGGGTCTGTGCCAAACTTATCAAGTTGCGTTGATAATGATTTTCATACAAACATTACCCAAAGAAAACGGAAAGAGCGCATTGAAGAAACCGATTATAAAAAGGATTTTGCAAGCTTTCGTACTGAGATGATGAAATTCTTTGAAGGATTTGGCAAAACCCAAAATGAAAATTTAAGCCACATACGTGAAGAAATATCAGAAATTAAAAACGAAATGAAAACAATAAAAACAGCTGCAGAAAATTTTACACAACGATTTGAACAAATAAGCAATGAAATTGAAAATATTAAATCCAATAACTCAATAACCCAAGATAAAATTAAACATATAGAAAATGAAATATCCCATTTAAAGAATCAACAATACATCGAAGGTTCAACAACCAAATCGCCCGTCTTATGTAATGAAAACCTCATACTAGAACTCAAAGACCGATGTGACCGTGAGAAAAATATAATTATTGTGGGTATATCGGAAAAAAACGACAAAAACTTAAATGCGAGGCGAGATCACGATAATGAAGAAGTTATGAAGTTAATGATATCGCTGTATGAAAACTGTCCTAAACCAATAAATACTATTAGATTGGGCAAATATGTTCCGAATAAGAATCGACCTATAAAAGTTTTCTTCAATAATACTAATACTCCGAAGTATTTGTTACGCAATAGGAAAAAATTACCAGAGGATACACAAATTTACGCAGATCAGACTCCAACACAAAAGCAGTATTTACAATCATTAAAGGAAGAATTAAACGCACGTGTAGAAAAAGGTGAAAACGATCTCATTATTAAATACATAAAAGGAATGCCTACAATCGTTGTTAACAAAATTAATCAAAAAAACCTGTAACCGTCTCACCACAAAATAAAAAATATACGGATAGACTAAGCCATCAAATATTTAAAAAAATATGAAGATATTCCAACGCACTCCTCTTCATTAAGATTCTTCTACGCAAATTTACGTAGTATCCGCAAAGCTGGCAGGTTTGATGAAATAAAATGCATAATGAAAGCAATACCAAGGACTACCCACATAATTATATTTACTGAGACATGGCTTGCTTCGGAAACCGATGTAAAACTATATCAGCTGCCAAATTATAAACATGTTTACAACTATAGACCGAATAGCAAAGGCGGTGGCGTTTCTATTTACGTTCATAACAGTATAGAATATGATGTAACGGAAGAATTGTATGAAAATGGGAACCACTACTTATGGATATACATAGAAAAACTATCCTTAAACATAGGAGCGATATATAAACCTGGAGAATCTAATGTAAACAACTTTTTAGAGAAATATTCCCAGCAATTGGAGCGGCGAAGTAGGACGATTGTCATCGGGGATTTTAACCTCAACCTGCTTAGTCCGGACAGTGACGCTAGAAAATACCTAAATGAATTAAAGGAAACTGGATACGAAATATTAAATAAAATCGATAGACTGTACAGTACTCGTGAAACGAGTACAACAAACACTATAATAGACCATGTATGTACGAATATACGCAATCACGCATTTAGCATATCGATAGTTGAATCATGCCTATCCGATCACAAACAGATATTTTTTGAGATAGGCAGCTTGGCACCTAAGATTAATAAAATAATAAATTACAAGGCACTCGATTATGAAAAATTATACAATAGCGCTTTCATAGCAAACTACATTAACGACGATAATGACTACTACTACTTGGAAAAATTTATTTCAGAACAGGTTACCAATAATAAAATAGATAAAACAAAAATCCTAAACCCGCCTCAAAAAGACTGGATAAGCCGAGATATCACAGATTCAATAAATTTACGTAACAGTTTATGGCAACAAACTAAATTATACCCGCAAGATGATACCCTACAAAAGATGTTTAATGAAGAACAAAACAAAGTGAAAAACTTAATCAAGACACACAAGAAAAACTACTACCATAATTTATTTGATAACAGTCACAATCAACCCAAGAAAATGTGGGAGGTCATTAATAGCTTAGCATTAAATAAAATTAAAGACAGCAGTGCTCCTCCAAAACTATTATCGAACTCGGGACTCATCACAGAAGGTAATTTAATATGTGATTTGTTTAACTCATTTTTTTCATCCATAGGCGCGGACTTAGCTAATAAAATACCTAACATGTATCACGTAAACACCGGTAATATCTTAATGTACGGGCCTAACTACACTCATGACACAAATTTGGATCAACTCTCACCGTGTAATGCACGTGAGATATCAAAAATTATTGACGATCTCGACAGCAACACTAGTACTGGTCTGGACGGTATCAGCACCAAAGCGATTAAATGCATAAAAACTATAATCGTTGATAAGTTAACTAGCTGTATAAATGTTTGTTTACTGCGCGGTATCTTTCCCGACACGCTTAAGATTGCTAAGGTCAGTCCTATTTACAAATCTGGAAGTAGGACTGACCCAGGTAACTACAGGCCGGTGTCAGTCTTACCTGTTATATCAAAGATATTTGAACGAGTTTTATATAGCCGTCTAAATGAATATCTGATCGAAAAAAAGTTTTTAATTGACCAGCAATATGGCTTTCGTTCTAAATCAAGTACTCTTACAGCTACCGTAGATTTAATTACAAAAATTAAAACACATATCGATCAAAAAAACATTACTTTGGGGATATTCATTGATTTAAAAAAAGCATTTGACACAGTAAGCCATCAAAAGCTACTTCAAAAATTAAGTAATGCAGGTGTCACAGGCAGGGCACTTGATATGTTTACATCATATTTACAAAATAGACGCCAAGTCGTTAAAATAAATAATTTCACTTCTTCAATCCAAAATGTGTCATACGGCTGTCCTCAAGGTTCGATTATTAGTCCATTACTTTTTTTAATTTATATTAATAATATTAATAAAATAGGGCTGACGGGTCACCTAACATTATATGCGGACGACACTTGCCTCTTCTACTTTGATGAATCGATTCACGACATAATAGTTGATGCTCAAAAGGACCTAGATCGACTCAGCGAATGGTTAAAATATAACCTACTAACAATTAACACCTCAAAGACATCATTTATGATTCTTGCCGCAAAAAATAAACCCATACCGGATTTTCCACATTTGACAATAAATAATGATGTAATAAAACGCTCCAGTCACGAAAAATATCTTGGACTGTGGGTAGATGACAAGCTTACCTGGAAACTGCACATCGATCATGTCAAAACAAAACTGACGTCATTACTAGGAGCACTACGTAAAGTTGCAAACTGTATACCGAAAAAAGCACGCACTATTATATACAACTCGTTAGTTAAATCAAATCTGGAATATTTAATTGAGATATGGGGATCAGCCGCTAATACTAACCTAAGCCCACTACAAAGAACCCAGAACAAAATTATAAAAGTATTATTTCACTATCACTACCTAACCCCAACAAAAATAATTTATGAAAAAACCAAAATGATGAATCTGACACAACTTTACACATATTACACTTGCATTCTTGTTAAAAATATCACCACTAATTCCATCCAATCGAACATACAGCTACATAAAAAAACAGTAACACACAACCTAAGGAAAAAAAATGAACTCCAATTAATGAAACCACGGACTAATTACGGCAAGAAAACGTTATCGTATGAAGGAGCACAGCTGTTCAATAGATTACCAGAGGATCTAAAAGAATGTGATAACATGAATGTGTTCAAAGCTAAGCTAAAGAATTATGTATGCACACTAACATTTCCAACGCTCTAGAGGCTAAAATTATATAATTTAGTTGTAAGTACTTTTGTATCTCATTATAAGTGAACTGTTTGTTCTTATGAGAAATAAAATTCTTTAAACCTATTGTTTGCAGCACTTCGTCTATATATTTTACTGTCTGTGACTCCTACCGACTAAAACCCCACGGTGGCCAAACCAAACTGTTAAGGTGGCCACTGACGATGCTTCCAAACGTGTGAATGGCGTGGCCGCATTCCAAAATCTGTCCATGAATGTTGAAAACGTATGTTATTTCTAGAACAAGTCAAGCTTTTTTGGATAACGTCATTAAAACGACGTCCGAATAGATACATAGTCAGTGCCCAGCTTTACACTATGTTTTAAATCTACTTAATTTTAAACTTACTCCACAAAACTAGGAAAACGGTAAATGTGTATTACATTACATGTATTAATGGTAAGTCCCTAAGGTAAGGCCTTAATCTTCTCATTCTGAGAAGAGGTCGGTGCCCAGCTGTATAACACTAATGGGCTGATGATGATGATGATGATGAAAAAATAAATATTTTTGGACATTTTACACAGCACCATGTAGTCCCAAACAAAGCAAAGCTTGTTCTATGGGCGACAATGGATTATAATAAAATATAATAATGTGAATTTTGTTCAAGTTGAAAAAAAAAGAATTTCCGAGATTAAAAGGGGTTCCAAAAATTTCTGACTTTTGTGGTATTAAAATAATAATAACTCCGCTTTGTTCAGAGTGTGGGATGGTTGAGGATGCTTTGCATATTATGGTGGAATGTGTCTGGAACGAGGACATCAGATATGAAACACTGAGAAACGTTTTAGATTTCAAAGATATTGGAGGTTGTAACAGTGTTTTGCCATATCCGCTGTCTGAAACGGCAAAATTATTGTATAGAATGGTTGAAATTGGTTTGCGACGACGTTCACAAAGTGAATTTTAATGTAGTTAATTTTTTTTTTTTTTGTGTCGTATTGTAGGAAGGTCCAATGGAGTGACTTAGTCGTGTTTGACTAAGCTCCTAAAATAAAAGATAAAAAAAATAAAAATTATAATAACTATAATTGTTTATTCCAAAAGACCAAGATTTATAGTTTCAGTAACAATATTTATAACACAAGCTTTGCTTTGTATGGGACTAGATGGTGATGTGTAAAATGTCCCAAAAACGTTTATTTATTTGCTTAGTAATGATAATAATATTTGGTTTATCACAGAAATCAGTTTAGGGACTTCCATGTAGGCCAGGGAAAAGTATACCCTACAAGAAGAAGAACAAAAAGAAGCTAAAATAAGGACAAGGTGCTCCGGACATGGGGCCAGTTCATGATTCACTCCAATGAGTCAGTTCAGTACTGACCTCGTGTATGTACATTTGAAGACAATTCAGTAGGTTCATGGATTGTTCAGACGTCCAGTGTGAGTGCGGCGTCACTCCGCAAACAATAGCCCATCTTCTATCCTGTACCCCCGTGCCCTGTCACCTGCACGTGTGAGGAGACAATGATCGCCAACCAAGAACAGTGTGCATTGCAGAACACCGGGCCAGCAAGATCTGTCAAATTTTGTAATCGACTCGATAGGTAGAAGAATTGGGCAACAGTGTTCAAATCTATTCGTACACGTGGCTAGTGAAAGGCCAGTGACTGAACTGACTCACTAGACTGGCATGCGAACTAGCCTCGGGTGCGGCACGTATATACACAGCGCTCAGGCATATACCATGAACCTGCAGGATATTTGTTTTCGCAATGCTTGCTGGACGATATCGAGACATGTGTACTGAGAGCGGTAAGCACGGTTTGATGTGCATGTGTGTGCGTGAGCGCTGGTTTGTACATGGAGGAGCACGGTTTTGTTGGCTTCAGTATGATTGTTTGCAGCACTTGGTCTGTTACTATGTCTGTGCACGCATAAAGATATCATGATAAGTTGTAAATAGACACTACTACTTTGAAACCAAAATTCCGTGTACATACAAACTAGTGCCAAATATAATATTCAGTGTAATTTCGCGACATAGCCCACGCACACACGCTCGCTCACAAAAGCGTACAAGTTGAGTTTACTTTGCTGAATTCCTTTCACATGCACGCGTGTTACAACATACGGGGATATATTTGGAGCAGGACGGTTCTGTTAAACGAGGTACAAGGTTACTCATTTTCTTATAAAACCATGTTAATGATTTCCGTAGGTGCCATTTGTCGTTTAGCGTTCATCACCACCATTCAGCCACCATCGAAAATAACTAGTTAAATAAAAATTTACAGAGGCATTTTTGCAAAGCCGTTTGTTCTGGTCAAACCATTTGTTCTTTGAAACCGTAGATTTTAATTATAATAAACTCATTAACACATGATCATAAAAAGTATTAATTGCTGATCAATATTGGAGTCTTATTTTTATGGCTTAAAATGGCGGAACGAGCAAAAGGCCCACCTGATGTTAAGCGGTTACCTTTTCCCACAACAACTGCAATAACTAGGTTATTGAATAAATGGTATTGCAAATCGCATTTGTCAAACGGAAACCCAAACATGAAAAATCTCATAATGGTTATTTTTCTTTTGCGAATCAATTTCAGCACCCATACCCTTCGCTAAGGAATACAGCAATAAAAGCATCACAGTTTGGCGGCCGAAATAGGTACGGTGGTAGTACCAACTTCCTCTTCAAACTTTAATGTTTTTTCGTAACAAAAAATAGGAGTAAAAGAAACTCCTTTCAAATTAATTACAGACCTATTTGTACAGGATAACCCGTTATTCCTCATTTAGAAAATGGAATAAAGAACAGAAAGTGGTCAATACTTTTCTTACTGGAAAGTACCCTTACGTCAAACCACTAAAACAGAAACGCTTAATAATCTAATTCAGCGTGAATGTCATTCAAAGCGTTCCCGTTCATATTCAGATCCCGTACATCCCCCCAACATGAAACGTTTAGCGTGCCTCACGCGAATTCCCAGGTCTATTGATGTGGCATAATGTCGTACTTGGATCGTTTATCACAAATAAAACATATAATAGCTGACGATGATCATTCGAACTTCAATTTTATTGCTCGAGAATAGAATTGAAAACTTGATTGTGTTGATGAAGTATTGAGTTTTGCTGGTGGTGGAGACTCTTATCATTTGCACTTTTACACGGTCCAAGTAACTGGAACCTGTAAAAGTGTAGGCTACATGCGCGGGCAAATAGCAGAGGCTCGCGTCAGTACATTCGTAAGGACACATTCCCACCTATGTCGTGGCGAAAAATAGTCTGGACATAAGCCTCTCCCAAGTTGCGATCCTTTGCCTTCCACATCCAGTCCCCCATCTACTTTAACCAAGTCGTCGGTCTACCTAGACAAATGGATGATAGAATGTATTGAAATGTTATCGGACTTTCAAAAGACTTTGAAAAATTAAGCAGTAAAAGGCAAAATTTGAGAATACATTTTCCAAGAAACAAAACAGCACTATTTAATAACAGTATATTTTGTATGGCTCCCCGTCAATACAACCATTTGCCAAACTCAGTTCTCGAAATAACAAATTTTAATATTTTCAAATATAATGTGAAAAAAATACTTTTAACGAAATGTTATTATACTATTAATGATTACCTCTCTGACAAATTATAATTATCGAATCTAAATTCTAAAATCTATATCTGTGTTTTTAAAATCTATGTTTGTTTTTATACCTCACTGACAAATTATAATGATTGAATCTTTTAAAATCTATATCTGTTTTTTTTATGTAAACTTAAATGTATTGTACGCCAATATGGCAGGTCATAGCAGCACTTTTTTTTTGTTATAACAACTGTAACTACCTATGTATCACAATATACAATAAATTGAATTGAATTGAATTGAAAAGTTTGGCTACTCAACGAAATTACTTATTTTAGTGCTTCTCTAAAGCCTGCTGTGTTTATCAACACTGCTGTAATGTTGCTATCACTATCAAAAATAACGCCAGTTTCTGAAAGAAAACTTGTCTATATACAGGAAAAAAACTTAAAAAGTGCGCAAATTTTTTTTGGTGGTTCGGTATGAGTAATACACATTTCCATTAATTGTTCAATTTTTGTTTTTTTTATCCGACTTAAAATCAGCAAAATATGGACATAATCAGTTTGTTATAACACCAATGAAAGCGCGCGACGGCTAGCTCATGCGGCTGCGGGTTTGCATCGGGGGTGCAACCCCCTCCCGGACGGCCGCGTGAGCCAGCCGTCGCGCGCTTTCATTGGTGTTATAACAAACTGATTATGTCCATATTTTGCTGATTTTAAGTCGCATAAAAAAAAGTATTGGACAACTAATGGAAATGTGTTCTATCACTCATACTGAACCACCAAAACAAATGTCTAAATGTCAAATGACTAGTTAAAAAAAATTCCTGTATAATAATCAGTCGGTAGTAATTTAGACGACAAATCACACAAGTGTATAAAGGATTAAGACACAAATTAGGCACCTACATTTATTAGTTTTTCAGACAACTACGACGACGCATTAACATCACAAGAAAAATAGTAACCTTAAGATAATAACTTTTTTATCTAAAACGACCCGCAGACGAATTTTATAGGAACACATAAAAAAGCAATTTTAAGAAACTTTATAACAGTCAAATGTAACGATTATCTGAATTGAAATTAACACACGAGAATTTAATAAACATTTAAATATTGGTTTCTAAAAGTAAAATGGAGGTTTTCAATTAAAACGACATTAAATTGCTTCACATTTAAATCGCCACGCATTTTACTGCTAAACGAAAAACGGTTCATGTCGTTATACCATCAAATAGAAAAGCACAGAACGTCCAATTCTCAAACAGAATCCTACTTCCTTCTAATATTTTAAGTGCGAATGTCCTGAAAACGCCTGAAAACTGGTTTTTAGGAATTGGAGGCATCGGACTTATTGGCTACTGAAACGACCTGCAAACGACGGTAACTTAGTCAAAATTTAGATTTTTTATACGTGATAGAGCCTTCTCTGATACGGACTGAAACTGAAAATTGATTTCAGCCTGCTGAAAACGTCTCTAAGTCCAGGAAAATTAAGGTTGAAGTATTCAAGCCCAATCCGCTTACTCCTTCGTCGGAAGACTGACGACATGCATTCCGGTAGTAAACGATAGTAGATAACATTTCTATTACCGAATTATTTAGATTTCTATGTCTCGTCTGTCAAATCACGCACCATGGGAGGCTACCTAAAATCAAGCATTCAATCCCTAGAATTAATATTATTTTTAGTTATTTAGTTATTTATTTATTTGTTAAGCTTGGACTAGATTACATGGAAAGATTTTAGCATAGGCTTACAATTTAAGTACTTATTTAATCTAGTTAAAGGGTAGAGTACTGTATATTGTATAACAGTTATCTGTTATCATTGATCCTTCTTGATCGATGCTTGGGGGAGGCCTATGTCCAGCAGTGGTGGTGTTTTTCGGCTGAAATGATGATGATGATTGATCCTTCTTTATCTTTCTGTATAGTGGTTTGACGCAAAGCGGTTTTCGAGCTGAATTCAATTGTAAGACAATTTACCGACAATACCGGGGTTTCACACTCCGATGGTGTCGCCTTCACATCAAACAGAGCTCGCTTTTTGTAAATATATCAAATGATAATCTACATTTCAGGCTGGGAAGGGGAAATGTGTTTGTGTGTTAAAAATATAAGGTATTCTGTGTTTAATTTATCCGTTTTCAAATAGAAATAAGCTTTCTTATCATCATTTTTTAACACGCTTTTAAAAGTATAAGTAAAGTAAGATACGTGGGGAAATCCTCGTGGACGCACTCCACCCGGAGAAGGTGGAGCCAGTATCGGACTCTTACCGAATAAAACTACCACGGTGCTCCTCTTCCAACCTTTGGCCAGGGGCGTGGGAAACTTGTATTTGCCAAACCATCCCCGGCAGGTCCCGGCTCGCCACTAGTAGGCGAGCCCCTTCTCCCCATGCGGCACCAACTTCGGCCGCACCCATCTCTTGACTGGCGCGCGCGGAACACGACGCGCTACGTGCTCTATGGCGCTACCGTCCTAATCCTAGGGTGGCCGGAGGTCATGTACGCCCTCCTGCGACGCCCAATCCTTCTCTTGCGGGTGGGAAGACAGGTCGTCGCCTCTCGAGCCCTCTCCGCCACCTCCTTAACAAGCATCACCTCCTCACAAAAGGAGACGACTCCCTCCCAAGCGCTCTTGCTCCCGACCTTAGACAATACAACGGCCGGAAGCGAGAGATCGCTGCCGCTTAGTGCAGTGATAAGGTAATGGCGCTGCGTGGCCAAAGCTGGGCATTCCGCCAGTGTGTACGCTTATATTAGGATTCACTTGTAACTAACTGACAGTTTAGTAAGAATTACCTAAATGATCAATGAAGTGAGTTTACTGAGACGGATATGATAATACTACAACGCTATCGCAATGGTAGGTCGTTTGCGCGATGCTACTGTGACGACGCGACGAAGCTCGCGCAAATCCCGTTCGCGCACTTTGTTCGTGACATGACATTATCGCGCGATTACTGAGCAGATTCAAACGAATATGATAAAACAACAATTCGCAATCATGGGGAGTTTGCGCGATGCTAATGCGACGACGCATGCGACGAAACTCGCGCGTTCGCACACTTTGTTCTTGGCATGACATTACCGCGCGTTTCTTGCGCAAATGTTAAAAAAAATACTTATAATACATAAGATACACCCAAGCAACGAAAAAGTCGCTCACGAGCAGGATTCGAACCTGCGACTCCTGGCTCAGTACGTCAGTAAATTGGCCACTAAGCTACCGTGAACACTGCTCGTAGTATCGAATTAGAAACACAAACAAAACAAAAAAACAAACACAAACTTGTCATCATAATATTTGTGTTCTATGGGAATCGCAACCACAACCTCGTGATCAGCAGTCCGATATTCAAACCACTAGACCACAGAGGACGTCATAAAAATTCATTCCTCTGCATTAAAAATTTACACATATTGCCCCTTAATCATATCTCCCTTTCTCCAATATGATGAGGTAGAATATAATATGAGAAGGTGTTATAAACTTTAATATGAGATCATTCATGTTTTGCTTAAAATTAAAGCATGCAAAATTGTAGACATTATAATCATTATAATAATTTCTTAGGTTTTTTGCGATCACTACACATTATAATAAAACAAAGTTTATCCGGACCTTACCTGCGACCACGAAAAGTTTGCTAAGCTTTCGAAACGCCAGGATAACCAATTTAAATAATATACGCGATTTAATCCGGTTAAACTTTGTTTTATTATTATAATCTTTGTTCGAAGATAGAGATGTATGGAAGAAAAAAACATGCTGCGCCGACCCCAAATAAATTGGGATAAGGGCAGGAGGATGATGAATCTTTGTTCGTAGAATTCCCTAATGGTATAGTAATAATTTTTATTCTGCCATTCATACAATTTGTTCTGAAACAATCTGCAATTTAATATTTTTAATGTATTAGGTAATTTTAGATACGACAGCTAGTAGTCCATTATTAGCCCACAAAACGATATAACTGTAGGTACCTACTTATATGTATAGGTGTTCTTACCCTACCAAGGTCGCGTGCAACTGGCGTCTAACAAATTACTTCCTTGTCGATATACACCGTTATTTATCTTTTGTTCAGCTTCCATTATGCATGCCTACCCACCTGTAGACAAAGCGCGAAGTTATAATTGACTTTGTATTTCGTATTATCTATGCATAGTGTTAGATGATGCCTATTATGTTTATGGTGGTTTGAAAGAATAGGGAATAATTTCTTGGTCCTTGATTTTGCAGGAACTATCTGCATATATAATTTTTGGTATTTTTTTTACATAGCACCATCTAGTCCCAAACTAAACAGACCTTGTACTTTGGGTACTAGACAATGGATATAATACTTATGTACTTTTTTTTGTAAAAACACTTTTAATATATTACCTATGCCTTAAATTTATCAACATCATCATTTCAGCCGAAAGACGTCCACTGCTGGACATAGACCTCCCCCAACATTTAGTTAGAAAGATTTTGTTTTGAAGTTCGTTTTCATAGGAGGGCAAACGAGCATGCGGGGCACCTGATGGTATGCAATCTCCGCCGCCCATGGACATCCGCAACACCAGGGGAGGGGAGTGCGATGCGTGGCCGACCTTTTAAAAAGACGTATGCTCTTTTCTTGAAGTCTCCCATGTCGAATTTGTTCGGGAAAACCGCTGACGGAAGTTGGTTCCACAGTTTTGTTGTACGTAAATAAATAATATCCGTTTCGTTGTAAATAATTTGATCTTCTTCTTCTACCGTGTCGACATGAGCTACAAAATGATAATAGCTCATGCCGTAGAGAAAAGATTAGCCAGTCAGCAGGTTGGTAGCAAGGCTGACCGCCCAGGGTGCGCCGGACGATCCATTGAATATCGTTACTTGTGGAGACTCGTTTAATGCACCTTCTAACGGCCTACGGTGCTGTAGCGTTTTTGAAACTCAGGTTGCTCTGATGGCTGGAATTTGTCGAGTCTTCTGGCGATATGATTCGTGATGACCCTCGAGAATAGCTTATACATGACTCAGGAGTGAGATGGGTTTGTAGTTCATCAGCAAGGTTATATCTCCTTTTTTGAAGATCAGTATCCCAACTTTCCCGCTCCATGCCTCTGGTGTAGAGCCGTCACACAAAAATGACGGAACTTTCTAGCTCCTTCAAGACCGAAGCCCGGCTTGCTCTTATTGATAATTGGATAAAAAAGTCTTTTTATATACCACGTTTTTACAATGAAAGCGAGTACTGCATCTATGTTTAAAGTTTCAAGTCTCATCGGGAAGTTAGTTAAAAATCGATTGCAAAATTTGGACCGAACAGACAAACAGGAAGGAAAGCGAGTCGATAAAATTGAACCGACGAAAATAGAACAAGCAAAGTGCGTGCGAGTTGCAAGTGGTCGACCGGGGAACGCATTTTTGGAATGTTATTGTTTATCATTGAAAATTTCATGTAGTATTTGATGTTATTTTATTTTTTTAGTAGTAAGTATTATTTTTTGGCGCCGACTCATAATTAGTTATTTACATTGGTTTAGTTAGGAGAATAGTTATTAAGACTAAAAAGATTCATTTTATTTTTCGCTTATAAGTTTCTATTTTCGTCGGTTCAATTTTGTTTGTTATTTGTGTGTTGTGTTATTTTTTTGTGGCTGTAGTGCCCAGAACTACATTTATGTGTGCCAAGTTTCAACAGAATCGATTAACAGGTTAGAATTCAGTGGGTGAACAAACACTCATCCCCTGTTTTCCTACCCTTAGGGGTGGATTTTTATTTTTAAATTTAAATGGGACCAACTTCGAGATTATACCCTATCCATTAAAAAAAGAGTCATCAAAATCGGACTACTCTGTAAAAAGTTATGCGTGGTCATAAAAAAAAAATATATATAAAATATATATAATATGTACGCGTCGAATTGAGAACCTCCTCCTTTTTTTCGTCGGTTAAAAAACATGGTAAAATAGCATACGTCTGATTTTATATCTAGAACTAACGGCTACCAACATAATGGAAATTCCGAATAAAAAAACGTACGATTAAAAAAGGAACTCCTAGGCCTGCGGTCCACGTATGCAAAATAACCTAACGAATGCAAATTCTGTTAAAGTATTTTTAGCGGAAAAATAGGAGCTATCGCCTACCACTGACTAGCTATTGGACTCGTTCTTGTTTATTGCCAATTTCATAAAGTGATTGCAAGTTTTTGCGGAAAATTACTAGTTTATATTGAAATTAGCCATGTCCGAGGCTTTACCCGAGTATAAATCGGTTTATCACAGAAATATGCTATCGCGCATCCCTCAATGTCATTACGGGTTATGATCTTTCATCAAAAAGATAATAAAGAAAAAAAAAAATTGTGTGCCAAACATTAAAATCGGTTCAGCAGTTTCAGTTTGATTAAAGGTCAAATAAATAAACAAACATACATTCTTTCGCATTTATAATATTAGTAAGTCTAACTGTTCCATCTGGTGCTGGACATAAAGAATTGCACCACCCTATTTCTTCTCATGGGTGTCGTAAAAGGCAACTAAGAGATTCACTAGAGGATGGGCAGCAGCGTTCTCCGAGTATTTAACCAACCAACTGCGATCGCTAACCCGCCTGCCAAGCGTGGCGATTATGGCATACTCCCCCCTTTTGGGGGAGGCCTATGTCCAGCAGTGGGCGTCTTTTGGCTGAAATGATGATGATGATGAAGTCTAACTGGTGTTTCAGGAACCAGGCCTACAACACTCCATACCAGCCGACAGATTTATTTACTTACACTACTACAAAAGTTTTAGCCTATCCGTACACATTTGTGTGTGTGCATACTCAGTACAATGTACTGCCGGCCGTACTGCCAGCGTAGGTGTGCTTTGCGGGACACGCTAAGCTAACTAGCTAGCTAGCTAGTGGAGTGTCGCTTTTTAACGTAATAGTAATAGTATTCTTTGGCAGAACTAAGACAAAAAGCAGGTGCGAAGTATTACTGCCCAATCATCAGATATAAAAGTGAAAACCCTCTTATTATACATATTTTACATTCACATTGTCAAATAGGTAAGGAATCAACAAAATGGCTGCCAGACAACCGTTTTGCGCCGCCATTTGCATAGAAACATATATTGTCCCCGTTCATGCGTTACCATGATTTACTGTGATATAAAATAAAAATATATTTGGTACACATTACAACGGCTCTCCGTTTAATGTTATGGCTGCAACCCACGAGAGGTATAAACATGAGTTAAGTGCGAATCTCAGAGAGATAGATGGTTCTAAAAACACTGGTTGTTATAAACTGAGAATAAACTAGACTACGAACAAGACAGAAAGAAGCACAGGTCTATTGTGGACTGCATTTAGCATAGTATAGTGTCCTAGAAAAAAATCTATGTCGTCAAATTGTCATTAAAGGCTTCTAATGGTTAATAACGTTTTGAAAGATGCTGATGATGTAAGAAACTAGTTGTAATAAATTGAAAAAAAAAGCTATGATATAAACAAGACAGACGCACAGGTCTATTTGTGGACTTGATTCAGCATGGTATAATGTACTGGCAACAAAAACCATGTCTTCAAATTGCCATTAAAGGCTTCATATGGTCAATAACGTATTGAAAGATGCTGTTGATGTAAAAAACTGCTATGTACTGGAAAAAAAACAAGGATATAAACAAGACAGAAGCACAGGTCTATTTGTGGACTGCATTCGAAACATAGTGCCCTGGCAAAAAAACAATGTCGTCATATTGCCACTTAAACCTTTGTTATTAACGTATTGAATGATCAATACGATTTGTATTAATTTGGATTCGTAGTTGATGATCGTATTGATGATTTCGTGCCTCGGAGAGCACGTAAAGCCGTCGGTCCTGCGCCTGATCTCTCTCCGGTCGTGTCGAATTGCCGTCCCATCGGATTATGAGAGTGAGGGAATAGAGAGTGCACCTGTGTTTGCGCACACACTTGTGCACTATAATATGTCCGACGCAGATGGCTAGGCTCCATTGAGATTGGCCGCCGTGACCGAAATTCGGCCGGGAGGACATTATTACTGAATGATACAGTTGCTGTAAAAAAACTGATTGTTATAAACTGAAACAACACACACAACCCCCACACAAACAACACACATAACACTCCCACACAAACAACACACACAACACCCCCCACACAAAAAAAAAACACACACACAACCCCCCACATACACAAGATACCAATATTTTTAGCTGCTTTTTTGTTTTTTGTATTTGTTATTTATAAGTTATTGACCATTAAATTCATTCTGAACCGTGTCAACTATGTCTTCTGGACTGAAAGAGACTAGACCCCACGACACAGGGAATCCTAGAGTGAGGTCTAGGGATTCAACCAATGTTATGTATATTTTTTGGCACAATAAAGAATTTTTTTTTTTTTTTTTTATATGAAAAAAAACAAGGATGTTTATGTCCTACTACAACAGAAGCACAGGTCTATTTGTGGACTACATTCAGTATAAAATAGTGCCCTGGCAAAATAGGTGTCTTTGAATTGCCATTAAAGGCTTATAATAGTAAATTAACATATTGAAAGATGCTGTTGCTCTAAAAAATGCTTGCTTATGAAAACAAAACTATGATATAAACAAGACAGAAGCACTGTTCTGTTTGTATACTGCATTCAATAATATAGTGTTCTAGCAATAAAAAGCAATATCGTCAAATTGCCATTAATGGCTTCTTATGGACTTACGTTTTAAAAGATGCTGTTAATTTTGTTATTCTTGGCTGGTGTCACGAGGATCAGTAAGGATTCTCTCACTTACTTTTATGATACTTCAGAAAAAACCTTGTCTTTACTTTGTAATTTCAAGAACTTACATTAAACAACGATCAAAAAGTTTGTATTATATCTGATAGGAAATCAGGACAAGGCATAACATAAAGTCTATTAAACAACACAGTAACTCATTACCCTAGTTGACACAACCTTAATACAAAATCATATAACATTGTTCTGATTAACATTATGATACTACCAAACAACTTCTTACATAGTTTCACACTTTGTTCGGCGGAACCCTGAAACCTACTTCACGTTACTCGAATGCCTCAATTTATAGGTCACTAAAAATTTATGTCAGTGATTCCTTTTCAGCTGACTTTGATATGTCAAGCCTCTTATATCTGTAATGACGTCATAATCGGTAAGTACTGTCGGAGTGATATAGCCGCAATGACCAATAGCGTTGCATTTGCATATTTGATGCGCATAACGCATAATTGGATCCAAATAAGCTTGTTATACAAATATTTTTAGCGCTCATGTTTTTATGCAGGTCAGTCATTTAATCCATGATCAATCCGTTACGCAACACTGCCTTTCGAATTAATGTGCAGATGGGAATTTGATTATCACATGCTTTAAGGCGAGATAAGTCCAAATTTTTTCGTGAAACTTTCTGTTTTTCATCGCAAAGTTAGCCGTATTCAAACATATAACAATCCAGAAAAAAAGCAGTGGATAGTCAAGTGTATGGATTCAAGAAGAAAATTCCATAATCTTGAAAAAAAAATCGCTAAGAAAATGTACGATTTTTTTTTCGTCTCAACGATCTCAATATTTGAGCGACAAGTACCAACCATATTTTTTATAAATATTAAAAAGGTAATTTATTATTCTAAAGACATGTAAAAAATGCAACTTAATCAAGTAATTAAATTAAATAAAAACCTCGAAAAAACGTACAAAAAAAACGTAAGTTTTTTTTTGTGACACTTGAATGTTTTTTATCTTGTCTCATCTTAAGTTTTTTGTTTTGCATGTTTTTTACAAGTGCGACTTAGAAGTTTTATCTTGCAGTCTGACACTTTTGGTCATTGATTTTATACTAATGGAGCTATTTTTGTTACAGCCCATTTGTTAGCGTTTTTTTTTTTTATATGGGATTTATTTCGTGGTTTTTATTTCGGTATGTTAATTTTGGAGCATAATGCGGTTCTCTCAATACCATGAAGTATCGTACCTAATAATAAATTTAAATTAACCTTAAAGGATGCAATAATAATGATAATGATAGTAAATTAGATTAATACAATTCCATGATGGGATTCATTTGCTCATATTAAAAGCCTACAGAATATAAAACTAGTGTCTTGAAATCTGGTTTTTATTGAAATTCTCCCGCTGAGAGATTAAAGGTTTCAACTCTACTCGTTCAGCAAATCCAGGTATTTATTTTATTAAGTGTGGCTCCTGGCGCCCGAAATCCATTTTTTTATATATATTTTGGAGCTCACACACGTTTTGATGCTATTAAGCAACAGTTCAAATAAAACATTATAAATATTTTTTTTATTATTACATTACGTACGTGTACAACGTACGTATTGGCAGATTATGGGATTCTTCTAAAACCATACATATCGCCATTTTGAACCATGTGTGTACTACGAAGCTTGCGATGCCATGCAAAATTTTTGAACATAATGGTGAAGGAGGTACAATTTGAGGTAAACTTCTCTCTTGAGAGGGCTCCAAGAAGTTCGTGATGGTATGTTTATTCCTACCCGCACTAGGTCGGCGTGGTGGACTGAGGCTTAAGAGCCCTCTTATATATTTTTGGCGAAAACAGTAACGAGAAGTGAATTTTTGGCGTTCTCATTCTATTCCATAGAAAGATCTCTCATTACTGAATTAGATATCCTGATACTGAGCCCAGATCGTGTGATACTGAGCCCACGTCGCGAGCGCTAAAAAATATAATAGTCTTTTGATATAAAGTTTATGATAAGATATCGTTTTAATTATTTTCATGTTTAAATTTAATTGTGTTGGCAAAAGTCTGAATTTTATTTAGCATATTTTTTGTTTTAGAATCTTTATTTATTTTAGGAGAAAATTTAGGTTTAAAAACCTATTTTCTGGTTATAAAATAGGTTTTTCAAAGTGATAATTTAGATGGGCAATGGGATGTTCAATGGGAACGTATTCCGAATATTATAATACAGTTTATCGTAAAATATAACTGACATCCTTCGTCCGTTAAGAGGCTGACAACACCTAAAAGATCAGACCTCTGCGGTCACTGTCGCTTCGTACAGAACTGAAAGAGAGGCAACGAGCCGAGGGACGTCGGATACGCCGTTCAACTTGATTGAAAATTAACAATATAATTTTTTAATAAAAAACTAAAAGCTTATTTGAAAAACAGAAACAACAAATGTTTAGATTATTGTCTTTCTTAAATGTTTTCTTAATTTTATTTATAATATTTAGTAAATAATAGAGATTGTTTGCTTTTAAGCATGTTTTAAGAGGTTAGCTTACAATTCTTTTTTATCGAGAAAACTTAAAAAAAACGTGTTTTGGGCACAATACAGTTTCAGAAAATACGATCAAGATTAACATATATTTTATTCACTGCCACCAACTGAATAGATACAGCTAAAAATGATTTTAAAAGAAGCCTATTTGGGGTATTTGGCTGTTGTCAGCGTCTTAAAGTACCGCTTCTTAGCGTTTAACCAACATGGCGGCGGAAATAAAAGGTTATTGTTAGTCTTAGACGCAATAAATGAAAATTCTTCAAAATGTTTTACCTATTGCATGAACAAAAATATCATATTCAATAAACAAAATGTTCAATAAACACCTCTATTACTGAAATCAACGACACCAAAAAGTAGCTTAAAACGCAGATTTCTTGCGTTTTTTTGTAATACGGCTCTTAAGCTCATCTGATTGTAAGAAAAGGCCCGTACTCAGTAATAGAAGAAAATATACTGAATATACACGGTGAATTTTCGTTTGTTTTGAAAACGAAAAGGGGTTATTGTACTCATCATTATGAACAACTTTTACTATGGGAACAACCACGAAAACGCGAAAATAAAATCAGCTGTTCCCTATATTTTGTCGAATTTATGTGAAATTTCAGCTCAGCATCAGCTGATATTTTTTTAGTGATTTCAGGGTCGGTCCCATAGCAAAATTTGTTCATAATGATGAGTACAATGACCCCTTTTCGTTTCAAAAACCAATGAAAATTCAGCGTCTGTTGCTGGTTTTATATGTATTTATACTCATAGGCTCCAAATATAACGATACTACGTATATATTCCTCATGTTCAAGCGCTATCTGTTTGAATATCCCAATCCATTTAAAAGGGTTGCGCCATTTTTGTGCTGTTTTCTATTATCGTTAGTCTTTATCTTGTACGGAATAAGAAAGTTTGGTAGAAATGTATGCGCATATGTACATGTACGTGGGACACTCAGAAAGTTTTGCGAAACTAAAAAAAATTGTTCTATACGTACATATATTTTTATCAAATCTTTTCAAAGTACTTTCCACCAGCCTCTATACAAAGATTCATGCGCCTAAACCAGTTTTCAAAACACTTTTTCCAGTCCGCCGCAGACACCTCGTTTACAGCCTGCTCGAACGCAGCCAGCGCATCTTCCGGCGACGAAAATTGTATCCCTTTGAGCTGATTTTTTATTTTTGGGAATAAAAAGAAGTCACACGGTGCTAGATCAGGGCTGTAAGGAGGGTGACCCAGGAGTTTGACTGGCGTGCTGTCCAGGAAGTCCCTCGTTTTGAGTGCGGTGTGCGCAGGTGCATTGTCGTGGTGGAGCAGTAGCCCGCGGAGCCCTGTGTTTGGTCGCTTGTTGCTTATAACAGAGAAAACTTCTGGCAAACATTTGGTAGTATACCATTCGGCATTAATGCTTCTTTGATCCCGTAAGGGAATTGATACCAAGTGGCCAGTCAAATTAAAAAAGCTAGCGATCAAAATCTTACCCCCGCTTCTAGATCGCTTCACTTTGGTAGGCGTTGGCTCATTTTGAAACACCCAAACAGTCGACTGGCGCTTGGTTTCTGGGTCGTATTGATAAATCCAGGACTCATCACCTGTAACGATGTCGTAAACACGCCGAGACGAGCCTGCTTCAAATTTGTTAAGCATATCACGGCACCATTCCACCCGGGCCTGCTTCTGAGCATCGGTGAGGTTGTGCGGCACCCAGCGTGATACTATCCTCCTCACGCGAAGATGGCTGTGTAGAATCTCGTGAACGCTTCCCGATCCAATCTTCAATATGTGTTGAATCTCCTGATATGTAATTCGCCTATTGTCTTGGATTAAATTTTTCACTGCTAGCACGTTTTCTTCGGTAACAGCCGTCAAAGGGCGACCGCTTCTTTCGTCATCCCCCAAAGTTGGTCGACCGCGCTTGAATTCGTTATACCAACGATACACGGTTGCCTTGGAAGGGCCTTCATCCATGAATGCCATTTGAAGTCTATCGTACGATTCATCCGGTTTCAGGCGACACTTGAAATCGTATAAAATCATAGCTCTAAAATGTTCCCGGCGCAGATCCATATTTCAGTGAGACACAATACTTTGAATTAACTCGCAAAAAATGTGGAGGGAAATTTTGAAATTGGAACTTACTTATTTTTACTTATAAATAATCATATTTTCGAAAAACATTATAACTGGCCAGTCTCCCATATATAAAAACTTTTTTTCGCAATACTTTCTGAGGGGCCTGGTATATATATTCATGTTTATCTGAAATTGTTAACTAACTTTTATATGTCTGACTTTTATGTGTCTTTATTTTTCTTCGGTAGCCATTAACATGTTCGTCCTCACATTTATTCGTTCAATATTAGAAGATTCATATACCTAGTTATAGCGCCATAAGCTTCGATTAATGATTGATTTAAGCTACCGCAGCGGAGACCAATCATAATTTATGGCCATAAGTATAAAATTTGTCTATTCAAATTAATTTTCGTTTCAATCAGGTTACTTTTTTTTGGTTACCTCTGTGGTCTGGTGGTTCGAGTATCGGATTGCTGATCACGAGATCGTGGGTTCGATTCCCACAGGACACAAATATTTGTGTGATGTGACATGAGTGTTTGTGTTGGTCTGGGTGTTTCTTATACAACGTGTATCAAAACTGCGTGGTCATATTTTAAGAGCTCATTCAAGGTATAGCATAGAACAACTTTTACTATGGGACCAACCCCGAAAACGTAAAAAAAAATCAGCTGTTCCCTACTAAATCATCGATGTCGCTCGACAAAATGTACGGATCAGCTGATTTTTTTTTCACGATTTCATGGTTGGTCCCATAGTAAAAGTTGTTCGATAGCATCCCCTGAATAAGCTCTTCAAATATGACCACGCATTTCTGATACACGTTGTATATTATAAGTAGGTATGTATTTACAAAAAAAAAAAATAAGTATAAAGTATATACCATTGTCTAGTACCCATATTACAAGCTCTGCTTAGTTTGGTGATGTGTAAAAATGTCTCAAAAATATATATTTTTTTATTATTTATTTTTTCATTATGCAGCAAAGAACATTTTAGAAAAACATATGGAGTGTTTTGGCTGTCATGACTGCCTCTTTGGCGACTGTAGTTGTGTGAAAAGGTTTTTGTGAAATATTATAAGTGGCGCCGCCACATGACTGCTACATACCCCTTAAATGGGAGTGGAAAGACACACACAGATACAGAACACTAAAAAAAGTTGTACAGATAGACAGCGTCTAAAATATCGGAATGAAAACACTGTTTAAAATTATCTAGTTAATGATATTGTTGTAAGATATGTGTATTGTGTATTTATATTGTAAAAAGTATTGTGTGTATATTTCAATGTATTTAAAAATAAAAATAATTCCAACATGGAAAAGCAGTACCTTTGTACTTGTATTTCCCTAAACTAACTTTCTCTGTCACTTTCTATGTTCATAAATTGTTTAATAAATAATAACATGTGAGACAAAAGAAACGGAAATACTGTGATCGACTATAGAACGAAGGCAGTTTCGTATTATTACAACTGTTTTTGGGAACAATCTCACTGCTTTAAACATAGATAACTCAGGCACGTCTAACGCATACAGTACAATACCAAATTGTAATAAGTTATTCCAATGCACTAGTGGACTATACTGCACTGCGTATACTATGCATATTATGTGAGATAAATCTGTATTTTTGTTGCGTAAAGTGGTTTTGTAAGATTAAATAGTGACTATCCAATGACACCCCACGCCATGGTATAGACCACAGAGTACATTGTAATTGGTATCGACGAGAAAAAAAAATCATCCTCGCTTTACGTGTAGGGGAGTTACCCTAGATAACTACCCTAGATTGTAGGTCCTGTATACATATAGTAACCCATATTAACGGTTCAGTATAATATGAGGTCGCCCAAAATACCGCAGTGTCTCAAGACGAAAGTCTTTGACCACTGTATGTTCCCAGTAATTACTTACGGTACTGAAACGTGGTCAAAATGGGCCTGATAAGAAGGCTCAAAGTCACTCAAAGGGCAATGGAGAGGGAGTCGTCGGAGTGTCCCTGCGTGATCGAATCAGAAATGAGGAGATTCGCAGGAGAACGAAAATAATCGAAATATTATACTATATACATAGCCCAAAGAATTGCAAAAATTAAGTGGCAGTGGGCGGGGAACATTGCTCGCAGAACGGATGGCTGATGGGGCAGTAAAGTTTTAGAGTGGCGACCGCGTACTGGAAGGTGCATCGTGGGTAGGCCCCCCACAAGGTGGAACGACGACCTGGTGAAGGTGGCGGGAATCCGCTGGATGCGGAAGGCGCAGGACCGGTCGTTGTGGTGATGCTTGGGGGAGGCCTATGTCCAGCAGTGGACGTCTTTCGGCTGAAATGATGATGATATGACGTCGCTAGTATTAATACAAACGAACTGATTTCTCGCTCACACTCATCATCATCATCGTCATTGGAGCCTGTCGTTATATCCAGTCTTGGATGTAGGCCTCTGCCCTTCTTTTCTATTCCTGGCAGTCTTGTGTCCGACTCATACTCATACTGATACCACTTTTAAATTGTAACTTTAGTTCAAATTACGACCACCTGAACAATTAAATTGGTGGCAGTATAAAAGACGTTTGCAGACATAACAATTACCTCAAATATTGAATGAAAATAGTAGAAAAAATATACAGGAAAACACAGAAAAAAAACACAGAAGCAACACGTTCAGCCAACACAAACACTGTTTACAGATCCCAGGTGTTGCTACAAATGAAATGTAGTAATTCAAGCGTGTACCGACGCGCACATTATTAATCGTATTTACGTATGATCGACTGTTATCTACAACTGTATCTACTCACAGTGTTTACTTTGGAGTATTGTATTTGTCGTGATTTTTATGGTTGTTAGATAGATAGATAAATAAATAATAAATAAATATTTTGGGACGTCATTTTACAAGCGCCATCTAGTCCCAAACTAAGCAGAGCTTGTAATATGGGTACTAGACAATAGATATAATACTTATATACATATTTTTTTTGTAAATACATACTTATAATACATAAGAAACACACATAGATAGATAGATAGATAGAATATGCTTTATTGTACACCATGAAAGTAGTAGTAAACAGGAACAACGTATAAATTATGGTTACATTGGCGGTCTTATCGCTAAAAGCGATATCTTCCATTAAATATTATCTTCTTTTCTTCTTTTATCTTCTTGTTACTGGTTTTTGGATTTGGAGGACAGAGCGCCTAGCAGTGTACTGGTATTGACTAAATTAATCCAAATACGGCTGTAGCGACATCTATCGCTCTACATGGGAACTAACACTGACGCAGTCAATGACGACACAAATTCTGAATCGCGCAAGCAGAGTATAACGCAACTTAGTATCACCCAACTTCAACCGTTGGGCAGTAGCCCGCCAGGCGCAGACCCAGCCTGGTCAGAAGATCCTCCCTTTCTGTTGAAGGAACGTGATACCTCGTTCTTCCATACGGCTATCAGGCAGGCCATGGCCTTTGAGCTTGACACCAATAAGTAGCTATCACGAATCGATTAATATTTCAAGAAGTCAAAGGGAACTCCGACCATTAATAACATTTACCTAGCCAACTTTCTATAAGCCAAAGCGTCGCTTCAAAATATCCAAAAATTTAATAAACATTTTCTATTTAATTTTATCTTAGAAATTATTTCTAATACCTATTTATAATTTCATAGCTAGCTCTGAGAAAATTCAAATCATCTTAGTATCTTTGAGATTATTAGCGTTGCTTAAACATGCATAATAAACTTAGCTATTAAAACGTATAAAGAGAATGTTTAGTATTTCTTAGATTTCATATATTGTATGTCAAAACAAGGTATGCGAAGCTTTTGATAAACTTTAATTGAATATCTTTATAGGAACGATGATTCTTCGAACTTCTTTAATGATAGTTCAAAAACAAAACTGAACTGAGAGACATGATGACTTTTAAAGCATGAAAAAACTAAGCATGGGCAGGATAAATTGCATGAATAGATACCAGCCGCTAGAAGTGAAAAACTCTAGAAAAGAGACCCAGAGCCAACACTTGACTCACTCACAACTCAAATTGGACTACGCGGGGGGTTGGCCGGCGGGGAAACGAGGTGCGCCCGAGCGCTTTTGGATTCGCTCCGAGCGTCGACACGGTAGCGTGGTTAGTGCGGGACGAGGAGTATCGCATCCAGGTGACGGCCCGTTATGGCTGTCCGCTATACTACAGCTAAAAACAATTGAGGGAGTGGCCTACCGAAGCAGCGGTGGGTCGACGAAATCAACCGACATGGAGGTAATTACTGGATGTCTTAGGCGCAAGACCGTCAGAAATGGAAAATGAGGGTAGAAGCCTACATCTAAGGGTTGTATACCACTACCTGGGTGTCGCAGGAGGGCATATACTGACCTCGAGCCACCCTAGATGTGGGCCTGCAGGTGGCGGACTCGGGGTGGCCCGCCCCCCGACCAGTCAAGGCCAGCCGGTGCGGCCGATGTGGTTGCCGCACGGGGAGAAGGGGCTCGCCTACCGGGCCGGGACCTACCGGGGATGGTTGGGAGAACAAAAGTTTCCCACGCCCCCGGCCAAGGGTCGTTAGAGGAACACCGTGGTGGTTTTTATTCGGTAAGAGTCCGACACTGGCTCCGCCTACCCCGGGCGGAATGCGTCCATGAGGATTCACCCCACGGAAAAAAAAGGGTGGTATACCACTGGTCAAACTTCTTTGTCCAATCCAATTTGAAACAAAGAAAGAAAGAAAAATGATTTATTGCCACAACAAGACAAGACAAGATTTGATGATCAGTGTTTTATTACACACGATACAAATCATCCAATTTCTTTGATCAAAGTCACATTGTACAAAGAAATTTGACGAGCGGCATACCACCTAAGACTAGATAAACAACAGGATCCAATGACGATGACAATGAGAGTCTATCTTCAGTTCGTAATGTTCTTTTGATTAATATTTTTTGACTTTATTATGTCGGTCACTTCCTGGATTAGCAGCCACAGAGTAGCCAAAAGTACATATAAGACTTGAACCTAACATTGCAGATGATTTACTGATAAAAGTTTCTGTTTTGCAATTCAATCGCCGTTGATTGAATTGCAAAACAAAAAATTCATAAATTCTAGCCATATGAATTTGGTCATGTGTTTTCAAATGACTACAATATCTGCCCCCCTAGCCAAGTTGACAATCTACAATCGTCAACGCTATAGAAAACTCTCAAAATGTATGGGAATGACATATCTCAACTAATTACTTTTTCGTTTTTTTTTTAATCGCACTGCTGCCCCCCTAGCTAAGTTGACAATCTACAATCGTCAACGCTAATAGAATCAATCAAAATGTATGGGAATGACATATCTCAACGAAAAAGTCATTCGTTGAGATATTTGATTCCCATACATTTTGATTGTTTTCCAAACCAAAAATGCCCCTGGCAATCTGAAATTGTTGGGGTGTAAAATATACACAAACATTTCATGAAAAAATAAAGCAAACAAGCGGCAAAAAATATTCATCAATTTAATTCTCAATTTTTATTCTGTTATTTAAATATACTGTCATTCATCAATTCGATCACGATCGTGTTGAACAACAGTAACAATATGTTTTCACATAAAATGCGGCTGTAAATATGTAAATCGATGTTAATATATACACTGAAACATTATGCTTCTGTAACTTGTATATACTATGTTTATTGAATAATTCATGCTGTTTTGTTCGATGCTGTTGAGAGGTTTTTTGAACTGAACCACACCCCGGACACTATACAACCGCATTGATTTACTTAAGTACAGTCAACCGCATAACAGTGGAAAACCTTGACCTTAACAGCGTCTTTATTTCATAAGCTGTAAGGGTGATTTTCATAATTCAAGTGTTACCATTGACGTGCAGTCGACTGCACCTACTACTCTTACATAAATGGCGAGATAGGGCTACAATATGGTTCTAAAGTACATATTGGTATTGAATTTGAAGTACCTAACCTAAGTAGTCTTTGTGAAGCCGCGTTGATATGATCAAAGTTTACTTAAGTGCATTTTGATGACAGTAATCCAACAACCATACAGTCCATAGACGCCTCACAACAGGCGACCAATGTCTGCAACTCTTCTATGAAATTTCACTAATGTAGGTCGCCGCTATTCGCCACTTGAAATCTTCAAATCAGTTTCGACCACTTACATGAGCCGTCAAAACTGCTGCGTTAGTGATTAGCCAATAGCCGCCTTGGTAGGGCCAATCGGATTGCAGTAGTCGGTGCGGGAGGCGGGGGCATCAGCTAGTGGCAGAATTTATTGTACGCATTATATTTAACACTAAGCGGCTGAATGGTCGTTGCAGTAATCAAAGCGCATCTTTACTATATCCACGATCAAAGTAACATCCGAGTAGAAATCAAAGAACAATGTCCAGTTTTGACCTGCTAGGCAATTGGCGGTTCTAGTGATATGATATATCCTAAGAAATTGCAAATTTTGAGTTGATTTAAAAACACTTAGGTAGGTACTAGAATTTTAAATAGAAGCCTAGAAAAAATTTAATTGACTAACTCATTATTTCAATGCGATCAGCCGGGTAACTGAACGTTCAAAGTACGCTCCGTGCGTCATCGGGTGACATAACTGAACGCACCCAATAAATTATCAAAACGAAACATTATTAATTTAGAGATAATCTCCCATCGCTAGCTTGTAGTTGCGTTTATAACGTAACTAGTGATTATATTCTCTTTGGTCGAGTCATGATTTCTTCTTCAAGTAGGTACGTTACGACATATGCAAGTATGGCCCTAGCATAGAGTTATATAATCATTGGGCCCTAGCATAATATTCATAAAATATGCGCAGGTGTAACCCCGACATAACCTACCTACAATTTTTTCATACTTAACCTCAAAAAATGATTTTATTATAACAACTTTCATTGGCTTCCCAGAAAAAAAAGAATGAGATCGTTGTTTGTAGTAGACATGAATGGTACTAAAACAATACTAATAATCGGAAGAACCCAGCTAAATAAAAACTGAAAAGCGAAAAATAACTAATTATAAGTCGGCGCCAAACGAACTTTTAACAAGCAAAGTGCGTGTAAGTTGCAAGTGGCCGAGCGGAGAACGCATTTTTGGAAAGTTATTGTTTATCGTTGAAAATTTCACGTTGTATTTGATGTGACGTTATTTTTATTATTTATTTAAAGTAATTTAATGATCTTCGTTGATTGGTTGTTTGGCGCCGACTCATAATTAGTTATTTTTCGCTTTTCAGTTTCTATTTTCGTCGGTTCAATTTTTTGTTAAAAAGTTTTATTTTTCATTTTTTTTGTGGTTAAAATCTAACTCCAGGTCTCCATTATGTCGTAGTGGTTAGAACTATATTTATGTGTGTCAAGTTTCAACAGAATCGGTTAACAGGTAAGAATTCAGTGGGTGAACAAACACTCATCCCCTGTTTTACTACCCTTAGGGGTGGATTTTGATTTTGAAATTTAAATCGGACCAACTTCGAGATATACCCTATCCATTAAAAAAAGAATCATTAAAATCGGACCACTTGTTAAAAAGTTATGCGTGGTCATACATAATATATACGCGTCGAATTGAGAACCTCCTCCTTTTTTTCGTCGGTTAAAAAATTGAGTGACAGGTCAACGCATGTATGGGGAATGGACATTGTTCTTTCACATTGTCATAACAGGCTTTGATCGTGTCAACCCGGCTTAAAAGAGCAAATGAAGTTTCTTTTGGAATCCGAGTGGCCATTCTGTACATTGTACTATTAAGTATTCTGTGACTGAACTGCAGTTCTACTGAGCTTAGAGATAAGAGGGTAGTTTACATGCAGGAGGGGAGCATACGTGATTATCTGAACATTTTGTGATGTTTTGTTATTCTCTTTCAAGCGTTACTGTTGTTTTGCTTTTAGCAATATTATAAGTACTAAGATACAGTCACAGACATAGTAAAAAAAATAGATGAAGAGCTACGAACAATCTAGTGAAGCCAAAAAAAACTATGCTCCTTCGTGTACAAACAGCGCTCACGCACACACATGCACCTCAAACCGTACACACCCACCACACATGTCGCGGCATTGTTCAGTAAGCTTCGCTAAAGCAAACATCCTTCAGGTGCATGCATGGTGTGTGCGTGAGCGCTGGTTGTACACAAGGAGCATAGTTATTCTTGGCTTCACTATGATTGTTCGCAACACTACGTCTATATTTTTACTACGTCTGTGGATACAGTACGTAACTGAGGTACCAAGTAAGTAAACAAGAGGTAATTAATTTTTTTGCGTTGTCTCTTGACTTTATAATGCGTAAGGTATGTTTTTTAAACAATAAACGCATTATTATTACAAACGCAGCTTTAACCCACACACATTTCACACAAACACTTCCCACACTCACATACTCCACATTTCTCACACACACACTAATCATATCACACTCCTACACACTACACACTCTTACACCTGCATGCACAAACATATTGCACTATGACTATCATTGCTTTGCCATGTTTTTTGTTTTATTATTGTACGAATGTATCATCATTCCGAAAATTGAACTAGTTAATGTTATATCGGCTGTAACTATGATTCTGAGGGTGGGCACTGATGCCTATATTACAGGATATTAAATTATCTTAGTTTAGGCATTAGTTGCAACCCAAAATAGGAACTTACGTAATATATCAATAAGCCTCTTCTGTGTAAACTATTTTAAGTTATATGTAAAAATTTAATAGTGCAAATAAACAAATTTTATTTTTTATTTATTTATTATTTATTATATATCTTGCGGTAATTATGGTTTATCACATTCACTTGAATTAATTTATTATTTATCGATAATTACCAACAGCTAAAGTAATATTATACTATTTATTCACGATTTTCCCAACTAGAGAAATTTTAGATAAATTGTATGGAGCTTATGTCACAAGATTTCGAGCTGGTGGTACAAAGCCGGTGAGACCAAGAGTTTCATCCAAATTTCTATCTCTAGCTGGGCAAATCGTGGATAAATAGGGTATTAATTTTGACCGTAAATCTACAACATTAAATTGCCATTGATTCGGGTAGAACCAGAAAGTGTACATATCATGAATGTAATTGTGTTATTCAGCGTACGATAGACTTCTAAATTCAAAATATATTGCAAAAATATGTTAAAAAAAATTTAGATCTTCAGCATCAATGAAAATTCAATTTAGTGATTTCCCAGAAGAGATTATTTTAAAAACCGAACAAAAATCTGTTGGAATTAACATACCTTAAAATATAAAATACAGAACAAAATACAAAAACATCTCGTACTTATTAGAACAAAAGTTCAAAAATAATCACTTAACCCTTTTCAGTTTTTAGACACTTTATATTCTTGCATCGAGAAAAGAATTTTTTATTTATATTAAATTTAAAAATATCACGTTTCACCCCAGCGGGGATCACCTATATCTGTCAAAGATAAAATTCTCATCGTAATGTTAGCTATCATTTGTCATATTCACCCCTCCTACGTGGGCGAAGGGCCATGGAGAAAGCGGAGTTTATAAGAGACTTCAGTAGAAAATATTTATGGGCTTCATATTCGTTTATAACACCTACACGGATTTCAATCACGGATCGTTCTCCTTTCAAATTCAGGAAATAGGCTTGTCTAAATAATTGAATAGGAAGATGATCCGTGTAAAATATTGATATCCAGCCGCATTGATTAGCATAATCCAATTCCAAAATGCTTAAAAAAAGATGGCGTCGGGGGACGTCCGGCAGAGGCGAATCTTCTACGCATTTGCAAGCACAGATAGAACGTGCGCGCGCAGAACTGTATATATACACGTACACAAACACATATGACATATGTGTACGAGACAATAGTGTCACAGAATAACTAATAATATGTAATGGAAGAGAAGATAACGATGACGTTTTTTCTCGGTTTAGTCTACGGCGGGCGAGCGCGCAAAGATGCTATAGAAGCTTCCCTTCAAAAATGCTATCCTTATAACTGCTAAAAACACGATGTCTGTTACTGTTCCTTTACCCAACACTGCACTGAGGCGATAAATTGCAATGACGCTTAAAAATCGCTGACTTAAAATCCCCACAGTGAAAAGATATGGCGATGCTTTGTAGATCATATTGAGCTTTTTGTTTTGCGAAGAGAATTTATTAAGTGCCGCTGGGGGTTGACGGATTGCCCTTTCAGACGGCTACGTGGACAGCCACTGAAATATTGGACAGGTGGACGTGATATAGATGTGGTAGTGTGAGTGATTTATTTAGGTCAGTATAGTAGAATTAGTAGCTCAGTTTGCGGCTGACGGCTTTTATATAAACTTATTTTTAGTTTGTACAAAACCTCTTAAGGCGAATTTAGCAGCCAAGTGGCGCCCCCATCAGTAAAAACATTATTACTCGCTGAATACACAATTTATCTAAAATTCGTTTGTAACTATTGAAGTACAGGTACTGTAGTTTAATGAGAAACTATTACCTCTGTGTCCGTGTGGTGCCGGACTTAAAGAATAGCACCACCCTTATCTCTTCTCATGGGTGTCGTAAAAGGCGACTAAGGGATTCACCAGAGGATGGGCAGCAGCGTTCTCTGAGTATTTAACCAACCAACTGCAATCGCCAACCCGCCTTCCAAGCGTGGCGATTATGGCATATCCCCCCCTTAATTGGGGGAGGCCTATGTCCAGTAGTGGACGTCTTTCGGCTGTAATGATGATGATGATTAACTCTGTAAATTATAGTTCGTTGTAGTTGTAGACAGAATAAGTGCGAAAAACGGCCACTTTTGGCACTTTTTCTATCTACTGTAGTTCAGCGAACTATATTTTAGAGATTTAATAGTTTCTGATTAAACTGCAGTACCTGAACTTCAATTTTTAAAAACGATTTTTTTTTTTTTTTAACTTAGGTTCGCAAACTGGACGTTACGACATTATATTTGATAAATAACATGTGCGGAAAATCATGGTAGTCGAACGGCCTTCTAGGTACGAACACGACATGCATACGAATATCACACTCAAAATAATTACAATAAAACACGGACGTTACAATAAAACACAGGATTACAACAAAGCAACAAACACTGCACAAACATTAACACAAAACGAACAAGCAAATTATTACAATTTGGTGTTGAAATATTTTTTTATTATTTTGACCGATGCATTGAATGGATCCAGATCTTGACAGACATCGTTAGTAGCAGAGCACATACGATATAATGGCGAATGTATGAATTTTCAAATAAATAAATGATAAATAAATGAATAAATGATGTCTTCAGCGACTCAGTAGCAGCCCGGAGTATGGATTTGTGCCCGGTTAATGGCAATAGGCTCGCCCCCTATTACATGGGACTATAACATAACTGGCGAAATGTGGGTGTACTATACACCTCTGCCTACCCCTTCGGGGAAATACAGGCGTGATGTTATGTTATATTTCAGCGACTACTAATTTTTTTACTGATGGGGGCGCCACTTGGCCGCTACATTCCCCTTAAGGGGTAATTGTACTCATTATTACGACCAACTTAAACTAAGGGTCAAACCCTAAAAACGCAATAAGATAATAATATCAGTAACCCTAGCGCGAACCATTTTGACGTATCGAAACGTAAACTAACTTTGGATCTGAAGTACTCGTTAAAGACGTAATATTTGAAGATTTTAGTCATATCTCTGTATGATACAAAGTTCACATAAATCTACAAAAAATACGGAAAAGCTGATATTATATTCGCAATTTCAGGGTTGGTCCTTCAGTAAAAGTTGTTTATAATGATGAGTACAGTGATCCCTTTAAGGAGTTTAGTATAAACTAAGAATAAATTTGAATATTTTTTGTATAATATAGGAAGGCAAACCCGCAATTGTCACCTAATGGTAAGTAACCACCGCCACCCTTGAAGGAATAAAGACTCCTTCAAGCCGCCACCCATGGACATCGGCAACACCACAGTCACCGAAACTGTCTGACTTTTACGCATTTGTAAGCGCGAATAAATAAATGCAAATAAATTCTTCGAAATGAAGCTGGTAAAGTGCAATGTTAGTCAGTAGTGCAATGGTATCGACCAAAAATTGGCATGAAACGGCCGTGTTCAAGCCAAGCGCTATTTCAGGGCTTCGGCATCGCTATCTCGGTTGGCTAACATATACATGATGTAACGTGTATGTACAGTTAATCACATGTGTATAACATGAAACGCATGCTTTAAGATATCAGTTGGCTTATTCCCATGCGCTCCAAGATTTTCTTCCCACGGGCTCCAAAACGAAGAAATAATGTAATATTAACTAACAAAATATTTTCCATGAGCTCCAAGGATTTCAAAGTACAGATTGCATAAATGTTTATATGTTAAAACTGTGTTTAATTTTTTTCCTTTTGGAGGCCAATTCTCCTAATTAGAAGTGTTCAAAATATAATAATGTAGTTCCGATCTAATCTCAAAGTAATTTTCTTTCAATATTACAGTATAGATTTCAGTAATAAAAGGCCATAGAGTACTTATGTCAGTGTTGTTAGTTACAATCTTATGAAATTAGAAATGCCCAATCTTTCACCATACGCCCCTTCCCAATTTTATTCTAAAATCACTACGCCCCCCCCCCTGCCTGTGAGCTGATGATGTGTGCTGCATACGCCGATTCGCGTCAAGTAACTTGATTTGGTTACATCAAGTTGTTGGCGTCTGAGTATTTTTCTAATACCAACAACATACATTTTAACATAAATACATTATTATCACGCCTGTTTCCCATTGGGGTAGGCAGAGACTATGGATTTCCACCTGCTACGATTCTGACACACCTCTTTCGCTTCATCTACGTCCATTAACCTCGTCATGCATGCTCGTCGGTTTAGAGAACTCTTAACCTGGCATTTTTTGAGAACATCCGCGATTTGATCGCGATACGTTCGTCGATACATTTTAAATAATAAACATTCTAAGGATATAAATCGTGGAAAGTAACATTCTAACCTGCTACTCACCCAGTGCTTTTCACGCTAAGCTAACTAAACTCTGCTCGTCGTATTGAATTTATCGTCCACTTTGCATCCTTCTTTGGGTGACGTCAGCTATCATATTAAGGAAAATGTAGCAGCCAAGTAGCGCCATTAGGAAAAAAAACCGGCCAAGTGCGAGTCGGACTCGCGCAGTAAGGGTTCCGTACCTCTCAACGACCTGATACCCCATAAAAACTGATTTAATTTACGAGAGTTTATCAAAAGACATCAACGCACAGTGCGCGTAATATGAATTTTTGCATGTCTTTCTTACGCAGGTACCACCACATATGTGTATGTTTGTCTTATTTTTAGTATTTGTTGCTAAACTACATAATATGCACTATAATCTGACCAAGTTTAACGCTGTTATATATTACGGTTTTGAAGATAGAGCAGGAACGAAAACGTTGAAAAAAATGCATGTTTTTAGAGGTTTCTTGTATGGGGACCCCCTTTTTTTAGACTTTTTTTTGTTTTTATTATTTGTCGTGATGCACCTCATAGCAACACATATTCTGTGAAAATTTCAACTGGTTATCTATTACCGTTACAAAGATACAGCCCTGTGACAGACAGACGGACGGACGGACGGACGGACGGACGGACAGATGGACGTACAGCGTAGCGAGAGTAATAGGGTCCCGTTTGGCACCCTTCGGGTACGGAACCCTAAAAATATTACTCGCTAAATACATCATTTATCTAAAATTCGTTTTTAACGGTTGATGTACAGGTGTAGTTTAATCAGAAACTATTAACTCTGTAAATTATACTTCGCTGTAAGTAGTATATAGAAAAAGTGAGAAAAACGGTCACTTTTTGCCGAATCCAACTTGGTTAAACCAGTTTTATGATTATACAGGGCTTTATCACACTTTATCTTGGCCTTCCTAAGCAAGCAAACCAAATTAACAGCTAATAATCATCATTTCAGCCGAAAGACGTCCACTGCTGGACATAGGCCTCCCCCAAGTATCATCACAACGACCGGTCCTGCGCCTTCCGCATCCAGCGGATTCCCGCGACCTAATTCTAATAATGCTATGGGCTAGGTATATATTTCTGATTAATGAATTTGCATATTTTTTTTGTGTTTTTCTTATTTTTATCTTTTTTTTTTTTTTTTTTTTTTTTTATTTAATCACAGATACAATTTCTTTAGTTTTACTTAACTAGAAAACTCGCCAAACTATCAAGTTTAACGGCGAGATGCGCTCATACATATGTATACTATCTTACTCTTACGTAAACATGCAACACTTAATTAGCAACAAATAAGTTGTATGATTATATAATAGTTTACTGTGGATCAACTTCTCGATAACAGAAGAGATTGGCTCTCAAATTTGTTTTTTTTTTACACTGCCTGGTGACGTCTCCTCGTCATCAAGAAGCAAATCCCTCAGTTTTGATTTTAACAGGCATTTACTTATTTTAGGCTTTTGCCTAAGTAAGTCTATTTTATTAAATATTTTTGGAACTAAAAATTTTGACATTCTGTCTCCATAATAATTTGTCATCTTCGGTTGAACTAGTTTTTTATCTCTAACTCTTCTTGTATTATATTTATTTGTAACTTTTACTTTATACTCGTCACTGTAGTAGTGTTCTAAACTGATCAAATAATTAACTTTCATATCTATTGGTTAAATTTTACAAATGGGGAATAACTTATCGTAGTCTTTGTTACATTTTTCTTTAACTTTTTTACTTACTAGAAACTTAACCAGTCTTTTCTGTAAATTTTTTATATCTTGTAAGTACGTCATGAATCTAGTCTAGTTTTCTGCAATCAATGTTAAAAAAATATAGCTACAATGATCGATCAAAAGCCTATTTTCCCCAGAGCTATCAACAGATGCTCATAGCAGACGCAATAAACGGCTTACCCCCAACTTTTATTGTTACATTAGAACCAAAATTAATTAAGCGATAAGTACGGTTCTCCGATACCGTCCCAAAAAACTTACAGACTTTTTCTGATCTGGCCCTAATCAATCAGCTTTTGTCTTATAAATCCCTTTCTAGGTCTTATCTGTGTAATTAGTAGCTAATCTTATATTATGATGACAAATCTCGAGAATATTGGAAAGTTAGCAACGGATCAAAGAATTTTCTAAGAAATTCTGTTTTATTTTATTATTTTAACGCATTTTACGCATGCTAAGCGAATTCTAAAGATTTAAATTGTGGAAAGAAAAAATCGCTCACGAGCAGGATTCGAAACTGCGACTCCTGGCTCAGTACGCCAGTGCTTTAGCCACTAAGCTACCGTGAACACTGCTTGTGGTATCGAAATAAAAAATAAATAGAAACAATGGTTAAGGAACAATGTTTCTTAATAAGATATCGCTGACGTCACCCAAAGACTATAGTGGAGGATAATTTCGATACCACGAGCAGTGTTCACGGTAGCTTAGTGGCTAAAGCACTGGCGTACTGAGCCAGGAGTCGCAGGTTCGAATCCTGCTCGTGAGTGATTTTTTCTTTCCACAATTTAAATCTTTAGAATTCGCTTAGCATGCGTAAAATGCGTTAAAATAATAAAATAATTAGTAAGGGTAGGCATATCTATACGACTTTGATTTAACTGCAAAGTTAGTCGAGTCGGTTAAGGAACAATGTTTCTTAATAAGATATCGCTGACGTCACCCAAAGACGTATAGTGGAGGATAATTTCGATACCACGAGCAGTGTTCACGGTAGCTTAGTGGCTAAAGCACTGGCGTACTGAGCCAGGAGTCGCAGGTTCGAATCCTGCTCGTGAGCGATTTTTTCTTTCCACAATTTAAATCTTTAGAATTCGCTTAGCATGCGTAAAATGCGTTAAAATAATAAAATAATTAGTAAGGGTAGGCATATCTATACGACTTTGATTTAACTGCAAAGTTAGTCGAGTCGGTTAAGGAACAATGTTTCTTAATAAGATATCGCTGACGTCACCCAAAGACGTATAGTGGAGGATAATTTCGATACCACGAGCAGTGTTCACGGTAGCTTAGTGGCTAAAGCACTGGCGTACTGAGCCAGGAGTCGCAGGTTCGAATCCTGCTCGTGAGCGATTTTTTCTTTCCACAATTTAAATCTTTAAATTCTGTTTTGAGAAATTCTACAAATTTCTTAGAATTCGGTTTTTACTAATAAAATAAGTGCTCAAAGTGAAATTCTAGTCAATATTGTTTAAATCAAGCGAAAAAGTTAATACCTAAATATTTTATTATTATTTTTGAGTGCCATTTGACAGTTGCTGTCTGAATTAGTCAGTGTTTAAGTTTTGAGTGGCAGAAAATGCTTCAAATTTTTCATTTATCTTTTAAAAATTCACTGTGTTTTCAATAAGATAGCGTCCATCAGTTTAGTAAATATTGTTTATTTTTCTATGCCTACATAAAAAATAAGCCGATTAAGATTTTTTTTATATATTCTATAATTATGTAATTCTTTATTCTTATACTTCAACAATAAAACACGCTTGTATAAAAAACTAAACAAACCATTGACTACAACTCGCTAAAGACAAGCGAGTTGTAGCATTGGAAAAAAAGAAGAGTTTTTTTTTTCCCTAAACAAGAACAAATAAATACCACTCAGATTACAGAATAAATTAATATTAAGAATAAATAATGATGATGATGATGAAGAATAAATATTTATCTGTGAAATACCAATTCAAACTAAATCAAAAACCCTTTAGATGGAATATAACGTTTAGATCATTCTTTATCAAATAAAAAGCGAGTTGCGGGAGGCCCGACAGAAGCGAAGCTAGGCTAAGCAAGATCGGACAGAACGTTGACGCACAGAGCCATATGTGTGTGTTCGAGATAGTCATAGAAATCTCAATAATAAGGTAAGGTAGAACTCCTTTGTGAAAGAGCTCACCCGGAGATGTACTACCACCGTACCTACTTCTCCGCCAAATAGTGATGCTTGTATTCTTACATTGCTGTTTCGGTCTGAAGGGTACGGGTGCTGGTGAAATTACAATCACATGAGACTTTCCATCTTCATGTCTCAGTTTGGCGAACCGACTTGCGGTACCCTTTAGGCAACAGCCTAGGTGGTATTGAAGTTGTTATGGGCAAAGGTAACCGCTTAGCATCAGGTGGGTCTTTAGCGCGTTTCGTCATCCTATACTATAAAAAAAAGTTAAGGTAGTTTATTATTTACATTTACCAGGCCCCTCAGAAAGTATTGCGAAAAAAAGTTTTTATATATGGGAGACTGGCCAGTTATAATGTTTTTCGAAAATATGATTATTTATAAGTAAAAATAAGTAAGTTCCAATTTCAAAATTTCCCTCCACATTTTTTGCGAGTTAATTCAAAGTATTGTGTCTCACTGAAATATGGATCTGCGCCGGGAACATTTTAGAGCTATGATTTTATACGATTTCAAGTGTCGCCTGAAACCGGATGAATCGTACGATAGACTTCAAATGGCATTCATGGATGAAGGCCCTTCCAAGGCAACCGTGTATCGTTGGTATAACGAATTCAAGCGCGGTCGACCAACTTTGGGGGATGACGAAAGAAGCGGTCGCCCTTTGACGGCTGTTACCGAAGAAAACGTGCTAGCAGTGAAAAATTTAATCCAAGACAATAGGCGAATTACATATCAGGAGATTCAACACATATTGAAGATTGGATCGGGAAGCGTTCACGAGATTCTACACAGCCATCTTCGCGTGAGGAGGATAGTATCACGCTGGGTGCCGCACAACCTCACCGATGCTCAGAAGCAGGCCCGGGTGGAATGGTGCCGTGATATGCTTAACAAATTTGAAGCAGGCTCGTCTCGGCGTGTTTACGACATCGTTACAGGTGATGAGTCCTGGATTTATCAATACGACCCAGAAACCAAGCGCCAGTCGACTGTTTGGGTGTTTCAAAATGAGCCAACGCCTACCAAAGTGAAGCGATCTAGAAGCGGGGGTAAGATTTTGATCGCTAGCTTTTTTAATTTGACTGGCCACTTGGTATCAATTCCCTTACGGGATCAAAGAAGCATTAATGCCGAATGGTATACTACCAAATGTTTGCCAGAAGTTTTCTCTGTTATAAGCAACAAGCGACCAAACACAGGGCTCCGCGGGCTACTGCTCCACCACGACAATGCACCTGCGCACACCGCACTCAAAACGAGGGACTTCCTGGACAGCACGCCAGTCAAACTCCTGGGTCACCCTCCTTACAGCCCTGATCTAGCACCGTGTGACTTCTTTTTATTCCCAAAAATAAAAAATTTGCTCAAAGGGATACAATTTTCGTCGCCGGAAGATGCGCTGGCTGCGTTCGAGCAGGCTGTAAACGAGGTGTCTGCGGCGGACTGGAAAAAGTGTTTTGAAAACTGGTTTAGGCGCATGAATCTTTGTATAGAGGCTGGTGGAAAGTACTTTGAAAAGATTTGATAAAAATATATGTACGTATAGAACAATTTTTTTTAGTTTCGCAAAACTTTCTGAGTGTCCCACGTATATGGAGATAGTAGGTATACTTCCCGGCAAACAACTTGAACTAAAATGGTGGCACTGCGCATGTTACTGTAGTGACATAAGGGTTAGAATCGCTTAAATCATTCACTGCACATGTTCAAGTTAAATGCCGATAACTATACCTAGTGTAGCCGCGCGTTAATGGTAGGGATAAGTTAACGGTGACGTTTTTTCTCGGTTTACTCCCTGCTGCGCAGGCAACAACGCTATAGAAGCTTTGCTTCAAAAAAGAAACCACAATCTGACAGTAGACCTTGACCTATCTCAAAGGAACTAAGCCCTCATTTAAATCCTTTCTAATGAGCACCGGCAAGCTGTCTGGGCTGGCTTCATAGAAACCTAAATAAAAAGATAATAGAAATGTGATCTACTGTGTTAGATATGCTGCAAAATATATTTTTTTTACTCCGCGTCCTAAACAGCACTGATGATCAAGCAAACGGTTCGCGCACTAGCAAAGAATATCTAATAGTACTAACGTACAGAACGGCCACTCACTACCCCCCGCCAATTTAAGATTCCTCGCCCGCGCCCCGCACACATCCGCAGTCTGACTGCAATTGGACTGCAAGATCGCAATGGATGTCGATCGCCAGTCGCTATACAAGCACGCCATCTCTGAGAACCACTGAGAAGCGCTTGGAACCCAGTCGGCATTACGAGCGGCGAACATCCCTAACCTACACATTTGTTTGCATTTTATATAGACGTAATCTTGTGTATGTAGGTGGTGCTAGCATTTATATTGTATTGAGTGGCCGAGGTGTGGCACTGGTGTCCTACGAGACCCCTACATTCTACATGCGGCGCTTCACGCACCTTTACCACTTCTATTCTCTTATTATTTAGATTTCTATGGCTTAATAGAAATATTGAATCCAGACCTGATTGATTGAGAGACTGAGAGGTCAGGGTCCGCTTAATACTTACTTCAGCCCGAGATAACCCTTAAAGGTCCAATAAACTATTGCGAATAGCTATCGGCCGTGTTAATTTAAATTAAGTATCTATTTAATTAAAGTTGCTATTAGGTATGTAGTTTATTTTCAGCTGGTAATTTAGAGAGTGTGAGAGAGATGTTCCCTATATCTTCTCATGGGTATCGTAAATGGCGTCTAAGGGATTCAATCGATCGCCAACCCGCCTGCCAAGCGTGGCGATTATGGCATATCCCCCCAAACTGCTTGGGGGAGGCCTATGTCCAGAAGTGGACGTCTTTCGGCTGAAATGATGATGATGATGATGATGATGTTTAGTATTTGTGGTCAGAACACATATTCTGCGAAAATTGAAACCGGCTACCTATTACCGTTAAAAAGATACAGCCCTGTGACAGACAGACGGATGGACGGACGACGTAGCGAGAATAATAGGTTCCCGTTTGGCACCCTTTGGGTACGGAACATACGGAACCCAAAAAAAAAGTAAAACATAGCGGCACAGTACATTTTCTTTTTATTCAGTTTATGAAATTTCTTTAAAATTGGTGCAGTTTCGGAAGAGAAAATAGTCGAAAGCCACACCTCGAATTATGACTTTTTACCAAGGCTATTCAGTCGGAACTGCAGTTGTCCTTATCGCACTTATTTGAGGCCGGACGCTCGAAAAGTGACAGCGATAGACAGATAAATAGAATATACTTTATTGTTCACTATGAAAATAGTAGTAAACAGGAACAACGTATAAATTATGGGTACATGGGCGGTCTTATCGCTAAAAGCAATAGTTTCTTCGAATACCTAGTTTTCAAAAGTATCTTTGCCCACATTTCCTCTATGCATGGAAGATATTCTATCTGATAACAGCAATGATATTTAAAAGTATAGATATATCATACCCTGACAAAATAAACGAAAAAAATGTCCCGTATGCAGCAGAGGCACATTACACATCAACTAGTTCAAAGTAAGTATTCTTATTCTTTATTGTACACCAGAAAAATACTGTATTAACTTACAAATAGAAATTACATGTACAAAGGCGAGCATACTTTTGAGCGATAGAGTGTAGAAAAGAGACTGAGGGTGTAGGTTAGGGAAGTAAGTTAAGTAAGTCATTATTGTAACACTTTCTGTACACACACGACGGCATTTTAGTTTTTTTCCTTGTCACCAGTCACGCTCGGCGCCTTGACGCGGATTAATAGAAAAACGTCCTAATTAGGAAGTTTTCGAGTCTTCAAATTGCTAGCGCAAGTAACATATCTGTACTTTTAAATATCATTGAATAACAGTCAACTTTTAAAATATGTTTAATTATTATTTAAGAGAGTAACATGGTTTTAAAGTAGACGTAGGTATATTTTTAACCGACGAAAAAAATAAGGAGGTTCTCAATTCGACGCGTATATTTTTTTGGTTTTCAGTTACAACATTCCGTTCGTTCCGCAACGACATAAATTTTATACAATTCCAATATACATCAATTAAAAAAGTGTCCAGTGACACGTTGATACAAAATAAACTCAGATTTAAAAATACTTTTATTACTTTTGTGTTTTTAAACCTATCTACCATTCATTCAAATATTTGTAACAAAAACACACAAAATAAAATTCAAGTAACGTAAACAAAATACATGAATCCGATTAACCGGGTCACGGAGACACTTTTTTAACATCATACCGTCAAAATTGTACCTGGATTATCACCGGAAACTCAGTTACAGATTGGACCGGTATATCCGTAAAATATCTCATTTATATCCGGGTCGTCGCCGATCGGATAAACGGGTTTATAGCACTTTGTTGAGGTTTTGGACATCAATAAGATTAGATACCCGGGTAAAAAGGATGCCCGGATATGCGTGTAATGACCGAAAAATAAGAATGCGTGGTTCATGAATTTAAATTAATGCAGGGTGTTGTAGTTCTTTGGATTTAAGTACTGACAAAATAGAATCGAAATAAGGATTTTAAAAGAATCTTGTTTTCAGACTTTATATTTTTTCTGAGGAGGTCGTGTTTTTGTCGTACTTACTAATTAAAATTTATTGATATTAAAACATGTACATAAGTAGCTAGGGTGTTTGACAATTTTTGAAAATCTACGTAAAACGGTGGCGAAACATCCAATTAAAGCATTCATTAACAAATAATTACTAAAATATGCTTGTAAAATTAAATAATCAAGATTTTAAATTCTAATTTTTAATTTCGCAACAAAACGCTAAGTCACGTGACATTATCGTAAACCTACGTCACTGCACTTGTTCCGGTCAGTGTTGCCGGTATGAATTCCCATAAAAGTACGACACGCTTACCAAAAAGGTACGAGTTTGATAAAAGGTAAAAAAACGGAACGCGTTTTTTTTTTTGCCATGAGACAAGACTAAAACGTTTACAAAACCTACTATAATTTCGAAAGTATTTTAACACACCAGATTTACACTGTTATTTCATTTGTGACAATAAAAGTACAACAATGACTACCGTCACACTAGATTTCACGGCTTTTTGGCATAATATGGATGTGAATGTGTGCGTGGCCCGTACTTTTAAGCGAGCCGGCATACTATGGATGCTTCACTTATTGTTTAGCGAGATTCCGTCCACCTTTTTTTATTCGTCCGAGATTCTAGTATCCAAAATACTTTTCGTGAACCAGTACTCTAGATTAGTTCTCTTCCAAGTCTAGTTAATGAGCGTGGGATGACCCGCAGCTGTTTCCCTGGCGTGCGGTTTCCAACCGTACAGAACTGAGCTTTGGTACGAATGAATACGAAATCGTACTTCGTAATTTGCGTGTCCTAGACTCAAGTTTGCGGGTCGAGTTGTGAGGATGGTCAAGAGTTTTACGTAGATGAATGTTTAAGAGAAGATTTAAACTTTTTTGTACCATGTGTAATGAGATGAGTTTATTGAATGGAGAAATTATTACACTGTCGACATCAGGTTATTATTATTATTCAAACCTTAACAAATGCAGCTTTACTACAATAAAAAAATGTAAGACCATTAAAAAAATCCAAAATAATCGCTCCACAAAACAAATAGACCAAAGCTGCTAATAGAGTAGGCTGCAATACACGTGAAAGAGCGAGATAAATTAGACCACTCGTTCGAAGCCACTAATTGAACCATCTTCATATGTCAGTGATATAACATAGACATCCAAATAATAAATGCAGCAATAATACCTGCTAAATTGACGTAATATTATCCAACAATCGATCAGGCTAGCAGAAATATTTAACATGAAAAAATCCCATAGCGCAGCCCTAGGTGGGCACGTCCTCAGCCAACGCACCATTTCTCTAAATAACAAATAAAAGATTGTTGACCTTTAAAACAGCCAAAATAATCACTCCATAAAACAAATAGATCAAAGCAGCTAATAGAGAGGGCCGATTGCGGCGAATCCCGCTGTCCACGTATATTGATACGTGGACAGCGGGATTATTTAGACCACACGTTCAGAGCCCCTAAACGAACCATCTTCGCCACGTATTCAACTGATTTAATATACAATCACCGATCCAAATAACGACCGCAAAAAGAGTTGTTTAAGTGACATACCTACTAATGTCTAAATGCCGATCATAGTTAAACCTAGCAGAAATATTCAACATGACAAATACTTATAGTGTAAGTCACCAATCCTATTAGTGTCCTCACCCAACGCACAATTTCTCTTATTAAATAATAAAATATGGTTGACCTTTAAAACAGCCAAAATAATCACTCCACAAAACAAATAGATCAATGCGGCTAATAGAGTTGGCCGCAATACTCGCGGGAAAGTAGGGTTAATTGGACCACTCGTTTTCTATTAATTGGACCATATTTAAGTACAAAGGAAGCATATTATGATTATCACATATGATACAGTTTCCCATCCAGATATATTCAGCACTGAAAAATGGTTAAAAAACCATCAGCCATCCAACTTAAAATCATACCAACAAAAAAAAAGTCAGAAAATCACTTTGGATGACTGAGTGGTCATAACCTCAAAAAGGCAGCATAGGTAGCTCTGTAAATCAGAATGGTGTCGATCTTTAAAACAGCCAAAATAATTGCTCCACAGAACAAATAGATCAAAGCGGCTAATAGAGTGGGCCGCAATACACGCGGGAGTTCGGGGTTAATTGGACCACTCGTTCGAAGCCACTAATTGAACCGTCTTCTTTACGCCGCGCCGCCGCCCCGTCTATGTTGGCCTTGCTACCAGCTACATTGCTGTAATAATTATCTTTGGTTTCAATGACGCGATTGGCTTTTTGAATTCAAGATAGAATTTTAAAGACGCTAATTAGGGGCGTGCAAATGTTAGAGGAGGTTTGGGTAATCTGGAAAGTCTGGGTCTGTAATAGCTAATGATTTTTTTTTTGAGAAAAGGTTAACTTCTCTTTGAGCTAGTTTTCCCTTGCGATTGAAACTAAACGGAATTAAATGAGTCGGCAAAAGGTTAGACTGCAAGCGTTTGAAGTCAGGCGTTTAATTTGTAGCTGTAATACGACAGTTTAGTTACTGAATGGAGATGGAGTTGATTTAAGACTCATCATCATCATCATCCTGCCCTTATCCTAATTTATTTGGGGTCGGCGCAGCATGTTTTTTTCTTCCATACATCTCTATCAGCCGTCATCTCAGTGTTCAATTTATTTCTATTCATATCATCTTTCACACAATCCATCCATATTTTCTTCGGTCTCCCTCTTTTCTTATAGCCATCAACATTCATACTTAAAACTTTCCTCGTAACATGCTCCTCATTCCTCCTCATCACATGTCCATACCATGACAGTCTGTTGCTACTTAACATCTCTCTCATCTGTCACTGGCGCTACTTTCAGACAGCGCTACTGGAGTTATTTAAGACTACCAGCATTATTTGTCATCCCGTGCGATAACTGTGTAGGTAATACCTAAATATCAGAAAAAAAAATGAAGCTTTAGTAAAGTTCCCGAGAAGTATAATCTGGTGGTCTTCAAGGCTCGAGTGAATAGGTTTTTGCTGGGCAAGCGTGAACCACCGTCGACCGCTTAACATCAGGTGAGGTGGCGGTCAAACGCAAGCCGGTTAAGAAAAAAAAAGTATCTTTTTAACCCCACACACTCACAACCCTCACACACACACACACACATAATATACACCTATTTGTAAAAATAATTTATAATAATTAAAATACTGTTTTGTCAACATCCTTGTCAACATGTTAACTACCGTTGTGTACCATAAATGCTGTCATAATCCACGACTGAACACTGTCTCCCAAAATACAAGCTCCGGCTTAGTTTGGGATCCAGTATCAGTATCTCTTGTAATACATTTATATGGTACCTTTTACTAATGTCATACAAATAATTTAATGATTGTGACAATAAACACCTTTTTATTTATTTATTTATTTTATTATTTTTTTCGGCTTGAATTTTATTATTGTCAGTGATCAGAAAAGCGAGCTTATCATAGATTCATAACGATTGTAAAAGAAAGAATAATAAAGTAAATTGAGGCAATTTGGGCACTAAAAGGTGCATTTTGAATAACAACAAAAAGTAACCTTTTTTCATTAATTGAAAAAAAAAATTGTTATGTTGTCGCGGTACTCGTGTGCCAATTGGTGTGCCCCTTTCGGATCGAACAGGGTTTTTTACTTATTGTTTTAACCGTTTTAATTGAATTGCACAAAAAAGCGTACTGCCTAATTCAATTTGTCTGATAATTTGAGAACCGTTAATAAAGTTTACATATTTTGTACACAACATCTGCATTTCTATTATTTTTTCCATCCGCTGTGTACGATATTTCGTTCCTCATTTATTTTGTAAACAATTGCTTTTATTAACATTCTTGTATTGAGTTGGGTCAAAAGCAATTGAAATTTTGTTCAGTGCGTCTAGGATCGACTATAAATAAAGTAGTTTATTTAGTTCTTCAAAATATTATAATAACTGAATATTATTTCACTTGGAAGCTGGAATATGAAAAGGAAATTGTTTTTCGTCCATTCATTTTAGAGCAAAATGAAAGAAAAGTCAATCTGAAAAGCAATTTTTGTATTGAATTAAAGCAATGAAAGAACTTGTGATTTAGCTGAAATTGAGAATCAGTTCAAAAATTAACTAAAGTTTGAGAAAGCTTCTATCATCTATTACACAGTAGGTATAGATACCCGTATATCCATTCAATAAAACTTAAACAACCAACTTTCCACTTTATTTCAAGGGAATAAAGTCTAAAGTTGCTTAATTAGAACCTAGGTCGATGACAGTACGATGTTTCGAGCCACAGATTGATAGAGATGCTGGATCAATTAACTAAAGCAGTAACCCAATCCACTTTTTAGAGTTCTGTACACACAGTTACATATCAAGCTATACATTTCCAGTATAGGCCGTCCTCTCATTGTACGGAAAGCCTATATAATGCAAGGTCAGTTTATACTGGATATTTATAGCTTGATTAATACCTACTGCCGTCTGCCTTTTATCATACGGGGAGAAGGGGCTCGCCTGCTTGTGGCGCGCTAGCCTACTGCGGGTTGGCAGACAACATGCACCATCGAGAACTATATGAAGCACTCACAGGTAGGTTTCCGCACGATGTTTTCCTTCACCGTGACGAGGAAATGCGGGCAGAGAGACTTTTTAAAATTAGGTATTTGAAGAAACTCGCCGTCACTGTCCGAGCGTTCAGCCTCGAATTAGTGGAATAAGGAAAACTGCAGCTACGACTGAATAGCCTAAGTAAAAAAGCCACAATTCACAGTTTGGTGCTCGCCTATTTCCTCCTCCGAAACTGGATCAATTTAAAAGATATTTCATAAACTGAATAAGAAGGATATGTAGTGTGTCCCTATATGTTTTTCGTTAATATTTTTAAAATTTCTACACCAAGCATCTATTGACAGCGGTCTAAATAGGCAATTTCAAGTATTTTGAGGGATTCTAGTGCATATAGGAATAATTCTTCAACAAAAAAGAATACGTAGGAACATACAAGTAGTTGATATTTTGTATGTTCTACTATGTATGTATGTATGTTGATACTATGTTCATACACCAGAAAGAAAACAGTTGAGAGCGTTTGTATAGAGAAAAGACCACTCACATTTCCTCTTAGAGGAAGTTATGTAATCCGATTCTGATACGCACATAAATTAGAAATTTGAAAGAAGCAGGCCAGAAGCCTTCTACGAAGGCAATCATTCAAGTGCTATGCTGTCACTGCTTTTATTCAGTTATGCTTACTCAATTTATTTCTTAAGTCAGACATAACTTTTATCAATTGGTGTTTTAGTTCGCTATGCTTTGTAGAAGCTCCACATAAATTAAAACAGACATTTACAAATATTGTTTTTACGAACATATAGTCAAAGTAGTGAACTTTCCTAGCATATAATAAAATATTTTTTTTGGAGACTGTCCGCGTCTGTTTTATAGAAATATTATTCAAATGAAACTGGCTTTATTATGATTTACGAAGTTCTTTAAAACGTGATATATTTATGGAAATAAAAGAAGATAAGGGGATTTTAAAATTTGAACACGGTTTAGTATGACAAGGATTATTAGGGGTTCTCCTAATACAAAGCGACTACGTGACCATCGCAAGCTCGCGCGAATTTCATTCGTGCGAGCCTACGATCATACGTACAGGCAGGGTCCTTACTCCAGATTGGTTCGAGCTCTGAACCAAATCGAGCTAATGTCAATTCCTAGAAAAATACAATACGATTTGACACTAACTCAAATTCAAATTCGATTAATATAGCATTCAATCCAGTCGGGAGTAAGACCCCAGGGCCCTAATTCACGTAATTTCATGACGCGCCGATCAAGTTGCAGTGACGCTGCAGTTCGTTTCTGACAGCAATCGCCGTATATAAGAGAATACGAAAAGTATTGTTTTGATTGAAACATAACAACAAACTTGCAACTGTACTCCTTTAGTTACGTGAATTGGCTTACTGGTGTTGAGAAAAACTCAAGTCCGATCGTGTATGTAGTATAGCAGCCACTTATGGGATGGCTCCGCCAAATACTTGCTTGCCGCTCTTGACTCGATTCAACGCAGAGCTGAGAGGCTAATTGGTAACGAACTGCTAGTAAAATCTACAAGCTACAAAGCTTAGCCCATAGACGCACAGGCTGTACTTTGGAGTGTGCGCAGGGGCTCCAAAAAAAATATCAAAATCAAATGTTTTTTTATTTCAAATAAACCTAATTACAGGCACCATGAGCTTATGCCGCCATCTCCTTTCTTTCATAGAACTACACGACGCACTGCAGAATATTATTTACATTTGGTAGAAATCCCTTCTATCAAGACCAAGCGCTTTGAGAACTCTTTCATAATGCGCACAGCCAAGTTGTGGAATTCACTGCCGGCATCTGTATTTCCGGGCACTTACAACCCTAACGCCTTTAAACCTGGAGTGAATAGGCACCTAATAGGTTTGCTCGCTCCATTGTCGACCACATCTTGACAAAGTTGTCTAGATTGCGGTCAAGAGCAGATCTATATCTCTTAAAAAAAGAATAGGTGTCCTAATTAAAATACGTGTAATGATCGCACGATTGTCATGTCGTGAACAAAGTGCTCGAACCGGACTTGCAAGAGCTCGCGATGATTGCGTAATCGCGTTGTATTAGGACAACGCTTTATCGAAATCTTGCTTGGTGCATCAGACTTGTCTGTCTAGTAATTCTTTTACAGATGGTATAATTTTCCTTCATTTCTGAGTTGCCAAGGAAAAAGGGGATGAGTCAATAAACAACTTTCACCTTTTTTAAATTTTCTGTTGTCGACTTAATTCAAATTTTTTTTGTACAAAATGTTCAATGTTCAAGTGTGTACAAATCTAAGTTTTGTGAATTTGTTGACTCACCCTTTTTCCTTGGCACCACAGAATTATTGTGTGAAAATTATAATGGGATAACCGCTGGGTATGACTCATAACCAGGTCCAAACATATTAAATACAGTTATTTACACCCCTTGACTCCAACACTCTAATTCACAAACAAAATATTTGGCAAAAATTCACAACCGAACTCACAAGAAAAATTTATACCGCCATAATATATTCGAAGCAAAGACAGAAAAGATGAGAACCCATAAAATAGAGATGGCCCGTCGCATCGGATATTTGCTTAACAATATGTGTTGCCAATATGCAGTATACCGCGAAAGGCTTGAAGGTGCCCGTAAAATGGAATATAGCTGGATATATCCGATGTACCTTGAATATCCGAAGGGGTTTATCTACGCGGCTGTTAAATCCACGCCCTGCTTAGCTTACGTTAGACAATGTGGCGACGATTGTGGTTTGAGCACAGTGTATAGGCGGTTTAGAAAAGCGTTTTTTTTTTCTGAAATGGAAGTGTGACTTGGTGAGAGTTATAAAAAAAAACTTTCCAATTTGTACCTTAATAGTATCATAATGAAACGTTATTCTCATCTTGAAAAAAATCACATTTGAATCCTCCTAAGTCAAATTTTTGTAAGTTATGAATAATCCCAATTCCTAACGAGCAGGAAACTTTAGCACCCAACGCCGTGCCACCTATCTACGACAGAGGACATTGCAGAAAACAACTGGCAAGGTAGACGCGCGTTACGTGCTCGCTCAAATTATTTTTTATTTAAATATAACACTTAAATTTCTGCTTAAATTTTCATTGTAAAAAACTTTTTAACAAAAAATAAAACCGACTTCAAAAACCTTAACTAAAAAAGTAAAAAATAATCCTTGTATGTATTTCTAAATCTTAACATAAACCAAAATTTTGAAGGTGGCGCGTGACTGTCCCTTTGCGTCATGTAAATATAATGTACTGTCGAGCGCTTATCTATAGTAAAAAAAACCTGCCGAATACATAACCTCCTCCTTTTTTTGAAGTCGGTTAAAAAACAGTTTATGCGAACATACATGAAAAACACGCACCGCCTTCAAAATTTTGGTTTATTTTAAGATTTTGAAATACATACAAGGATTATTTTTTACTTTTTGGTTAAGGTTTTTGAAGTCGGTTTTATTTTTTGTTAAAAAGTTTTTATTTCATACTTTTTAGTTGAGAATTCACAGAAAAACGAAACTATTAGTAGATCATCTAGGTAAGCGAAGCTAAATTAAACGGATTTATTGAAGCTGGTTAAAAAACTACTCGACCTAAGTCAATAAAATTTATATGGTACCACCGCGCGGACTTCCTCTACCAAATAAAAAAACAACCACGCAATTCGGCCCAGAAATCTCGGAGTAATCGGTGTACATACATGAAAAAAAAAAAAAAAAAAACCGCCGAATACATAACCTCCTCCTTTTTTTGAAGTCGGTTAAAAACACAGTATCTTGTCCGCTGCTCGGACAGTGCCCTGAAAAGAATTTGTCTTATTTCTACCACAATTCTCGCTGTCTTCTATACAATGTATCTAGTCCTTTACATTCCTAGGCTAGGAGCACATGATTTAAGATATAGAAACACGCATATAAAAACATGTAGTTTATGTGTCTATTGCACCCTGTTTAAGTTTCAGTTGTAATATCAAAAGTACTCGATATTTCGCATTGACAAATCGCATCGAATCTCGAATGAATACAGTACAAGATTGTACTGCTATCATGAATTTTTATTGGTCTCTATAAGTCTCTGTATACATATTGTCTGGACCAATCTCTGAGATTATGAAGATAATACATCTTGTTGACAATACATGTATAGATTGGATCGAAGATATTCACAAGGCTTTCAATACTTGCGGGATGAGCTGAATTATTTGTATGGGAATATTTATGGACTTCTTTCGAATAAATGTATACAATACTTTATTATTAATTAATGAATGAAAAAATAATACTTTCGTCGGATTTATTAGCTGCAATTTTCGTGGATTTCGTTTGCCAAAATGTGATGACTAGGTATGAGATTATTCCAAATAAAAAATATTTTAAATATATAGGTTCTCACAGAGTAGGTATATTACGAGATTTTTCTTTTAAATGAACACGTTATCACAGAATATCTAATAGTAAGCATTCCTAACCAACACGTGTGTGTGCGTTTGTATACAGACATAATCTTGTGTATGTAGGTGGTGCTAGCATTTATATTGTATCGAGTGTCCGAGGTGTGACGTGGAGTCAATCCTACTGATAGTGTTAATTCAAACGTATTGATGTTTTTCTTGCTTTTCCTTCAATCGCGCTGAAACGTCTGAACGGATTTAGATGAACTTTGACACACAAACAGACCTTGTCTGTAACTAGCACCAAAGTTACTTTTTATCTATATAACACAGGGGGGCAAAGCCGCAGGCGTCAGCCAGTTCCTAAATATGTCTTTCTCCAGCTCTGTAATGAGAATGTATTATTTCAAGTAATTTTTTATTTTTATTTTGGCAATAATTTAGGCGATTAGTTATCTTCCTCATCTTAAAAATAATAAAGATCCTGCTCCCGATGCCGGTGGAATCCTATTTTTATTACAATATTGTAAAATAATTCTACAAATAAACACAGAATAAATACCAACATCTATTTAATCAAGCAATCTATAACTGTAGAATACAAATCTCTGAATACTTAGCCGTTATTTAAAATAAAATGCACATGTAAACCATAATTGTTACTTTATCTATCAATTTCAAATATAGTAAGTACACTGCGTTATGCTTTACTCAAGGAGATGCTACTTGAGCTCCATTAGTAATCGAACTGCCTGATTATAATCTTTAAAGTGTCGCCCCACCATTACTCCGGAAGTTCGCAACGGACCAATAACAGCGCGGCACAAGTATTGTCAACATAGGTCACATTTAACAGTTCTACCAATCTAAATAATAATTAAATACATTGAAAAATTACATCAGAATAAATAATTTTATAATTAAATAGGTGTCTGTCTGGAAGCGACAACAATATTTTATTTAACTTGCAATGTTTGTTAGTTAGTTTAGGTCAAATATGTCAATCCAAATTTAAACCAGTTGCCGTTATCAGAATTGGCTGAATTTTGGTACACATTCGTAAATCCGATTACAATGCAATATAGTGGTGTTTAAGAGCTAATCTGATGATGGAGCCGGAAGGTGGTCACAGGATCTCGTCTGTAATTACCGTTGACATACCGAGTTTGGGTTACAGTACCAAATCCGTGTCTTATAAAAGCTTGTCTTGAAAAATAGATTTATTTTATTATTTTTAACGCATTTACGCATGCAGAGCGAAATCTATAACGATTTAAACAATAATTGTGGAAAGAAAAAATCACTCACGAGCTTAGTGGCTAAAGCACTGGCATACTGAGCCAGGAGTCACAGGTTTGAATCCTGCTCGTGAGCGATTTTTTCTTTCCACAATTTAAATCGTTAAAAATAGATTTTCATTTTATTTATTTTAGTAAAAAGTTTTATAAAAATGTAAACTATAATTAAGTAATTGAGAGATAATAATAATAATCCTCTTTATTACACAACAAAATAACATGAATTTCTTAAAAAGTACTCCAAAGCTCAACTCATCAAGGCGGAGTAATCATAGCATTGCGTTGCAGCAAGGAGAAAAAATCATAACATTATTTATTATTTTTTACATAGCTGTACGTACTAAACAAATCACCAAGAAGGTGAAAAATCTAACAAAACCTCTTCATTCTTTGAAATAAGACAGTGGACCTCATTCGATATTCATATGAAAAAGTAAATCGACCATTTGATCGAATTCCGAATTCATGGCCTCCACAACGGATCAAATCAACTGCCAGTCATTGCTCAAGCCGTTTTAGCTGGACATTTGAAGAGTTATGAAAGTATTCCATATTCAAATCTGTGAAAACGTATTTGGATTGAGCGGTTTGCTTGAGGCCAAGTGGTTCTTGCATATAAAGTAAAAATATGTCTGACTTTTTTATGTATCTAAGAAATATTTTGTGCACCGTTGTACTTGTATTTCATACTGTTTTTAACCGTCTTCAAAAAAAGGAGGAGGTTATGTATTCGGCGGTTTTTTTTTCTTCATGTATGTACACCGATTACTCCGTTTCGGGGCTGATTTTCGTGCTTGTTTTTTTTATTTGTGGTCTTTGGTATTACAGTGGTCATGCTACGCCTGCTGTTCATCCTACTAATAATACTACGTGTTATTGAAATAATTGAAAATCTCTTAAGGGGTCATTGTACTTATCAGTATGAACAACTTTTAATATGGGTTGAACCCTGAAATCGCGAAAAAAAAGAAGATTTTTTCCTATATTTTGTGATTTATGTAAACACAATAGGGATCAGCTGTTTTTTTTTTCGCGATTTCAGGGTTGGTTCCATAGTAAAAGTTGTTCATAATAATAACACGTATAAATGCGAAACTATGGATGTTTGTTGACTTTTAATCAAGCTGAACGTATCTATAGGCTACTCTATCCCGGAAAGATAAAAAGTCCCCGAAGGATATGTTTCTGCAATAAACTAAATTTTACGTGGGCGAAGCCGCGGGGATAGGCTAGTGTTTTATAATTCACTTTTAGTTTTTTTTAATAAATCATGGTATATATGTAGGTGTATTAGTTTATCAAAGGTCCGCTAATGAGACTAACAGCAAAGATTAATATCCTATCTATCCACGATTTGCCCTACTAAAGATTTCTATCTCTAGTAGGGCAAATAGTTAACAGATAGATTATTAATTTTGATCGTCAATCTATAGCAATTTATTGTTTTGCCACCGCCCGTTGACGGGTTAAATTCATTTATTTATTTTCCACAAAAAAATACATACATTTGGCAGATACAGTGTAGAACATAAACTAGTTTAGGTTTTTCTGTACACCGCTTGGTCCGTCGACATTCATTATACTACAGGCTTCGTTCTCGATATATGTATTAACCATGCAGCTTTCTCGAGTTACTCGGCAACTGAACGCAATTTTCAGAGCTAAAACTAAACGTAAGTATAAGTACATTGTCTATGTCCTTACGTCAACTGTCATTCTTTTCGTTTGCGCGGCAACTGTTACTGTGTTTCTCTGTGTTTATTTAAATAATTGAGTGTTAAAACTATATTTCAACCAAAATATAAAGCGTCGTCGGAAAGACGAACATTATTCGTCATAAAATAAAAGTGATGGACATATTTTTTTAGTGTTCCAGGTAATAATACGTTGTCTTGTGATTGCTATTACACCGGTACGGCTACTAGCTTTTATAGTAGGTAAGGCCGCAAGGGTTTTTTCGTAACCTTTGTACCGGTTGACACGGGTGGTGTACGAGATACATTGACGTGCTCATTCGTCTCGGGGCTTATACGAGATATACGCACGAGATCCTTCTACTCTTATGTGAGGTCCGTGAGACCTTAATAAGCAGTTTTAACAATCACTTGTACGATCTGTTTTTCAGTGGTATGGACACCACCACCAGGATGACCAGATCGGGTTCCAAAAGAACCCAAACCTCTGTTAGTGGAAAATACTATCTCCACCCTAATGGTTGATCCTGAGCCTACCTCAGCAGCACCAACAATAAGCTATGAGGTATTGTTAGCAGATAAGCCACATCTTATGCCAGATAAGCCAAAATGTGGTCCTATAAATAGAGACTTAGCTTTTATTTGGAGCTATATTTTGAAAAATGTCTTAAAGACACAAAAACTGTCTATAGTAAGTAATGCATTATCATTGTTGTTGGTAACGATACAGTAGACCGATTGAAATTGATCTCACTAGGTACTTAGTGATGCTGGAAGGATCCTGATGATATATCCATCGTCTAGTACCCACAGTACAAGCTCTGCGTAGTTTGGGCCTAGATAGTGCTGTGTAAAATGTCCTAAGAATATTTATTTATTTATTTATGGATTTAAATTGTGTCCAAACAAAATCAAGGACCAACTTCCCTGTAGTATATCTATGAAACTAGTCTTAGTGACAAGATCACAGTTTTGAAAACTTGTCAATAAAGCGGTCAGTCAAACTTATAACAAATCATAAGGGAAACTTAACTGCGGTTTAGGTATGGACACCCAGTCCTCAATGCAGGCCCGGGAACATCACAGCCAGCATTATCAGTCCACGGTCAAGAAAACCAAAGCCTACCAGAAGAAAACTTCTGCTCGAACATAGAAGTAAGTCATGCCAGAAGGCTAGCAGACTTTTTACCTTGCTGGAATTAAATTTGCAAAGACAAGTCCATACTTAACTATATTAAAGGTTGCCTAATTACCATTGTATAGAAGGCTCATTAGAATTTTGTGCCAGTACCTGCTTCAGTAAAATCAGCTGAGAAAGATAGTGATATACTATATATAGCTATCTGCAATATAATAAAATTGGGTGTATATTGCAAGCCATGCCATATATTTTTATTCCAAAACATAATTTTAGTGTACCTACGAGAACATAACATAACATCACGCCTGTATTTCCCCGAAGGGGAAGGCGGAGGTGTATAGTACACCCACATTTCGCCAGTTATGTTATAGTCCCATGTAATAGGGGGCGAGCCTATTGCCATTGACCGGGCACAAATCCAGACTCCGGGCTGCTACTGAGAATTTCCTAATGAAAAAACCCAATAACACTGCCCGACCCGGGAATCGAACCCAGGACCCTACGCACAGCAGTCGCGCTTGCAACCACTAGACCAACGAGGCAGTTTACGAGAAGGTTCATATTACACTTGTCTCTGAATACATTTGTAATGATTTGTAGACACATCTCATTTCAAGATGGGGGACTATAGGATGGCAACATTACCACTGTCTTCGGGAGATTACGTGGCAATAATTTATTTGAAGAAATCATATTTATTTATACTAATAATAAAAACATTTATTTCTCCAGCACATTAAGGATATTAACATCAGTATTCGCTTAACATATGTTTTAGAGGCTGGAGCCTTTACTAGATGAACCTGTGTTACAGGTCTCAATTGTTTGAGTTTACTGCCCTCCCTTATAGCTTGGGCTCTGTACTTAATAATCATGAAAGCTGTGGTGACACATCTAAGACCTACTTTGTAAAGCATCTAGTAATCAATCATGTTTAGAGGATATTAAAGAAACATTAGCTCTCTTAGTGCTTGAGATTTGTTATTTATTTTGATAAAAGCATAATAGTACCATCAGTCTTGATAATTAAATTCAAAGTTTTGTGTCTGACACAAGAAATATGACATTGCAATATTTCCAACAGGCAAAGTATTAAACATTAAAAAGTCTGTCCAAAAGTACTTAGACCTGAAAAGTTGTATTATAAGAGATCTAGCAAAGTTAATTAGAATAATAATTACAGCCTGCTCAGGGGCACCTAGGCACACTACCACTACTGTGGTACCATATGCTTGGTGTTACCTACCAAATTTTAAGAACATCATAAGTCAAAATAATAATTATTATTATCCTCTTTATTGCACAAGAGGTCATGATAGTTCAAACAAAAAACAAACCTAATTACATAATTATTCCCTTTATTTGCTACATTCTCTTATTAATATTTACATATTGAAATATTTTATAAAAAAAAAAAAAAAAAAAATGTTTACATACATGTTATTATATCTTTATTTTCATAAAATGTGGTATAAAATATGGTTACATTTTAATCTATAGAACGGGCATATTTTTCCAATGTAATAAAATAAAATAGGAAAGCAATATAAATATAAATAATGTAAAAGTAAACTTACATTCAGAAATAAAATTAGATCTGCAATGCTGGGCTAATAATATCAGTACAGAATGGGAATTAAATATTGTGACATTTCAATTGTACCTGAACTGGGAGAACCTAAAATAGATTATTTGCATCCCGCACTAATTCTAAATGTATTTTCTGTGCCTGTTGGCGACAAAATCCAAATATTCTGTCTTGGACAGAATATTTCTTTGCCTTTTGTCCATTCAATTTAATATTTTATTTATTTACTAGTCTATGCTCGCCACTTCACCCGCGTGAATATCGTTTATCGTGCACCCTTCCGGAACTGTTCATCTTCCCGGGATAAAAAGTAACCTATACATTAATCGGGGTTATGTTCTATCTGTATGCCAAATTTCATCAAAATCGGTTCAGCCATTCTTGACCTATAAATGGTGTAACTAACCCGACTATGTTTTATATATTCAGATGCCTATAAAATACTAAAAGGCAAAGGCAAAGGTATCATGGTCAGGCCCCACTGGCCTTCACAACCCTGGTATCATTACAGTTTAGATACATTTACTTCCATCTATACCATTTATTACATATTTTCTAACAAAATCATTTTATTCTAGGGCTGCCTATGGTACCTCAAACTTAAACTCTCATAAGTCAGCTCTATCTTTGTAGGGCTCTAAAATTGGGGAGGATGCTTGTACAAAGAGACCCTTTAAAGGACATAAGTCCAAACCAGCGTTGGCAAAATATCAAGCAACATGGGATCCAAATAAAGTTCTAAGTGTATTTACAAAACTGGACTCCTAATATGGCATTAAGTCTTGATGTAGTATGTCAAAACACTGGTGGTTTTTGCTTCCACTAAGTACAGCTGAATGAGCACAAACTTTATTATTTACTAAAATATCTAAAATAACGCTATAAAAATAAAATGTATTTATTTTACAAAGTTATTATAAGTAGAACTAACAATAATTATCAGATTAAAATATATAATAGTATTATAGCTCACACTGAGTGATGTTTGAGCAAATATTTCCATTTATTACATAGTATGATTACGATGATCACTAACAATGTGTATAAAAAATAAAATAAAAATTGATTTGCCCTGCCAAGTCACAAATTGTGCGATTACATGATTCAATATATATCTCTATAGAGGGCATGACAACTATTTCTAATTATCAAAAATAAAAAATAAAACTGTTTTCTGCTTCTACCATTGGTAAATGGATTTAAAGTACTCTCAGTGTGCGGTATATTTATATGAGTGGCTTTTCAGGACATAATAGCTACATGCGTCGCCTCTACGTCCAAAGCTAAGTCAAAAGGAATAAAGAGTGCTGGTTGGATAAATAACTCATAAACATTTTCGAAAATGTTTATGACCAACCATTTTTAATTCAGGGGATTTAGCCCATGCTGTGCTGAATAATAAAAATAATTTTATTTACCTACTAGTAGTACTATCTTAGTCACTGTTGATGTCAAACATCATAAGTGCCACGAGTAGAAAACACTTTCCTGTTCTTATAGCAAATAAGACTGATCATTAACATTTTTACTTTCTAAGATTATTAACGTTGGAATTTCTATAGATGTTTAATCATAGAGAAGAATTTAAGTGGTTCTAAATAAAACAATGTTGATTCCATAACAAATGTTTATTCCATAACAAATGTTTATTCAATAGGAATCCATGATGATTTTAAGGTTCATCTCAAGTTTACCATCTCTCTAAACATCTGCATGGTTAATACATATATCGAGAACGAAGCCTGTAGTATAATAGGTGATCAAACGAACTTACCTGTGATGTTCGATCATTATTATACGAAGGGCTTCGTTCGAAGATATATGTACCCTACCCGTCCCACCCCGGGTAAAATTGAGAAGACCTTACAAGACTCTAAAAAGAATGACAGTTGACGTAAGGACATAGACAATGTACTTATACTTACGTTTAGTTTTAGCTCTGAAAATTGCGTTCAGTTGCCGAGTAACTCGAGAAAGCTGCATGGTTAATACATATATCTTCGAACGAAGCCCTTCGTATAATAATGATCGAACATCACAGGTAAGTTCGTTTGATCACCTATTATAAAAAGATGAGGGTGGGTGAACACGACGCATCGCGCTCACTCGCCCTATGCAAAAATTCCCAAATACCTTCAACTAATTTATATACCTTCTCAATAGCAAATTGCTTACAAAAATTGCTTGCTTGCTCAGCATGTTTTTTTTTCTTAATGTTATAAAATTATAAATCATTATTAGATTTTAATTCCTCTAAAAGGTGTTTTTTAAGTTTAGATTTTATGTTGTTTCATATAAATCTCACACCAAACCCATTCCCCATTCATAACACAGAAAAATACACAAACCATACACCATCCAGAAATCCGACTCGACGTCAGAATTCATGCGACAAGCTCCAAACCGATCTACCAGATATCTCATGAATATTAATGTATCAGAGCACACAGCCCATTGAGACAGTCTACACGGTCGAGTACTAGACAAATAGAGTATTAATACGAGTACTGAGATAGTGGCCATGTACTAGGTCACAAAAACAGGGTTAGTACCTACAGAGGTTTGTGTAGAAATCTCGGTTTTAATATGACTTTGCAGGTTAATTGTCTGATTTGGACCTCTTATTTGATTTTCTTACTAACGACAAAACATAAACATAGACATAGTAAAAATATAGACAAAGTGCTGCGCACAATCATAGTGAAGCCAAGAAAACCGTGCTCCTCTGTGAACAAACTAGCGCTCACGTACACACATGCACCTCAACCGTGCTCACCAATCTCAGTACGCATGTCGCGGCATCGTCCAGTAAGCATCGCGAAAACAAAATATATCTTTCAGGTGCCATGTGTGTGCGTGAGCGCTGGAGCAACGTTGGGCGGTGCGCGACCAATACGCTGGCGTTGTATTTTATGGGAATGCTTAGTAGTAGTCACACAGTGGAACGTTTTCTTCTGGCGCTGTCATTTCGCCGCCGATCAAACCCGCGCGCGTTCCGCCCGCAGTGTGACATGCACGTCCCGTCCACGTTCGGTCGAAGCTCCGCCTCAGTTCCGTCCCGCCTGCTGTGCCTGCACCTTTACTTAGCATATATTATTAAAATTGGTTTTCCATACGTTAAATATCGTTTGTATAATGTGTTGTGATCGCGAAATCCTAAGACATTATTTCGCATTTATAGGTTAACCGTGGATCAGTTCACCATTTAATTACCTGTTAACACAAAAAATTACAATTTTGCTAAGACAATTAGCAACTGATACCAGCCTTTTTAATAAAGGTCTTCTCAGGTAAAAATTTGAGTAAAGTAATTCTTAAAATTGCCTGACGAACGAATTAATTCAATTAATCAGGCTCTTAGTTAATTGATATTCAAGTAATCTACATAATAGGATTACGCCTTTTCCCTGTTATAAGATCCGAAGGTATTTTTTTATCCCTTCATGCTTTTTGAAAGGTTATTATCATAGAAATCTATAGAATCAGGTAAAAATAATTACCTTTATTTAGATTTTACGCGGATAATTCGGTTTATCACAAGAAGACATCCCACGCGTTCTGTGTTCAACGAGGATTTTTTTTTTTGACGACGTCTTTGGTCTAATGGTTCGAGTGTCGGACTGCTGATCACGAGGTCGTGGGTTCGATTCCCACAGGACACAAATATTTTTGTGATGAACATAAGTTATTGTGTTGGTCTGGGTGTTTCTTATGTATTACAAGTATGTATTTACAAAAAAAATAAGCATTTAAGTATTATATCCATTGTCTAGTACCCATAGCACAAGCTCTGCTTTGTTTGGGACTAGATGGTGCTGTGCAAAAATGTCCCAAAAATATTCATTTATATTTATTTATCTTCTCGGAATAAAAAGTAGCTTAATATGTTAATCTAGGTTATGGTCTATCTATGTGCCAAATTTCACCCAAATCCATTCAGCTGTTTTAGCGTGATTGAAGCACAAACAAACAAACATTCATACTTTCGCTTTTATAACATTACTAGGATGTCTTCTGTCTTCAAAATCTTTCAGAGTTTAGTTTTGCATATAATTAAGTATAATAACTATCGTGAGTTAAATTCATAATTAATAATATAACCGGTTTCACTCAAGTTATTCTATCGGGTGTGCCCGACCAGTTTCAAGCTCGAACCGGAGGCCTTAATCCACAAGCCTCTAAAAAAAGCCTCTAAGCCCATAGTTTGGTGCGTGACGCCACCGCGCAACCAGCTCATCATTAAGGGCTACGTTCGAGCTTGAAACTGGTCGGGCACACCCGATAGAATAACGTAAGTGAAAACGTTTATATTAATAATTATAAAATTAAGTAGCTCAGGTCATTAGGAATATAGTTAGTTGTTAGTATCGTTGTTTTCGTCTAGACAAGATGGCAATCTTCAATCAGATTGGATCGAATCCTAAATAGAATTATAATAAAATGTATAGGAAAGAGGTTACTAGTCGCATGAGGTTCTCCTGTCGAGCTTTAGCGGAATTACGTTTTCTGTAGGCCAATTCTAATTCTTATTTAAAAAAAATCAAAATGTAGTTCCAATCATGGAATTATTAAGTACTACGTACCTACGTTCTTATTCATTCTATGGTTCCAATCTAATCAGCTGTTAAGACTGGTCAAATTTCTTTATCCAATGTGAATTTGATCAAAGAAATTGGATGATTTTCATCAAATGTTGTATGTATTTTAACACTGATCATCAAATAAATTCGATTGGACAAAGAGATTAGACAAGGAAATCTTACCTGTGACATACCACCCTTAAATAATATCAATCTCATGACAGTAAATGTTTACTTTAGACACAGATTTGACATCTACCCCCGGTCACAGCAGTGACACTTCCCTGAACACACGGCTACACATCAAGCTGTACATTTCCAGTATAAGCTGACCTCGCATTGTATAGGCTTTCCGTACAGTGCGAGATCAGCTTATACTGGAAATGTACAGCTTGATCTGTAGCCGTGTGTACGTGTGAGCTCGCTTGCTGGTGACCTTGAGAGCGCGTGTACATGCAATATATTGACTGCCCACTCCACACGCCGCGCACCGCGCACGGCCCCCGCGCTCGCCACGACCCGCACACATAGCCGCGAGCAATTTTACGAACACACATGCTTAAGTGTCGCTTCTTGTCGTTAGTAACTATATATTCTATGCCCCGGTAGTAAATGTCAAATCTCTGACTTTAGACGTATACAGTATAGTGACATTTGGGACATTGAAACTAGTTTGGAACTATATTTTGAAAATTTTGGCACTCGTAGTACAATCGTACGCTTCGTACAAATACTAGAGAAGCGTTCTATGAATATTTGTTTATTTGTACTAACCATACGACAGTAGTACGACTGGTGCCAATTTGAAAGCGCCCTTAAATTACGAGAATTGGTCCTCAGGTTTTCACTGATAAGCCTGACTAGACTGACATGAGGATTTTCGGTTGCAAGGCGATGGTTTACATCCCAAAGGAGAACAAGAAGAAGTGGGACAGTATGTCACAAAAGACGATATTTGTAGGATATTCTAATGAGACGAAAGAAAAATATAAAGAAGAATAAGAATATTTATAATATGATGAATCAAAGAAACAAATGATAAGAAGCAGAAAAGTAAGATTTTTCACCTAGATACACAAGTTATACGAAGAAACATTAACTGATCAAAAACAACTAAAATAACCACATTTCATTAGTCAGTCACGCTCGACATGACAGGTGGTACAGTAATTACGGCTCACACACTATTTTCATATGAATCTAGTAGTATAGAATCATTTCTATGAATTGTATTCTATTTTCAACCAACACTTAATTGAGTAAGATAGAAATACAGCTACTATTTCTGCTTCACAGTATATAATTATTGGTCTATTTTTATTGTACACAGTTGTTGAAAATAAAATAGCACACCATACAATTTACCATAATTACAAAGTTAAAAAGGACATTGGCCAAAATAAAACCTAGGTTAATTTAATAATTTCTTTCGTACGCTACACTGTAAAAGATAATGATATTGTGAGTGATTACTGCGTGTATTAACACGATTTAATTAATAAAAAAATTACGGTAGATTTTAACATTGTTTTAAAAATATATGTAAAGACGCTTGTCAGCTTAGTCTACCTGCGACCACGAACGCTACAAAGCTTTCGAAACGTCAGGAAACCAATTTAAATAACATACACGATGTAATCCGGTAAAACTTGTTTTATTATAAAAGGTTCATCATCATCCTCCGAGCCTTTTCCCAATTATATTGGGGTCGGCTTCCAGTCTAGCCAGATGCGGCTGAACATCAGTATTTTACACGGAGCGACTGCCATCAGACCCCCGCAACCCAGTTACTGGGCAATACTGACATTCGGAGGTTAGACCAGTTGTCAGACTTTCAGGCTTCTGACTACCCGTAACGACTGCCATAGATATTCGTATGACAACCGGGACCGACAGCTTAACGTGCTCTCCGAGGCACGGAGGGGTCTCGATGTGTAACGAAACGGTCACCCATCCACAGACTGACCGCGGCAAGTGCAGCTTAACCTTGCAGATCGTACAATCCGCACAGTCGTTGCATCGCTACGAGCCCCTCTTTATTATAAAAGGTTAACAAGTATAAATAAAATAAATTTTATTTCTCTCTTCACAAAGGTTTGCTTAATATAAATGCCTTAGATTTACGTGACAAATAGGCGCGTATAAGCTCCTTTGTGAGAGACTGGAGTCTGTACTTAGGAAAACCCTGTGTTACGAATAGCCAGGCCCTCATCCTATTTTTAAGTATGTTGTACATTAATCTGTCACATAATAAGGTTACCTATATCAAATGCAGTTGGACGAATACGTGCAAGTACAAAAATAAATCATGACTTACATTAAATAATGTATACCACTGATATCTAGAAGGGTTTAAAAATATTGACTTTGAAAAATAATTGAATTGAAACAGCTATGTCACTACATGAAACTGTAGCAAATTATATAGCAATCTTCTATTAAAACAATATGGTTCTGAGCGGCTTTCTTAAAAGTCACTAGCAAACACGTTAGACGGCGTGCGATCCCGATGTAAACCCAGCTTCTCCTATCATCATCATCATCATTTCAGCCGAAAGACGTCCACTGCTGGACATAGGCAACCCCAAGCATCGCCACAACGACCGGTCCTGCGCCTTCCGCATCCAGCGGATTCCCGCGACCTTCACCAGGTCCTCCAGGTTCTCCTATAAATAAAACCTATTCGTTAAAAATATTGTTAATATGATGTCAATTATCAACATTTCTAAATTTTATTTTACATTTGCCCCGTCATGGCCAGTCTCCTTTTGCTTGTAGGACCTTTAAAAATCAAAACCTTGATGAAATCTTCGTAAAAAAACTATCTCAGCCTTCACAACCAACAGTTCCAAGAGATTCCTAAGACGTCTGTTACGAAGAAACGATCACCTCTAACTTAGTTTAAACTTAACACAAACCTCTCAGCATCCCTATGCTCCAATTATAACTTATTCTCTAAGTTAGCACACTTCTAAGCGATGCAATGCATGTACAATGGAGTCTCTAAGCTTACTGCTATGCATAACTTGAGAGGAACTTCCTTTTATAGAGATTCTAGCTTGATACACAGATTCCGTTTGTGATGTGAAAACTGTAATGTTCTCAAAGAGTCAATTTTAATAAATGTACTGTTCGTTTTATTAGGGATTTCGAGACGTTTTCATTCATTTCGAGGCATGATCTGTATGAAATAATTAGATGGAAAATATTTTAGCTATAGACCACGTTTAAAAAAAAAGATATTTAATATTGTATTGTCATCCAGTCCTGAGCTATGTTTAAAGTTTCAAGTCTCAAAGCTCATGGGAAAGCTAGTTTAAAATCGATTTCAAAATTTGTACCAAACAGACAGACAACAAATAGAGGTACTTGCTTTTAATATAATAACACCAGGCACACGTTCATTGTAATCTTCTAACACAAACAGCAAAATTGTCTTCTAAGAGGTCAACTGCCAGATAAAATAATACAATAATTATTATACCATGGACGTCGTCTTTAAAAGGTGGTTTGGCACACGAGGGTCTTACCGAGATAAATGGACGTTAAGTTATTATAATGTTGGTAACCTTGGACGAATAAAAATGGCGGACGCAATTTCGCTAAGAAAAGATTGAAGCACTTCGTTTTTTTCCTAGACCCACTATAATTTCGACATAACTTTAACACACGAGATATATATGTTATTTTATTTATGACACTACGACGATGGCAATGACTGTTTCGTCATCACGGCTTTTTGTCTTACTATGGGTGTGCATGTGTGCGTGCCAGCCCGTAATTTTAAGCGAGCCGTCTTACTATGGATGCCTCACTTTTTGTTTAGCGAGATTCCGTCCGCCTTTTTCATTCATTCATGTTTGTAACCAAGTCGTTGCAGAGTTTATTAACTACTTCTAAGATCGGTGTTCAACAATATTGAATCAACCGTTTACTCAAAAAATTAACTATAATTGAGATAAATGGTTGCGGGTCACTAGCCTCTGTCAAAAGGATTCAAAACTGGTTGGTTTGTAAAACAAAGCTTTCATAAATTTTCTTACAGATATTTTTCTCAAGGCTGATAGATATATGCGTAAAATGTAAACAAGAAAGTTTAATTTCACATCAACCTTCCAATCGAAAAAAATCTAACATATTGTGCAATCGTATAAGTACTGTCTAACAAAGCAATTATTATATAGTGGATAATTTTGAACCAATATTTTAGTAGCGGGCGCCGCGAAACGTCCGCCATAATTGTTTTCTTAACGATTTGACAGATGTCAAATTGTTACAGGCACAGGAATTATCACAGGCAGCCAACATTTTGAGGTTTGTGACATCACAAACCACAACCAATCATTCGGAAGCGGATGACATCATCCGCTTCCGAATGATTGGTTGAAAATTATTATTGTTTCATGATTTCTGCGAACGGTCTTTAAAATAATTCAATTTTATTATTAGGCATTTTAGGCATTACAGTTATGACAGTTGTTGACAAAAGAGACTATCCTCCAGTTTCTGAAAAGTTTATTAACGCAAAAATTTACTAATAAGCTATCAAATCCCATGTCAAGGGTTGTGATTGGTTGGTATTAGTTTTTCCGACCAATCACAGGAGCTAACATTAGATTTGACAATACATCAAATTAATCAGCATTCTAGAAACCGCGGGTAGCTCTACGAAAGAAGTTAGATACAAAGTAACAGCAATGTATTTTACAATGGTTCTATGGAAATTTATTCGTAAAGGTTGATGACTCTTTAGTGTCTGGAGGACTAGTACGAGTTTGTCACTTACCGACACTTCCATCGAATTCGACAACTTTCATTCATAATTCAGTCGCATGGCGGATACAAGGAAAGACTATAGTCGACGAAAACTATGAAAGTATTCTTAAGTGTCAAAATCGTACTAGGCCCCTGACCGGTAGGCTTTCTGAGCAGATCACGAGTTGCTACATGCTAATTACAACTGACTTACTGAACATCAGTGATATGAATGGGATGACGTCATGAATCCCGATCACACACAAGATTTCTCGCGCAGTTAGTATAAATACAAACGCCCGACATAAGCCGCGGTTCACCGCGCCACCTGCTAGGCAAAAAGACACAGCTTTTTATTTAACAATTACCTCTAAAAAAATGTAAAATGGCGGGAAATGTGCGGAAAATCGATCGAAGTTTCTAACATAATAAACGAATTCCAAATATGAATTTAGAAACAAACAGAAGTTTTTAAGTTGTAATAATATTTCTGGCCAGGCTAGTTATAATATAATTTTGTGTCTGTACATTCCCCACAAAACACAAAAAAAATACACAAATTATGAGACAATTGTGGAAACATTACAACAATGTGCAATGTTACATTGCATTGATTTCTCGATGTTTACAGAACGAACTTCAACTTCCTTATGGAATTTGGATTCAAGGTATGATACCGAATATTGCAAATGCCAAATTGACTTCATGACTTTATTTGATAAAGTTTTGTACAATAACCTCAAAGTATGTCATCATAAAAGATCGAAGTAATAATAAAAGCTAATATAAGCTACCAGACTAATAAAATAATCTATTAGGTACATCCCAAAATCGATAAAGAATTTTAAGCAAATCCAGATATTACATTGGATATTAAATATATTTTATTGAAATTCTTCCGTTATCATGTCGAAGTTTCGCAAACTTTTCGCGAAAGATCGGAAATGTTCAGCCAATGCCTCAAGGGATGTAGCGATGGATAGGTGTCGCTGCCATTCATTTTGTTTGAACTTGGTTTCAGAAACACAATATAGGATTGGATTGCTTTGTTTTATTATTTGTTTTCTCAATAGGGATTTTTTTTTTTTGTGTACAATATTATACGGATTTTGGTAGAACGGATTTAAAATGTATCAGACATTGACCCATACTTTGCCGACGATACCATTGGCTATTTATAAACGATTAATTCAAATCGATTTGTCTGCGGACCTTCCGCGTGGAGCTCCGGAACGGAGACACGTGTGGTATTAGAACATCGTTCTAACATCGACTTTATGGTTGGCCTGCGGCTTTGGGAGTTGCAGTAGTCTACTATTACAGGCGTTACAATAGATCTTTTAGGTCGCAGTGACATAAGGGGCTTGCAAAGACCTTACCTCTTTTTCCAAAATAATAATAATAGAACATCGTTTTACAGTGACGCGGATTGCTCCGTACGGAACACGCTCCGCGGTGGAGTACGTACAAACCAATCGCGGCCTATTTAAATGAACCGTTGATTCAGAGCACTGCGGCCTCTACGTATGCAGACGATGTTCAGTAAGGCACTGCTCTAAAACCAGCCTAAAAAAGAAACCATTATGACAACAAGCTCTGCATAGCTATCATCGGGGTAGTTTATTTCTAAGTATTTTGAGTCTGTTGTCCAGACTACCAAAGCAATTATAAATCACACGAGACCCTTCAAGACGTGATGTGAACAAATGAAATCCTTTTCGATTTTTAATATTATAAGATTTCTTCAGTATATCTGTTCTGAATAAAAAATCTGCGATATTCGATCAAGCTATCCTTAGGGGATATTTTGGTGTCTAGACTTAACATTTTAAATTTGTTTATCTGAGTAGGTACCAGTTAACAGTATTGTTGGACCCTCACGATGTTCTGTTTGCTTTTATTTTTAGAAGCTGTTGTTTGTAAGTGTTTGCTTGGATATCCGTGAATTGTATTTATTCACTTCAGTATTTTAGTATTATTTTTTGCAGAGTAGACAAACAGCATTGAACACGATTGCAGCATTAGCTTCTAATATTTATGATTTATGTATATATTCAATACAAGCAAAGAAGGAAAGAAAAAATATTTATTTGAGTCTAGAGCGACACCAAAAATAAAAAACAAATATTTAAACATTGTACCCATTCCCGTAAGCATCGGAGAATCTATACTCGAAGTTGTTGACGATTATGTATACCTAGGACAAACTGTCCAGCTAGGTAAGTCCAACTTCGAGAAAGAGGTCAATCGTCGAATCCGACTCGGTTGGGCAGCGTTCGGCAAGCTACGCAATATCTTCTCGTCCAAAATACCGCAGTGTCTCAAGACGAAAGTCTTTGACCAGTGTGTGTTGCCAGTAATTACTTACGGTACTGAAACGTGGTCGCTCACAATGGGCCTGATAAGAAGGCTCAAAGTCACTCAAAGGGCAATGGAGAGGGCTATGCTCGGAGTGTCCCTGCGTGATCGAATCAGAAATGAGGAGATTCGCAGGAGAACGAAAGTAACCGACATAGCCCGAAGAATTGCCAAACTTAAGTGGCAGTGGGCGGGGCACATTGCTCGCAGAACGGATGGCCGATGGGGCAGTAAAGTTCTGGAGTGGCGACCGCGTACTGGAAGGCGCAGCGTGGGTAGGCCCCCCACAAGGTGGACCGACGACCTGGTGAAGGTCGCGGGAATCCGCTGGATGCGGAAGGCACAGGACCGGTCGTTGTGGTGATGCTTGGGGGAGGCCTATGTCCAGCAGTGGACGTCTTTCGGCTGAATTGATGATGATGATGATGATGATTTAAACAGTAACAGAACCATAAACTTCTGTAAGATATGCGTCACATCAGCGCAGATCAGCCATTGCTCAGCACATTGCTGTGCCACATGCACGGAGCAGAGCCACCGCGCTGATTTTCAGTGTCAGCCAGCGTCGAATGGTAGGGATAGATGGAATGATTTTCCATCTATCCCTATCAGTGGGGATACTTTGGTAGGGATAGATGGAACAGCCGAAATAACGTCGTATTAAGTGTTTTTTTTTTGCAAATCTTTTAGGAGATATATCTACTTTTCTGGCAACGAGTATGTGAACTATGGTGTGGAGTAATAGGCTGACGGCTGAGTTGATGATGGCAACTAAATTAGTTTGTCTTAATATTGTTGTTTGTAAAAGCTTCCATGGCAAGTCTAAAGTGGTCAAACTAACAGGCGTTCCTTGAATCATTTATCCATATTCTTCCCACCTTTCTACAGTCTGTTATAATATTCATCCTATTTATTCTTCTTAAGTGTTTAATGAATAATGTTGTTATTCGTAATGTGTCCGATTCAAGCTTCTATAAGGCTGATTCTGTGGCGGCCTCTAGTGGCTTTGCTGTGGCCCCTGGTGTATGGCAGCGCTAAAAGAGAGTAGTTACACACGCTCGGCTACAAGCGTGACTATAAAATCAGGTGAATTAATAGCCGCTATATTGATGCGTGGCGATTATGTCCAGTAGTGGACGTCTTTCGGCTGAAATGATGATATTGATGGGTTTCTGCATATATGGCAAAGCTAAAGACAGCACAGTTCACAGTTCCGTATGGTGCCGGAGATAAAGAATAGCACCACCCTTATCTCTTCTCATGAGTGTCGTAAAAGGCGACTAAGGGATTCATCAGAGGATGGGCAGTAGCATTTTCTGAGTATTTAACCAACCAACTGCGATCGCCAACCCGCCTGCCAACCGTGGCGAATATGGCATATCCCCCAAGCATCGCCACAACGACCGTTCCTGCGCTTTGCGCATCCAGCGGATTTCCGCGATCTTCACCAAGTCGTCGGTCCAACTTGAGGGGGGCCTATCCACGCTGCGCCTTCCGGGACGCATTTGCCACTCCAGAACTTTAAGGCCCCACTGGCCATCCGTTCTGCGAACAATTTGCCCCGCCCACTGCCACTTAAGTTTGGTAATTCTAAAGGCTATGTCGGTTCACCTGCGAATCTCTTAATTTTTGATTCGATCACGCAGCGATACTCACAACGACGAGAAGGCTTAGGGTGGGTTTTACAATGTTGGCATTTGGCGTCAAAGGTTTCGAGGCATGCGTGTTCAAAACGCTTGGTTCCTTTACAGCAGTGTGCCATTCCAACCTTCGTATGGCCGTATCCTTCCAGTCATTTGCAGATATACCACAGGCCGGGAAATGGTGCTTCATGATGTCCTTGTAGCGCAAATGTTAACCTCCAGTTTTACGCTTTCCAGTTGCAACTTAGGAGAAGAGTACGGTCTTTCGTAATCTAGAATAATCCATTCTGACAATGTGTCCACTTCATCTCAACTGACGTCTTAAGACACCAGCTCCCGATTTAGAACATTTGTATCTCGTTTTTCTACGATTCACGTAACGAGATAAAAAGAGATGACATACCGAATCGATCAACATCTGCTTTTTTTTGCTTATCATCATCATCATTTCAGCCGAAAGACGTCCACTGCTGGACATAGGCCTCCCACAAGCATCGCCACAACGACTGGTCCTGTGCCTTCCGCATCCAGCGGATTCCCGCGACCTTCACCAGGTCGTCGGTCCACCTTGTGGGGGGCCTACCCACGCTGCGCTTTCCAGTACGCGGTCGCCACTCCAGAACTTTACTGCCCCATCGGCCATCCGTTCTGCGAGCAATGTGCCTCGCCCACTGCCACTTAAGTTTGGCAATTCTTTGCTTATCGAAAGTGTCGAAATCGGGGAGCTGGTCTCAGAGGCGTAGAAAATTACGGAAAATTCTATTCCTTTGTATATAGCAAGCTTAGTTACGAGATAGCTACAGTATGTAGTAACAAATACTTCAAAATGTAAGTAAACAAATAGTTTCTAAGTGAAGCGATATCTACCAACTAGGTTAGGAAAACACACTAGACTTAAGTCACACTTGTGTCCCATCCATTATCCATTACAAAAATATCCATCCATTTTCTTAGCTATTAATGGTCCATATTGTCAAGTACACACTTACTTCATTATTTTCGTTTCATTATCAAGAAACTTTAGGTCAAAACTAGACGCTATTTTCTAAGTATCCAGTGCTCAAACAAAAATACCTTTTCGGATACGACTTGAATCAGCAAATATTTGAGGGGGCCAAACACAGGAGGAGGACAAATCTTGAATGGAATTGGCTCTGTGATACTGGATAACAAAGGTATGTGTTGCTTACATTGGAATAGATTTTTATGTCGTAATAGAATGATTGTGTTAAAATTGAATATTATTTATTTATTTATTATATTCTTATTCTACGTTACACTAAACGAAAACAAAGACAATAGTTAACAGAAAGATTAAGTAAGTACAATGGGCGATGTTATCGCACAAGGCAATCTCCTCCAGACAACCTTTGGATGGACTAGAAGAATGGGAACCGATCGTGGGTAGTTACGGTGTAAAAGTAGGTACGTTTCGTACATAATATACTTATAACATAACATAACATAACATCACGCCTGTATTTCCCCGAAGGGGTAGGTAGAGGTGTATAGCACACCCACATTTCGCCAGTTATGTTACAGTCCCATGTAATAGGGGGCGAGCCTATTGCCATTAACCGGGCACAAATCCAGACTCCGGGCTAATACTGAGAATTTCCTAATGAAAAAACCCAGTAACACTTTGCCTGACCTAGGAATCGAACCCAGGACCCCACGTTCAGCAGTCGTGCTTGCGACCACTAGACCAACGATGCAATCATAATATACTTACTTAAATATAATAATGTAAAGTACATGGAATTTACTTAAATAAGTATGAGAAATATATATCATATCATTTCAGCCGAAAGATATCCACTGCTGGACATAGGCCTCCCCCAAGCATATGTATGTTGGGGGGATATGCCATAATCGCCACGCTTGGCAGGCGGGTTGGCGATCGCAGTTGGTTGGTTAAATACTCAGAGAAAGCTGCTGCCCATCCTCTGGTGAATCCCTTAGTCGCCTTTTACGACACCCATGAGAAGAGATAAGGGTGGTGCAATTCTTTACGTCCGGCACCACACGGACGGATATATCATATAATATACTAATAAATTCAAATATAAAGTAAAGTAGTTGAGCAATATACTACTGTGAATATTACTGTGATAAGCAGCTGTACTTAAGTTCCTCAAAAACACACGTTCTACTGAGATAAACCAATGACCACATAAATAGATAGATAGAATGGTTGTAATCACAATTTTACTTTCGATTCATGCGTGGCAACTTTCGGACAAACCACGCCTCTCATGTTATTAACGTCATTAATTTTAAAAAAATAACTCTAATCAAATTTACTGTACAGCTTTTGTTTCTGCAGTTAGAAACAGCACAATAAGGCATTTTTGCGGGTTTTTGTTACAGTATTTACAGAAACAAGTCAAGGCGTACTGTTACTGAAAATGTCCTTCACTATGGTGCAGACTGTTGGCACGTGTGCCCCACTCACTTCTCCATTTTATCTATCTATTTCTGTGCCAATGACCGTTCACAAAGGAGACTCAAATGGAATAAACTTTTATGCAACCAGTAGGCAAATTCACGTAACTAAAGAAGTGCAGTTGCAATTCGGTTTTCATCAAAACAACGCTTTTCGTATTCTCTTATCTTCGGCAGTCACTGTCAGAAACGAACTGCAGCGTCAATGCAACTTGATCGGCGCGTCATGAAATTAATAATAAACTAACATGTTACTGCTTCTATATTTCACCAAACACAAAGACCTCCAACCGCAGCATTCCTCGGGAATAATATTAGTTCGACATTTATGACACCCTGGTAATTATGCTGACGTTGTCGGTCGTCGTCAAATAATTTCTTTGTCGTTTATCGCGCAACCTTCAGAAAATGAGTAAAGGTAGCCTATATGTCAATCCAGGACATGGCCTATCTGTGTTGCAAATTTCATCTAAATCCGTTCAGTCGTTTCAGCGTGATTGAAAGACAAACAAACCGTGAAGGGCGGACATTTTTTGGGGACTGTTTTAATATCTGAAGTTCTAAAAGAACTAGTTGAAATATCAAATATCAAACATTTATTTGCAACAAAATGTACAATAAATAAATAAATATCTTTGGGACATTTTTACACAGCACCATCTAGTCCCAAACTAAGCAGAGCTTGTACTATAGGTACTAGACAATGGATATAATACTTAAATACTTTTTTTTTGTAAATACATACTTATAATACATAAACAACACCCAGACCAACACAAACACTTATGTTCATCACACAGTTCTTATTTAAGTAAATTACAATAAGTAGGCACTTATAACATAGCAGCTATCTACAGGCGTGGCAAAGGACATGGAACAACTTGTATGGAGCTTTGGGCCTATGTTGTAACTGAAAATAATTTAATCTTATGTATACAATTATGCTGTATATTAATCGCTTTATACTGCTTTGATATCTAGCAGGGTTTTGACAATATTACATTTAAAAAAATATTTACTTATAATAGTGTCAACACCATCTAACAAACTTCGGTAGCAAACTACAACGTGTATCAGAAATGCGTGGTCATATTTGAAGAGCTCATTCAGAGAATGCTATTGAACAACTTTTACTATGGGACCAATCCTGAAATCGCGAAAAAAATAACAGCTGATCCTTACAGTTTGTCAAGCGACATCGATGATTTAGTAGGGAACAGGGATATTTTTTTCGCGATTTCAGGGTCGGTCCCATAGTAAATGTTGTTCTATTCTATGCCCTGAATGAGCTCTTAAAATATGACCACGCATTTCTGATACACGTTATATTGTAACTCCCTAATAATACATTGCTCTCAGTGGTTTTCTTAAAATTCAGGTGCAATAAATACGTTTGGTGTTCATTTTACTTTGATATTAGTTCATTATTTTACTATGACGTTAGTTTTATTCTACACGTTGGCCCATTTCATTCAGTCCTTTGAGGGCTTTACTAATAATGTGCAATAAGTTATGTCAGTTAATTTATATTAGTTAATGGTTAATTAATGTAGTCCATTTTGAATAAATGATTTTTGACTTTGACTTTGAAACAAACATCCATACTTTCAAATTTATAATATTATTATAGGATGATTAATATCAAACACCGAACTGAGAGTGAATTTCTAAGATAAATCTGCGCCTCACTGCAGTAGTGACAGCCCGTTGAATTAAACTAAGTTCGGAGCAGACTCCAGCGAGAATGATTAAATTTGGACGGCCATTGATAGATTAACATGAAGTGTTATAATTTAATCTTGTCCGTGCAATTAGACTGCTAATCAAAAACTATGCTGAGTTAAGTTGTTGTTAAAAGTGTTTTAAACAAACGATCCTGAATCAACAAAATCATTTTTTAAATGTGTCGTACACTAGAGAGCAATGAATCCGGGTTACCAACATGACCTTAATATCTGGGAAAAAGTGTGACGGCTTATTAAAATAAATAAAATAAAATAAATAGGTCTATTAACATAACTGGCGAAATGTGGGTGTACTATACACCTCTGCCTACCCCTTCGGGGAAATACAGGCGTTATGTTATGTTGTTAGGTCTATTAAACAATAAATAGTCTAGTGTTAGTGTTTTGTTGCTTTTTTTGTTTTTTTTTTATTCTAAAGTATTCTATTTTTGTTCATAAATAATCTATAAAATACTTTTTTCCCACTTGCTCGGAAATTGGTTTATTAATCAAAAAAAAAAAAAACTTCAGTCGACTCTTTTCCGTACGCAACGAATTAACAGGCCAGTAATATCCAACACGACAATAATAGAAATTGCTGGACAGTTTTTATTTTTTAAATTATGCTACCGAGGTTTTTAAGTACACACTTACATAAATTAGGTGGTTTTAGGTACAAAATAGTTATCACTATAAAGGCTGAATACGCATTTTTTTTTAATAATTTCAAAAATTTACTTTAATCAAATGTTCTTTACAGCTTTTGTGTCTGCAGTTAGAAACAGTACAAAAAGGCATTTTTGCGGGTTTTTGTTACAGTATTTACAGAAACAAGTCATAAGGCGTACTGAGAAAGGCTTTTAAATGTCCTGCTCTATGGCGAGTTTTGGCACGCGCGCCCTGCCCACTTTCCCATTCTATCTATTTCTGTGCTCAGACCCATGGAAGCAACTGCTTTTTTTAAACGTTTTGTTTGATTTTGATCGATATGTGAAAACAAGCGCCAGACACTAGTTGTCTGGCATTTTTGCTGAACTGAGCCTATTTGGTGCAGCCGCGGGGCACACAATTATACTTTTAGGAGTCTATATTGATTAAAACTGTATATTATTGTTATTGTGTGTGTTGTGTGGCTGTAGTAAATAAACCATTTTTCTTTCTTTCTTTTATATGTTCAGCGTTTGAGTTGCGTGTCGTAGTTATAATTTTATTATTATAATAACTTTTGTGAGTTAAATTCATAATCTTTATGAATAGTCGACCACCACCAAAGCTTAACATCAGTGAGGTTGCGGTCAATCGCAAGTCCAATATGAATAAAACTCGACCGGAATCCTAAATCATGAGCTGGTCGCGCGGCGCCGGTGGTGTCACAAACCGAACTGCGGAGGACACAGCGCGTGGTGTAGCACTGCACTCGCGATAATGGAGCGTCCGTCCGGTTTCGGTAGCGGTCGTGCATCTTCGTCGTTCGTCGTGTCCGAATCTACAGGTTCAGGTTAAGCCCGTAGTGGGACACAGTCAGCCGTGTGTGTACCAGGAAGAATCCTACTGAAGATTTGAACACTCGGCTCGAGCAGCCCCCACAATTTTTTTATCAAGTCGGCGCCCCTGGAAACAGGTCCATAAAATAAAAAAAACATACTTGTTACCGTAACTTGACCGCATCGTTGCCAGTTTTAATTATTACATAACCTTGAAAGGTCAATTAGAATATTGCACCGGTCATCACCTTTACTCGAAAATTGCTTAAGTAACGGAGTCCCTAATTTGCTTTGACAACAGTTTATCTCCCTCGTTTCTATGATCCGAGGTCCAGGCCAATTTTACGTGCAATTTATCACGGATTAACAATTTACAATCTGCGTGAGGCCAGAGGGCGCCACTCGTCATAAATCTACGTTCACGGTCGATTGGCCTCGCCAGGCCAGCGGATGCCTCGACTTCGGGTGCTTATCTTAATGATTTACATTTGGGGAGCGGAGTTTATTTTATTTGGGAGATCTCGTTCTGTTGATATAACTTCATACATACATACATATATATTATCACGACTGTTTCCCATTGGGGTAGGCAGAGACTGGATTTCCACCTGCTACGATCTTGATACACCTCTTTCGCTTCATCTACGTCCATGCATGCTCGTCGGTTTAGAGTACTCTTAACCTGACATTTTTTGAGAATTTCTGCGATTTGATCGCGATACGTTCGCCGAGGTCGTCCCCTTCCGATTCTTTCATCATTCTAATAAATCTGGAAAAATTAATATAGGTTTTATTTTTTTAGGAAGTGTTAATTTACTAATGACAGATTAATCATATCAATGATCATGACATGTTAATCTTTGGCAAGTGCGTATTTTTTTCCTGGCACGAAACTGGGAGACCTAAAAACAATTTTCTTGATCTGTGGTACGAATCCTCGACCTCGGCAGCCTTAAGTGCGTCCACTTAATTCATATACGCATTTTTCGAATGACGACGATGACGTGACCAACCAAAACCACTTCTTTGAACTATCAAACACACTAGATTTGTCTCCTAAGTTAGCTGTACAGGCAGAAACAATAATATCTACCTATCGATGGTTTTAAAACAGCCCATAATATCCGTCCGAACCAAGCCACAAAAATGAAGTTATGTGTGTATGGGTAGTAGGGCTATCTCTTCTATACAGTATGTAACAAAAACCCTGTAGTTCCTGTAAGCTACGTTATCAGAATCGATATTCATACGTAAGGATACAACTCATTTGGAAAAAGTACTCAATAAAAATAATAAAATAAATATAAAATCATTACATCTGATTATATCACTTTTAATTTACAATTAAGAATGATTTAATATTTAATACCATGATTTTTATTGATATAATCACTGAGTGAGTGAGTTTTGAGTGATATAATTATTTTTAACGTAAAATGAATAATGATTTAATATTTAATTTGATTATTTTTATTTAAGAGTTTTTCTAAATGACTTGTGTCAAGTCTTCTCTAGAAATAATTGAGGTAATTTTTATTTAAGAGTTTTTCTAAATGACTTGTGTCAAGTCTTCTCTAGAAATAATTGAGTTCAATGGGGGACATAGGAACGGCGGGGCCCCCCTGCAATGCCCCAATAAGCCGAGGTCCGAGCCCGCCCTTGGGGGACGCCCTTATGCGGTATTGCAACTTGCAACCGCGTTTTTAGTTTATAGGTTAGGATTAGGGAAAACTTTCGGCGAATGGAGTCCCACATGGGACTCTCCGCCACCAGCCCGATTAAGCAGAAGTGGTACCTCGGTACCAGCTGCGAGAGTCAATTAGGAAAAAAAAAAAAAAAGAATAAATAGAGCGTAATTTGCTGCGTGTTGTCGTTTTGTTGTTTTAAAAAAGCGAAAAAATAAATCCAGGAAAAAATTCGAATAAACCAGAACAAAGAATGAATGACATTGGTTCCAGTCCAGTTTATCTGCTACCAGTATGTACTAAAGTGTCAATCGTTGTCGTGGATGCTCTCAATTTGTCTGTGTCACACCAGTAGGTAATGCACAACTAGATAGACGGAGCAAGCTATTGCCAATCTCGGAGTATCTTTATACTCTCGTCTGTAACATATTCCTTATAAGTTATTTTGGTTGCAGCTGTCAGACTCTCTGCATTATTTTAATATTAGACTGAGCAAAATTTATTTTTAGGCCTATGTCCAGCAGTGGACGTCTTTCGGCTGAAATGATGATGATGATGAAAATTTGTTAGAATTTTATTGAAATTTATTAGCTCGAAGACATGCCAAGCTTAAGTGGCAGTGGGCGGGGCACATTGCTCGCAGAACGGATGGCCAATGGGTCACTAAAGTTCTGGAGTTGCGACCGCGTACTGGAAGGCGCAGCGTGGATAGGCCCCCACAAGGTGGGCCGACGACCTGGTGAAGGTCGCGGGAATCCGCTGGATGCGGAAAGCGCAGTACCGGTCGATGTGGCGATGTCCCCATTGTGGGGGGCCTACCCACGCTGCGCCTTCCAGTACGCGGTCGCAACTCCAGAACTTTAGTGCCCCATCGGCCATCCGTTCTGCAAGCAATGTGCCCCGCTCACTGCCACTTAAGTTTGGCGATGCTTGAGGGAGGCCTATGTCCAGCAGTGGACATCTTTCGGCTGAAATTATAATGATGATAATGATGAATAAAATTTATTTATTAATGATAGATACGACTTGTAACTTGTAAGGTAGGTGCGGAACGTAAAAACCACCTATTGTGTCGAGAAGTTAAATAAAAGCAAATTTCTTATAATACTCGTGCATATAAAGAATGGGATTGAAAATGGTGGTAATTCTGTTGTTGTATGTGCCTCTCGCTCACACAATACCATTAGTGTGAGCGATAGGCAAATACAAATACCGCCATTTTCAATCCTATTAAATTCTTTATCTGCAAGAGTAGTAATCGAATTTAGATCAAAATATTATTATTATTTGTTCTATGCTACTAGTATCGATTAGTTATCATTTAACTTTTCTAGAATTTATGGTACCTATTTCAATGACCTCCTTCTAGCTTTTTTATTTTTAAATTCTGTCTGAATGTCTTAATACAGGTTGGTTCATTTCAATGGGTCAGTGGGGAGAAATTTCAAGCTAGTATGTGAGCTAAACAATTTTGTTCTAAGGAACTTTCTTCTTCCGCCTAGCTTTTCTCCGACTAAGTTGGGATCGACTTCCTTTGTCGGCATAAATTACCAATTACCAACAATATTAGACATTACTGGGCGTCGATTCCTGCACTGTGTATTTTTTTTTGAAATCCTTGAACGACTTCATCGCAGGTTTTTCATTACTCTAAATTCGTCATTATGTGTCCACAGCAAACTTCTCCAGCTCTCTTAGGAATGTTAAATATTTCTCCACACTGATCCATACCGTGGCATCCGACGGAAAACCAAAATAAGATTGGTCCGAGCACTGGTGTTCTCAATCTGTTTGTATGGCGCGGAAACGTGCTGCATTAAAAGTCGCGACAGCAGCAAGATTGATGCCTTCGAGATGTGGTGTTGGCGAAGACTACTTCGTATACCATGGACTCTCATGAGAACTAATGTGTCTATACTGGAGGAGCTCAACATCACCAAACGACTATCTACAATATGCCAGGAGCGTGCCCTCAGCCTTTTCGGGCATATTATGCGATCACCTAGGCATTGTCTGGAAAGGCTCTTGATACTGGGCCGGATAGAAGGAAAGCGCGCTCAATGCAGAGCACCGGCAAGATGGTCAGACGCCATTAAGAGGGCTGTCGGAGGCAGCATGTACCGAGCGGTCCACACAGCGGAAGACAGCAGAGCTTGGAAATGCGTCGTAAGTGGTCGCGATCCTCAGCAGTGAGGGAACGACGAAGAAGATCCATAAAGTAAAACCCCAATTGAACTTATCTTTTTCATTATAAATAGCCGACCAAGACCGGGCAACTGAAATCGAAATTGCTAATTCGCTTTCCTTTGCCTCAATGCTGTAATAATTTGTACATAATAATGTAACAATGTGTGACATAAGCCGATCACAAATTACGAGCACAAGACACATGTGAGCATGTGTATATCTGATAAATTAATGATTAACTGCAAATATTGTATGTTGTTATAATAGGATATTGCTCGGAGCGTGAGAATGTTTAGTTTATGTTGGGAAGATTGATAGCTTATTGCCCAAACCTTTTAGGAAAACGTGACAAATAGCTATCGGATTAATTATAGTGACTTGTAACATACAAACATCGACTTTACAGACCAATAGACGCCCATATTGAATACGTTGCGTGCATCGACCATACACTCCATAGACACCTCGTAACAGGCGACCAATGTCTGCAACACATCTATGAAATTTCAATATTGTAAGTCGCCACTATTCGCCACTCGAAATCTTCAAATCAGTTTCGACCACTTACATGAGCCGTTAAAACTGCCGCGTTAGTGATTAGCCAATAGCCGCTTTGGTAGGGCCAATCGGATTGCAGTATAGTATAGCCTCAGCCAGTGGCAGAATTTATTGTAAGCATTATATTAATATTTTTGCGTGTATGAAATAGTGAAAGTCCCACTGTTTACCGTATACTTTTACAGGCAAACTCTTTATATTTATGAGATACGTTAGGTAAAGTAAAGCAAATTGAAAAGATCAACAGCAAACATCCTTCTTGTACATACATAATAAAACGCAAATAACAATATTTTATGCCAACAGACGAATCCGGGAGCAAACAGCAGTGTCACTCACGTTTATAATCGTATTGACTGACATGAATCGATGGTGAAAAACCAAAATAAGCAGAGCCTGAATTACAGACTAAACCATTTATTTTTAGGGTTCCGTAGTTCTACAAGGAACCCTTATAGTTTCGTCATGTCCGTCCGTCTGTCCGTCTGTCCTAATCCTTTACAGCTTAATAACTTCTACAGTTACAAACATAAGTACATGTAATTTTTCTCAAAATTAGTTCAGATATAGATCTCAAATTAAAAATAATTAAAAACGAGTGTGCTTTAGAGCACACGACTGAAGTAAAACTTCACTAACCTATATCTCCCTCAATACTATTTCAATGAGAACAAAGGAATGCCGGCGCTGTGTCGTGGCCGGCCGTCGTGCGCACCTCGTTCCCCGCGTCCCGCACTACCCCCTCCGTTCGCCTCACTTTTCGTAACGCATCCACCAGCTTACCCCCAAGTCAAGTGTGCTTAAATAAATTTTACTTCAAAAAAGTCATAATTATGTATTTTAGGGGTGGCGGCCATACATTTAAAATGGGGAAGAAAAATTTTTTTTTACTGCACCCCCTCGAGTGCTGTATCATTGAATAGGTCTACTAAAATTCCACGTAGATAAACCTTAGTAAATTCTCTCTTCTAAAATTATTTTGAGCATAATGTGATTATAAATTTTCGAGTAATATAGAGAAAACTACAAAACACTCAAAGGTCATTGACCTCAGATAAAAATGTTCTTAACAAACAATGCCACTTTAGTTACCTTCTGTTTGAATAAATCCCAAAAAGCACTTATGTGTTATGTTGATATGACACACCTCTTCAATTTTGCCCGGTAGATATAGCGCTGTATAACAACACGCTACAAATCGCCAATGTTGGTATCCGTTGCAAAAATAGAAAAACTATAAAATAGCCATGTTTGATATTCTATCGAGATTTGATTAATTTTTTGTGTACGGTCAGATAACGTGATACACTGATACAACGTCGTATTGTCATCTCCACGTTGTATATCAAACACAAACAGGTGTGTGAACCTGACCAAATACTATTTCATGGCGAAGTGGATCAAACTTCTAAAAGTTTGTCTACACGGCTGTGTAGTAAATCTAATTTGAAACTACAGTTAGTCAACTATAGAGCTGTTGCATCTACCCTTAGATTTTCATAGTCTATTTGAATAATATTGTTTAAATTGTGCAAACTTTTGGCTGTACTCAACACACCATTACACGCACCCCGAAATGTCATGTTATTACATACGCGGGGAAATGGAAAGCTCATTGAATTTTTTTTTAAATTCCGGTTAAGATTGTAGAAATTATAAAAAAAACTTGTCAAAAATAGCTTGAGCAGGCCCCTCACAAGGTGGACCAATGACCTGGTGAAGTTCACGGGAATCCGCTGGATGCGGGAAGCGCAGGACCGGTCGTTGTGGCGATGCTTGGGGGAGGCATATGTCCAGCAGTGGACCTTTTTTGGTTGAAATTATGATGATATATAAATCAATTTTTTTTAAACAGCACTATCTAGTCCCAAACTAAGCAGATCTTTTACTATGGGTACTAGACAATTGATTAATTATATACTTTGTTTTTGTAAATACATACTTATGATACAAAAGAAATAATTACAATCACATGAGACTTTCCATCTTCATGTCTCAGTTTGGCGATCCGACTTACAGTACCATTTAGGCAACAGCCTAGGTGGTATTGCAGTTGTTATGGGCAAAGATAACCGCTTAAAATCAGGTGGGCCTTTAGCTCGTTTCGCCATCCTATACTATAAAAAAAAAAAAGCACCTAGGTATGATGATTTTTAAAATAACATACCTACCATAAGTACAGTCGACTGCATGACAGTGTTAACACTTCAATTAGAAAACCACCCTTACTGCTTACGAAATATAGACGCTGTCAATGTCAAACTGCTACCACTGACGTGCGGTTGACCGTACGTATTCGGTATTTATTCGAGATAAAAAAAAAAGTCTCATTCAAACAACAGTACAACTGCTGAGCATTATTTAGCGAAGGAAATTGAAACATTCTACGTACGTAGTTTATATCATTATCATCAAACGCGTATCCACAAAACTTTATCACAAAAAACTTTTTAACAAAAAATTGAACCGACGAAAACAGAAACTGAAAAGCGAAAAATAACTAATTATGAGTCGGCGCCAAACGAACTTTTAACAAGCAAAGTGCGTGTAAGTTGCAAGTGCCCGAGCGGAGAACGCATTTTTGGAAAGTTATTGTTTATCGTTGAAAATTTCACGTTGTATTTGATGTGACGTTGTTTTTATTATTTATTTAAAGAAATTTAATGATCTTCGTTGATTGGTTGTTTGGCGCCGACTCATAATTAGTTATTTTTCGCTTTTCAGTTTCTGTTTTCGTCGATTCAATTTTTTGTTAAAAAGTTTTATTTTTAATTATTTGTGGTTAAAATCTACCAACAATCTAACTCCAGGTCTCCATTATGTCGTAGTGTCTAGAACTATATTTATGTGTGTCAAGTTTCAACAGAATCGGTTAACAGGTAAGAATTCAGTGGGTGAACAAACACTCATCCCCTGTTTTACTACCCTTAGAGGTGGATTTTGAAATTTAAATGGGACCAATTTCAAGATATACCCTATCCAATAAAAAAAGAATCATCAAAATCGGACCACTCTGTAAAAAGTTATGTGAGGTTTTTTACGTATGACCTCACATAACTTTTACGCCACATAACTTTGACGCGTATATATATATATATACGCGTCGAATTGAGAACCTCCTCCTTTTTTTCGTCGGTTAAAAATCAATACCAACTCTATTCCAAGCTACATTTAGTACGTACGTACCCGTCACAAACATTCACGACATTCGGAATTAGCATTTTTCGCATCTCCAGGGATAAAAAGCCAAGTGGAGCGCTTGAAGATGTGTTCATCTGAGTACTCGAAACAGGGACTCTTGTGCCGAGTGCCCTCGTCTGAGTACGGAGACACCGTCAATGGAGATACTTTAAACATTTTGAGGATCTTGAAAGATGTGAATTATTCTATTGTTTGTGTTTTAAAGGTCTTTGTTTTATTTGTGTTGGAGTTTCATTGGCTTGTGATCTGGGGCCTTACTGACTGGATCGAGTTTTTAAACGACGAAAAAAAGGAGGAGGTTCTCAATTCGACGCGTACATATATATATTTTTTTTTAATGTATGACCACGCATTACTTTTTACAGATTGGTCCGACTTTGATGATTCTTTTTTTAATGGATAGGGTATATCTCGAAATTGGTTCCATTTAAATTTCAAAATCAAAATCCACCCCTAAGGGTAGTAAAACAGGGGATGAGTGTTTGTTCACCCACTGTTTTCTTTCCTGTTAACCGATTCTGTTGAAACTTGACACACATAAATATAGTTCTAGACACTACGACATAATGGAGACCTGGAGTTAGATTTTAACCACAAAAAAATGAAAAATAAAACTTTTTAACAAAAAATTGAACCGACGAAAACAGAAACTCAAAAGCGAAAAATTACTAATTATGAGTCGGCGCCAAACAACCAATCAACGAAAATCATTAAATTACTTTAAATAAATAATAAAAACAACGTCACATCAAATACAACGTGAAATTTTCAACGATAAACAATAACTTTCCAAAAATGCGTTCTCCGCTCGGCCACTTGCAACTTACACGCACTTTGCTTGTTAAAAGTTCGTTCGGCGCCGACTCATAATTAGTTATTTTTCGCTTTTCAGTTTCTGTTTTCGTCGGTTCAATTTTTTGTTAAAAAGTTTTATTTTTCATTTTGTATCAATCGAATTTGAATTCGAGTTAGTGTCAATTTGCACTGCGTTTCTCTAGGAATTGCCACTAGCTCGATTTGGCTTAGAGGTCGTTAGTATATATTCTATGCTTAGAGCTCGGTCCAGTCGGGAGTATATATATCTTAATATAATTATTTTACTTGTAAATATTTGTTAGATAAGTTTTGTTATTCAGCCAAGTTGACAGTCTATAATCGTAAACGCTAATAGAAAACAATCAAAATGTATGGCAATAACATAATATGTTATTCCCATACATTGAGATATTATCTCAACGAAAAAGTCATTCATTGCTGTTGAACACTTCTTTTTATCCTCTATTAATATATCAACATCTCTCTATCGCTCTAAGTTTTACTGTAAGAAAACTTATTTTTGATTTAAGCTTGCCGATGTACATAAGCTTTCCTACTGTCATAATAATGTGAATATGTGTGTACAATAAAGTGTAACCTGAGTTTAAAATAGGACCATCGTAAAAGTAATACAAGCAGGTATACCATAGATGTGTTCGATAAAATATCCTTCCTTGATGTATGCTTTGTCCTTCCTTAGTCCGTCCTTATTATTTATTAAATATTTATTAAATATTACACATTTTATCTCGTATTGTATTTAATCTTAGTTATTTATTTTTATAATTATTTACCAACATCACGCCTCAGTGATCTACGTTATTGCATTGTGAATTTGTGCCGACGCCGGTTGTCGCTGAAAACCAGCGCTGTGTCTTTGCTCCGTGCATGAGGCACAGCAATGCTGAGCTGATGCTGAGAGGTGGCCGTTTTGCGCGGATGTGACGCATATCTTACCACACTACTTGGCTCTGTACCTGTATTTGTTCTGTGTTCTTGAATTTTTTGGTAATTTTGTGCGTCACTTTTGAAGCAAATAAATATTTTTTCTTTCTTTCTTATGTCTATCTAACAATAAAATCATACGTAATTATTAAAAGTGTTGTGTTTTATTTCAATCTGTTCTTCAGCAATCTTTTCAAGCAAACCCGGTTGATATTGCTAGTGTTATATACGTAATTACAATTCTGGCATTGAGTCTCAACAACTGGCACTAGTTATATTTCTGTTGATCTTACGCCCAGGTTTCATACAAACTTGCCCATCATCATATTTGTCGTGATAGTGGCCATAATAACTTATACCTTTTCTGCGAAAATTTTACACGGTGCCTATTACGGTTAAAAAGATACAGCCCTGTGACAGTCACACAGACAGATGGACGGACGGCGTAGGCAGAGTAATACGGGACGGAACAACGGGACCCCCGTTGGCATCCTTCGGGCATGGAACCCTAAAAAGGACAATAGTAACCCACTCTGTTTTTCTTCGTGTAAGTTTCCTTGCCAAATCATATTTTTCATTTACCTACCTAAAAACATTATCAAAATATTACATTTCTCGTTAATCAATTTTTTTTTCATTTACAAAAACCAAACCAGCAGTAGAGCTATATGCTAAAAATCATAATTAGGAAAATAAGACAGATTTCAAAGCGTTTAATTAATAGACATTACAAAAAAAAACAAAAAAAAAATTGTCATTATGACAAATTAATTACTTGAAACGAGGCTAATCAGCTCACGAGCAATTAATCAAATAAGCAAGAATTATTAATTACAAAGTAACCAATAATTACAAATCGATGACGATTGTAATTGTACCTTTCAATCTAATTATTAATTTCTCAATCACTTTGATCGTATCGGTGTAATAAATTGATTGAAGTTGGAGCATAATAAAATTATACTTGATTTATCGTACTAACATTATAAATGTGGAATTGTGTGTTTGTCCTTCAATCACGCTGAAACAGCTGAACGGATATAGGTGAAATTTGACAAACAGTTAACCCGGGTTAACATAATACGTGGGACACTCAGAAAGTTTTGCGAAACTAAAAAAAATTGTTCTATACGTACATATATTTTTATCAAATCTTTTCAAAGTACTTTCCACCAGCCTCTATACAAAGATTCATGCGCCTAAACCAGTTTTCAAAACACTTTTTCCAGTCCGCCGCAGACACCTCGTTTACAGCCTGCTCGAACGCAGCCAGCGCATCTTCCGGCGACGAAAATTGTATCCCTTTGAGCTGATTTTTTATTTTTGGGAATAAAAAGAAGTCACACGGTGCTAGATCAGGGCTGTAAGGAGGGTGACCCAGGAGTTTGACTGGCGTGCTGTCCAGGAAGTCCCTCGTTTTGAGTGCGGTGTGCGCAGGTGCATTGTCGTGGTGGAGCAGTAGCCCGCGGAGCCCTGTGTTTGGTCGCTTGTTGCTTATAACAGAGAAAACTTCTGGCAAACATTTGGTAGTATACCATTCGGCATTAATGCTTCTTTGATCCCGTAAGGGAATTGATACCAAGTGGCCAGTCAAATTAAAAAAGCTAGCGATCAAAATCTTACCCCCGCTTCTAGATCGCTTCACTTTGGTAGGCGTTGGCTCATTTTGAAACACCCAAACAGTCGACTGGCGCTTGGTTTCTGGGTCGTATTGATAAATCCAGGACTCATCACCTGTAACGATGTCGTAAACACGCCGAGACGAGCCTGCTTCAAATTTGTTAAGCATATCACGGCACCATTCCACCCGGGCCTGCTTCTGAGCATCGGTGAGGTTGTGCGGCACCCAGCGTGATACTATCCTCCTCACGCGAAGATGGCTGTGTAGAATCTCGTGAACGCTTCCCGATCCAATCTTCAATATGTGTTGAATCTCCTGATATGTAATTCGCCTATTGTCTTGGATTAAATTTTTCACTGCTAGCACGTTTTCTTCGGTAACAGCCGTCAAAGGGCGACCGCTTCTTTCGTCATCCCCCAAAGTTGGTCGACCGCGCTTGAATTCGTTATACCAACGATACACGGTTGCCTTGGAAGGGCCTTCATCCATGAATGCCATTTGAAGTCTATCGTACGATTCATCCGGTTTCAGGCGACACTTGAAATCGTATAAAATCATAGCTCTAAAATGTTCCCGGCGCAGATCCATATTTCAGTGAGACACAATACTTTGAATTAACTCGCAAAAAATGTGGAGGGAAATTTTGAAATTGGAACTTACTTATTTTTACTTATAAATAATCATATTTTCGAAAAACATTATAACTGGCCAGTCTCCCATATATAAAAACTTTTTTTCGCAATACTTTCTGAGGGGCCTGGTATAGGATACTTTTTATGCCGTGTAGATTAAGAGTTCCCGAGGGATGCGCAATGACATCTTTCTGTGATAAACCGAATTAAACGCGGGTGCAGCCGCGCGCAAAATCTAGCTATTCCTTAGAAAACGAAATGCACATGAAAACCTCTTAAGGGGTCATTGTACTCATCAGTATGAACAACTTTTACAATGGGAACAAAACTTAAATCGCACAAAAAAACTGTTTTTGTCTATTTATGTGAACACGTAGGGAACAGATGATTTTTTTTTCGCGATTTAATAGTTGGTTCCGTAGTAAAAGTTGTTTATACTAATGAGTACAATGACCCCTTAAGAGGTTTTCAGTTATTTCAATAACACGTTTTATGAATGAAGAGAAAAACTACTCTACCAAAAAGAGCCTAGCTATATAATTGATGATGATGATGATAGAATTAATTATAGATGGCAGCTATTTTAACAAGCTTTGCAACCGGATTGCTTCTCGACTGGATCAAGAACTGAATCATCCGTTTCAAGACGAAGATAATTGACGTCACTCAGAAAGCAGCCACGCTGGAGTGGAAATGGGCTGGACACATCTGCCGCATGCCAGACAATCAATGGGCCAAACCTGCAACCCAATGGGTCCCTAAAAATGGCAAACGGCAACGTGGTAGGTCCAGAAGGAGATGGTGGGATGAACTGGACTCTTTCCGAAAAGACTGGTCCATAACAGGCACAGACAGAGAGAGGTGGAAAAAGAGTAGGGAAGCCTTTACCCTGCAGTGGGACAGTATAGGCTCTTAATAATAATGAATAATTGCAATGTTTGTTAGTTTGTTTAGGTCAAATCTTACAAATCGAATCTTTTTCGTATCGCAATCAAATCGCGGACGTTCTCAAAAAATGCCAGGTTAAGAGTATTCTAAACCGACAAGCATGCATGACGAGGTTAATGAACGTAGATGAAGCGAAAGAGGTGTGTCAGGATCGTAGCAGGTGGAAATCTATAGTCTCTGCCTACCCATTGGCAACAGGCGTAATTATATGTATGTATGTAAATCTTACAAGCTGAATTAGAACCGCTTCCTCTTATCTTACGGAGATGTTTTTTTTTCACTTAAACTGTTGTTAAGACGTTTGTTCCGTATGCAGCGGCAGCACAATACACAAACTATTGCAAAGTAAATTAGTTATTTAAGTAAGTTTCGCGTCATAATTAGGACACTTTATGTACACACATGACGCATTTTTGTATTTTTTTGTCAGACGTCACGCTCGGCGCCTTGCTTGACGGAGACTAGTAGCAAAACGTCCCAATTAAGACGTTTTAGAGTCTTCAGATTGCGCGTACAACAACAGATCTGTACTTTTTTAAATATTATCACCCACATCAAAAAAGGTACGTAGTAGGATAAATCAATTATTGACCGAGCGAAGCGAGGTTTTTGAGTTAAGCTGTTGGTTGGGAGCAAAGCTGCGGGTGAATTATAAAATATTAAGAGGAAAATCGGTTGGTCTTTTCTCCAGACAAATGCTCTCGACGGTTTTTTTCCTGGTTTATAACCCTAGGGTTATTGCAATGATATTTTACAGTAAAATAAATATCAACTTTTTCTATGCCGAACGAAAACATAGCGTTTTTGTTGATAAATTATTTCTAGAAGCCCTCAAAAATTCTTAAAATTGCCTAGTTAGACTGCTGTCAAGAGAGGCCTTGTGTATAAATTTGACAACTATTAATCAAAAAAGTAAAAGATAGCGGCACAGCACATATTCTTCTTATTCAGTTTATGAAATATCTTTTAAAATAATCGGAAATAGGTAATATGAAATATATTTTAATCGGAATTATCAAGAGTGACTAAATAGGTGCCTAATAATAGCTGAAATTATGTTTAAATCACAGCCACTCACTGTACCTTTGGACGTTTATAGCAATGCTAATGATAATTTATGTAAATCCATTTAAAGTTCTAGTCAGCCCTTAAAAACAGGGCTCAAAGATTTATTCACAAAAGTTACCTTCAAAAGGACAGCCGTTTCATTATAATATTTTTATACAGGTAAGCCTATTTCATTTTCTACAGCTATTTGTTTTAATAAAAATTCCGAGCAGATTCTGTGCCTTAATTTTGAACTGTCTTCCATCGTTACGTGAATTCGTCTTCTACAATTTTTTAATATAAATAAATATGTGCTATTTTTCAAATATTTTCCCTATTTGTCATAGGCCTTATTACAATGCTTTGGATGCCTCTCGGAGAACGTCTGGTGTGGGCAGATTTCCTTTGATAAGTATAAATAATTATTTTATTATTTTAACGCATTTTACGCATGCGAAGCGAATTCTAAAGATACCAAATACACCCTAGTCACCCAAAGACGTATAGTGGAGGATAATTTCGATACCACGAGCAGTGTTCACGGTAGCTTAGTGGCTAAAGCACTGGCGTACTGAGCCAGGAGTCGCAGGTTCGAATCCTGCTCGTGAGCGATTTTTTCTTTCCACAATTTATATCTTTAAGTATAAATAAAATGGCTTATATTTTGTTAAATACTATACAACGTGTTATTGAAATAACTGAAAACCTCTTAAGGGGTCATTGTACTCATCAATATGCGAGGTCCTGGGCGAAGAACAAGTTATTTGTTATCAAAATAATTTTAAACTCCCTATTTAAAGCTTTTCTCAGAGTAAATAAATCTACGTATTCACAAAGGGTATTGTATGTGCTTGTCATCGTTTTAAGTCATAAGTCATTTATTCATTTGTGTAACATAGGTACAAAAAATAGTACAAAGTTTTTAAATAAAATATAGAGTCCGCTATGTTATGCCAGCAGGCGTACAAATGTGTATTTAAAATCTAAATGAGAAATTTGAATACAACTCGAAATGTCACAAAATAATAAAATTATAAAATGTTATGATAATGTTATAAAATAAAAATGCCAAATAGTATTCTTTGTCACTAATTACAATATTATTAAATTAATTGGGCATTTAAAAATTCTTCTATTGAATAATAACATGTTTCAAGTAATAGTAATTTCATGTGTTTTTTAAACTGTACCACATTTAGACATTTTATGGTATGGTATTTTATTATATATACGTGGAGCCACACCTAGAATACTTTTATATAATAAAGCAGTTTTGCATCTATAATTGCACAAAGAGCAACGTAAGTACAAAAACCGGCCAAGTGCGAGTCGGACTCGCGCAGTAAGGGTCTGTACCACCCATCGACCTGATAACCCATTTACGAGAGTTCATCAAAAGACATCAACGTACCGTGCGTGAAATATGAATTTTTGCATCTCTTTCTTACGCAGGTACCACCACATTTGTCTATGGTTGCCCTGTTTTTAGTATTTGTTGCTAAATAACATAGTATGCACTATAATTGGACCAAGTTTGACGCTGGTATATATTACCGTTTTGACGATAGAGCAGGAACAAAAACGTTGAAAAAAATGCAAGTTTTTAAAGGTTTCTTGTATGTTTTTAGTATTTAAAAACACACAACATATTCTGAGAAAATCTCAACCTACTACCTATTACCATTCAAAATATACAGCACTGTGACAGACAGACGGACGGACGGACGGATAGACGGACAGCGTAGCGAGAGTAATTATAGGGTCCCGTTTGGCACCCTTTGGGTAAGGAACCCTAAAAATGTAGCAAATAGGCGACGAGCACAAACTTCCCGGCAAAAGTAAGTTCGTGGAACTGCGTATTATGATTTCAAAAACAGTGTGTTTGATGAAACGAAAACATTGCTCTTATTCTGTTTAAAGCTCTAATTAAACAGCCATCAAAATTTAACTTGGGATGCCAGAGAAACGAAATTTAGACCAACTTCCAACCTGAACATAGCCTATGTTGACGAAACGCGTTAAATTTTCATTCATTTTCGCCAACAAAATTATTAATAAATAAATAAATCCAAATGGATTCACCAGAGGATGGGCAGCAGCGTTACCAACCAACTGCGATCGCCAACCCGCTTGCGAAGCGTGGTGATTATGGCATATCCCCCCAATATATGCTTGGGGGAGGCCTGTGTCCAGCAGTGGACGTCTTAAGGCTGAACTGATGAATGATGATGATGAAATGAATCCGCAATGTAGACCATACCATCTTCGACGTCTACCGCTTCCATCAAACACTAACTACGCCTTAATTGACTTTCAACTGTTACACCCGTTCGCTAACTACATTATCTCTCAAAGGATTTAAATTCGAAGGGCTGATACTGTTAATGAATTTATTTTAACTGCCAAAGGGCGGTTTGAAAGCGAGTTTTAATGTTATTTGAATAGTGTGTTCATTAGATGTGTACATATTTATTTTATTAAGTTGTGCTGGATATTTTAGATATAATGATCTAAAATAACAATCTCTCTATAGCTCTGCTTTATAATATTACTAGAGCGCCCACGGTTTTACCTACTTGGAGGTTATTTATCGCGCATCCCTCGGGAATAACACTAGTTCGACGTTTATGATACCCTGGTACATATATTATGCCGAGTTGTTCTCGTCAAATAAGTTTTTTACCGTTAGTCGCGCATGCCTCGGGAACTGTTTATCTTACCAAAGTATAATGTATCTTATACATTGATTCAAGACATGGCCTATCTGTGTGCCAAAGGACATTGCTAAAGATCCTTAGTGACTCGGCCTTTTTCTGTACAAATTAAAGTTGATGCTCACCATATACCAGGCCCCTCAGAAAGTATTGCGAAAAAAAGTTTTTATATATGGGAGACTGGCCAGTTATAATGTTTTTCGAAAATATGATTATTTATAAGTAAAAATAAGTAAGTTCCAATTTCAAAATTTCCCTCCACATTTTTTGCGAGTTAATTCAAAGTATTGTGTCTCACTGAAATATGGATCTGCGCCGGGAACATTTTAGAGCTATGATTTTATACGATTTCAAGTGTCGCCTGAAACCGGATGAATCGTACGATAGACTTCAAATGGCATTCATGGATGAAGGCCCTTCCAAGGCAACCGTGTATCGTTGGTATAACGAATTCAAGCGCGGTCGACCAACTTTGGGGGATGACGAAAGAAGCGGTCGCCCTTTGACGGCTGTTACCGAAGAAAACGTGCTAGCAGTGAAAAATTTAATCCAAGACAATAGGCGAATTACATATCAGGAGATTCAACACATATTGAAGATTGGATCGGGAAGCGTTCACGAGATTCTACACAGCCATCTTCGCGTGAGGAGGATAGTATCACGCTGGGTGCCGCACAACCTCACCGATGCTCAGAAGCAGGCCCGGGTGGAATGGTGCCGTGATATGCTTAACAAATTTGAAGCAGGCTCGTCTCGGCGTGTTTACGACATCGTTACAGGTGATGAGTCCTGGATTTATCAATACGACCCAGAAACCAAGCGCCAGTCGACTGTTTGGGTGTTTCAAAATGAGCCAACGCCTACCAAAGTGAAGCGATCTAGAAGCGGGGGTAAGATTTTGATCGCTAGCTTTTTTAATTTGACTGGCCACTTGGTATCAATTCCCTTACGGGATCAAAGAAGCATTAATGCCGAATGGTATACTACCAAATGTTTGCCAGAAGTTTTCTCTGTTATAAGCAACAAGCGACCAAACACAGGGCTCCGCGGGCTACTGCTCCACCACGACAATGCACCTGCGCACACCGCACTCAAAACGAGGGACTTCCTGGACAGCACGCCAGTCAAACTCCTGGGTCACCCTCCTTACAGCCCTGATCTAGCACCGTGTGACTTCTTTTTATTCCCAAAAATAAAAAATCAGCTCAAAGGGATACAATTTTCGTCGCCGGAAGATGCGCTGGCTGCGTTCGAGCAGGCTGTAAACGAGGTGTCTGCGGCGGACTGGAAAAAGTGTTTTGAAAACTGGTTTAGGCGCATGAATCTTTGTATAGAGGCTGGTGGAAAGTACTTTGAAAAGATTTGATAAAAATATATGTACGTATAGAACATTTTTTTTTAGTTTCGCAAAACTTTCTGAGTGTCCCACGTACAACTCAATGAAGCCAATGTATTGCAATTCATTCATAAACACGGACAGTACTAAATATATTTTAGATTTTTTTAATATTTACTATTTTGACGCATATAATCACAGCTACCTGTGCTATTTTGATGTCATGTTTTGCTTTTTTCGTTATGTCAAACAACCTACATTGTCGTCAAGTTGTCAGTCGATGCCAATTTTTTGGAATTTCTTGTGTGAAAAGGAGTCTATAATATTGAATCATAGACTATAGAGTATCGAAATAAAAATATGGATGATACACAGATATCATAGATGATACAATTTTATCCGGTTACGTCATTAATGTATTGATACTCCTTAAAATATAAAAAATGGTTCTTGTACTGTCCGCATTAAATACAATATATATTATGAAACGAAAAAATTCGCATGTAATTTTTGTATATTGTTCATCTTTGTAACAGTTTAAGGCTATTTTTATCAATGTCCTTTAATCCAAATCCGTTCAGCCGTTACAACATGAAGGAGTAACAAACATACATACATACTTCAAGTACAAGAATAGTACAAGCTCTGCTTAGTTTGGGACTAGATGGTGCAGTGTACAAAATGGCCAAAGAATATTATTATTATTATTGTTTATACTCACAAACTTTCGTATTTATAATATTAGTGTACCTTTACACGGTGCAAATAATTGGAGCATGGGTGCCGGCTATATGCGCGAGTAACTTGTGCGGACTCAAGGACAGTTCTCAGTGGGCCTATTCTAATAATAATGTTCAAAATACAGTTCCAATCTGGTCTCAATGTCGTAAATATCACAAATAAACGTCGAACAGGAACATCTACTGTCATAGGATTGACATTTACAACATTTAGATATTCTATGGTCCTTTATTACTGAAATACCTATGCACATTAATATTTAGAGATTGAAGTTTTACATTGAGATTTGATTTATTTTGAGGTTCCGTGTGGTGCCAAACACAAATAATAGCACAACACCATCTCTTCTCGTGGGTGTCGTATAAGTCGACTAAGGAGTTCACCAGAGGATGGGCAGCAGCGTTCTCCGAGTATTTATTCAATCAACTACGGTTGCGAACCCACCTGCCAAGTGTGGTGATTATGGCTTATCCCCCCTTTTGGAGGAGGCCTATGTCCAGTAGTGAATGTCTTTCGGCTGAAGTGATGGTGATGATGACATTAAGATTAAATCGGCCCAACGGCACTTTTTTGAAAAATTTATTTACAAGAATTGGCCTTTTTAGGGTTCCGTAGTCCTACAAGGAACCCTTATAGTTTCGTCATGTCCGTCCACCTGTCCATCTGTCCGTCTGTCCTAATCATTTACAGCTTAATAACTTCTACAGTTATAAACATAAGTAAATGAAATTTTGTTAAAAAATGGTTTAGATATAGATCTCAATTTTAAAAGAATAAAAAAATCTTGATAACGTATTTTAGGGGTGGCGCCTATACATGTGAAATGGGGATGCCATTTTTTTTTTCGCTGCACCCCCTCGTTTGTGGTATCATTGAATAGGTCTACTAAAATGAAGGTAATGTTTCATACGTAACTTTTTTATCAGGTGTACCATCTGTGAAATATAGCCCACCAAAGTGGCTTACAATGTGTCCCCCCCCTGCCATTTCCAAACTATGCAACGTAGAAACTTGTAATCTTCCACGTTGATAGACTTTTATAAAAACTCTCTTTTAAAATTATTTCGAGTATAATGTGATTATAAATTTTTGAGTTATAGTGAGAAAACTGAAAAATACTTTAGACGTCCTAGTTCATAGGTCATTGACCTTAGATAAAAATTATCTTAGCAAATAATGCTCCTTTAATTACTTTCTATTTAAAAAAATCACAAAAAGAAATTTGGCGCTGTTTGCAAAAACTAAAATAGCAATGATTAATTTTGGATTTGATTCGTTTGTAATTAGACCAGTAGGTCCTACGGTTACAGGGTTCCTTACGTATAAGGAACCCTATAATACTGAGCATGGCCCGACATGCTCTTGGCCGGTTTTTTATTGTATAGGATGGTGAAACGAGCTAAATTCCTACCTGATGTTAAGCGGTTAACTTTGCCCATAACAACTATAATACCACCTAGGCTGTTGCCTAAATGGTACCGCAAGTCGGTTCGCCAAACTGAGACATGAAGATAGAAAATCTCATTTGATAGTAATTTCACTGGCACCCGTATCCTTCAGACCAAAACACAGCAATGCACGCATCACTATTTGGCGGAGAAGTAGGCTCATTGGTTGTTGGTTGGCTTCCTCGGACGAGCTCTTTCACAAAGGAGCTCTACTACTACTAAAACTAGCCTTTCCTTTTCGTGAGACAAAGAGGATGATCATCAATAAATATTTTCCTCGAGACAACGACGAAGCTACATTACGAACTTCAAAATACTCAAAACGTCAGGAAACAAGAATAAAACCGGCCAAGAGCATGTCGGGCCATGCTCAGTATTATAGGGTTCCTTAAGTAGGTGTTACAAACAAATCAAATCGAATATTAATCATGGCTATTTTAGTTTTAGTAAACAGCGCCACCTAATGCTGAATTTAAGAAGCTAAATTTAAGAAATATGTCACATCAATATAACACAAAGTTACTTTTTGTGATTTTTTAAATAGGTAGTAACTAAAGGAGCATTATTTGCTATGATCATTTTTCTCTAAGGTCAATGACCTATGAACTAGGACGTCTTAAGTATTTTTCAGTTTTCTCACTATAACTCAAAAATTTATAATCACATAATACTCGAAATAATTATAAAAGAGAGTTTTTATAAAGGTCTATCAATGTGGAAGACTATAAGTTTCTACGTTGCATAATTTAGAAATGGCAGAGGGGGGGACACATTGCAAGCCACTTTGGCGAACTGTATTTCGCAGATGGTATACCTGATAAAAAAGTTATGTATAAAACATTACCTTCATTTTAGTAGACCTATTCAATGATACCCCACACGAGGGGGTGCAGCGAAAAAAATATTTCATCCCCATTTCACAAGTATGGGTGCCACCCCTAAAATACGTTATCAAGATTTTTTTATTCTTTTAAAATTGAGATCTATATGTATACCATTTTTGTACAAAATTTCATTTACTTATGTTTATAACTGTAGAAGTTATTAATCTGTAAAGGATTAGGACAGACGGACAGACGGACAGACGGACAGACGGACAGACGGATAGACGGACAGACGGACAGACGGACGGACATGACGAAACTATAAGGGTTTCTTGTAGGACTACGGAACCCTAAAAAGGCAAACAAAAAAAGCGAAGAAATAAAACGCCTGAACATGTCATCGAAAACATGAAATGTTTTATTTATTCTGGCTTCGAACAATTCAAAGAAATGGCTCGCCCAGTTACTTATTAAGGCTTTATCTGCATCTCTGTGTATTGAAATACAGTAAAAGCTGCTTACACAACTCATAAAATGCTTTTGTATAAAGGTGATTGCACGTCAAATTCAGGAAATGAGAAAATAATTTTGCAGCTCGAAAGCCTAATCAGTTTTATGGAATTAGAATAGAAATTGAAGAAAAATTATAGGAAATATGTAGTCTACCGCCTTTACCTGTAGAGGGGTTCTTGCAAAATAAAAACCGAAATTAATTACTAACACTTTACTTTACTGGTTGCAAGTAATAAAAGATTTTTATTTTATTTTTTATTATGTAATCCGCCAACCCGCACCAGGCAGGACTGCCTGGTGGACTAAAATCCAAACCCTTTTCATTCTGAGAATAGGCCTGAGCCCTGAAGTATGACATTAATAACATAACATAACATCACGACTGTATTTCCCGAAGGGGTAGGCTTGGGTCTATAGTACACTCACATTTCGCCAGTTGTGTTATCAGCCCCATGTAATAAGGGGCGAGCCCATTGCCATTAACCGGGCAGTTAATACAGATTCCGGGCTGTTACTGAGAATTTCTTAATAAAAGAACCCCACAGCACTGTTCCTGACGCGAGAATCGACCCTACGCTCAACAATCACGCTTGCGACCACTACGCCAACGAAGCAGGTTATTAATGGATATTAATAGGCTGATTACGTGTATGCGCGTACATAAGTTGAAAATTGAATCGCTTATTTCCCAAAAAGGGGTAATTATACTCACTATTATGAACAACTTTTACTATAGGACAAACCCTTAAAATCGCGAAAAAATAATCAGGTGGTCCCTACATTTTATCGATTTGTGTGAACATAGATGAGACAAACAGATTATTTTCGCGATTTCAGGGTTGGTCCCATAGTAAAAGTCGTTCATAAGGATGAGTAATTTGACGACCTCTGTGGTCCTGGTGGTTCGAGTGTCGGACTGCTGATCACGAGTTCGTGGGTTCGATTCCCACAGGACACAAATATTTGTGTGATGAACATGAGTGTTTGTGTTGGTCTGGTTGCTTCTTATGTATTATAAGTATGTATTTAGATGAAAAAAAGGGGGGCTCGTAGCGAAGCAACGACTGCGCGGATTGTACGATCTGCAAGGTTAAGCTGCACTTGCCGCGGTCAGTCTGTGGATGGGTGACCGTTTCGTTACATATCGAGACCCCTCCGTGCCTCGGAGAGCACGTTAAGCTGTCGGTCCCGGTTGTCATACGAATATCTATGACAGTCGTTACGGGAAGTCAGAAGCCTGAAAGTCTGACAACTGGTCTAACCTCCGAATGTCAGTATTACCCAGTCAGAATCAGAAATCAGAAATCATTTATTCGAAGTAGACTCGTTTCAGCTAGTTCTTTTCGAACGTCATACATAGACAGACCCCCAAAAACGCCCGCCCTTCACCACTTCCTAATGCTTAAGCTGGGAAGAAGAAGCGGCGCAACAAACTCCCCAGCAGCACGTCTCTGTCTGTCACTTAGTACACCATAATAGAATTTGTTATAAAATAATAAATTAATAAAAAAATAATATGTCAACATGAATATGTAAAATTACAGTAATGTCATGGTATGTAAAAAAAAAAAAAAAAATACAATAATGTCATATGTAAAAGGTAAAATACAGTAATGTCATATGTAAAAAGGTAAAAATACAATTATGTCAACATACTCATACAAAAAAATAAAAGTGTATGGTCATATGTAAAAGTTAAAAATACGTGTACAGTAATGTCAATGTTGTAAAAAAAAAAAACATAAATAATATATAATATTTATGATATGCACCACACATCATGTCAAATAAATATAGTATGCTAGGGATTATCTTGCGCTCAATTCGGCGACCAACTATTTCTATCATCTAAATATTCATTCAAAGTATAGTACGCCTTTTGCAAAAGGATAGTTTTTATTTTTGATTTAAATAAATTAAAAGGTAACTCTAGCAAACACAGTGGTAGCTTATTATAAAGGCGGATACCGAGCCCCGCAAACGAATCATGCACTTTGTGTAGTCGGTGATAAGGAACACATAGTTGATGCTTGTTTCTAGTATTCAGGTTATGGAAATCACTATTTTTAGTATATAAATTAATATTTTTCCTTATATACATTATGTTGGCAAAAATAAACTGCGATGTAACAGTTAGAATACCAATGATTTTAAAATGGTCTCTGAGTGAAACTCTAGCAGCTAACTGGTATATTGATCGCACAGCTCGCTTCTGCAGAATAAATATACTTTCAATATCTGCGGCTTTGCCCCACAAAAGAATACCGTAGGACATGACGCTGTGAAAGTAGCTAAAATACACTAACCGAGCAGTGTCCACGTCAGTTAGTTGACGGACTCTTCGGACAGCGTAGGCAGCAGAGCTGAGTCTACCTGCGAGAGAAACTATATGAGTACCCCACTGGAGTTTTTTATCTAATGTAATTCCTAGAAACACGGTGGAGTCTACAGTCTCAAGTACCTCCTTGTTAAGTAAAACGGAAGGACCAAGATTCCTTACATTTGGCATGGTGAATTTAATACATTTAGTTTTTTTGGAATTGAGCACTAGGTTATTTAAAGTAAACCAATGTGTAACCTGAGACAAAGCACTATTCACATTATCAACATTTTGCGTTTTCCTATAAATTTTGAATACAAGTGATGTATCATCTGCAAACAGTACAACATCACAGATTCCTTTTAAATTATATGGTAAATCGTTAATATATATCAGGAACATAAACGGACCCAGTATTGACCCTTGAGGCACCCCTAGTTGAACAGGTAGTCTAGAAGATTTAGCACCATTAACATCGACACACTGAAACCTATGTTGTAAATACGAATTTATTACTCCAAGTGCTACATTTTGAACACCATAATGGTGGAGCTTACGTAAAAGCGTACCATGGTGAACGCAATCGAATGCTTTCGAAAGGTCACAAAAAACTCCAATCGCATCCTGTGAGTTCTCCCATGCATTATAAATGTGCTTAAGGAGTGCCACACCCGCATCTGTGGTTGAGCGACCCTTTGTAAAGCCGTATTGTTCACTGTGTAGGAATTTATTGAAATTAAAATATCTTAATAGCTGCTTGAGTATTAACTTTTCAAAGATTTTACTAAACGCCGGTAATATAGAAATAGGCCTATAATTACCAATCTCATTTTTGTTACCGGACTTAAATAAAGGTATGACTTTACTATGCTTCATAAGATCAGGAAAAATACCACAATCCACACTTTTATTAAAAACAGTTGCGAGGTAGGGGGCAACAACGTCTATTATATTATGTAAAAGTTTTACAGAAATGCCCCAAAAGTCACCAGTGTTTTTGGAGTTAAGTGACTTAAAAGCGTTAATTACATCATATGGGGTAATATGTTCAAATTTGAAGAGGGTGCTACATTCAGGCACACTATTAAGTAAAAGGATTTCAGCAGCAGTCGAAGATGAGTTTAAGGAGCAAGTTGTAGTAATAGGTATGTTGGCAAAGAATTTATTAAAGACCTGAGCCACATCAGAATCTTTGTTTATTAATTTATTATTGTCAATAATCTCAAAGTGCGTCTCGCGTCTAAGTGATTTACCTGTTTCATTATTAATAAATTTCCGTGTAGCTTTTACTTTGTTAGTGGATTGTTTGATTTTTTCACTAATAAACTTAGATTTTGCCATAATACAAACCTTTCTAAACATTTTTGAATAATTTCTAACATAATCAACAAATTGGGAATCAAATTAGTATTTTTTCATACCATATAACTCATACAATCTCGCTCTACTTTTATAAATTCCTTCCGTGGCCCATTGATTAAAAGAGGCAGAATACGTGTTATTAATATTTAAAGTTTTTGTTTTAAAAATAAAGTAACTGGGTTGCGGGGGTCTGATGGCAGTCGCTCCGTGTAAAATACTGATGTTCAGCCGCATCTGGCTAGACTGGAAGCCGACCCCAATATAATTGGGAAAAGGCTCGGAGGATGATGATTTAGAAGAAAAAAAAGTATATAAGTATTATATCCATTGTCTAGTACCCATAGCACAAGCTCTGCCTGGATTGGAACTAGATGGTGATGTGTAAAATATCCCAAAAATATTTATTATTTATTTATTTATTAGTACAATTACCCCTTTTCGAGAAATACGCGAGTGCTAAAGACTGGTCCAATTTTGTTTCTATGTTGTCTACCTATACTTCACAGTGTAGAGATTGGTCATATAAGTCAACTGTGGCGAAAGCGAGGGCAATATTTTGTTTTTGGCATCCCCGTATCGCTTCGGCGTGAATTGCCAATAAAGCTCAATTTAGACTGGTGTAGTGGTATCGATACCTTTCGGAATACGTCAAAGGGGTAATGTTTCACTTTTCGTTTGAACATTCTTTTACTGTGTTGTTTGTAAACATCAAGGCTAAAAGAAGCTTCCCCGAAAAGTGGAAAATGGTTTGACACGGCTACAATTCAATTCAATCGTTTATTGCGAATATAGGTAAGGTAGGTGTTACATGAATATCGTCATAAAATCAATCTTTGTGCAGCCATATTCTGCCATTTAGCATGCAACAGGAAATACACAATTCTAGTCCAAGCTATTAACTGAAGCGTCTAAAGCAATTAAGCATAATACTTCCAGAATAATACAATATCTTTCCATACCTACTTACACATATACTACACACACTTATTATAAGATAGCTTAGATAGAACTTAGATTGCACCTCACTGTCCATAGCAGTCTCCATTATTTTTGTTCTTCTTTTAAGGGAATCAAGGGCTGGCGGTCCGTAACACAGGCTACTTTGTAACCTAGGTTACAAAGTAGCCTGTGTAAAGTAGCTAGCTAAGTGGCTAGCTAGCTAGGACGCCAGTACTTTTGTATTTGTTACTAATATTTAAGATCGATCCCTAGCTTATACTATATTTTTGTAACAGACTGTACCACATTTTATGAAATAAATAAATAATAAAAATAATCTTAATGTCAAAGTGAATATGAAAGCATGTCAAATGTAAATAATTAAAAAAAAGTGATGTCAAAATCAAAACCTATTTATTATACAATGTCAACGTAAAAGGACTATATCTTGCCAATTCCAGTTATAACTGTGACATAGGAGCAACTTGCGAAAGGCTTTTGTCTGAATTTACATTCTAGGTACTGATACAATTCCAGAAGACCGATCAATTATTCAGGTAATAAAATTTTTTTTTTAAATAGTTGACAACATTGAGATTACATCGCAACTATGTTTTAAACAGTTTTTATTACTAGAATTGGTCTTTTGATCAAATTTTAATTCCGTAAATGTCACTCTCATGACAGAAGATGTTCCTGTTTGTCGTTTATTTGTGACATTTAGGAGACTGAAACCTCGAAAAACATGTTTTTTTTTTCAACGTTTTTGTTCCTGCTCTATCTTCAAAACAGTAATACGTACCAGCGTCAAACTTGGTCTAATTATAGTGCATACTATGTAATTTAGCATTAAATACTAAAAACATGGCAAACGTAGACATATGTGGTGGTACCTACGTAAGAAAGAGATGTAAAAATTCACATTTGGTGTACGTCGTTGATGTCTTTTGATAAACTATCGTAAATTAAATCAGTTTCTATGGGGTATCAAGTCGATGGGTGGTACGGAACCCTTACTGCGTGAGTCCGACTCACACTTGGACGGTTTTTTTTCTATCATCACACATTTTATACCTAAATTCTGGTACTCAAGGCAGTATCTAATATCATAATTCAATGAGAAAGGTTGTTGACCCTATGTTTTTGCTTTAGATTTTATTTTTTTTATTTTTCTTAGAAACATATTTCTCAGAATACGTACGTAGACTGAATTAGTAAATGTTACCGTTAATATGACTTTAGTAAAAAATTGCTTCATTATACCGAAACCTATGCCCAAATGATACGTGGGCTGTCATTAGCCAGTTCTAATTACGTTATGCCTCTCGTCTATAACATACTTATTCGTTTCGGAATAATGATAGCTCTGGTACCGCGATAATTAATACCGTCACATTATTCCGGAACTAAGGGTGGGCTCAGACGGAAACAGTGGTGATGCGAGTGGCAAGTTAGTTATTAAACGATCGATATGTTTGCAGTCTACTACAAATATTAGTATCGTGTAAACAATGTATGCCGATCGTCATCATAATTATTATTCTGGATGTTTAGAATATAAAAATGCCTTCAAGCCGTTACAAGATATTTTTTAAGCAAATAAGTTCCACTGTAGGTATGTTTTTGAGTACCTAGTATTTTTGTGTCTTAAAGGTAGGTATTTAACGTACGTACCCTATATGGCCAAACAGAATATTCTTACTAAATTAACTGGTCAAAATCACTATCTCAATCTGAACTGAGCCTACTATAAATACAGTACGACAGGTTTTTGCTGGGCAAGCGTGCACCATTGTTGATCACACTATCGCTTAACATCAGGTGAGTGACGGTCAAAGGAAAGTCCATTAAAAAAAAAACATGACTTAAACAAGATCGAGTTTGCGGTAATTCATAAATCAAACCTTATGGCCACGATTTAATTTTGTGATTGTTCTAATATAAATAAGTAATAACTAAGATAGGCTTCTTCAAGACTAAAACCTAAGATAGTATGCTCGCAATTAGAAGTGTCGATTAATTTGTAAGGCAAGTATATACAGACAGTTATTATAAATGTGAAATCATTCCATTCACAAACTTACGGTACTTAATCACTCAGCAGTATCATGCAGTTTCATAGAGACAGTACTCCAAAACATGAATCCAATTTCACTAATACGTAAAATCGACTACAAACTTTCCAGATCGAACTCAACCATAATTGGAGCTGAATTTAATAAAACTCACTCATCTCGGCTCCAATTTGGAGTTCGGATTAAAACATTGGACTTGCCAATATCGCTAACTTTATCTGAACTAAGCTTAATATAAATTCGGTAAGACACACATAGATACAGCTCACAATAATTTACAAACCAAACGTTATCGCCGATGATTTGTGATTGTTCCGATATTGTATTTAATTATAGCAAATACAATTCGTTGTCAATTCTGTTATAAAATAACTCTGATGAACCAAAATTTATTGCAAAATAATTATTATATAACCCTGCTTGCTATAAGATGTCGTCCTATTACAACGCAATTACGCGACCATTGCTAGTTTGCGCTAGTTTTGTTCGTGCAAACCCGCGATCAAATACCTGTAGTGTCGAATAGGTGTCCTAATTGGCATTCGTGCGATATGATCGTGGGGTCGCGGTCGCACGAACAAAATTCACGCGAACTTGCGAAGAACGCGTAATCGCGTTGTATTAGGACGGCGCCTAAATCCACTGCAAAAAGGATCGGTTTTTTTATTTTTTATTTAGCCTGCCTATGAAAGCCTTTTTGGACAATTTTTTCTCCGTCTGTTAGTCTAATCAAACCGAACCTTTGTCGTCTTCACAATGTAGTTATAATGACTATACTGGATGACTCTGATAACCCCATATTCTGTTGTGTATGAGCTGAAATCCCCAACAATGTTCATTAAAGTTTTTTAATGCTTTCGACATAGCAAAATTAAATTATTATTTGTATTTTGTAAGAGGACCACAAAATTTAAAATTGAGATACGACCATGGCGACCTACTAGAATACTTAATAGTGTACAAAATAATACACGGTTTCTGGCTTAACATCACTGAGCTTAACATATGTTTATCGCGTCATCCAGTATAATCATCATCATCATTACCTCATTAATATTCTACTGCTGGGATGGGCCTCTTCTCAGAATGAGAAGGTATCAGGCATTAGTCCATTACGCTGGCCTACTACGTGTTGGCGGACTACACACACCATCGAGAACTGTATGGAGCACTCTCAGGTGTGCAGGTTTCCTCACGATGTTTTCCTTCACCGTAAGCAAGTGATAATCAAATTCTGATCCGCACATGAATTTGAAAAGTCGGAGATCCAGGGCGGAACTCAAAACCCACCATAGGAATCTAGTAATAAGGCGATAATATTTAGATTTCTTTGGACAGTGGTTCAGTGTTGTGACCCAACATGGGAGAGGCTTTGTTCAGTAATGGACTGCAATAGCACCCCTCGGAGACTCAATACAATATAAATGCTAGCACCACCTACATACACATGATTATGTCTGTATACGAACGCACACACACATGTAGGTTATGGAGGCTCGCCGCTTGTAATATCGACTGGGTTCCAAGCGCTTTTCAGAGATGGCGTGCTTGTAGCGACTGGCGATTGACATCCTTAGCAATCTTGCAGTCCAATTGCCGGCAAACTGTGGGCGGGTTCGGGGTCCGGGTGAGGAATCTTGAATTGGCGGGGGCGGTGAGTGGCCGTTCTGTACGTTAGTACTATTAGATATTCTGTGGCAATAGGCTGAACTGACCTCAATTAAATAGCTTAGGTTTATCATCATAACTTATTCTCAAATTTTGTCACGATAAAGCGTCAACAAATTAGAAATCACTCATTCGAAATGTCGGACAAATTGCTGTAAGCCCCCGATGCTTTTAATATGCATGTGTTTTGTATAGTAAGGAGCAATAAAATTTTCCTATCGACGGAATTAAAACCACCAAATATAATATCAAGCTTTTTTTGAACGAAGTTGCTTATGAGGCTTGCCGTAGGTGTGATTCGGGAGGGTCGTGAATGGCATGCATTGCAGTTCTCGTGGCTCATCCACCAAGGCGAGAGTAGGTACACGGCTGAATTTTTAGTGCGTGTGAGCCCCACATAACCACGCTACTTCGCTGGGTGGCATGACATGCGATAGGCATTTTCTCGGCCTCAAAAAAATTTTGTGATTCGGGAAAAAATGTAGCATCGCGTCGTGCTAAGATTTGAGTTAAACCCATAGAGTACATTGAATATACGAACATAGAGTTGTCAGCTGACCTCACCTTGAATCGCCATCTGGTAGGTGATCAGCCAGGGGACTGAGATCATTCTGACGCATGATGTTTCCTGCCATCTGTGCTTGTACTATAGATAGATAGCTAGAATATACTTTATTGTACACCATGAAAATAGTAGTAAACAGGAACAACGTATAAATTATGGGTACATGGGCGGTCTTATCGCTAAAACTATAGTTAGTTGAAATTTAGCATTATAATGAACCGGTTGCAATGCAATTTGGGAGCGGCCTATGTCCAGCAGTGGACTGCGATAGGCTGAGTTGATGATAAAGAGAACTGAACCAAGTCACCAGAAAAAAAAAATGTATAATTATCGTATATCTTCTACTTAGAACTGTCGGTAGGCAGACATTATTTCTTGTGACTGTACATTTATGGAAAGCTTTTTTCCCATCAGGATACAAATAATTCATTCCCTGAATAAAAATACATTCGTTTATACATCCAATCCGTTTGTAGTTCAGTAGAGATGGACAAACAGATCAGTAAAACATATTTACTTTTGTGATTACAATTTATTGTTAATCCGGCGTTTCGGTTTAATCCTGCGTTTTGTATTGTCGTTTTTGTCGTCTGTTTGTAGTGTTGTTGTGTTTCAGATTAAATTTGTTGTATGTACTTGTTTTTAGTTTGTCGCATTAGATACAGTCACTGATACTTTTCCTACTTTCTACTTATAAATATTATCAACTAGCAACTCGCCCCGGCTTCACACGGGTGCATTATTATTATTATTTTTTCTTACTAACTTTGTCCGGACAATGACAACCACAACAAAAAATAACAGCCAAATCAGTCAAGCCGTTCTCAAGTGATGCTCCCTCATACATCTTCTAGCAATTGATTTTTAAATATATTTTTTTAGAATGGACTCTCGTAGATCGATACCCAACATAGGTACCCTAACTGCTTAACCGGGCGGGTGGCGGAGAATTCCGTTAAGGATTTCCATCTGCCAAAAAAATTCCCTAAACCTAACTTATAAACTAAAATCGCGGTTGCAAAACCGCATAAGGGCGTCCCCCAAGGGAGGGCTCGGACCTCGGCTTACTGGGGCATTGCGGGGGGACCCCGCCGCTATGTCCCCCTGGCAGCCATTGCTGCATCGGGAATCGTTTTCTCGAAAGTGGCGGACTTTCGGAATATCGGGTGAGTGACGTGTTTCGCGAATCGCCGTTAAGCGGCAAGTCTCGCCGGCGAGGGCGAAAACCTACCTAATCCTAACACAGTGCTACTCCTAGGAACTACTCTAGAGCATAGGGTCGGTCTCGCGTGACGAGATTATCTCCGGTTGCGACACCGTGAGGGCGTCCCCAGAGGGGAGCTCGGGCCTCGGGTCAGGGTGCAGCTGGGGGACTCCGCCACGGTCCTCCCGGCAGCCGCTGCTGCATCGTGTTGGGTTTCTCGAGAGTCGGACTCTCGGCATCTGTGTGGACGTCGCGTCGGTCCTCGCCGGCGGGGACGATAATTAGGACATTTAGGACGACGGCATCGGAGTTGATTTTTATAAACTTTTACTTTCATTTATATAGATACGTCGTGTCGTCGTCGCGCAGCGCGGTGATGACTATTGGGCGTCAGCTCCCGGCCTATGTCAATATTTTTTTTTTCAAATTCAAATGTTATTATTTCGAATTAGCTTTTACATGCACTTTCAAAACGTTAAGAATATAGTTGCACGGTTCCAAAAATTTGGTCCTATGGGGAAGAGCCGGCAAGAAACTCCATGGATATACTATTTTCAAGTAATAAATGATGCAATGGTTTATCACATGATTTTAAAAGAATTGTGTAAGACCAATGTAGGTTAATGGGGTGCATTAAAAGAGCCTCCACGAGTGACGATATTTAATTGATCGTCCGGCGCACCCTGGGCAGTCAGCCCCGCTACCAACCTGCTGACTTGCTAATCTTTTCCCCACGGCATGAGCTTATCATTATGTGCTCATGTCGACACAATAGAAGAAGAAGACTGTAGGTTAATGAGAGAGACTTTACTGAATTAAAATAATTAATTAAAATTAATTGTTCCGTGTGGTGCCGGACATAAAAAATTGCACCCCCCTACCTCTTCTCATGGGTGTCGTAAAAGGCGAGCGTTCTCTGAGTATTTAACCAACCAACTGCAATCGCCAACCCGCCTGCCAAGCGTGGCGATTATGGCATATCCCCCAACATGCTTGGGGGAGGCATATGTCGGCCTAGGCCGATAATTATTCATGAGTAATCTAATTTTCTGATACTATTCAGCTACTGTGTGTGTAACCACTAATCCTACAACCTAATAGGTACTACATAAATAAATCCCACAAGTCGGATTTAAACACAAAATCTAATTTAATACATAACACTGAAACAGGTTAACCCTTCATTACTAGGCACCTGCACGTCACCATTACGCCATATTACGGTCATTTGTACCTGCGCGCCTTGATTTGTTCCAACCGCTTTAGGGGGCTAACGCATAGACGACGTGGATAGACGTCTTAATAATTGCATTGATAGAACTTGTATAGACATAATATCATTTCAGCCATCATCATCATTTCAGCCGTAAAACGTCCACTGCTGGACACAGGCCTCCCCCAAGCATATATTGGGGGGATATGCCATAATCGCCACGCTTGGCAGGCGGGTTGGCGATCGCAGTTGGTTGGTTAAATACTCAGAAAACGCTGCTGCTCATCCTCTGGTGAATCCCTTAGTCGCCTTTTACGACACCCATGAGAAGATATAGGGTGGTGCAATTTTTTATGTCCGGCACCACACGGAACATAATATATTCATGTTATATACTAGCCTATGCCCGCGACTTTGCCCGCGTAAATGTCGTTTATCGCGCATCCCTCGAGAACTGTTCATCTTCCCAGGATAAAAAGTAGCCTATACGTTGGCCGGCCGTCGGGCGCGCCTCTTTCCCCGCATCCCACACTACCCCCTCCATTCGCCTCGCCCGATCACACTTTTCGTAACGCATTCACCAGCTTACCCCCAAGTCAAGCGTGCGTAAAGAAGTTTTACTTCAAAAACCGAAATACAGGTAAGCATTCTTTACCACCATGATAACAGACATGTAGGTATTTGTAAACTCCACACCATACAAACCTTTCTCAAAATCACTTTTTTTCCACGTCACGCGTTCATTTAACCGTCCTTTGGTGTATACAAAGCCTTAACAGGAGGTTAAGGCTTTGCGTTTGACGGGTTAAGTTACAGTAAGCCGTTACTGACGAGATTTTGTGTTGCCCTCGTAATCCATGAGCTATTCCGGTATTGTGTACCGCCGTGTCACGGTAGAGGGTTAAATTGTTAACCTATATCCGGTTTTGTTGGCGAAAACACGACAAAATTGTTCCCGGTATAATAGACCGGCCATATTTCTACGTGGGTGTTATGAAAGGTGCAATAGGATTATGTCGAAACGATGGGTGCACCTTCTTTTATCCGACTGCACCGATAACGCGAACCTTTATAACTTTTTATAAGAAGGCCCACATCTACATTGCCGCATTAATCAGTAAACTTATAGGTATATTCTTAGTACTTCCTCTATATTTTCTGTTCCGTAGCACCTACCCGCGATGTACATCGCAGACCGGCGCCGGCCAGCGCGTGCCGGCGCGAGCCGGCGCTGGACGGCGCGTGCTCCCGATGTACATCTTTTGGTGTGAAAGCGTCAATTCACGTCCATCTAAACCACTCCACGCCTCACCGATGGGAAACCACCTTTAACGTTTCGAAAGCTTTGCAGTTTTTAAATTATATATTGTTTAAGTTTTTGTACAAATAATAGCAAAGGATATGAAAATTTTAATTTAGTTAATTATATATTTTTGTTTTCCTTCAATTCACATTAATTAATTGAAAAAATTGTTATTGTTGTGGTGTCCATTAAAGTATATTATTATCTATTCTATTTAATGTAACGTGCGTTTTTTACGCTGTCACATTTGAATAAAATTATTAAAATATCTATGATTGTTAGTGGAATTTTTAATTATCGTAGTGGCAACATTGGAGCGATATGTCACTTTGCGACAAAACCTTTTTACAAAATGGATTGATCTTACTCGTTTTAATTCAATTTAATTTTTAATCCAGTCCCATACCACGTTTTTATCGTCGGAATGGGCTAGTATTTTGATATACAAGGGGATGAACCCTTATGTTAATGTGGATTGGTGAATTTTAGTTTGACTGGTATCCACCTAATCACATCGGTCCTGTCATCAACAGGCATCGATGTGTTATATTTTTTACGAAATTACCGGTGAGTAAATAACACGCGTTCGGAGTGATGACGATCGCTTTTGTCTTGTATGTTTTCGAAACTAATGGAGCTATTTTTTGTTACAGCCCATTTGTTGGCGGTTTTTTTTTTGTATTCGGAGTTTTTTTTTATTTCGTGGTTTTTATTTCGGTATGTTAATCTTGGAGCATAATGCGGTTCTCTCATTACCATGAGGTGTCGTACCTAGTAATAAATTTAAATTAACCTTAAAGGATGCAATAATAATAATAATAATAAGAATGATAATGATAGTAAATTTTTAATACAATTCCACTATGGGATTCATTTGCACAAGCCTACAGAATATAAAACTAGTGTCTTGAAATCTGGTTTTTATTGAAATTCTCCCGCTGAGAGATTAAAGGTTTCAACTCTACTCGTTCAGCGAATCCAGGTATTTATTTTATTAAGTGTGGCTCCTGGCGCCCGAAATCCATTTTTTTTATATATATTTTGGAGCTCACACACGTTTTGATGCTATTAAGCAACACTAAAAATAAATCATTATTCAATATGTTTTTTTATTATTACATTTGTCGCTTACCGTACAGGGACATGAAGTAGGTTTTTTCTTATTGTTTTGATTTATTATTGCATCTTATTTTAGTTTACTACTGTTTTTATGTATTGTTTACATACAGTTGTTCATTTTAATATCATAACCATGATGTTTTAGTGGTTATTTTTATAACAATAACTTTGTTTTTATTGTAAACAATATTTTTATAGAACTACTTTATATTGTTCTTGTATTTTTGTTAATAACTTTGTTTTTTCTCTAGCAAAACAAACACAATTGTATTGTGTAGACTGTGTTTATTATTCTCTCATCACTGAACTTAGTGAACTTAAGAATATAAGTGAGTTAACTTTGTAACTTTTGAACAACAATTTTGTAGTAAGACATTAAGTCAATCATTGTTGTCATACTTTTTAAGATATAACTTTGTAAATTATTATTGCATCTTCTCTTTGCTTTACAATTGAAGAATTATTCTTTTGAATAATTTTAAATCTCATCAACTTTGACTTTAAAAAAAAAACTTTTATATTTAACCTCAAACTTAACCTAACTTTTTAAAGTTTTAATTTTGCTTTTTGCTGCGTTTTGTTTTGTGCTTGCTATTCATCATGGATAAAGAATGTCAGTTTCCTCCACTTGCTGACGCAAAGAACAATACGGTTTCTGGTGGTTCTCGTACGGTTGCTCCTGCGGCTTGCTCACATGACATGATCAATATGACAGAGGAACCTAATCCTTTTGGTCAGAATGACAGAGTTGCACATTCTTCCGTTATTGCAAATGCTTGGCCTTCTTTTAACTCAATGAATGCGCTTGTGAACGATCACATTAAGAAGAACTTGCCTTCTACAAATAAATTGCCTGATTTGAAGAGAAGTAAAATAAATTTTGATGGAAAATCTTGTGTTCGGAATTTTATAACTCGGGTTGAAGAATATTTTTTATACAAAAATTTTGATGAAATTTTGCTTGTTGGTTCTTTTTCAGATTTGCTTAGTGACATTGCTCTTAAATGGTTTCGCACAGTTCGTATTAGGATCTCATCGTGGCATGAACTTAAACTTGCATTATTGAAACGCTTTGATAAACCCAACTTTGATTATTTTTTGGAATATGATCTTCGCACGAAGAAACAAAAGTTATCTGAATCTCTTCCAGATTTTATAACTGACATTATGGATATGGCTAGTCGTCTTCCTTCGCCTATATTCGATTCTGTTTTAGTGAATATTATTAAAAATAACATGTTGCCTGTTTATACACCTTTTGTGTTTGGTAAACATCTTGACACTGTTGAACAATTTCTGGATCTTGCAAAGGAACTTGAAGTTGTTGTTAATAGAAAATCTTTTGAAAAACCAGTTAAATTGGAAAAAACTAATAAATTTTATGCAGTTTCAACAAATCTTATTTGTTTAAAATGCAAACTTTCTGGACATCATTTTAAAAATTGCCCATCTATACCTGGTGTAATTTGTTTTAAATGTCATAAGGTTGGAGTAACTACCAAAAATTGTGATGTTTGTAATTTGGAAAAGCGAAACTCAAACGAGTCAAAAAACTGATTAGGTCTCATCGAGCCCCTGTTTTTAATAAAACCGCGAGAGACTCGATGTCTAAGAAATTAGTTAGAAGTCACAAACCAGATGACATTACTCGGAACAAAGACTTTACAGATTGGTTAAATTATTTAAAAACATTTTTTACCGTTTATAGATCAGCTCCTATTTTATTTGTAAAACATAACGACACTAGACCTTACTTAAATTTCACAGTAAATAATAATATATTTTCAGGATTATTGGACAGTGGTTCTAATAGTTGCATTTTAGGTTCAAATAGTCATGAACAATTTTTGAAATTAGGTTATAGAATTAAACCTATTGGTGGTTCTGCTTGTACTGCTGATGGTTCTTCACAGAGAATTATTGGTTTTATGGAATTACCAGTAACTTGCGATAGTTTAACTAAAATTACAACTTTTTTAATTATACCCTCTTTTGTATCTCCAATCATTTTAGGATTTGACTTTTGGTTAAATTTTGAGTTAGCCAAAGATTTATGGAAAAATATTACTTTTGTTCATAGTGATAAAATTCAAATATGTACAGTCACTTCTGTTACTGAACTTGCTCCTTCAGAGAAACTTAAATTAAATACTACAATTTCACTTTTTGAAGATATTTCTTATGAGAAAAGAGGTTTAGGTCTTACTCATCTTGTACAACATAAAATTAATGTTACTAGCGAACCCTTTAAACAAAGATATTGGCCTTTGAGTCCTGCTAAACAAAAAGAACTTTTTGATGAAGTAGAAGTTTTACTGAAGGAAGGTATTATACAACCTTCTAAATCTCCTTGGTGTTCACCTGTTTTAGCCGTAGAAAAGAAGGATGGCAGCACTAGATTATGTTTAGATTCTAGAAAATTAAATTCAGTAACTATTAAAGATTCTTATCCTCTTCCTTATACTTCTAGAATATTAGATAACCTTAGGGGTGCTAAATTCATTAGCACAATTGACCTTTCCAAAGCATTTTTGCAGATTGCTCTTGAGAAATCTTCGCGTGAAAAGACTGCTTTCGTAGTTCCCGGAAAAGGACTTTATGAATTTGTTCGTATGCCTTTTGGTCTCACAAATGCACCAGCGGAGTTGCAGAGACTTGTGGATAAACTTTTTGGCCCTGAATTTGATAATACAGTATTCTGTTATTTGGATGATTTAATTTTAGTAAATTCAGATTTTAAATTGCATATAGAATATTTAAATAAAATTTATACAATTTTAAAAGAAGCTGGTTTAACAGTTAATTTGAAAAAATGTAATTTTTGTAAAGATAGACTACGTTATCTTGGTTATATTGTTGACAGTAATGGTTTGCATACTGATCCTTCTAAATTAGAAACTATTGATAATTTTCCGCGTCCTGAAACGGTTAAACAACTTAGAAGTTTTCTTGGTTTATGCTCATATTATCGTAGGTTCATTTGTAAATTTGCTGATATTGCTTCCCCTTTAACTAAATTAACTGCTGGTAGTAAGAATTCTAAAAGATCTATTTGTTGGAATGATAAAGCTGAAGATGCATTTAAGAATTTAAAAGAAGCTTTAGTAACTTCTCCTGTTTTAGTATGTCCTAATTTTGAAAAACCTTTCTTTTTGCATTGTGATGCTAGTTCTGTTGGCATCGGTAGTGTTTTGAGTCAAGAAGATGAAAATTGTGAACAACACCCTATTGCATTTTATTCGAGATCACTCAATAAATGTGAGCGTAATTATAGTACCACAGAACGTGAATTATTAGCTATTTTGGATTCCATAGAACATTTTAGACCTTATATTGAAGGAATGAAGTTTACAGTTGTCACCGACCATGCTAGTTTAAAATGGCTTTTAGGTCTTAGTAATCCTAGTGGTCGATTAGCACGATGGGCTGCTAGAATTTCTCAATTTACTTTTGATATTATTCATAAAAAAGGTTCATTACATTTAGTTCCAGATGCTTTATCTCGTATTGAAGTCGCAGTAATGGAAATTACTCAAAGTAGTTTGATCTTACCTGATGAAGACATTTGTGATCCTTGGTATAGAAAAATATTTGTTAATTGTCAAAAATCTCCTTGTAAGTTTAAAAACTTCAGAGTCGAAAATAATACTTTGTATAAATTTTGTAAAAATAAATTTGACCCTAACAGTCGCCTTAATTGGAAAATTGTCATTCCTAAAGAACATATTTTGGACACAATTAAATCAAATCATGATGATATTAATTCTGGTCATCTTGGTATACATAAAACTTTAAAGAAATTAAAACAACATTATTTTTGGAAAGGAATGTTTAGTGATGTTCAAAAACATATTTTGTCTTGTGATATTTGTAAAGCGTATAAACATTCTACTTCTCCACCTTTTGGTACTATGATTAATCCTAAAAAAGTTGATCTGCCCATGCAGATGCTTTCGGTTGATATTGTTGGAATTTTACCTAAAACTTATTCAGGTCATAAATATATACTTTCAGTTGTAGACGTTTTCACTAAATTTTGCTGGATATTTCCTTTGATTAATGCTACTACTAAAATAATTTGTAAACTTTTTGAAAAAGAAATATTTCTTAAATTTGGTGTTCCGAAGATAATAGTTTGTGATAATGGTACACAATTTACGTCAAAACATTTTGTAGATTTTATGAAAAGTTTTAATATAACTAAAATATTCTATAATACTTTATACACTCCTCAAAATAATACAGTAGAGAGATATAATAAGACTGTTGAAACTTGCATAGCATGTTTTGTTGCAGATGATCATAGAACTTGGTCTACATTTTTACCTCATGTTCAATTAGCTCTGAATAATAGTGTGAATCTTGCTACAGATTTTACACCTAATTTTTTAATGTTCGGTAGAGAACTTATATTTGATGCTTATTTACATCGTCTTAGTAATTCTATTGACGATTTGAATCAACTTGAAGTTGGTAATAGAAATGCATTTGCTATTTCTCTTAATTCACTTAGTGATATTTTTGTTAAAGTTGAAGCTTACTTATTAAAAGCTTATAAGCGTAATGCTTCTTATTATAATAGGGGTCGCAAAGTCATTTCTTTTGATGTGGGCGATACGGTGTGGAGGAGGAGTTTTGTACAATCTAATGCACCTATTTATTTTTCTGCTAAACTTGCACCTAAGTTTGTTAAGTGTAAAATCATTGATAAAGTCTCTAATAATGTTTATGTTTTGAAAGATCTGAAAAAAGGTACTGAAGGTCGATATCATGTAAAAGATATAATTAAATTTTAATTTATTTTGGTTCTCAAGCTTAGTCTTGATTTTCGTTACTTTGTTTTGAAGCGCACTATTGATAGAATGATGAATGAAAGGAAATAGTGCTCTGAAAGGAATGGTATGTTAGGTAACTTCACATCAATTTATTGAATTCGGGATCTAAACTTTCTAAAATAAAACTTGGGTAATTTTGGATACTTTTTATTTAATAACCTCCACCCACATATTATTACTTACATCAATTGATCTTATTATTATTATTTATTTATTTATCTACATAATTATGTCTTGTTTTTAATGACATAGTTATGACTTGATAAATTAGTTATGTCATAGTAACATAGCTATTTTTATTAAACCTTATACATAATACATACTGTTATCTATTAACATCCTATTGGTGTTAATAGTATAATCAGGCCTTTTTATAAGTGTTTATTTTTAGTAATAATTTCTACTAACTGTTTTATTTGTGGAACTATTCATGTTTTGTTTGTTTTTGTGCTCGAGTTAGTTTTGTAGTTACTCGGATATGACTTTGAGTTCTTGGAACAATATTTTTTGGATGGGACGTTTTGTAGGGATGTCATCTGACTCTCATTGTTTTATTAGGGTTATTCTACCGCATTGTTGTAGAATACCTTATATTTTTTGACGGATCTCGGTATATTTTTTCCTTGATTTCGTATTTTTTGCTATTGTGCTACTCTTGCTATTGTGCTCGGGAGGTCGGTTGTGTTGTGCCGATCACAATATGCATTTATCTATATTACAGCAATTTTGTCTGTAATATAGTAATATTATAGAGCGAAAAAAGCTCCTAGCGAGCAAAATTTCAATTGTTTTTTTTCTTTCTATGTTTCAGGTATTAGAGTCGTACAGAGTCCCGAATAGAAGTTGAAGGAATTGCGTGTTTCTCGAAAGATCCATTTATTGTTTCTCATTTCACGAAATTGCTTGAAGAAGTCAACATACTTTGCTTTAATACATTGTTTGTGAAATACAATTTTTAATACTAACCTTGTAACTATTCCCAATATTGAACTCTTTTATTATTCCTTCCAAATAATAATTTTAACCCGAATTTTATTCTGATCCTGTTGTTAGTCTTAGTTAGTTTCCCGTAGCGTGTGTTTGGTGTGTGGATGTTTAGGCGTCGTGACCAAAGGTAAGCTGTTTGCACGGTTGTTTGAGTCTATTTCTTATTTAGTTCTTAGGTCCGACCTACTTCTTGTTTACCCTTTTTGTAATTAAACATGGCAGAAGAAGCTCCTATCTGTGAGACTCCTCTTCGCGAAAGTCCTATTATTTCCAGACCACCACCGATTCCACCTAGGACAACGCATGGTTCTAGTCATTCTTTGCTTCCTTCTCCAATGAAATCGGAAGACTGTCCGGTTTACGTCCAAAAACGATTTTCACTTAAAAAGTGGCAAATTGTTTATGATGGTAGTACGTGTGTTCGGCAATTTTTCTTGAGTATTGAGGAACAGAAGGAAGCGGATGATTTGTCTGACGGATATCTTTTGAAACGCTTCCACGAAGTTTTGTCCGGAGTCGCATTAACTTATTATAGGTCGATCCGCCGATCTGATTTAACGTATCTGGAACTTAAACAGTATTTTGTAAAGACTTTCGGTTCTGTAGATTTTGAATTTAAAACCGAGCAACAGGTCAGGAATCTAAAGCAAAAACCTGATCAAACTGTTAAAGATTTTGTTATAAGGATTTCTCAACTGAATGACTCCTTACGCAAACCGGTCAATGAGTCAGATCTTTTGGAAATTATTATACATAACATGCATTCCAGATACTTCCCGTGTCTATCGATTCATAAATTTACTGATATGGACTCTCTTATTGATATGACTTCACATTTCGAAAGCTTTTTACCCGAAACGACTAAATTTGCTTCGAGCACTACCACCCAATCGCAAATGTGCCCAAAATGTAATAAAACAGGACATCCCTATCGTACTTGTCCTGACTTCCCTGGTATGCTGTGCTTTAAGTGCCACACGCCTGGTTTTATAACCCGTGATTGCCCTAAATGCAATCCAAAAAATGTTTAATCCACCGGCGACACGCATTGCTCCGTACAGTGTCACCGGTGATAACGTCCGATTCGTCTGATAACCGACCGTTTATCGAGATTTTATTGTGTAACCGTGTCATTAAAGCGTTACTTGACTCTGGAGCACAAATGTCCCTTATTAGTGATTGTTTTACCCAGCAATTAGGTATCTCTCTGGGTAAAAACGATTCATGCCCTCGTGTTATTTCTGCTAATAACTCTCCTATTGATATTTTGGGAACAATTTATCTCCCAGTTAAGTTTAATGATACAACTTTTGTCCATGAATTTTTAGTAGCTCGTTCTATGTCTTCTTCTGTTATTCTAGGTATTGAATTCTGGAATAAGTTTGGTTTAACTTCCGTTTTTAGTCAAGCTTTTAACAAAAATATCAAAGGCAATATGTACCTTCCTTCCGACAACCACTGCCTTCCTCAGGTTTCTTGTATTAGTGAGGTTCGTTACGTACATCCGCGTAACGTTCTATTACCTGAACAAGAACTATGTCTTCAACAGGTCATTGATGAGTTCGAAGTCATTTCATCTGACAAGATTGGTCTGGGTAAGACTACTTGGTTATCACACAAGATTAACACATGTGGACCACCAATTAGACAAAGGTTTTACCCTCTTTCTCCTGTTAAATTAAAGATCCTCAACGAGGAGATTGATAAGATGCTGGAGGTGGGTGTCATTCGTCCCTCTCGTTCTCCGTGGGCTAGTCCAGTGGTTATGGTAACTAAGAAGGATGGGTCCGTTCGTTTCTGCGTTGACAGTAGGAAATTGAATAGCGTTACTACGAGGGATTCTTATCCTCTCCCTCGTATTCACGATATCCTTGACAACCTTCGCGGCGCAAGATATATAAGCTCGCTTGATTTTAGAAGTGCTTTTTGGCAGATCCCTCTTGCTGATGATGAGAGCTGTGAGAAAACTGCTTTTATAGTTCCTCAACGTGGTTTATTCGAGTTTGTCAGAATGCCATTTGGTCTCACAAATGCAGCCTCTGAGATGCAACGTCTTACCGATATGATTGTTAATTTTGAATTCACTTCTACCAGTGATAACTGTGTTTTCGGTTACGTTGATGACTTAATTCTGATTTCAAAAGACTTTCACAGTCACGTCGCGCTCCTTAGAAAGGTTCTAAACCGTCTTAAGGAAGCCGGTTTATCTATTAATCTTAAAAAATGCGAATTTTGTAAAAGCGAACTAAAATATTTGGGTTATATTGTAAATGAGAAGGGTTTACAAACTGACCCCAGCAAGCTTGATGCCATTAGGGACTATCCAACCCCTACTACAGCTAAGTCACTACGTGGTTTTATTGGAATGTGTTCCTATTATAGACGCTTTGTTGATGGTTTTTCTTCTATAATAGCTCCACTCACTGCCCTTATTGGAAAAAAGAAAGGTCGTGATCTTATAAATTGGGATAATGCCGCCGAAGACGCATTTACCAAATTAAAGGTCGCGTTAATCAATACACCGGTTATGGCTTGTCCGGATTTCTCGAAACCATTCTTTTTGCAGTGTGATGCGTCAGCGGTTGGTCTCGGTTCAGTTCTTTCACAAAAGATTGATAATGTTGAACACCCTATCGCTTATTATTCCCGCTTATTTTCCAAAGCTGAACGCAATTATAGTACTACTGAGCGCGAACTTTTGTCTGTACTTGATTCTATTAAGCATTTTCGGTGTTATTTAGATGGAATGAAGTTTAGTGTTATAACTGATCACATGGCCTTGAAATGGCTCCTCACGCTTCATAATCCTTCCGGCCGTTTAGCTCGATGGGCTACTATTATCTCCCAATATACTTTTGATATCGTTCACCGTAAGGGTTCGCAACACGTCGTACCTGATGCTTTATCTAGGATGTACGCAAGTCCGGTTACATTTGATCAAGGTCCTGAACATACTAATGATAGATGGTATAAAAGGGTTTATGTTGGTGCTCGAGATACTCCACAAATGTTTCCTGCATACGCCATTCGGAACGGTGCTCTCTTAAGACGCATGCCGATCATTACTCCTTTGTGTCCTGATCCTTGGCGTGTAGTTTTACCTGCTGAAAAGGTTCCATCCGCGATTTGGGAAGTACATAATAATCCTCCTTCGATACATCCTGGAGTAACCAAGACTTATCATAAACTCAAGGAAATTTTCTATTGGCCGAACATGTTTCGGGATGTAACCACGGCTCTTAAGCAATGTGATGTATGTAAAGCTTATAAGATCGCTAATACTCAACCCCGTGGTCTTATGTGTTACCCCAAGGTGGTTTCCTTGCCTTTACAAATGATTTCAATCGATATCATAGGCCCATTACCAATCGCTTATTATGGGTTCAAATACATTTTATCTATGGTTGATGTTTTTTCTAAATATGTCTGGCTTGTTCCCCTTAAGAAGGTTGACACCAGTTCAGTTATTAAAGCTCTGGAATCTGAAATATTTTTTAATTTTGGTGTTCCACGGTCTATTCTCTGTGACAATGCTACCGTTTTTCGTAGTAATCAGTTTTTAAACTATCTTAGGTCTTTTCACATTGATTCCCCGTCATTTACCCCATATTATACACCACAGGCCAATACGGTTGAACGCTATAACCAAAGTGTCATTACGTGTTTGAGCATTTTGGTTGGCGAGAACCAAAGGAATTGGGCAAAGATGTTGCCTAAAGTCAAACTATATCTCAATTCTTGTCTTAATTTAGCCACTGGTTTTACGCCAAACTTTCTCATATTCGGTAGAGAAGTCTGTATGGATTCATCCCGCGCTATTAGCCAGACCCCAAGCAATAATTTAGCTGGATGTCGGGAAATACACGCTAAGAATCTAACTTCCCTAGCCGATGTTTATGCGAAAGTAGCTGACAATCTCTCTACTGCCTTTCTCCGAAATTCTCGAACGTATAACGCGAACCGTACAGCGGTTACACTTAACGTTGGTGACATTGTATGGAGGCGTAATTTTTCTAAATCTTCATCTGCTGAATACTTTTCTGGTAAACTCGCTCCCCGCTTTATTAAATGCCGTGTTATTAGGGTCGTTTCTAGAACCACTTATGTCCTTCAAGACTGTGATTCTGTTCATTCTGGACAATATCATATTAAAGATATTCTTAAATGATTCAATCTGTTCAATAAGACCATAAGAATTACTTTAACTCTAACTTCTTAAAATTATAAATTAATTTTTGAAATAAATATTTCGATTATTATAATCAACTAAATAGCGACATCTAGCGGTTGTGTCTTGAACTATTTTCATGACCGGTTATTTAATTGTTTAATCTTACGCCGCTAGGTGGCGCTATCAATCGTTCTGTTTAGAGTCGGTATAATTTTTTCTATTGTTTAGACACTCATTTCACTTGAATTTTGAGTTTCATTTAGTTATCTATCCAATGTTACAGGATTTCCTCTTGGTTAATAACTTAAGAATTCCCTCCCTTTGTATATTTATCCTATTACAAGTTGTCCTCTCACTTTCGAACCTTCTGTTATGTGATATATTCTAATTCTTTTGAATAATTCACTATAAATTATTTTTCGATATGTCATCCTTTTATCTGGTGAAAGTTACACCACACCCTGTAGGACATTCGTTTACTATTTAATTTCACATCTGGAATTTATTTATTTCCTCTCTTGTTTTAATACTTATTCGTTGACTCCGTGTTGTTTTGTTTGACTGGAGTCGTATCTTTGACTGAGGTCGTATATTTTTTGACTGAAGCCGCTAGTATTTTCCTTAGACGGAATTTTTTGTTTGAAGTTTCGTTTATTTTTATTTTTTTCTTATTATTTAGGGATCTCCAAACTATAATTTGGTCAGTTTGGTCTAATGTGATTTATCATTTCCTAGCTTTAATGTTTTCCGTTATTCGCGACGCATCTGAAGCTCGCACTGATAACGTTTAGGTGAAGGTCAACTTTCATTTTTATTCAGTTTCTGCTGCACTTCGTTGTTGTTAATTAGAGTAATTTAGTTTATATATTAAAGTATATTTGTACTAAGTTAGTTTAATTTAAGTTAGTTTATTTAACAAGGTTTATTTAATTTCAGTAAGGTCTTAGGTTTTTTTTTTTTTTTCGTGTTATCACTCCTTTTGGAGATGTTACTTTTCTTTTGTTTGGTCTTTCACTTTGTGTTGGCTCACTCCTTTAATAAATAATACATTAACTCAGGGTTGTCACATCCTTTTAGGGTTGTCACATCCTTTTAGGGTTGTCACATCCTTTCAGGGTTGCCACAGTTTTTTTTTTTTTTTTTTTTGTTGGAAAAGGGGTACTGTAGCGTTAACCCGCTACGGATAAAAACTTTTTGCATTTTTTTATTACTACCTTTTTTTGTAAATTCTTTATAAAAATTCACTTGGCGTGTCATTTTTGAACTTCGATTTCGTAAATTTCTATCGTCAATTTTTTATTTTCAAAGCGCGTCATTGCAGATTTGGTAGCCATCAGAACTGGTTTTCTTCTTGTGTTCGTTCATTTACACCAAAATTTTGCTGATGTGATCATAATTGTCCGGTTTTACACCGTTGTTTGGTTATCCAGTCGGCTACATTTTGTACTTGTAAAAAGGTGTCGATGTCAGTTTGTTCTCTCCTGTTATTTTGGTATGTATTTCATATTTTTTTTCTGTTATTTAATCCCATTTACTAATTATTCATTCTCCCAATAATTCAAAAGATTCTGCTTGTGTCCTTTGTCTGAACGTCCTATTTGTTTGTCCTTAGACGTTCATATTAGTACACAAGCCGGGTTTCGGCTTCACCCCGTGGGACCAGCTGCATGGGGCCTGGTTTTGATCCGGCACCAAAGCAGTGTTGCTGAGGGTCCAGGACGGAAGATTTGAGGAAGAAAGAGCCAAATCTTCGTCGCTGTACTCCACCCAAATTGCCTTCCGGGAGTGCGAAATCCCTACCATCTTCACAAGGACAGCAGTTTATTTCAAGACCTCACTTTTATTTTCTTTTATAGTAGTGGTATATAGCAGCGTATTTTTTTCCTGTTTAGTTTTACATTTCTTGCCATCCGCGGTATATGATATTTTATTTTATGTAAGGGGACGGAAAAACGAAACGTTGCATGCAATCTTTTATTTTTTTCGAGACAGTTTGTGTTTAGCTCGATTAACATCCCGGTCAATCTATATGTAAAATCTCGACTCTGCAGTGCCTTTTTTTTCGAAGTATCTTTTTTTTACCCTTTTGTACATTTTAAAAAAATATTTCGACCCGTTATTTTTTACCTTAAATTAAACGTGTTTGTGATGTGAAAAGTGTTTTCTTCCTGTATTTTTTACGTTACAGATGTCTGTGCCCGGAAAATTGGTGGTGTTGAGCCGATCCCAGCATTCCTATTTCATTATCACATCTTGTTGGTAGTGGTACAATGCGATGTGATTGCGTTGTTGTGAAGGTAGAAGTAGGTAGTCAGTGGCGCAGGTGCCTAACTGTACTCATGGTGTTGACGTTGAATAGAGGTAGCTAGTCAGTGGCGTAGGTGCCTAACTGTACTCATACCGTGGTTTTGTTGTTTAAACAGCGGCATTTATGCTTAACTGTATTTGAGATAGAAGGTTGGAAAGATAGTCAGTGGCGACGGTGCCTAACTGTACTCATTAGTGTGAAGAGGGTGATGAAGGTAGTCAGTGGCGATGGTGCCTAACTGTACTCATGGTTGTTTAGTTTGTAGAGAGTAAAATGAGTAACTTCTTTGCTCTTGAAGTTTTTTGATGTTGGTTTTTATAAGGCTTGAAGCTTTTTGTCTTGGTCTTGTTGTTTTTTATTTTTTGAAGCTGTTAGTCAGTAGTTTTTATGACTTACTGTACTCAGGGAGTTTTGTTTTGTTTATACCATTGACTTGGGAGCTTTATGCACTCTCATAGTGAGTTTTATTTTTTGCATAAAGGAAATTTTTTTTTGTGAGCCTTGAATGTTTTTTATCTTGTCTCATCTTAAGTTTTTTTTGCATGTTTTTTACAAGTGCGACTTAGAAGTTTTATCTTGCAGTCTGACACTTTTGGTCATAAATTTTATACCATATTTTTATGGGTCTTTGGGTTTTATATACCTACCTTTTATTTTAAAATCTATAGTTGTTTTATAAAGCTTTTGCTTTCTTACTTTTTGTCTTCTGTAGGTTTGTTTTGGCTTTTGTTCATTGGTCTTTTACACCAAAAAGAAAGTTCCTTTCTTTTTTATTTCGGGGAGGGATGTAATGTAACGTGCGTTTTTTACGCTGTCACATTTGAATAAAATTATTAAAATATCTATGATTGTTAGTGGAATTTTTAATTATCGTAGTGGCAACATTGGAGCGATATGTCACTTTGCGACAAAACCTTTTTACAAAATGGATTGATCTTACTCGTTTTAATTCAATTTAATTTTTAATCCAGTCCCATACCACGTTTTTATCGTCGGAATGGGCTAGTATTTTGATATACAAGGGGATGAACCCTTATGTTAATGTGGATTGGTGAATTTTAGTTTGACTGGTATCCACCTAATCACATCGGTCCTGTCATCAACAGGCATCGATGTGTTATATTTTTTACGAAATTACCGGTGAGTAAATAACACGCGTTCGGAGTGATGACGATCGCTTTTGTCTTGTATGTTTTCGAAACTAATGGAGCTATTTTTTGTTACAGCCCATTTGTTGGCGGTTTTTTTTTTGTATTCGGAGTTTTTTTTTATTTCGTGGTTTTTATTTCGGTATGTTAATCTTGGAGCATAATGCGGTTCTCTCATTACCATGAGGTGTCGTACCTAGTAATAAATTTAAATTAACCTTAAAGGATGCAATAATAATAATAATAATAAGAATGATAATGATAGTAAATTTTTAATACAATTCCACTATGGGATTCATTTGCACAAGCCTACAGAATATAAAACTAGTGTCTTGAAATCTGGTTTTTATTGAAATTCTCCCGCTGAGAGATTAAAGGTTTCAACTCTACTCGTTCAGCGAATCCAGGTATTTATTTTATTAAGTGTGGCTCCTGGCGCCCGAAATCCATTTTTTTTATATATATTTTGGAGCTCACACACGTTTTGATGCTATTAAGCAACACTAAAAATAAATCATTATTCAATATGTTTTTTTATTATTACATTAACTATCTACAATTGCATAAGTAATGAACTAGAAATATTACATAACACGTTAGCTGTTGTGTCTACGTCTCGGATAGTCGAGATATTAATTCATCCTTCACGGGACTTATATTCGGTGTCCACACACGCGGTAATATGAAACCGCTCTTAATATCTTTGGCTGATGGGTTAAGTCATATGCCATTACTGGCGAGATTCCGCGTTACCCTGTAATCTGCTAGTATCGGGTATTGTATACCACATGTCGCGGCGAAGGGTTAGATCGTTTGAGATCGTATTGCGCTTTGTGATTATTTGATGATTCCGATTATACTCGGCTATTGTACGGTTGATGAAATCTTAAGCCTTTTGGTAAAGGTAAATTAATATAGTGAAATTAAATTGTTTTTTAAAATTACTCCTATAAGTAGTTTTTTTTTATTTAGATGGTTATTTATCTATCTGACCTCTGAGAAGAAATATCGAAAAAACTCAGGAATCAAACTCTCTTTTAAAGTCCAGACATGTTGTTGTATTCAGAATTTGCGTGATGACACTGTCAGGTCATCATGGCAATACAAGGCAACGCCTGGACCGGCCTAAGAAAGTGCAAGGTCGATTAAAGTGGACCAGCCTCACCTCATGGCATGCATGTTAGAACACGAACCCTGGTTATTATGTAATTGAGTGTAGTGTTACAATTATAACCAATGTGTGATGTCAGGTAGGCAAGAGCGGGTAAAGGAAATGAAACCAACCAAGACTCTACCACTGAGAGTACAGTCTAACAAAGCAATTAGTATACGGGGTTGTCAGATATAGATAGAAGATTTCTTAGTAAATTATTATAGAATGGTTTGATTAGGGTTTTGTATAAATACAGTTTAACTTTGTCCGTTATTAAAATGATATTTCACTCGAAAACATCCATAATCTTCTGAGAAAACTTTATTTATATCTCTCTACTCTTTATATCTCTAGACTGTACATTTAGTTTGTGTTATGGTTAGTCAGAATCACAACAATGAGTACAATAATGTTCACAAGATAATGGACACGATAATAAGTCCGTCCTCTACGGCGTTTCGTAACTAAATGAGTAAACTGTGTCAACACTAATACAATACGTCCGCCTTCTACGGCTGCTCGCAACGAACTGGTTTTCATATATACAAAAGTACTCTGTGGAACTGATTTATAAAACGAAAACAACCCTCATTTTATTTTATAAAATGATAATGCGCTAAAATTAATGCATGCATCAGCCATCGTGTAGCTCAATCATATATTACAAGGGTTTCAGCAAAGAAAGCCTTTCCCATTCAAAACCTATTATTTTATTACTCATAATAGTAGTTTATGAAACTGTTGCATAATAGGGGTTATTAAAACACGAGTGTGAGTTTAAAAACCGAGCCGTAGGCGAGGTTTTTAATAGTATCACACGAGTGTTTTAATACCTAATTATGTCAGTTTCATACACAATTTTATCTACACTCATACAATTTTAAATAAAATACCAAAGTCAAAATCTTGGTAACATTGTCGTTGTTTTTCTTGATTTCTCTGGTAAAAGATTGTTCGTCATTTACGTTGCTGCATCCAGAAATTCAGGCGGGGTCATATTCTCCTCAGTTCAGTATCACTGCTGTAGTCAGATATTTTTGCCCAGAATAAAACTTTCGACATACAAAACCATAATAATAACGTAAACAATAACAATAAATTTACAAGTAACGATGACCAAATCCAGTAGGCCGTGGCGCGCGGCCGCGCACGCGCGCTGGTGCGCGCCTACACAGATAATAAAATATAGTCTGGCGAAAACATTATAATCGGAACTAATTTTCTATCCTCGTCAGGATTCCGTTAATCTCTGTTTTATCATACAAAAAATATGCCTGTAAACACTTAAATATAATTAAAAGCAATATGACAATCCAAAGTTCTGCCAAAAACGCGATTTTATACGATAAAAATTTTCAATGTATGACTAGTGGCGCCACCCTGAATTTTGTGTACTCATTGGTGCCAAACTGTACGACTGCTAAAAAAAAGGTTTGAAAACTCCTTGGTTTGGTCGAAGTGGCATTAAAAACTCCCTAGTTGGGCTGAAGTGTGCGGTTATGGAAAAAAAATTAAATTACCGCATTGTTTTGTTCAGCAAACTGTATCGTAATGAAACTTTTTAAATTCATTACAGGTGCATGTGCGTAAAGTATGTCATTATGACATTAAATTAAATTAAATTAAAAATTCTTTATTTCGGGCATCTAGTAGACCCATAAACCAAATCAAACAATTTATAAATAAAATAAAATAAATTACATTAAATAATATACACACATAAAAAAAAATAAGAAATAAAAACAATCATAAAACAATAATAACAATTAATATAATAATTTTAATATGATGGCAACTTTACCCTAGGTTCGCCCACTAATGATTATGGAGTCGCATCCAGTGGGCGAACATCGGGCTGTCCCACCTATCAGCCAGCGCGCCTAGGATGGTGTTGGAGCTGCCGCGCCAGCGGCCGAGCAGTGACGCGCACCTTTTACGAATGATCGCATGAAATCCGTCGACCTGCGCGTCTGCGAACATACCCGACGCGCTGCAGAAACGCGGCAGCCTCAACAACACCCTGAACGCGTTATTAAACTGGACGCGCAAATCGCTGTATGACCGCTGGGTGTAGTGCACCCACAGGCTGCACGTGTAAAAGGACTGGCAGTAAGCCTTAAACAACGTCACCTTAACCGGTGCTGTACATCGTGCAAACCTGCGGGCTAACATATTGCAGCGGACAGACAGCGACCTGCGCTCCCTTTCAATGTCTGTGTTGTCTTTTAGGTCCGCGTCGACCCAGTGTCCCAGATACTTGAACTGTGACACTACAGTCAGAGCAGTGCCACAGAGAGTGACTTCCGGAAAAGTATATGTTTTAGAGCGCGCCTTAAATATCATAATTTCACTCTTTTTAACGTTATATCTGAGACCATGGGCCGCCGCATAAGACTCACAAATAGACAACAGCCGTTTTAAAGCCTTAACTGATGGGCTCAGCAGCACCATATCATCCGCGTAGCTAATATTGTTGACGCATACACCATCGATATGACATCCTATGCCCGTGCTACTGAGCTCATCAATAAGCTTATTCATATACAGGTTGAATAACTTGGGGGAGGACAGTCCCCCCTGCCTCACCCCACACTCCAACCGGTACTCCTCGGACAGCGCTTCCCCCCACCTTACGCGGTTTTCCTGATGGCTATACCAATATTTAAATAGTGCTCTTACTTCATGTGGTAAGGTGGTCTCATGTTTTAATTTCTCCCAAAGGACGTTATAAGACACTAGGTCAAACGCCTTTGAGAGATCCAGGAAACACGCGTAAACTGGGGTTTTTCTGGTAGTGTAGTACTTGACAGTCTGCTTGAGGCACAGGATAGCACTTTCAGTTGATAAGCCACGCCTGAAGCCAAACTGGGCATCGTTTAATGTGAGGTGCTTACCAAGTTGCCGATCCAGCAGACTGTCTAGCACCTTTGCTATAACATTGGCAAGGGAGATCGGCCTATAGTTGGCTGTGTCAGAGGAGTCTCCTGTTTTATTCTTTATAATAGGTACTACTACCGTATACATAAGGTCTTTAGGTAAATATGAGTGGCTGAGACAAAGCGTGAAAAACATAGCAAGTACCCTAGGCAGATGTACGCCCGCGTACCGCAAGTGCTCAATGCTGAGGCTATCCTGCCCCGGAGATTTGCCTCTGACCATGCCCTTAATGATAGCAGCAACTTCATGGCCAGTAAAAAGTACAGTTCGCTCCTGGGACTCTGCAGCCATGAGCCCTTGCGGCGTCGGTGACGCGTTATGCAACAAAGAGTTGACCCTAAAATGACTTTGAAAGACAGTAGCCACCTCGCTCGGTTCACTATAGCCCCCGACACTCACTGGACGGCTCGACCCCTGGTTCAACTGTTGAGTCCTTTTCCAAAACTTAGAGAAATCCTTGTTTGCGTGGTGTTGCGCAATGATGTCCATTTTTATTTGTTGCGCGTTATTCTGACACCATTTTAATTTAGATTTAAATATCCGCCTGGATTCGCACATGTCATCTAAAATCCTACCTGAAGTTGGTTTACCAAGCGACACCCAAGTCTGGAAACAAAGTCGAGCCGTGCAGTGAGCGCCCCTTACATGCTTGTTCCAGCCAGTTACATATTTCCCCTTTCTTACATTTTTTTCTTTATAACTAAGCACCGCAGCCTCAGTGAGGACAGAGGTTATAGTATTGTACATTGTATCCAGTATCAATGTATGACCCACATCTGTACACATACCATTAGAACAATCATGAAAATGCATGTTAAAATCAATATCCCTAAGTTTAGAATGACACAGCTCATGGTACTTGTTTATTTGGGTCTGATCACGATCACCCCACTTCACTTTATTAATCGAAGGGCCCTGTATTACAATTTTAGACTTGATAGATTTAATATTGCACTCAAGTAAAATAGGAAAGTGATCAGACCAGTATGTGTCATGCAATATAGACGCATTTACTACTGACAACCTAGCAGCACTGGTGACCACCAGGTGGTCGAGCCACCGCCGGCACCCATGCACCTCACTAATGAAAGTAAATGAGTCCACCGGCAGCAGTTCTGCATCACGGCAGTGCCACGATTGTTCACTACAAAAACTTAAAAGTTCAGTAAAAAATTGCTCACCAGGATGGGCGTTAAAGTCCCCTAGCATGTATACATATTCCACGTCATAGCTTTCGGTAATAGCACATATCTCACTAAGGCACTCAGTAAATTCCACAAGGTTATCATTTGTGTCAGTTGGCATATAAATAGAAAATATAAGTAGCGACCGGTCATGTAGCACAATATTTATAGCCGTGAGGCGAACACTACTGCACTTTACTACATTTACTGAAGGAAAGCAGGCCTTTCTCCACATCAGTGCAACTCCGCCATAGGGCCTCCCGCGCAGCACGCCAACAGAAGTATCGACGGCAGACACTCCAGTGAACGCAAAGCTGTCGTCAATGCTCCCCAGGAAATGCAAGTCATGGGGGAGCAACCAAGTTTCCTGGAGGGCAATCACATCCGCCTGCCCGCATAACTTTCTAACACAATCAGCTGATCTGACCACATTCTTACAGTTAAAAGTTACCATTTTGATCGTGTTATCCATTGGTAGATTGAATATTCGGCCCGCAATCAGAGTGTTTACCTCCGTCTGTTATTCTTGATCTTGACCCAAAGTTTATGAAGCGTCGAAACGACACACCAGTGGGCCAAAAGTCATCCTGCATAAACACATCCAGCTGCTGTTTAGGTACAAAAATCTTAAAGGCGTTGTAAGATTTTTCTTTCCTCATATGCATTTTCTCCACTATTACCTTATCATTTGTCTTACTCTCAATGTATTTATAAATGTCACACTCGGACACTTCCTTCGCTACATCATAGACATAAATAGGCACTTTAATATCCGCGGCTTTAAAACTCGAGTCTGGTCCCAAGGTAGCTTTACCCTTCTTGGCATTAAATCTATTTCTTAACCTTTTTCTTTGCACTGTAATCCATTCCTCAGAAGGAGCCTGTTTTTTCCACTCGCCTTGTCGCACGATATTCGCTAAGTTAGTTTCATTCGTCAGTAGGGCATTGTTTACATTCGAGGCGGCCGAGTGTCGCGGCAGTGACGGCGTATTCGCTCGGGACCGCGGCTGAGAGCACTGAGTCATGCCGTCAGCTGAGAGGCCGGTCGATGCGCACTGTTTGTTTACCTCCGCATTCGCAGTTAAAATTGGTTTCTTGGCATTTTCAGCCCGCAATTTGGTTTTCTGCATTGTACTCACGTCAACGGTTTGAGTATTTTGTTGTTGTAAGTCCCGGTAGGCCAGCACAGGTGATGATGTAGGCACACACGAATGACTTTCTGTAACTTCGCTGGTAGAACCGGAAGAATACACATGCTGCAATCCCATGGGGCCGCTGTCATAATTAAAACTTTCCAATGCACAGGCTCCCCGTTTTTTATTGACATTACAATCGTAGTTATTCACTAGAGAAGCTGATTTTAGTGCATGAAGCTCGGATTTCAACATACCTAATTGGGCTACAGATGCATAATCATTCTCTTTAAATTCCCTAACGTCATGTTGTAGTTTCACAATATCTTTTAACAATCTCGTGACGTCCACATGATCAAAAAGTACGGGGGGTAGTTTTTGCAAGTCACGGGCTACGAACACAGGAATTTCCTCGGGATTTGTTTCCTTCAAAAGACAAATAATGTCATCAATGTCACGTAATTTCTTCCCATTCCGCTTCCTATTAATCTTCCGCTTTCCATTCGAAATTGAGTCAAACAACAGACTTTTTGCAGACACTATGTCGGATTCAGAAAAAGCACTGACACATATACGACCTAGGCTTTCTTCATCCATTACATCGATCTTGTTGTTTACAAAAGCAAGCACTTCGTTGATCACTATATTGCAAGAAGAACATTTTACCACATTAGAGGCCATTTTGCCTATAACACACGATCGGTACACACGCACGTCACGACGCCAGGGGTGCGCGCGCGCGACATTACTTTCGAGTTCATAATTCGAATTTATTAAATTAAATTAAATTTTTTTTATTAAATTTTTTTTCCATATCCGCACACTTCAGCCCAACTAAGAAGTTTTTAATGCCACTTCGACCTAACCAAGGAGTTTTCAAACTTTTTTTTAGCAGTCGTACAGTTTGGCACCAATGAATACACAAAATTCAGGGTGGCGCCACTTGTCATACATTGAAAATTTTTATCGTTTAAAATCGCGTTTTTGGCAGAACTTTTGATTGTCATATTGCTTTTAATTATATTTAAGTGTTTACAGGCATATTTTTTTGTATGATAAAACAGAGATTGACGGAATCCTGACAAGGATAGAAAATTAGTTCCGATTATAATGTTTTCGCCAGACCATATTTTATTATCTGTGAAGGCGCGCACCAGCGCGCGTGCGCGGCCGCGCGCCACGGTCTACTGGATTTGGTCACCCTAACTTGTAAATTTATTGTTATTGTTTACGTTATTATTATGGTTTTGTATGTCGAAAGTTTTATTCTGGGCAAAAATATCTGACTACAGCAGTGATACTGAACTGAGGAGAATATGACCCCGCCTGAATTTCTGGATGCAGCAACGTAAATTACGAACAATAAATAAATAAAATAAAATGCATTTATTTCAGGTATGTACCCATATGACATAAAATTACATAAAATATAGACACAAAACACATATTTATAATTACAATAATAACATTCACAATCACATTCATTTCACTGACATTCAGGCACTACCAGCAACATGTCTGTTACAGCAGTGCCTGATGTAAGGGCAGTCCAGTCGCCCAGCAATCATCGCCAGGACAGTATTGGAGCTGGCCCGCACCCTGCGCACCAAGGACGCGCACCGCTTGCGCATGGTGGTGTGGAAACAGTCGGTGCGCGCTTCCGCAAACATGCCCGAGGCACTGCAGAAGCGGGGCAGCCCCAATACCGCCCTGAACGCGTTATTATACTGGACACGGAGGGCACTGTAAGCAGCTTGTGTGTAGGAAACCCATAAGTTGCACGTGTATAGAGAGGTGCAAAAGGCTTTAAAAAGCGTAATCTTTACTTGATTTGAACAACGTGCAAACCTACGGGCTATCATATTAGCTCTCTTTGACAGCGCCCTCCGCTCCCGTTCGATGTCTACATGGTCCCTAAGGTCGGCTGTTACCCAGTGCCCCAAGTACTTGAATTGGTTCACCCGTTCCAAAGGAACACCATTCAAGCGAATAGGTGGAACATGTTGTGGGCACTTGGTGCCGACCTGAAAGACCATGTATTGACTTTTTACGGCATTATATACAAGGCCGTGCCTACCAGCGTACTCTTCACACACTTGCAACAACTTGCGTAATCCACAGACCGACGCGCTCAACAGTACCATGTCGTCTGCGTAGCTCAGGTTGTTTACACAGACTTCATCAACGTGGCAACCGACATGTTGACTGCTGAGCGCGACGATAAGTGCATTCATGTACAGGTTGAACAACGTGGGTGAGGTCAACCCACCCTGTCTCACCCCACATTCTAGCCTGTATGACTCCGACACTGCACCTGCCCATCTGACACTGTTAACCTGGTGTGCGTACCAATACTTAAAGATGTTAATAAGTTCATGAGGCATTTTTATGCTTTCAAGTTTTTGCCACAAAACTTCATACGACACCAGATCGAAGGCCTTAGACAGGTCGAGGAAACACGCGTAAACAGGAGTTTTACGATCCGTATAGTATCTGACAGAATGCTTGAGACACAGTATTGCACTATCTGTAGATAATTTTGGCCTAAATCCAAATTGATTATCGTGCAGTGTCACGAACTTATTTAACTGTGCGTCAAGCAAACCGTCAAACACCTTCGCTATAACTGTCGCTAGAGAGATAGGCCTGTAGTTACTTTTATCGGCTAAATCCCCAGTTTTATTCTTCACTACAGGCACTACGACTGTTCTCATAAAATCGTACGGCAGGTGGGAGTGGCTCACGCATAACGAGTAGAACATAGCTAAAACCCTTGACATATGTGGGCCAGCATGTTGCAAGTGTTCAATACTGAGGCCATCGTGGCCAGGGGATTTGCCTTTCGTCATAAATTTTGTGATTTTGGCCACATCTTTGGCAGAGAAACTGGTCCCCACAATTCCCACAGGACCCTCAGCATTGACCACTGCAACCGCCCTAGCCAACTGTGGCTGCACAGAAAAGTGAGATCTAAATATATTAGCTATGTCCCTCGGCTCACTTACCCCATCGACGCTCACCGGGCGACCAGGCCTCAAGTTAACCTTCTTGGTATTCTGCCAAAACCCACGGAAATCCCCATTTAAATATTTCTCAGCAAGAGTGTCCATTTTCAATTGATCCTGGTGATCTTGGCACCATTTTAGTCGAGATTTGAACACCCTCCTGCTATGACACATTTCATGGTATACGACCCCACACTTAGGTTTATCGCACGACACCCATTCCAAAAACTTCGTTCTGGCCACCCGGTGAGCCCCGCTGACATATTTGTTCCATCCTACTACACGCGAGCCAGCTACCCCCACTTTAGTGCCGCCTCGACTCGCCAATGCTGCGCCACGAAGCGCAGTCACAATGTCAGAGTACAGTTTGTCCAGAGTACGCTTGTGACCGGGGTTACGGCAGAAAAAGTCGGCACACTCAAAACACTCAACAGGAAAATCAATCAGTCTTAATCTCTTATGGCACTCATTAGTATACAAAGCAATCTGTTCCTCATTTCGCACACTCCATAGTACATCCTTATTCAGTACAATATTATGATGGACTTTCTGAGCTAGAACGCTTACATTACACTCAATAATAAGCGGGAAATGATCAGACCATACCGTGTCATAATCAACATACGCGTTCATAACAGATTGCCTTGCAGACTGGGTTACTAGGCAATGGTCCAACCAGCTACAAGACCCGTATACATCACTAATAAAAGTAAATGTATCCGAGTCTATACCTAGTATTTCCACATCAACACATAACCAATGCTGCTCAGAACAATAGTTTACAAGCTCCTTGAAAAACAACTCAGACGGGGCAGCATTAAAATCTCCTAATATATATACAGATTCAATGCCGTATTCATCAATTATTGCGCTTACCATACTAAGGCAGTCCGTAAACTCCGACAAATTGTCTGTAGAATTCGTCGGCATATATACACTCATTATTATCACAGGCCGATCATTAAATGTTTTACCAGAGAAATCAAGAAAAACAACGACAATGTTACCAAGATTTTGACTTTGGTATTTTATTTAAAATTGTATGAGTGTAGATAAAATAGTGTATGAAACTGACATAATTAGGTATTAAAACACTCGTGTGATACTATTAAAAACCTCGCCTACGGCTCGGTTTTTAAACTCACACTCGTGTTTTAATAACCCCTATTATGCAACAGTTTCATAAACTACTATTAAAAGCTGGCATTGCCCAGTAACGAACTAAATTTAAACTGATTAAATAATCTAAACCTTTAATAACTTCTATCAAAATCACTTAAAAGTATCTCAAATGTCCTACGACAATTTAACAGCTTGGCAGACATTTGATCTGAACTTGTCCAAAATTATTTTGAAGTCACATTGAAATAATTATAACTAATTTTTCGATTAAGTTTGGTAACTTTTTGGTAACTTTGGTAGTTTGGTTTGAATTATAAAAAATCTTTAGAGCACAAAAAAAGTGTATTCGTTCAATTTGTGGTGCACACCCATTAGACATCTGTGTTTCATTGTTTAAGAAATTGAATATTTTACCACTTCCGGTACTTTATGTATTTGAAATTTGCATTTTTGTACGGAAAAACATACATTTATTTGAGTTGCACAGTGATGTTGTATCCAGAGCCAGTCGCAATACTTATAAATACCTAAACAAACAATTCAACTTTATTCCAATAATGTATTCTGTATGTCAATCCGTATCTATAACAAACAACCCAATGTTTTTACAACTCTTAATTGTGTAAACTATTTGAATTTCTTTGAATAAGTGCTGCTATCCAACCAAGGAATTTTTGGATGAAAATTTTTACTCCGATTTTAACATAAACTTCTGAAATTGTTATATGTTTCGTTGACTTGACTTAATGTACTATTTAATAATTCTATATTTATATTTTAATAATCTAAATATTTGACATTTCTTGAACGATTAAATTTATTGTTTTATCTTGTACGCACAGCTACACATCAAGCTGTACATTTCCAGTATAAACTGATCTCGCAGAGTACGGAAAGCCTATACAATGCGAATCAGCTTAAACTGGAATTGTACAGCTTGATGTGTAACCGTGTGTACGTCTGCAATTGAAGTAAAAGGTTTGTATGCCGGAAACGGCAGAATATTATGCACTTTTTATATTTCTAACACCATTTATACAATATTCTGACAAATAAATGAATTGAATTGAACTGCCCGTTTATTAAAATCAATGTTTACTCTTGTATACATATCGTCGCCTCCGTGCTTGAATGTCCAACCGACCATCGACCAAATTTTACCGGAGACGTTTTTTTTAGTTTATTATTGATTTAAGAGAAATATTTTAAAAACTTTGAAGATTTAAGAATAATGTAATAATACCAGGCCCCTCAGAAAGTATTGCGAAAAAAAGTTTTTATATATGGGAGACTGGCCAGTTATAATGTTTTTCGAAAATATGATTATTTATAAGTAAAAATAAGTAAGTTCCAATTTCAAAATTTCCCTCCACATTTTTGCGAGTTAATTCAAAGTATTGTGTCTCACTGAAATATGGATCTGCGCCGGGAACATTTTAGAGCTATGATTTTATACGATTTCAAGTGTCGCCTGAAACCGGATGAATCGTACGATAGACTTCAAATGGCATTCATGGATGAAGGCCCTTCCAAGGCAACCGTGTATCGTTGGTATAACGAATTCAAGCGCGGTCGACCAACTTTGGGGGATGACGAAAGAAGCGGTCGCCCTTTGACGGCTGTTACCGAAGAAACGTGCTAGCAGTGAAAAATTTAATCCAAGACAATAGGCGAATTACATATCAGGAGATTCAACACATATTGAAGATTGGATCGGGAAGCGTTCACGAGATTCTACACAGCCATCTTCGCGTGAGGAGGATAGTATCACGCTGGGTGCCGCACAACCTTACCGATGCTCAGAAGCAGGCCCGGGTGGAATGGTGCCGTGATATGCTTAACAAATTTGAAGCAGGCTCGTCTCGGCGTGTTTACGACATCGTTACAGGTGATGAGTCCTGGATTTATCAATACGACCCAGAAACCAAGCGCCAGTCGACTGTTTGGGTGTTTCAAATGAGCCAACGCCTACCAAAGTGAAGCGATCTAGAAGCGGGGGTAAGATTTTGATCGCTAGCTTTTTTAATTTGACTGGCCACTTGGTATCAATTCCCTTACGGGATCAAAGAAGCATTAATGCCGAATGGTATACTACCAAATGTTTGCCAGAAGTTTTCTCTGTTATAAAGCAACAAGCGACCAAACACAGGGCTCCGCGGGCTACTGCTCCACCACGACAATGCACCTGCGCACACCGCACTCAAAACGAGGGACTTCCTGGACAGCACGCCAGTCAAACTCCTGGGTCACCCTCCTTACAGCCCTGATCTAGCACCGTGTGACTTCTTTTTATTCCCAAAAATAAAAAATCCGCTCAAAGGGATACAATTTTCGTCGCCGGAAGATGCGCTGGCTGCGTTCGAGCAGGCTGTAAACGAGGTGTCTGCGGCGGACTGGAAAAAGTGTTTTGAAAACTGGTTTAGGCGCATGAATCTTTGTATAGAGGCTGGTGGAAAGTACTTTGAAAAGATTTGATAAAAATATATGTACGTAT